>OY284478.1:15251780-15955780 GCA_958336345.1 Dorcus parallelipipedus
TCCATTAATTATTAATCTAAGTGAGGAGCAGAGCTCTCCAACAAACATCTCGGTAAACATTATACCACCAATGGTGTGAATCGAAAGAAAATAGATCGCACCGATATTCGAAAGTAAATCTGTTATACGAATTACGCTGTACTTTCTGAAAATCGTAATTTTTGATTAATTGTATTGATTTTGAACGCCAGGGTTTTTGCACTCAAGCTCTCTGATTCCACAGAGGCGGAGAGCAGGAGTTTTTGCCCAATTTTTTTTCTTTTTTTTCAATAAATTATTAATTCCAGTTAATTGTTGTATTTGATTTAAAGTGTCACGTTCCTTGTTATAATGATTTATACTCTGCTCGCACCAAAAGAAGAACCAGGTTTTCACGGCGTAGTGTACTATTTAACGAGATCACGTAAGTTTCAATTAAAGATATTATTCTGTATATGGGGTTCCCAGGGAGTTCGTTCAACTGTAAACAGAACAGGCCAGTAGGAATAACATTTGGTCGACCTCCGCGCCGTAGACATAGCAGGTAACGAGCAACCCCTTAGTGTAGATAAAATTAACCGCCCGCTGAGCGAACTCTCGGAAGCCGGAGACAGTTATTTAAAACGGTCATAAATCTTAAGTGGGGTTTTGTTGATACATATTTATTATTGTTTACTTGTCAATAATTGTCAATAATTACGCCTAATTGGGGGCGGCGCATTACATAAGTGACAGAAATGTAATGGCCATTTGCACCAAACACTTAAGTTCAACTTAACTTTAAGGGCCACTTAGAATATGACTTACGCAACGGTACGTTGGTGTGTAACCTAAAAAGTCACATTACTAACACAACTTAAAATTAAGTTCAGCTTAAATGTTTGATGCAAATCGCCATAAGTAAAATAACGAAACTAAGAATCAGCAGCAATCAGACCAGTAATAACTTACGGTGCAGAAACAATGGGTCTATCAAATAAAGACGAAGAAAAATTAAGAATCCTAGAAAGCAAGATAAAATGAAAATAATAAATAATAATAATAATAAAATGAAATAATAAAGAAAACCACCTATTGGAGACCCGTGGAGAAAAGACTTAGAAAAAGGCCCAAAAATAGATGGGAAGACCAAATATATGAAGACGTAAAGAAAGTGGGAATAAAGGATTGAACAAAATACCTGAAAGAGAGGAATGAATGGAGCAAGATAGCGAATAAAAACGCACAACCAATCTATGACAAACGTAATAGATCAGGGCAAAGGGAAATCTGCGAACTGATCCATCGTGAAAATTGAATCTGAAAAGCTCGTATTTGAGCGGCCTTTACATCGGATAGGAGTGTTGGACCCATATATGTCTGTCATTTTAAATTGTGAAGTGAAATGAACTTAAAATTAATTTTAAAAAGTTCACAGTTCTTTTAATTTCTGAGAAAAAATAACAAACTCTGAAGGGAGAAATACATTATAAAAAAAGACAAGGAAACAAAATTGGCAATAATAAAAGAACTTAAAAATGAAGATGCTAATATGGTCAATATTTATAGCACTGTTTTAAAACGTTTGCATTACAAGTTTCGAAAACCTTGACTGGAATGAAATTTTTTGTTAAAATGTTGGCCTTTTAAGTGGTTGAAGAAAATTCTATTTTTTTTTACTATTCTCGATAAAGAGCGAGAAATTAATTTGCTGTTCTTTGTCATTCGGTGCTTTCTCTCCGGAGAACTAAAAATTAATATTTTTTTTTCTTTTTTCAAAAATTTACTTTTTTACACACATACATTGCACTCGATCGATTGAAAACATTCTCAATTTTCATAGTTCCTCGGCAAAACAGTAAAAGATGAAGTTTGTTATTTTTAATTGTTTAATAGTGCCATCTCTCAGCAGAACTGAGTACTAAATTAATTTTTTGTACTTTCTTTTTTCCTGAGAAATTGAAATGCTGCCCTTCTTCCATTTAATCAGTTGAAGAAAATTCTCAAGTTCTCGATAAAGCAGCAAGAGATTAAAGTTTACCGTTTTTCATCATTCGGCGCAATCTTTCCAGAGAACTGAAAATTTTAAAAAAATTTCTTTCTTTCTAAAAACCACTTATAATATTCATCATTGGTTGTAAAAAATTCTCGAATTTCACAATACTGTATATTGTAAAATATGTAAGAGTGCAATCTATTATTCTTTAATAGTTCAGTGCCATCCCACGGCAAAAGCAAGTATTAAATGAATTTGTCGTATCTTTTTTTCTCGGAAATCGAAATGTCCACCTTCTTCCATTTAATCGGTTTTAGAACTCTCGATAAAGCAGCGAGAGATTTAAGTTTGATATGTTTTTTGTCATTCAGCGCCATCTCTCTGAAGAACTAAGAATTTAATAATTCACATTTTTTGCACTTAATCATTTCCCCATCTCGCTTTTTTTAGCTTTTGAGCTTGGGACGATAAACTCTCCCCCTTAATTTACTATCGAGTAAAATGATACTTACTGATCACTTTGAGCCAAAAAAAATCTACGAACTTTTATTAAATATAACGAAAGTTGACATAAGAAAATTCTGAAATGAGAACTTGGTTTACTGTAATCTTAAATTAATTTGACAAAAAAATTAGGAAACATAGGTAACAATTTCATTCATCTTAAAGTCAAAAGTTTTACTAAAAGCTTTATAAGTGCTAAAAGGAAGAACCTCAATAAACTCTGAAAACATCATCAAAACGAACAAGAGAAAGAATCTGATAAATTGTATTACATTTTTATAGTATTTACTGAGTAAAAGGTAAAGGTTAATTCTTGGTGAGAAACATTTTATGGTCTTGAGACCGATTTAATTAACTTTTAATACAAAGTAGAAATAAAGTCAAAGTGTAAAATATGTAAATTCCAATGTAACATTGTCCTTCCATTTTACTTATAATTATTATGTGAATACTCATTCGCTACACCTTCATTGTTCCTGTATTTTTCACATTTATTCTTAAATAAAGTATGCCAATTTTTAGAGACCATGACATTTACAATCTTTTAAAAAAGTTTTTTTCAAAGGGATGGAAAGAGAAAAATTAAAGGTCTAAATTAATCATATACGATAGGTGGAGACGAAAGTTCTAGAAGAAATTCTGGAAATTATAATAAAATTAACTAATAAATTGGGATAAAAATGAAGAGTTCGTAGGACTGCGTAAAGCAGAGAGAGAGAGAAGGCCTATCTACTCTTGATGAAAGGTTCCTCAAGCCGATTATTGGCAAAAAATTCAGCGCAGCTTACGCAAGCAAAAAAGACTCGTCGTACAGCTTAGTGTTTTGCAGAGCACTAATAAAATAAAAAACACAAAATAATTCATTGGACATAAGGCGATCCCACCAGCTCAGTAAATTTATACGTACATCTATGAAAATCCACCCATAAACTCAACCTGAGAGACATCTATGTACAAAATAACTAACGAAGTTAAACACAATTTGGTTTTATGTAGTGACAAACATTTGCACATTTTTATCTCAATCAATAATAATAATCTGTCAAACAGTTTCGCCTTTTATGGTTTTCAAGATATTTGAAAAGACTGTCCAGCTTTTAATAAATACCTTCTGGGAATTTATAAATTTTTAATTTTAAGCAATTTTCGTAAATTGATGGGTTCATAGTTTTTAAATTTTTTCAAAATTATTCAGGGATTGAAGTATTTTCAAAAGTGCTTTCATTAAGCCCAACATTCATGACTTTCATTCATAGGATCCTTTGTCCTTGCGCCGCAGTCAAAACAGGACGAGACGCCTGCGCCGCAACTAACAATCATCAAAACAAGTCTTCACCCTCTCGAGCGCAAAATGCAACCCGGAGTAACGCGAAGGCCGAATTTCACAATATCGATTTCGTACACTTGATAAAATTAGATAACGCGCATTAGCAGATAAAAGCAGACGTTGTTTGTTTATAATATTCACAAGCATCGACCGAAACCGAATTTAATAAATACACGCAATGAAAAATAGTGATTTCTTTCAAGCTTAATCAAACAAGATGTGCTCGTCGATGCAGACCCCTTCAGGTATCAGTGTGTAACATATAAGTGTGCGAAAAGTGGAAAGATGGATAATTTAGGTCACGAAAGCCCTGCAATTCTGGCATTGAAGTTTTTGATCGGGGTCGTTGCGATTTTCTACGTGTCCACCCTCTTGATCCGTTCTGAAGAAGGCTTCATCAAGCCAGACGTGGATGAAATCAAGAAAAGTCCAGTAATAGTTACAAGAAACAACACAGTTACTCGTCGCAAAAACCCGAAACCTATTGTGATACAACCGCATTGTCACATCTCCTACAACAACGTCATCTTGAAAGAAATGATATTTGATTTGTACCTAAAAAACGAAATGTGTACGCCAAAGGATGTTAACAACACGGAAAAACATAGGATCCCCAAGGTGGCGTCGAGGACGAACAAGATAGCCGAGCCCAAAGGAAACATGGTCGTTTATATTGCTGTTGGATTGCTTCTAACTTCGTTGGGGGCTGCTTTTGTGGAGGTCTTCAAGGCCAAACAACAGCCGCAGACGAAATCCAAGCCAGCTTTGACGAGGACGTGTTCGCTCGCAGATCTGACCGTGTTGCGGCATAACAGGAAGGAATCGATGAGGAGGGACTCTTTTATGGATTCCAACGACCATCGAGGTCCTTCTAAACTACTGGGTAGGAAGGTGTCCAGGCCACCTTTGCGTTTAGACTAAGGTAGCGCATTTGGTGGTGTAAATGTTTGCTATTTTGTTTTACGCGTGTGCATGGAATGACGATCTTGGTAGCACGTCCAAGCATGTCGCATTCTTTGATATGAGATGAATGTTACAATTCTTGTCTTTTACGTATAAGTTCAGAAGAATTCGCAACGTTTGGGCTTAAATAAAGCAAAAAACAATGACGTTAAAAGCTCATGATTTATTGTAACCAAGGTTGAATTCTTGCCCGGAAAGTAGTCTTCGAACGCGAACAAAAGTCTTAATTCACGGGTGCATCGCGCTTTACGATGCAATAAATAAATCGATCGTCCCATTGTAAACAAATAAGGTGCGTCGTCGTTTATCGTTTATTGCACGCCTTATTTCCCTCCAGGTAATCATTATTATTATTATCCCGTCGTAAAATGAGTTAAAGTCGGCGAAGGTCCGGCTTGTATAACTATGTCGGCCCGAGCAAAAACCGAACTGCGTTTATATGATCATGTTGAATAATTATGGTTGAAACATGATACTAAAATGCCCAGAGGCGAATCCAGATTTTAAAATCGGGACGGGTTTAAAAAAGTATACAATTTGGAAACCGTTTTCTGATACATAGCAGTTTATATTATGTTAAGAAGAAATAATTGTATTAAACATGTGAATAACAAATATTACAATAGGGTTGGGTAGCCTCGTCTGTCGCACATACCTACACTTTCTTGCTGCAGTATTCATCTTTACCAGTGTATTTCTTCCTTTGAATTAACAATTGCGTAGAGTACTGAGACATAAATCGGTTTCCATATTGTACAAGAACACTTCACTTATATTTGAAACTCATAAAATACTTAACTTAATACTATGATCATACGGTCATAAACAGATGGCGATTCATAACGATTATAACCTTGATAACTACAATCGGTTTTGCGAGTTTCAAATATTCTGAAATGTTCTTATACGTGCACAAACTTACAGTAATGAAAGAAATAAACAATAAAATCTAATTCATCGCATATAATAATAATAATATCTTTATTAATTTTATTAGGTGTAGAAATAAATTACAAAAAATGTAATGTATGTATTACAACAAGGCCAGTTTCCGATGGTGCAAGCTGCTCTTACAATCCTGTTACTGATTTTCTACATATGACTAAATTTTATATAGGGTGTCTCAAAAGTAACGCCCATGCTTTTGGGGTTCAATTCAGGAAGCTGAAGCAAATGGAAATGAAAGAATGGTATAAGTTCCGATATGCCTTCATTAAAGAGTTATTCAAGAAAACAACGAAAATGAATTATAACATATTTTCTTCAAGAGATGTTCAAATAGGTTTCCTCTTACTTCAATGTACATTGGCACGATGCAACATGGAAGTTTGAACGTCTTCCTTTGTTGATTAATTTCCGCAGGAGCTAAGACTTTTTCGGCATCTGCGGCAAGTTCGATGTAAGCCTTTTCTTTAATAAAATCTACCGAAAAAAGAAATCTAAGAGATTTAGATCGGATGATCTAGGAGGCCGTGGTGGGATGGTAGCACCTCTTCCAACAATCTTTCTTCCAGGAAGGTATTCATTTACAAAATTTCTTACATGTGACTGTGTTCAATCACGAAATCAACATTAATCATCAAAGATACGCTAGAGACCATTCAACTTCCATGCTAATGTTTGCATTGAAGTAGGAGGAAATATCTCTTGGAAAAATTAGATATGGGTGTTACTATTATAATGAACTTTATTCTGTAACTCATAACGATATCGTTAAATAACGATAATCGTTAAGTGACATATTTTGACTAATCACTGCTTAGATGTACTGATTAGTCAAAATATGTGAAACGTTCCGCTAAATTGTTTTAAAAATAAAAAGCGATTATTGTATGTCTGATTTCATCATGTGGAGGCGCCACGTTGACCGACTGGGTGGTTTGAGCCACACAAGCGCACGCTAAACAGATCACCTTAACATGGGGTTGAGTGCTTTCTAAATTTGAAGTACGCGTCCGAGATCGTAAAGAATAAAATTGCAGGCATTTTGAAACATGTCTCGCTTGTCTGTTCTGTATTGAAACTGGCGACCTTCGCAGCGATAGAGTCACGCAGACACCATAAATAAATCCATCTGACGTTTTAAATTGTTTTTCTAAATTTTTCTGTATACATTGCCGCGTCAAAGTGGGCGAAGATATTGAGTTGCACGGCGAGTTGGAGTCTGCCTCGTTTCAGTCCGATAACGGATACTTTAAAAATGTCAACTTCTACACTTGAATAGTAAAATTTATAGGTGTTCGTTTAAGACATACGAACAGCGAACATTCCATTAACATTAACATGAGTTATTAGATTTTTCTTTGCATCTGGGGAGGCGTGCGTGTGAAACAAATACCACGACCAGGATTGGCCGGAGTGATTTTTGAATTTCGCTGCAAGTCCGAGGGGCGGGTTTTGATTGTTTTCGTGTTAAGAGAAAAACGCGGAGGAATGGCAGATAAGATTGACGCTTATTTGTATTCCTATATAATTTTGTTGTTTGTTAAATCATTTATTCCGGTCCGGTTTTAAATTTAGTGATAAGAAGGGCAATTAAAACCATTCCCGTGGGCGCCGCGACGATGCGACGCGAAGTGTTTTTAAAATCCCGTGCAGTGCGAATGAAAGGATTATACGCTAGTGGTAATTAACATTTAATTATTTCCTTCAACTCACCTTTGGTGGTAAAAGAATTGCACAGAGATTTTGTTTGTTCTTAATCCGGTTAAGAGTCAGTACGTTTCATAGTAACATTATACTGAGATAAATTTAATCAACTATTTTGAGTTACTTTACAGCGAGTATTAAAACGCATTAATGACTTTCATATTTTAAGACTTGATTGGTCAGCGTTCGTAATTAGTAGCCGAGTTCGATAATTTAATCAATCAACGGCAATTTACTATTTCCTACATCTACCTGGGCTTTCAATATAGTGTACTTTAGAAATCATTCTACCCTAGGGGAATTCTCTCAGACAAATTGTAAACCAAGCTATACATTCCTGGCCATTTTCTTGACAAAGGTTTTCACACCCTGTATATTTGGGAGTGTCAAATTGTGTCTTTGTTGAGAGATTTATCGGTTAATTAGAAGCGATTGCCTCGAGACTGAAACGGCCATAAACACCCATAGTGTAGTGTCGAAAACAGTCGATCTGGATCCTTGCGCCTTTTAAATTAATTAGCTAGGTTGTCGGCGTAAGAGCGTTATACAGAGAGTCCTGAAAGGCCAGGCATGGGGTAAAGCACCGCTCTCAAATAACATATGAACGCTCGGTGACGTAGCAGCAGAAGTTCGGCTCACTGCACGCGCCAAATAATTAGATTAGCTAGAGATAGGGTTTAATAAACTACTCCCAAGGGAGCCCGTGAAAAACTGGTGATTGCTACTGATTTACCTGCAGATTGATCGCTTAAGGCGGCAGGTGTATCACATTCTTCGCCCAAGCCATCTGATTAATTCATTAATTAACTCCATTAATTAAGTACACTGTAGTCCCACAGAGACAGTTTGGCGTTGGTTTATTAAATCGAACAAGACTTTGAATACCAGCAGAGTGACAGACGCTGTATCAAGACTCGAACGCACTTAAACTCAATTAATTATTGATCTAAGAGAGGAGCGGAGTTCTCCAATAAACATCTGTGTAAACATTGTACCACCAACGGTGTGAATCGGAAGAAAATAGATCGCGCCGATATTCGAAAGTGAAATCTGTTAAACGAATTCCGCTGTATTTTCTCAAAAATCGTAAGTTTTGATTAATTGTATTGCTTTTAAATGCCAGGGTTTTTACGCTCAAGCTCTCTGATTACACAGAGGCGGAAAGCAGGAGTTTTTGCCCAATTTTTTTTTCTTTTTTCAATAAATTATTAATTCCAGTTAATTGTTGTGTTTGATATAAAGTATCACGTTCCTTGTTATAAAGATTTATATTCTGCTCGCACCAACGAGATCACGTTAGCCGGTAACGGAGCCGGTAACAGTTATTTAAAACGGTCATAAATCTTAAGAGGAGTTTTGTTGATACATATTTATTATTGTTTACTTGTCAATAATTACGTCTAATTGGGGGGCGCATTACATATGTCACTTAACGATTATCGTTATTTAAAAATGTCGCTATGAGCTACAAAATAAGGGGATAATTTTGTTATAAATAAAAAAATTTAGTTGTTTTCTTGTTCTTTAATAACTGTTTACGTAATTCGTTACAGCGAAACTTTCATTTCGATTTGTTTCGGCTTCCTGAGTCGAATTCCACAAAGCCGAGCGTAACTTTTGACACATTCTGTATATCAGCAGACTTATTCATGTCTGTGGTGTTCTGTTGAAATAAAATCTCAGACCAAGTGAAACTTTGTTTTGCCCAAAAATATTGTCTTTGTCATAAAACAATTTCTCCACTGTTTTATGTTGCAATTCAATCGCAGTGGAGTTATTTCCATTTTCTTCCTCTTCCACAATTGTCCTAGGGTAGACCCTTTTTCTCCATTGAAACATTGAAGATTTGTAGAATTAAAGCATCAAGATTTCTTTATTGGACAATGAATATGAGTGGCTCGCGTTTGATACAAACGATGTCGTAATATATGTTTGTAAACAATTCTTCTGAAAAAATACTTGAAAAATCAAGAGATATCGTAATTGGGTTATTTCCACCTTCTTTCTTTCTTTCTTTTCCATAATTACCTTATCTTCAATAACTACACATTCTTCTGCTTCCTCTTATACGATTTCTTCCGGTTCGATATCAAAACGACTCCCATTTAAGCTCATATTCTCACTAGTCTTCTACAAGTTATCAATGAATTTTAATAGTTTTTTTTTTCCTTCCGGATAAAGGATATTTTTTTGTCCTTTTGTTATCTCTTAGTCTCAGTGTAATCTAAATCGCAGATATTCTACCTACAACAAAGTTCGTTGATGAATTTCATAACAAATTTTATGTTTTACTAAAAAATGAACTTTTTATCATCATTCAATAAATATAGGACATATGAAAACATATAAGAGTAATGATATTTATACTTTATACTCTTAGGCCCAGTTTTACAATCGTGGAATAAGGACGGAATAACTGTTCGCCGAATATCCTTTAACGTTCTTCCATATCTACGTCACACCTACGTCACGTTATTCTAAGAAGAATGTTTATCCGACGATTGTAAAATTGGGCCTTAGCAATAGAATATACAGGAAGTGATCTATCTTGAGCTGTCTGTTTGCAAAGAACAACGATATACAGGTGTTTCAAAAGTTGCGACGCAAAATGAAAGAGATTGTAGGGAATTGAATTTCAAACATTTTTTCTCATATAAACATGTGTCCGATTTCTACTCATTTAGTAGATTCTCATCCGAGAATAAAATATTTCTCACAAATATTTCATTATGATTACATACTCTGCATTTCCTCACAGAATTGTAGACGACGCGACGATCAAAATAATTCTTCGAAAGTTCATAAACCAGTCTGACTTTGTATGGGTATAATTTTACCTTGTAACAAAATTTTTGAACGCAATTATGGCTTATTGAATTATCTAAAGCAATCTGTCGTCTTGTTGAATGGGGATTTTCTTGCAAAGTCAATAAGACGTTAATTTTGAACGACCACGTCCAGGTCTGTCTCTAAGATTTCCAGTTTCTCTCAATTTTTTCTCGATTTTACTCACAGTTGATTGTGTCATGGGTTCTCGATTTGGATATTTTTAATTAAAAATTTCGCAGTCTGAGTTCTCGTCCGATCTCCAGATCCTTTCATCATTAAAATTTCAATACGTTCTCTCTCGTTGGGACGCATAATTTTTACAGAAATACCGTAAACTTATGCTTTCAATGCTGTCACTTTATCACAAATTCTTTAAAACGGACACTGAAAATGCGCACTACCACTTAACGTTTCGCTATCGCTTGACAACTTCGTCAGAAGTGAAAAAATATAAACAAAGTTGTCAAAATAAGCAAGGTTGCCACTTTAATTGTTATTTTATTTGTATCTTATAAATGGCGAGCATTATATTCGCAATTATGGTCATTATTCACTCGGATGATTTGCTCCTCTCATCTACGGCTCGTTTCGCAAACTTCATTCTCGTGAGTAATGGCCGTCATAATCGCAATATCAACAAAATTGGAAACCTTACGTAAAAAGGTCTATGTATATACGTATACACGACTTACCTACTATCATAAATATTATGTCAAAACGAAAAACAAAGACGAGAATCGAAGTTATACTTTTGAATTCCTTAGCTGTAATATTCATTCATCTTTGAGGGACAATATTATAACTTAATTAACAATATTAAAACTTTTGTCCTTCTGGCATAAAGAGCCAAAATAATAAAATAATTTTTAACCACTGTCTTACTATGAGTATAATCATAATAGGTTTATTTTTTAATCACTCTCGAGTGCCTCAAAAAATACCTTTTCAATATTTTTCACCAAATTTACAGTTTTTACTCTATTGGGAAAACATCTGTTTTAAAACCGTGATGGAAACTAAGAATTCCTATACGAGAGACTTATTTTCCTCCACATTCTGAATTTTTATTTTAAAACGCAAGTCCAACAAATACCCTATTTCTCCTCTGAAGTTGCTTTGTTTTTGGTATTTCACTCAGAAGGAACTATTTAATTAAAACTAAAACAATTAGCAATTACGTTAAGTCCTTCTGTAATAATTTTTTTAGCTCCTCGTTTAAACATCAAGTTCTATTGATTTTCTTTTTTTTAATTTTCTTTACCACTTATTTTATTTTCATATTAAATTTAAACTTATTTTAAAATGTAAAAACGCCTTCTTAAAGTGTTTTAAGTTAAAGTCTCATTTAATTCTATTAAGAATGAAAACGACCCTATGTAAGTCTGATAAAAATTAATAAAAATATTTTGGCTCGAAAACTATAGAGACTACCTTTTAAGGGTAAATAATGTTGTTAATAATTACCATTTATACTGTACGTGCATCTTGTGTCTTACAAAATACTGAAATTATCTATTCATACTATGTAAATTTATCGTATAGAACATTTCAAATTATTTGAAACTCATAATATCGATTGTAAAAGTTATTAAAATTATTAATCATGGCGAATCGCAATCTGTAATACATGTACATCGATCGATTGATCAATAATTTTAAGAACTTTTATATAGCTATCGCCTTTTAACTTTTGTGAAACAGATTTGTTTCTTGCAGTCGGTCACGTTTGACTTCTTAACTCAGATTAATCAAACCGGCATATAATTTTAAAAAAATGACGTATACGTTATGTATTTTATGAGTTTCAAATAATTTCAAATGTTCTATAAAACGTTGAAAATAATCAAATGACATTTTCTCTTGCAGATAGGCATACTCCCTTACTTCGACGCTGTTCGTTTCCGGTAGGTCCGGGCGACTTGAGCTACGGGGCTCCGTACGGGGCTTTCCACGGTTCCAGGTCCGCCTCTAGGAAAGCTTCCATCGACAACGAAGGGCCGTTCTTCACCGAGCACAGGCACACGCACGTCAGGCTTCTCCACCGACATTAAGTCAGAGCCACGCAATCGACGGGTTCGAGAGACGACGTCATCAATCAGATCAAATATTTTTGTGAGATTTTTTTCATTCGAAATTTCCTTCGCGTTACCTGAATGTATCTATGATTAGCATAGAGCGAACGAAATACACTGACAATCTCGTGGAAAAATGTCCAATAACGAAATATCGAAGCACAAACACTTTTATACAATTGACAATATATCATATCTCTATGTAGGTAATTGATCAATTTAGAAATGTGTTCTATTTTTGAAAATATTATCGGGGTAAAGAAAAACACAAGTTTGAATTAAAAATAGGTATCAGGCAAATCAGTTAAAATTTCAGTGATATTTGGCCATTAGGCAATTTATATTATTGCAAGTTCACTTCTCCTTAGGGTCATCCCATATCAAGTGGATTTGACCCCTGTCTGATTCTCCCCAAAACCGTCGATCGGCGTCAATCGGGTCAATTTTCTGAGATGTTTTTGTTCATAACTTTTTCAAGATATGTACAGAGTGACTGTCAGTTCTTCCGACAAAATGAAACACACTATAAGAAGCGATGTCCGAGAGTTTGGGAAAAATTCTTTCTATTTTAGTTTTCGAGAAATAATTAGCCCCAAACAATCGCCCCAAAACGACGATGCGCGTCTGGTTAAAAAATAGAGGAGCAGATGAACGAAATAAATGCCCTCATAAAAATTCACGTCAACTTCGTTTTTAGGTCAACGTCTGATGCCGTGAAATACTACAAAATATTTACTTAACAAATGCATGCAAATCAGAAGCAGATTATTCCATGCAAAGGACCACAATGTCCCCACTAAAATTAAACAATTTAAATCTCCGTATTAAGAATTCCTAGTAGTTTTTTTTCATTTAAATTGTATTATAAATAAAGTTTATTTCCACAAGAAACGTGTAGGTCCTTCATAAATATTTTTTGACAAACAGAATTTAAAACTGTTAAATCTGTTAATTATTATAACTTCGTTTTGTGTGTGACGAATTATTATTAACACAAATCAATTAAAAGTTCAAATTCAAGATGCGTTTCAACTCCAAATCATGTGTTTTTGGCGCACTGGTTGTAAATCGTTCCTCGTTCCACCATACCCATACGCATTCTAATTATCATAGAACTTTTTAAACATGATCCCGTAATCTGTTACAATCATTTGATTAAAAACTGTACGCACATTACCAACGACATTTAAAACAACTGTACATAATAAAGTTTTTATAGTCTAATAAACAAAAAAATTGTCGGCGATAAACTTCAGGTCTAATAAATCGTTTCACATTTTCCAAACAACTCGGCGATTTAAATTTTCTTGTAATGTGTGACATACATTTACGTACACGATTTGATGAAAAATTGTTACGGTAGCGACGTTTAAAACAGCGACAGTTAGTGCAAGTCAAATTAGAGGGAGCTGGACACACTCGCTGAGCGTTAGCTTTATCTAATACACATAAACAGAGAACAAACAATACATAGCGCGCATCGTGCGCCTTCGGACGTTACAGGCCGTGCATTGACCTCCACGTTCACCAGATTTAAATCCCAGCGTTTTTTCTTTTTGTGAATGAAGCAGCTGGTACAGTTGCGGACAGAAAATTTCGGATGTCACTGTCATTCCACTGACGTAAAAGTTAAGAAATTCCTATATGTATACGTCAGATAAGTGAAATTTTCTGTCCGCAACTGTACATTCCGCTCTAGTAAATACTCTGCAAGAAGTAACAAACAATTATTTGCGAATTTGTACCCTTATTTTATACGCAATTCCAGTTATTTTAGAAATTATTAATAATTACGTCGCGTAAAAGAAACAACTCAGACTTCCGTTCCCAGCTGTTAAACGTGTAACAAAACGAATTGAGATGGATGTCACGGTCGCATTGTGTGCAAGCGAGTAGTCAGTAAAAAGCTTTATAGTTCTATTACGCTGTCGCATTATTCAGGGTGTTTCACTTAAAGTGTGTCAAACGAGAAGAGGTCGTACAGAAAATTATTCTAAGCAAAAAAATTCATGCAAACATGTAATCCGATTGGTTATCGTTATCGATAAAAAATTAAGATTTCTACAAATTTCTAAATTAAAATTTAAATTTAAATTAATATTTTCTGGAAGTTTAAAAATTTTACAAATTTATAAATACATAAATTATAATAACTACGAAACTCCTGAAAATTATTCAATTTTATCAATCTTATACCCGTCGATGTAATTGCGTGTTCATGCACAAGGAGCACAATTTGAATATTTACTTCGACACTGTTTTTTCGTATTTATTATAATTTACTTATCTATAAATTTGCTGAATTTTCAGAAAATCTTAATTTAAATTTTAATTTTTTAGAAATTTGTAAAATTTTTAAACTTTCAGGAAATCTTAATTTTTTTTTATTGATAACGATAACTAATCAGACATATTATGTTTACATGAACTTTTTTGCTTAGAATAATTTTCTGTATGACCAAGGTGGTCATACAGAAAACTTGGCACACTTTAAGTGAAACATCCTGTAGAACGTGGCGTCGTATTTCGTATGCAGTGCCGTAGCTTGATTTTGGATAATTTTTTAATTAAAATAATTTTTTCAACAGAATTTTTTAAGCATTTTTCCCGTAATCTATGACATCGATTCTCTTATGCGTTTTTTTTTTGTCGGAATAATTGTCATTCACCCTGTATTGAAGTAAAATTTAGGATCGAGAGGAAAACCGATAAGCGCCTATTTAACGACATAAAAATGGATGAATTTGACGTACTTATTTTTTATTGATGTCTCGATTGACCTCGTGATTCGGGTCACTTAAGACATACAATATTTTTTGTATTTGTGAAAATTCAAATCATGTCGGTTAAGGAGCAGTTGAGGGACAGTTTAAAGATTTGAAAAAAAAAATGTTTTAATAATTATCAAACAAAATAATTTCAAAACAATAAATGCCAGAAAATCTAACACTATATCACATTTCATAATTACCTAACAATTGAAGAGCGAAACACGCTACCTACCTTCTTATGTAGTTTCTAACCAGTTTGTTCCAATCCACTCCAGTAAATCTCAATTCGCAGTGCATTATGGCTCTGAAAAAATAAACAAATCAGTGAAAATTAACAACTGCATAGGCTGCGTATTTGTAGCATCAACCTAAATGACCCGAAACGTATAACGACTCCGAAGGAAACCGATGTGACTGTAGCGTAAAGAGAATCGTTGAAAGTGATCTTCGGGCGGAGATAATTCCGTTAATCTTAATCAGTCGAAGAAATTTATTTTATAAAAAATAACAAATCATTATTTCCAAAATGTAGTGCCGCTAAGACCGAGTAACCTACGAGATCCGATTAACCCCAATCGACGTGTTACATAATTTCAATAAACAATTTAAATTCGACTAATTTCAATGATACCCCGGTAATTATCTTCATACAATTTTTTTGGTAAGTTTTAAACTAATTTTTTTTTCTCTGATTATGAAATCTTGAATACATAAATAGAATAGAATAATTGGTTTAAAGGACAAGTAAATAATTCTGATTTTACCAACGAATACTCTCAAAAAGTTTCCAATTTTCATTATTCATCCAAAACGAAACATCAAAACGATTGCAACCTAAAAAGTGAATTATTTTTGGAGCGACTTTTTCTATTAATTAATTAAATTAGTCAAAAAGATGGACCAGGATAGAGTTAGTAGGTGAAAGCCAACATATCGCGTGTCTCTGACTTGCGAAGAGCTGATGTACTGATACGATGTGATCGCGTTAGAATTAAAGGTAACTTGAAGTTGTCGAAGAAATTTATTTATATAGAAACTGTTTACATGTTAGACGTGTACAATTTAATGTGAAGTATTAAGCACTTTTGCAAAATTTTAACATAAATGTTACTAAAATATAATCTCTATACAAATTATACAAACCTATGTATATGTTTGAAATAAGATGTGAATAAATGCAGATGTGAAACTTAATGCTTGTATTTTCTTTACTTGATTGAATTAGTTCTTCAATAATTATTCAAGCAATTACATTAAGAATTTGTCAACGTTAGATTACCGTTTGTAATTCTGTATCAAAGTGTGACGTTTCGAAAGAAACCGATGTGACTAAAGTGTACTTATAGCGTTTTCGATTCACATGCACCGGTTGCACTCAGTGTATTTTAATCTCCTCATGTAATAACACGAGATGAAGATACTCTGAGTGCGCACTAGCGCGGTCAATCGAAAACGCTATTAGAATCGTTGAAAATGATCTTCGAACAGATCACTCTTATTAATCAACCAAGGAAATTTGTTTTGAAAACGACCTATAAACACAAAATAATTAATAACTCTTAAAGATTACAGCCCTCGTTTTACTTACACAAACAAATGACACGCCGATACTCCTTGCGTCCTTGTGATGATTTATTTTAAATAAGAATCAACCTGTATATGTTGTCATACATCTAATCTAAAGGGAAAATAAGAGAAGGAACTTTTGCACAGTAATTTATTTGAAAAAAATATACTCAAATAATTAACTGTTATCTAAACATTAAAAAAAATATATGTAGGAATGACATGATAAAATGCACACTTACTAAGATAATTACAGTGTAAAAATCAATAGTCAATAAAAAAAAACAATTACAATTATAAAGACATTAAAATATCACGATTTATGGATTGTGTGAGCAAACTTTTCTAAAATCAAAAAAAGACAAGAGACATAGAGAGGTGAGTTGTTGTACAAATTTTATTGGTGATCCTTTTTTTTTTTGTTAATGGTTCACATTTAATCATCGGGCACCTTCCAGTTTAACAGCTTTCCTGTCTCGTACAGTTCGGATAGTGCATCGCCGACTTTTTTCTCTGCTTCCAACTCCCTGTACCTTCTGAAAAGTTGAAGGGCAGTTCTGGCGTCTTCGGCGGAATCGTGCGTTTCGGACTGAATTTTAATGCCTGAGAAGTTAATTTCAAAGATGTCATAAAAATTAGTTTTTTTTTTAGACGTCATACCTAGAAAGTGCCACGCGAGAAATCTGAGTGAAACCATTCGATGATGAGGTAAATGGAAAAGAAGCACGGTGTCTACGACTTGTTCTTGACGAACAACCAGATTGATCACCCTGTAAATTTAGCATGCAGAATATTTTTGGACGTTGAAATGAAGCGTGTACCTGAAATCGTTTTTGAGACCATGCCCGACGAAAATTACTCCGCTATCTTGAAGAAACCTCAACTTCATGTAGGTCGACTTCAACGTTGTTAGGTGTTTCGAACTGAAATTGGCGTCGAGGTCACCGGGTTGAATGCCAGAAAATTTGGTGAGGTAATCGACGACTTGTTCCTGGGTTGAAATGTAGTCGTCGATGAACGGTGTACCTTCCAAAGATCCCTGCCTACATTCCTATTTTTTTAAACCCCGAAAAATTTTTAATTTAAACATACCCTCTGATGCAAGTTATTCTGGCGACGGACATCTGCGATGGTTTAATCGTGGACATTTTCCCATCGCTCCTCAATTCTGCCTCTTCTTGGTTCAAAGTAACAAATTCGGCATCCATGGCGATTAATTCTCCTGGTTTAGGAAGTTCCATTTCTGACAGGGGGGTGAAAGTTCGCCCGGATGTTCCTCCGCTTCTAGCAATGCACACGTCTTGAGTGAAAACCTCCTGTTTTCAAAAAACGAATGACAGTAATCGCGTGAACCTAGAAACACTCACCTTGGTCAACGAGCGATTCACGTCCGTTCTTGCATCTGCTACTTCATTCGTTGAATAATATAAAACGCAGGGAGTCTTCCAGTCCAAGCTGAACCAAACGGCTTCTTGCGCAGGAACTGGGCAAATACTGAAGTCGTTCAACAAGTACCACCTGTGTTCATTGTCACTTTGCGTGTCTGGTAAGTAAGCGGGAGGAATTCTAATCAACGCCACCAAATTCTTCTTGTCATTAATGGAAGATTCGTTGATGTAACACACAACCGCAGAGAGGCAGTATTCTTTGATGTCCATCAAATTCTCCGGTTTCGTTTGCACCTGTTCATCTTTCTATGTAATAAAGAAAACATTTCAGGAAACGTTCATAAGGTTTCCCAGCCAACAGTAGACTTACTTCTTCAGTTTGTAATTTTTCAATGGTCAACTCTTCGCCTTTCAGAGTCATTTTGATACGATGAGGGAGCCAATTGTTGCTGCAATAAGGGTTGTTGACCGGTGCTTGGAGTGCGACGTTATCGAAACTATGGCGGAACCTACAGCCCGGTCTTGAGCAATTATCGCCGTAACGACAGGGCTTTGTGGAGGAAATTGTTGAATTCGTGGATGAACGAGCAATGTCTGTGAGCGCGGCCTAAATCGGTTCATTAAAAGAGGCTTTCGCATGTTCATACATATTTTAGTTTAGGGGTTTACCTTTGCTACAATTTTATCCATTTGACTTTGCCAAAATAATTTGTGTTGGGCGTTGTGGAGGCCTGTGTTTATTGCAAGCAACTTTGGCAAAGACTGTAAATAAAAGGACGTTATGTAGAAAGTTAATTAAAAACAATCAAAATTAAACAGAAAAAATTCGATTGTTTCAGAAAAAGAGCAGAGAAAGTTTTACAAATGATCAACAATAAAAGATTCGCACATTTTTAAATTTTTTTAAACCACTTATTAATTTACCTGTAAAATTCTGGCTTGTGATGTCGGAGTAAATTTACTGCACTGATCACACCATGCCGGAGTCGTCTGTCTCGGTGTCAAAGACCTTGTCAGAATGTCACAAAATGACCACTCATCCCTGTCTGGTTCATTCGTCGGATAAACTAAATTACAGGCCAGCAAAATTGATTCCTTTCGAACCTAAATAATAATTATGACCAAAAATGTTTTTCAAAAAATTATGAGGCCAAAATGTCCTCGAAAATAAAAACCACACACAAACCTCATAACCACATTTCAAACATGAATTAATATGCAGCTGTTTGGTACCAAACAGTTGACTTATGTCAGTATCTTCCTCTCGCTTTTCCTCTTCAATTTTCGCAATGTTAACTTCTGGAACTGTAACGCAAAAATATTTTTTCTCTCTTTGGTTGACTCCAAGTCTTACCGGGCGCAGGTTTCTTGCGCTCAGAGCTTCCTAAAATACTAGGAAAATCGGTCTCCTTGTAAACGAACGGCTTCTTAGTCAATTTGCCTTCATCCTTCTTTTTCTTGGTCTCCAATAACTCGACGTGCATCTGATGCAGTATGAATCTATTCCAACTCTATCACAAAAGAAATCTTAAGTGTGTTAGCAAGATCGAAGCGTGCTACTTTTTATAAACCTGTATGAGAGCACCTAAGTCGATTTTCATCTTTGCTTCCGGGTGAAGATCACTGAGGATTAGGCCTAAGGCAGACGCTTCTGGAACAGTTCTGAACGAGCGCAGGAAATTCCCCGGTTGGCACGGTTGACCTTGTGATGTCGTCAGCATATGGAAGAGGAAACCCAGCTCACAAGAAAGGCAAAATTCTTTGTTGCACACGTGCGAAAGCAAAGCGGCCCTTAACGGTTCGGTGTAATACAAAACCTATTTTTTTTATAATCAGTCGCAATCTCCAAAAAAAAAAAACAGAAAGTTTTACCTGTATCATCGCGTTGCAGTAGGCGTTAGGCAACATCGCTTCCAAACCAGGCAAACCAGTCTTATTAAACTGTTCAAAAGGAAAATCTTCCGTGCCCAATTTGTTGTACTTCAGATCGACCTTTCGGTACCTCTTTGGGATAGCCACGAAGCTAACTCCTTCCTCGGTGGGTTGCTTGACGTTCCTGTTTTCGGGAGCGAACTGCTTCAGTTGAGATCTCGCGCCGTTCTTTTCCAGATTGTACATCACCTGCAAAAGAATGAGATGGGTATTCGCGGCGGATAGGGCCGAGGGCGTTACGTGTAAGCAATCCATTTTAAGCTCGCTTTGTCTTAATAGAATTTCTATTAAAACGTGAGTTGCGAGTTTCTGTTCTTGACAGTGTCATTTTTTTTTGCTTCGATGTCAAATAATTTTTGAAACCGATGTAATCAAGTAGGTTTATTCAGATTTATGCGAAGTGCATATACCATATGTCCAAATAAATTTTTGATAAAGGTAGGTCATGGAAGTGTAAATGTATGTTTAATCTACAACACCAAGCAGTTTTTGAAGTTAGTGAGACATCAAGCTGTAAAATGTGGCCAATTAAACTTCAATTTTACTTAAATACTCAAGAACAATATTTTAATGTAAATAAAATGCAATAATTTATCATCTTCCATGGCCTACCTTTATCAGAAATTTATTTGGACATACGTTATAGAGCGTACAAAAAAATGAGTTCTTCAATTAGAACATTTTCGATTGTCCGCTCTAGAGCACTCTCAGAGTATTCTCATCTTATTTTCATCTTATGTAATAATTAAGGATGGAGATATTCTGAGAGTGCTCCAGGGCGACCAATCGGAAGCGATATCTTTATGTATCAAGTGAAGGTATCCTCAGAAGACCATGCAATTAAAAATCATGTCTTAGCTAGATTCAGATAGGATAATGGCCATTTGCGCCAAACACTTAATCTGAGCTTAAATTTAAGTGGCGTTTATAATGTGTTATTTTAGATCATAGAGCGTTGTGTAAGACATATTCTAAGTGATCCTTAAAGTTTAGTTGAGCTTAAGTGCTAGGTGCAAATAGCCATAAGGATCTCAAATTTCCTAAATCTAGCTACGGTATGATTTTTAATTTCATGGCCTTCTGAAGATAATTTTAAATTGAATCGCTTGCTCGTGGTTGCAACATTGTCAAGCATAGTCAACTGTAATGGCCATATGCACCGAAAAAATAAACTTTAAGCGGCACTTATGGCCATTTGCACCAAACACTTAAGCTCAACTTAACTTTAAGCGTCACTTAGGCCCCATAATTCAGTTACGCTGTAACTTTAATCTTTAGTTTATTCCCTTAGGAACTATTGTTTTTATAATTGTAACTAAGTGAATAAACTGAAGTTTAAAGTTAATCCGTGATTGAAATACTGGGCCTTAGAATATGTCTTACACAATGACAATATGTCTTAAAAATGTCACATTGTTAACACCACTTAAATTTAAGCTGAGTTTAAGTGTTTGTTGCAAATGGCTAATAGAATGTGACTTAGGCCCAGTTGTACAATGCCAGTTTAAATTTAAGCTGAAGCTTAAACCCATAGCAACGATTATTTCAACAAATGTTGTTAAGGGTTTAAGCTTTGGCTTAAAGTTAAACTGGCATTGTACAACTGGGCCTTACACCATGTTGTGAAACTTCAAATGTCACATTATAAATGCCACTAAAATTTAAGCTTAGTTTAAATGTTTGGTACATAAAGTCTGTGACGCAAGTTAACTTTTGCTGCCATGACAAAAATTAAGATGTTCACAATTGCTACCATAGGAATAAACGAATAGTTAAAGTTAACTTGTATTAATAAATGCTGAAAACTATTATATTTTTGCAAAACATAAATAAATGCAATTTCATGCTAAATAAATTAATTGCACATAAAATAACTGAACAAAAATTGATGAATGATAGCATTACTAATTTTGAGATAAAAATACATAGATGTACATATCTATTTTATTAAATATAAAAAATTACCTTTATGAACCAGCTTTAATGATAAAAAATTATAAATAATTAAAAATTATATATAAAGATGCCACTGAGACTAATCCGATTAATAATTAAGGCGATTTTTATTAAAACAAAACTAAGTAAAACTTCCAGTAAAAAAACGTTTTAGAACTCATTAATTAGATCGAAAAAATAAAAATAAATCCAGGTCATTTAACGATATTTTTAAATGTATCAATATTTAGGTATGTACTTATACCTACGTACATATTTTGGACACTTTTGTATTTTGATTTCTTTCGTTTCAAAACAAAAAAATGTACGTACCTACGTGAAAGTACATAATACAAATAAACTAACACAATTTTTTTACAGATTTTTACAAAAAAATTTAAAACGATACTTACTCAAAAGGAAATTATTTAAAAAAATTAATTTTAAAATTATGTTATTGGTACTGCAATATTACTTTTATTTTAATCGTAGCCAACTAGAATTCGATAAAAAAATTAATCAAAAAATTAAATAGTATCTTTAATTTTCATTAGCTCTCAGAGTAAATTCTGAAAATAATAAAGTATACAATATAACTCCATTTGAAAAAAAAGTAGTAATTTCTGTTAAAAGAAAAAAAGAGCCAGAGTACGAAGAAGAATGCAATTTCAAAACTACAAATGAATAAATAATTAACATTTTTGACGTTTCTTGATTCTTAATCAATTTTTGACGATTTTTGACCTGAACTATTAATTACTAATGTAGCGATTGCAAGAAAACTAGAACAGGTTTGCAGTGGAGTTCTCAAGCTACGCCTCTACTGATGAGGCCCCAAATAAGGCCGAAACAGCTGTACAGAGGAAGCAGAGGAGGAATCCATTGCAATCAAAACCAATTCGCAAATAAATTCTTTAAAAACTTTTTTTAATGTTGAATAGCGATATTTCTTTTTTATTATTTTATTATACATGCTGCGTTCATTAAAAAAACTGGTCAAGAAGGCCATGGTTTTCTTCTTCTAACATGAAGGTAGGGCCTGCCTTGCAAAGTAGTACATACAATTTGATGAAAATTCTCCTTCGTCGCACACGAATGAAAAGAGAGATACTGTTTTGTTTGGTATTTGGCCACTGTGGACCCTGTTGAGCGGGTGCATGTGTTTAAATACCGCATCTAAATTCAATGACAAGTCGGTGGTTCTGGCAAATGTGTAAACATAACCTCATTGACGTTTAAACTCGTTAGACATACGTTCACAGTAGCAAAACATACTACCGGCATTCTTGACTATTTTTTTTATGACCGCTCTTTATAAACGTATACAGTGTGCTGAAAAACTGGCCTACTCTAAGGCACGTTACAGGGAATTAAACTTTATCTTTAGGTTTATTCGTACAGCATTTCTGACTAGTTTGAAACACTGTCAAATATATTCGCCCGCTTACAAGAGCGGCATTTAATGTGAAACATAGATCGGCACATGCTTCTGACAGTTTCGGACTAGTCAGAAGCTGATGTACGAACAAACCTTTTATCTTATTTTATTCATCATCAAAAGTTTTAATTTTGTACTTTCACGCTTTTTATAAATGTGGCTTGAGAGGAAACTTAGGAATCTATTTGTTTAATATCACCAAATAATAACTTTGTTTTTTTCTTCTTGGGTTAATCTGAAATTGACATTTATTATGCTTTAAGAAGTCATAAAATAGAATGTGGTTTAATATAGGTCCCCCAATTTTTGAGCACCCTGTATATAAATCGATAGATCAAAAATTAGCCTACTCAAAAAATAAAAAATAGGACGAATTTGCATAATTCATATAGGGGTAAGTTTTCCTGCTCTTGCAAATAAAAATTCGTGATCGTGTATATTTTATAACGGGTGTTCTTTTAAATTTTGGTGTCGAAGTTGACCGTGACAAGATGCTTATTGTGAACGCACTGCAATTCTGATTATTTGTTGAAATCTTATTTTTTATTGTCTTTCTTCGTTTATTAGAATAGATCACATTCTTGTGTTGTCCTATCCTCCTGTTGAATTCCAAACCTCGAAAGCAAGGTTAGGAATGGCAAGTTCAAAAATTAACAATCGCTATGATAATAATGATTCACAATCAAATTTTCATGGGCATCTTCTACGCCAGTTTAAAAAAAAAAACGCTTTTTACAAACACGCTTTACACGATTATATGCACACTTAAGTCGAAAATTTAATTTATCGTGAAATAAAAAGTAATAAAGAAAAAAATTATGTAATGTGCATAATACAGGATGTCCCAAACCTCCCGAACAGTGCAAAAATGCCCTATATCACATGAATTGTGTCCAACAATTATTGTAGTCCTGGGTGGCTGTGGAATCAAATATGAAGGTCGTTTCTTACTTCGCATCATTGAATTAACGTTTCATATATTGACTGTCAAACAACAAATTAATTCTTGCTTACGTATAAATATAATGTTTTATTGTACTTTAAAACAACAATTAATTAAAAATGTTTGATTCCACAGCCACCCAGGACTACAATAATTATTGGACACCCGTTACGTTTTAACAAAAAAAATTCTTAATAAAAGTTGTGTAGGTTTCCATTCTTTCTTACAATTTTCTAAATGGAACACTATACTGGGTGTATACGAATTCGACCGACAAATTTCTAGTGCACATTCTTCTCCTAATCTGAAGCATAAAAGGTTAGATAACATTGGTCTTTATATGAAGAATAAAGTCTGGACAAGACAAAACATTTTCAATAAACTATCATGAATTTTGTCATTTATCCTTTTATTAAATATTTAAAAAATCGTATAAACTTCATCTGCTAGTGCTGAAATATTAGTGATAACTTTTTGTTAACTGTAGCCTGTTTTCTTTGAAAATTTTAGAACTTCTTAGATGCCAGTGGACTTTAGTTCGAAATGTAAACAAATTTCATTCAATGACTTCAATGCCAGATTACGAAACAAAAACAAAATACATAATAGGTGGTAACTTCTAAATGAAAGAAGAAAGATTAAAATATATGAACAATTTACTTAGGTACACCTTTAAGCAAAAAATATACCTTAGAAGTTTGTCGGTCGAATTCGTATACATCCTGTATATTTTATTGCAATTTTGGTTAGTCCTTGAAGAGCTGAAATATATTTACTTATTTTGAGTATTTATCGAGTTATTTATAGTTTTATGCAAAAATTGGGTCACATTCGATCGGTTGCCAAATTGTCACTCTTAATGATACGAGACGTTCAATTTTGAACCAAAATATTTCTACACATCTGTACGTTTAAAATATTTATCATTGGGCGACTCTCAACGGGTTCAGTTCGCGTATGAAATGAAACACCCTGTGTGGGTTTTCGCTTGACAATTCTAGTCTGCAATAAAACAATGTAGTGTTTCATTTAAAAAATCATACGTAACTTTTAAATGAACAACCTGTATAGTTGAAAATAATTTTAAATTACGCGGAACGTAAACCTACACAACTTTTATTGAGCAAATTTTTTAATAAAATATAAAAGGGCTGTTTCGCTCAATTCCGGAAGTTTGGGACACCCTGTACAAAACAGGGCTTACGTTGTATTCAAACTGATAAAATAAATCGCCAATTGTATTCGCACGTATTTCAAAATACACGGTAATTTGTTGCTAATTACACAATGCGTATAATAACATGAAAGCTCCGAAATAATAATTAAAATATCATCAGCAGAACATAAATAAATCATGAACGATTAAGTGTTGCCAACCGCAAAACTGAGAAAACACTATTAGCACGCGTGCATGTTCACTAATACGGGAAGTACCGGATAATTTATACGCAGATTATTCCAATTCATACTACTCGTAATAACAAGAAGTAATTTTTGTACCGGAATTTTTTCAGTAGGAGTATAAAGAATTTCACCTCTAAATAAGCGAGTAAGTGTTACCAATCGTAAAACTGCAATAAAATTTCTTAGCAATTTTCAAGGTCATTAATGCATATGCTCAGTTTTTACACTTAGCGAAACATTGCACATCAGAAAGCATGTTTAATTAATTTTTCCTGTTATAAATTATATAGGATAAAAATGATACATACAAAATAAATATTAATTCTGGACTGAAAAAGTACTTTCTTCCTAAATTTATATAAAAAATATATTATTTGTGTATCAGTAATAACTACAAGTGAATTAATAATTATTCTAATTGATTAAAATGCCCACTTTTATTTAAAAGAATATTTTACATAAAAAATGGTTTATTTGCAATAATAGGAACAAATCTAGAAGAAATGTATTAAAATGAAAAAGTAATTGTAAAAAACTTTTTGAATGTGATTTTAAACAGGGCAGGAAGTCTTATTAAAAGATCAAGCTCAAATCAAACTTAACGTTTATTTGAAACTGGAAGAAATAATACAAGAAATCAAAACGAAAGAAAAATATCACTCCGACATTCGAATACAGCCTTTTTTAACAGTCAACAATATAATTCGCTTTTAAATATCACAACTTTAAGATCACTCTCGTTTAAATAGGGAGAGAACGCGAATTCGTCTCAGACTTATTACTATGAGCAGCGTGTGCCAAAAAACGAATTTGTCTCGGGCTTTCAACTTAAAAAAAAAAACGAAAATCTCTAAAACTCAACAGACCGCGCGGTTAAAACATCGCCGAGCACAAATATTTTTTAGCCTCACGAGATTACTAACAAAAATAAACTGAAGGTAATTTACTAATTGTTCTCACTTGATTGCGCCTGGCTGCTTTTGGATTTGGTGCGTAGCCGATGGGACCCTGCATCTTCATCGTTCGTAAAATTTCTGGATCAATGTTCGGCGTTTTCCTATGAGAAAATTTTATTTTAATTAAATTTCCGAAAACTACATTGTATTTTTGGCGCAATTTATACATATGTTATGGATTTTTCAGTTATAGTTTTTACATAAAATGAAGTAAATTTCTATGTTAAAGAAAAACCAAAGGAGAGTATCATCTTTCGTAAGTTCGTCTTATAAGGTATGACTCAATAAATTTCAAGCGGCTGGCTGTGGGAAAAAACCCATATCTTAACTAGGAACAGATGTATTTGGATTGCGGTGCTGTTTCCCTAAACGAAAGCGAGATTCTGTCCATTTTGTAAAAGTATAAAGTAAAAATTAGTTCAATTAAACTAGTGGTTTAATATTTGAGTTAAGAAAGGTTAGATGCTAAATTGATAAATAAGCTCAAATGTCAAGTTGATAGCAAAATCTGTATTTAGCTTAGACATGAAATTTTATTTAATTATTCCATAGTGACCTGAAATTTATTGAATTATGTTATGTTTAAGATTGTTCTACGCTGGATTTCACAAACGTCACTTAAATTTAATCATCGATTAAGAATAATCATTCCTATACCTTCAACACATGTAACCATGGCAACGTTTACTTTTAACGCTTGATTAAATTTAAGTAACGTTTGTGAAATCCACCATTAAGTTGCTATGTATTCATGCATTATATACAATGGCTACTTTTTGAAAGCAGGCCAAAGTTGGTTTTGCCATTTATGGCAGTAAATTAATATCCAGATTTGTCAAACATTTTTAAAATTGTAACCAGAATGAACAAAAATAGTTTCTATTAGAAAGTCTAAATTTAAAAAGGATGCAATTATGTCTTGCAAGTGAAGGACAACATTGACATTAACATTTGTTTTAAAAGTATGTAATCTTATCTAAGACTTAAGTTTGCATATTTCGTGTCCCACTGCCTGTTTTCAATAAATCACATGATACTTCTGTAAAAAAAGGATTTCCGATTCCTACACTGCAGCAGAATAAATATTTCTCTACCCTTATGTATTAGGCCCAGTTTTACAATCGTGGAATAAGGACGGAATAACTGTTTGCCGAATATCCTTTAATGTTTCTCCATATCTACGTCACCTTATTCTAAGAATAATGCTTATCCGACGATTGTAAAATCGGGCCTTAATAGGAGGTAGATATACTCTGAAAGTAAACTTGTGGACAAAAAAACTGAGTCATTCTTTTTTTGTATTGTAAATTGGCTTTCGATCTGTGTTCTATTTGTCAAAGTAGTAAATTATTGGAGCTGCCACACTGTGGCACATTTAATTTGCTACTTTGAATAACGGTCTACTTAACTAATGGTATAGGAAAGACTAGAATAGAAATGTCACACGACGTTTAGGTAACCTCCAATACTGCAAGGCTAGTTACACAGTGTGTAAAAATAATCAAAACGTCATTAAATTTCAATGTGACGGGTCACGTTTTTTGTCTGCAAGTTTACTCTAGAGCAATGCATCGAAAACGCTATAAGTTTGAAACCACTTTGATATTATAATCTTTTGTAAGAATTTGTTTACAACTCGCCAACGCTCGACAACTTCAAAATAGCACAAACTCATCGTTTTACTATCGTTTGACAGATGTCAAACGATAGCGAAATTTTGAATTGTTTGACAGCTGTCTAACGAATTTGTGCCGTTTTTAAGTTGCCGCTTGACAAATTGTAAAGAAATTGTTATACAAATTTTCATCGGACAAGAATCTAGTAGAAACAATAATAATAAAAAGTTTAATTTCTTCACATTATTTACTATTTCAATTAACAACATTAATAACATTTGGTTTTTTATTGTTATTAATCTACTGTTCATAAATATTTGGTAAAAGGAATTTAAAATAGTTTCAGGACACTCTTCATACATCACACATATTGTTTTTGTTGCGTTATTTATAAACAGTAAATTTTGTGAAGCATTCAAGATTTTACTTCAAGGCAAGAAATCTAATAAAAAGTCACTTTCAGGCCCTCTTCTTTTGAGAAGAAAACATTCACTGTTTTTAAAAAATTGTTTTTATTTGTTGTTTCGTTTACAAATAGCAAATTTGTGAGGAATTAAGATTTTTTATCAAGTCTATCCGGGTAGATGCCCCACAAAATTCGCTGTTTGTAAATGAAAAAAAATTACATAACAACAAATTTGAAAATATAATAAATATTCCCCAAATAGAAAAAGATTCTGAAAGAGTTTTAAATTCTATATATTCTAAATAAAGTAAAGCGTAATTTTGAGAGCTTCTGGTACAACCTCTACTAATCGTTAATTAATCTCAACATTCTTTGTATGTTTTTATTCTTCAATATTTAAGACAAACATTTGTGTACCTAATTAGATAAATTCATCTTCCTAAATCTTAACCACTGTTCCTTTTGATTATACAACTGTTTTCCATATTTATGATAATTTAAATGTACGTATAATATTTTAAACATAATAGTATATTATACATGAATGCTAGCGAGCGAATAATAGCCATTATACGAGTCGTATACTGACTATAAATATCTTATGTAATTGTTCAAATGTAAATATTAATGTTAATGTAAATAAATAAGAAATTATATTAAGTTTGAGATTTGAGGAATTTGCACAAATTTTTATTAATAAAAATGTCGGTTGTTTTGTTCCATACACAAAATGTTATAAAACTGCATTTCGTAGCTCTGTTCCATCACTGTTTGACCTTTTCGAAACCGTCATAATCAGTTGCCCATCAAAATAATGATCCATTTTGACAACTTTGTCAAGTGTAAAACTTTGATAAGTCCATGCTTTTGACGGTTTCGAAACCGTCAGAAAGTGATGTTGGAACAGACCTCTTGTTTAAATAACGTAATCGTAACCTATTTCCTGCATTATACACCATAAACAATTATTATGGTTATCATGATACCGTGAATAATGATTAGTACTGGTAGTGAATTATGGATAGCATTATCATTGACCAAACACATGAATAATTGACATATTATTGAGTAGTCGTGGACAAAGTAAACAATAATAAAATGGAAAAAAGTTAAAAAAGAAAATTAAAAATTATAGTGTTATTTCCATAATAAATTATTAAATATTAGAAAAGAAAATACAAAAAAAAATTGTATGTATTTAACTATAGTTATTAAGAAACGCACTTTCTTCAATGACATCACAGTTTAGGAAAGGAAAACTCAATTCGTATCAAACTTAAAAATGTTGTATAACTCAAACATTATCTTGACAATGTGAAGTACAGTGTGATCAAGAAAGCATATCTGAAAGAAACTACTGTCTAAGAAGGTTTGTATCAATATTTATGTCTGAGATACATCAACTGTGTAACCTGAAGTTAGAACTTCGGAAAATTGGGGAAATTTGGTAAATTTTATTTGCCTTAATTCACTTTCTGTTCATTGGCATTCGCTAGCGATATTTTTATATTTATTTTATTTCCTCGCTATACAAAGTTATTTTAAGCCAATCAGCTGTTTTAAAGACTGCTTTACATTAAAAATATGTTTCATAATTTAAAATAAATATAGTAGATATCTAAAAATTAATGCAGCTGCACACTATATAGTCATTAATGATCGTATTGTATTATGTATATATTTCAAATGTTTTTTAAGTATATATTCACAAAAATTTTCAAATTTAGTTCACCACCACATCGTATATTATAAGGATCTTTAAAACGTGAAAGCATTTTCCTAGATTAATTTCTCGCTGTTCACTAAAACTTTTCTTATCAAGTTATATTTACTAGAAATTATAACAATGCTAGTTCTGCGGAGTAAAAATTCACTGTACAAATCAGGTCCTCTCACCACACCTTTGTATCAACGTTTTAACATTTTTTTTACATACCGATAACATTTCTGCATAAGATGAGGTGGCCAATCAGAGGCTAATGGCACATCGCTGTTGACAATCGGCAGGGGAATCACTGACAGCGGAGTTTCATAATCATCTATTGCAAAACTTGGGTAAGAAGCCACTTGATCTGCATGTTCAGTCATACGGGAAAACGTGTTAAACAGCGGTTCAATTGCACTGGTGAATAAATGAATTGAACCGGCACTATCACCAAACGCCATAGCTTGGCTTGTCGAACTTATATCAAAAGCCAAACACATTGCACCTGAAAATTAAATTATATTGTCCCTAAATAAATAAATAAAAAAACATAGAAAAACTTGCCTGGATTATCCATTTGTAATAAACATAATCTCGGCTCAGAAAGAGCGACGGTATCGACCAATTGTATTTCACCAAGCGCAGATACTACAGCCAATCGTGACGAGACAGACGGTAAAAATCTTAAATACAGAGGATCTAAAACTGTCTGAATAGGCGACACCGCTCTTAGCATACGCAAATCGTACACCATCAAGAACCTATCAACAGATAAATTTCCTTGCCTGAAAACGTTTGGTAAATATTATCTTGAACCTTTGAAGTCAAAGATATAAGAAAGTAAAGTGATAACCTGCTGCTAAAACCGCACGTTACGAGTAGGTTGCCTTGAATATCAAAGTCGCTCAAACTTCCACTGTGAGTGTCTAAAGTGTGTTCGACTTTCAGAGTATTTGGGTCTCTGAGGTCTATGCGCCCCATTGGATTTCCGGCACAAACAAAACGGCCATAGCCTCTGAGCATGACACAACCAGTTTCGCCAACGTCCACCTGAAATTACGATGAAGAAAATTCAGCTCGTGTTTTCGAATCTCCCTACACTTTTTCTTCTTACCAAACTCGTTTCTTTACAAACAGACATGTTAAAGTCAATTAATTTTTCTTGGTGGCCAGCTATGAGTAAGCGTGTTGGAGACAATTGTAGCATGCACTGCATTTCAGTCATATTTGGAGAACTGTAAAGATAAGCTGGTTTTCAGGTCGTACTTACATTGCAGTACATTAGTATTAAGAGTAATTTAATTTAGCATAAGAATTTCAATTTGGTTTCGATTTAGTTTTTGTCTGAACTTATTTGATTCCAAAATTAACAGGGAGGAAGGAACTTTAGACTAGCACTATAGATTCTCTAGTAATTGGAGAATCTAGTCATCCTAAATGTACTGCTAAGGAAAAGCTAAAACTAATAATTTACGTATGCGTAAAAACCGGAATCCCTCTCCGAATCTGACATCGCAAGGAAGTTGCTGTGAGGGCTAATATCCCATCATCTATTGTAACAATATGTCGTATATCTTGGGTGGCATGTACTTGAAACGACGTATACTTCTGCATGATGCCGCTGTAATATGACGTGACATGTCCCTAAAACCCAACACACAAATTCTAATCCCAAATCAACAAGGTATTGACCTACTTACACCTTGATTTCCCATCCACAGTAACTCCTCATTTTGATCGAATGCAAGCGCACAAACTCCAAACCTATCGCCTCCGTCTGCCAGCACGCATTGTGTTTGAATGTATTCGGAGTCCATGACTGGAATATCGGTGGTCTCAGGACGGCCTACCATAGCTAACTATAAGGAATCACCGACATAAAAAAACCTGAAGGGCACTAATCTGTCGCAAGTCAAAGTACTCACCCCAGACTGATCAAAATACATCTTCGCTCTCTCTGTAAAATACACGCAACGAAACTCAGCCTAACTTAATTTGAACATTATTTTTTGTGAGGTTTTTTTTTGAAAATTTTATCACAGATTAAAATAATTATATGAACGCAAAAGTTATAAAAATAGGGTATATGTGTTAGGTTGGTCGCACTGAGAACTGACGGACGCAACCTTGATTTTGTGAAAAAGTATGCGAATTGTAAAAATGTGTTTAAAACGTCAAAATATTGTCAAATTAATTGAGTCAATAATAAATATTAATATTCATATTTTAAAATATACAATACCAGTTTAATGGGTAAGTGATTACAGTGCTCTGTTTCATCGGCGGCTATTTCATCTTGGGTGCGTTCTGATTTATCACCCGGCGTCCAACATTCAGTGTTGCAAACAGTTTGAATTTCATATCCGCTAGATCGCATCCCTTAAACCGCTAAATATCCGCTAAATGGTGTTGAAAACATTGAAAAAATTTACATTTCGCAATTTTTCCAGTAGTTATTTCTACTGTAGTTATCCAGTCTCTTAACCACGTTTCTCGAAATCTTTAATGATATTTGGAAATTGTTGTACGTTTGTCCTATTATTAATAATAATTTCACAAAGTACACACCTGCTACACATTTTTTCAAATATTTACTTACGTGTGATTGATGATTATTTTACGAGTTTTACGTGACCGAAGTGACCGTTATACCAACTTTTAAGCACCACTTTTAACTGAAAACCATCGTTCAAAGGCGGGTAATTTAAAAATAATAATTAAGTACCGAGTGACTTTTAATGATTGAAGCAAATTTAGTATATTGGGAACACTGAGGAATTGGCATTATGTGAAAGTTCGTTAATTTTGTGGGAATGCGTAGCTATAGGTTAGAGTTGTTGTTTACGTTGATGATGAAAACTGTTTAACAGATTATTGTTATTATTCAAGACCTGGAAATGTTAACCCCCTTTGCGTAAGCAGCACCGAATCCTTTGAGATAAGTTATTGAAGACATTATTAACGTTTTAGGTTGTCCGATATTTGCAATTGCCTGCTGCAATTCTTCCAAATTGTTTAATACGTATTCTGAACATCAAGTTATTGAAATAAGGAAGTAAGAAGTCCGGATTTAATTGAATATTAGAGCAACTAGGCCACCAACCAGCACTGATTAAACGTCCTGGGAAAAACTCCTCTAAATAATTTATTGTGGTTCGTGCTGTGAAAGTAGTCATTTGCTAATTCAGTGTCGTCTAACTGGTTTATAAATGGATTCAATATAAGTCTGTGATATCTATAGGCGTTAATTGTTTCCCGGAAGAATATTGGTCCAATAATTCTTCTCCAAGACATTGCCAACCAAACACCAATTTTAAGTGAATGTAGTGCCTTTACATCAATCACATTAAAGGGATTATGTTCTGACCAAGTCCTGAAATTTTGTGAATTGATAAACCCAGAGAGATGAAACCAGGCTTTATCAGAAAAGAAAGTTGTATCTTGTTGGTCACTATTATTTAGCAGATTATTGTTATACCACTGACAAAACTGAATTTATTGAAGAAAATCGAGTGGGTGAAGTTGTCGAACCATTGAAAATTTGTATGATCGGAAATGAAGGTGTTTTTTCAAGATCTTCCGAGTGGATTCGTATAGGAAACATGAGGTTTCTGTTGTACAGTATCATTAACATTTTCTACAATATCGAGTGTTATTATATGTTGAGTTTGGAAATTCACGCGATGCAAGCTCGGAGTGAAAAGTAGAGTGAGAACACAGCTGTTTTGATATACGTAAAAGTGAGACAAAAGTGTTCGAGGAGTGAATAGAGCAAGCACGGAGGAATTACCGAACCCAGCAATAATGGGGCGTCCAGTGAATTTTCCTTTTTCTACATTACTGGTTTGCAAGAAACGTTCATTTATTAACTGATTTTGAACTGAACTGACTTTAAAGTGAATAGAGAGCCTCATAAAAGGAATGATGTTTTGGAACTAAAATTAACATAACCTCAAACTACGTATGAAATCAGATGAAACTGATAACTGATTTAGAAACCAGCTTGATCAGTACGGTGTGCGGGAGGGGAAATTCAATCACTTCCTCATCACTGGTCGCCAACTGAATAACTGTAAATGGAATGCAATCAACGATTTTTAAGTGAATTTGAATCGATTTGTGTTCATTGTAAATGAAGGACGGCTATTCTAAAACAGTGTTGTGAAAAAAGGCAAAACTCAATTTGTTGTTCAGGGTATATTTCAATGAAATCATCATAGGCATGCTGCTGTGAATAAATTCAATTACTATTGGGCTGATTCAGAAGAACATATCAGTAACAGTTCTTGCTCCAACAGTTGAGACTGAGCACTCATTTCTGCTGAATGAAGTTCACTCATCATAACATGTTCCAGTCAGGTAGCGGAGAAGTTACGCTACAAAAAATGGCGGCCCCTCCAACTCATCAACTTATGAGAGGTCGCATTCAGCAGAAATTTGGTCAACAGTTGCACAACTTTCGGGTCTGCTGAATGTGCCCATTTTCATTTTGTACTCTGCTTCGAAAATAAGCCATTACTAAAAATGTATTTTATTCTGTGCTCAAAACCATTTTGGTAATAAATTGAGATAATTAAATATCATTTATTTGGTTTTCTTGATTCGACAATAAACGAATTTATTTGAGTTTGACAATCTAGTGCACTAACCTAAATTTTGAATTTTTGAATTTGAAAATTCAGCACACCAACATAAACATTGAAAAGTGTTGCCAATCTAATAAAATAATTTTCAATCATTAAAAGTCACTCGGTATTTCGAGAACGTATTTGTAGAGGTGTGACATACAACAAATTGAAAATGAACTTCAAAAATTTAATTAAGCATTTTGTTAAAATATTTGACATTCATTATTTTTCAATAATACGTATTTGTTTTGTAATTATCTTGTAGACACCGTATCGGGGCAGAATTCAAGAGTGAGGGAACATGTGTTTCGAGCACAAGAATAATAAGTAGTGCTTGAGAGGGCAGGGGAAGGACATATTGAGCGTAAAACGCGAGCGTCGAAACGCTAACTGGAAAGTGCGCTTTGCGAATTCTTGGGCTTTTGGGCCGTGAAACTTTTTAAATTTAAATTATTTCAAGTTTAAGTAGCGACATCCTGCGATCGCTTTTTGACCTAACATTGCATTAGGATTGACAAATTGAACTTTCATTATGCTTGACAGCACGCATGGCCGCCTTGTATGAGATGACTTATTAAGTGCTTTCCAGGTTGGAACTTCAAGCTCCGGAACTACTCGAGAGTGTAATACTCTGCGCAGTTTCAGCATGGAACGTATATTTGGAATGTTGTTGTTGACGTGACGTACGGTTGCTTGACATTTAATGACCTAACCTATCATTCGCTTCCCCCTCCATTCAGAACCTGAAGTTCAAAATTTTAGGTAGGTACTTCAGGCCTTCAGGGGCGGGGGTAGGTATATTCCGAACAGTTCGAGAACTAAAGGTAATTGTACATGGAACGCAGCGGAACTGCTCTGGAGTAACTCGGAGCTACTCCAAGGCTTACCTGAAAAGCACCTATTATGCTATTATGTAGCAAACTGGCTTCAATTTGTCAATCATAATGCAATGTTAGATCAAAAAGCGCTACTTAAACTTTTCATTACTTTTACATCGCAAACGCGACAGGTCGGTTAGGTTTGCAGTGGAATACTCGAGCTACGCTTCTGCTGACGAGGCCTCAAATAGGGCCGAAACAGCTGTACAGAGGATGTTCGAGGAATCCACTGCGATCAAAATCGACTTGCAACAAAATTTTCAAACTACTGAAATATTAAGTGAATTTTCGCCAATTACTAGTTATAACCGGTAGTTGAAAACAATTACTTTTGTCATTTTGGCTGTCAATTAATTCTCCTGTCAGCTGTTAAATGCACTTACCTAGAGCATTTTTGCCATTTGTATAACTATTATTCTTTTCTAATGGTGGGGGTTAACTTATTTGGTTATCACTTTCAATTACTGTGTTAATGGCGAAAATTCACCTATTAAATAACGTTCAGATATTGGCTGAAAATATTAATTTCGCTTGCTTACAAGATCAGGTCTCCAAAACGGGAAGATTACCATATTCTATTTACATTTTTAATAAGTATAAACTAAATGGAGAAATTATTAAATTTTTTAAATGAAGAGTACTGCAGGTTGAGTTATTGAAAAGTTCGAAATTGTTGAAAATATATGTCTCACATAGAATTAACACAGTTTAATTAAAATTATAATACATAAATATCTTAGATCTCTTTTTGATATAAAAAATTCATATAATAAAAAATTTCAAATCTCGGACAACCGTGAAATATAATCGTATGTCTTAGCTAATATTAGTTGCACATTTTGAATTCAGAATTCTTGAACATTGTAATTTCCTTCAAGTTGATTTAACCTCACGCATATTTATTTACCTGCATACCTATACAGGGTGGCCGCCGAGGTATCCGAGATACTTCGTATATGAATTCTATGACTAATTTTAAGCAAAAATTATTCTATTCACTTTTCCCGAATTCCCAACGGTTCTTGAAATATCGGGGTTTGAAGTTGCCAGGTCGTATGGGTAGTTACTAAAAAGTAAATTACGTTGTAATTAGCAACTTGGCTGCGATTAAAAAAAAAGTTGATCGTGAGTTCGTTAATATCAACATTGACAATTGGGTCTTTTTTATTTTTTGCGTCATTTGTGTTAAAATCATTCCTTTAATGTATTCAAATGAAGAATACGCGGACATGATTTTCGTGTATGGATATTAACGGTAGTATCACCGCCTCAGTAAGGTAATAACAACGACGATATCCAAACTGCCGTCTTCCAGACAAGCAAACGTTAAATAGCACCTTCACAACTTTTCGATTAACAGGTGCGTTCCCTAAACCGACTTGTGAACAGTGGCGCACCCAGAAATTTGTCTTGGAGGGGGCTTACAAATAATAATAATTGTAAGAATCACGTAAGAGTATACAAGGACATATTAAATAGTAAAGATACATAATATGAATTTATACCGAACTAACGTTACCAAACGAAATTAAGTGGACGTACTCTTTTTTTGCAATACTTAAATTAGGTATATTATTAAATTCTAGTACCACATAGCTGACTCTGGTGGAAGCTTCAGCCCCCCCCCCGTGAGTGCGCCACTGCTTGTGAAAGAGAAGTTATGCGAAGAAACAGTGCCGTAGAAGTGCTTGAGATGTTGAAATGATCCTGGTACTAGTACGAGAAGAATTTCTGTACTTACTGGACAAAGTAGGACGGCTGTGCAAGGCACTTTGCGAGAAAACGGACTACATCCCTATCATGAGCAGCCGGTACAAGAACTTCTCCCCACGGATCCTCCCCAAAGAATTCGTCTTTGTGAATGGTGGAGCAATCATCTGGATACTCTTTCAAGAACCCTTTTCTGTGACGAAGCTAGATTTACAAGAGATGGAATCAACAATTTCCACAACGATCATGTGTGGGCAATCGCAAACCCTCATGCTATTTGAGAAACCCATTTTCAGAGAAGATTCTCCGTAAACGTTTGGGCTGGAATAATTAATAATGAAGTTATCGGACCACATGCAATGTTTGCCAGGAGGTCTGGGCGGCATGTCTTAGCTTAAGTGAAAAGTACGTCATTGCACTCCTTAATGCTGTTTTACAGTAAAGCTACGACATGCCGTCCAAATTCCATGGCAAGAGTTGATAAATTTAAAAAATTATACGGTATTCTTATTAAAAGGAGTTAAACCGTCTAAAAATAGTTTTTAACTGAAGAATTGAGAATACTACATGGCAAAGTGTACTACCAATATGGGCGCACCAGAAGTCGCGCCTTTGGTCACGTGATAGCTTTCCTTAATATCGTATTTCAATGGTTTTTATAAATTGTCACGCCATCTAGCTTCTCGATAGTTTGAGAAGTTTCGGTGCGAGTTCTAGATTAGTTACATCGTGCAGGTAAATTCAGTGTCATAGCTAGAGGCCGGATTTTAGATAAAATGCCTTTGTTTAGTTCGTAAGGTTTTAAAGGTTTTTTTTTTAAAGATATCTCTTCGCTTCATTAGAAATAGTGTCAAATGACTGGAAAGAGTCGAAACGAAGAGATATCTTTAAAATCTTAAGAACTAAACAAAAGCATTTCACCTAAAATTTGGCCTCTAGTCATAGCTTAGCTCTGAGATGGTTACAGAAAGAATACAACAAGAATTAATATAATGCGATATTTACGTTTATTAATGTAAACTGCACATGAAGTCACAAAAAAATGTTACTATGAATGATAAAAATAAATAAAAATCCATCAACGGATATAATTACAAACTAAATGCTTAAACCTAAATACAATACAAAATACGTTAAACCATAAATAACATGACGAATAAATGACACTGCTAATACTATTGGCAGTATGATAGTTGAATAGACGTGAGATTACCGCGTGATCTTAACCTAGGGTACGTCTTCCTGAGGAACAGTAACCAGAGTTTAAAGCTGTCAAAATCAAGCAAATTGTTTGTTCTTTCGTAGGTGGTACTTAGTTTTAATGTACTAAGGAATTTTATTCATAGTTATAAATTTCTTTTGTTCTGTCTTAAAAGACATTTTTGATTATATTGTGAACATATTTGTGGTATAAACTCTAGTTACTTAGAGGAAAACCGTACGTACACATATTTAGTAAATAAATATATTCTAGATAATTCACTGCAATTCGGTCATTGAAAGTGACGAGATTATCGACAAGTCACTAAAAAGTCTGCAGTGTAGAAAAATCGTGCACAGCACTCGGTTTCATTATACGTTTATATTTTCATTAAATTTACCACAGATGTTTTAACACAGAAACAGTTTCCTCTAACACAGATCAATAATATTCATCACTAAATTGTAATAAGTACTTTAATAAAGCGATTGCACAAATACGAATCTTCGTTCTTCGATGCGTTCTTCCCCAACAATTGTCCGTCGACTAGTTCAACGTACAGAATCTAAGAGTGTAAAAAAGCCGAATCTACGATCAATAACATTCAAGGCAAAACGACATTTAGTAACACTGCCGGTTTTATATATTCGTGATTTGTTTGTTTGTTTTTTTTTTTAATTAAATTTATGATATTCAGCAATCGTTTGAAGATATTATTAAATAGTGCAACTTGATGTAGTAGTAGTAGATTGAATAGTAATAGTACTATGTGTTTAATATATTGAAACTTTAAGACAAACATCTAAGAAAATAGTTCCTATTTATTTATATAAAGGGCGCAAAATCCTTCCTTTATTTGTTCAGTGTTTGAGTTTTATTTACGCATGATTTCTTCATATACAGAACACTTCCAAATGCTGAATATTTAACAAATATATGACAAATGGAATGCAGCTAATTACTTTTAAAAAAATACACCCTTTTTAATTTCATAGTACAATAAATAACAGCAAAAAGAAACAAAATTTTGAAAATTTTTTCGCTGGCCAATTTTGAGCAAAAAATGATTTTAGGTGTGTGCAAATTAAATCAGTCTTATGAAAACATGCCTGTATATGAGAAAAATATGAAAATTTTAACAGCAAACTTCCTTAAAGTAGATCGATATTATCAAAGTACATTGAGTATAAAAAAACTATTAAATGATGTCGTGTAAATCTGTTATTTTTTTAATAAGCAATCATGACTACAGTCGAAAAACAAACCAAATAAAATTTTCGTAAGTAGTTGCGCCACATTTTTCCACTGGGAAACAAACCAAAAATTCAGTGAAAACTTTTTACTGTGTTAGAAATTTTGTTGCTCCACGTTTTTTTCTTTGGATGGCCAAATTGACTGGAACTGTAGTCTTGCTTCGTTTTGAAAGTAAGTATAAGTAGATGGTAATCAAGACAATAAACGCATTTTTACCTCCTTTAACAAAACGGCGGCCGCTTCGAACCAAAAAAGAATCCTCAACTGGCATAAAATATGTCTGATGAAAAATTAAACTAAGAGCCTGGTTAGGAAACAAGTATCGCCTGCGAATTTCTCTGGACGGACGGTCGTTAAGTCCAATCCATGAAATAAAAATTGATGACTAACGTTAACAAAAGTCCGTTTTTGTCGAGCATCTCCGTGCCGGCCGGGGCCTAGCTAGACGTTGGTTTAAAACGACAAGGAGTAGACGCTTCCGATTAGGAAAAATGTTGAATCCCGAAGGATTTCAAAATCGTCAGTCCCATCCATTTTCTTTGATCATATGAGCTAGTTCGATGATGAATTTACCTTCTTTGTATTTTTGGCTGGACTCGAATGCGTGTTCCTGCAAAGAGAAACTCAAATGAGATAGATCTCTTACAAAAGGAATAAATAAAATAAATCAGTACACTTTTTTCTAATTTTTTTCTTTTCAGTACTTTATTTAATAAATTAAATATTTAATATACTCAACATTATTTGTATTTTTAAAAACTACATCATATCTATGTATGTGCTTCTTAGGCTGACTGCACACACATCGATAGATCAAAGTTATGCTCGAAACAAGTCGTAATGTTAAAAGACGTCATTGCTCACTGAAAGTATAACGGACAAATATTTAGTTATAATTTTTCTTGTACTAGTGAGAGTTTGATTTCTGCATTACCTATCGTGAAATAAAACAAGAGAATCTGTAACATAAACAAAGACACACGGAAGAAAGTCATTTACATAAAAGCTGCGTTCGTTTATTCAACTCCGTTCACTCTATTTACTCGTTTCGCACTTTTGTCTCACTCTTACTTGTATTAAAACTTATTCGCTCTCACTCTAATTTTCCTCCATTCAAGCACCGTGTGAATAAACGAACTCAGCTATAGTATAGAGCAAGGAAGTTCTAAGAAGTAAAGAGGGGACAAATACACATGCTAGTGAAGCCACGGTGGCCATATTACGTTTAGTTGTTTGCGGCAGGAAGGTCTGGGTGTTCTATAATGGGCTGTTGTAATTGAATGGACAACTGAAAACCTATTTGAGATAAAAATTCAGAAAATTTGAAAAGTGTTTATCAAATAAACAACATTTCTAAAAAGAAGAAATACATCGAAAAAATTTAAAACAAAAACCGTTCCCAAACTAACAATCAGTATGTAATGTAAGATCAAAATCGTTTAACATTTCTCTATACCTTCATCCAAACAGCTTCATAGCTTTATAAACTACATATAATATGTACAGAGAAATCACAAATGATTTCTAATATGTACAGGGAAATCCCAAACGATTTCAACCCACGTGACCTCACCGTATAGGCAACACATTGTACTCGGTTGGTAACAATGCCGTGCTGTGTGTTAAATTGTTCGAGGATGTGATGCCTGCGATTTACAAAGTCATCGTAATTTACATCAGTATCTGAGAATACTTCGTTAAAGTGGTTAAGCACAACAGAACACCTACAGCTACGAAAGTCAATGACAAATACAGTGAAAGCTCTCTTAGAGGTGTCCGTTATGGGAGATTTTACTGTACACGCTAATTTGAAACAGCAACCTCACTTTTCTCAGTGTTGCCACTTCTACAACACAAAACCTAATTCAAATTGGCCTCATGGGTTGAAGTAATTTATGATTTCCCTGTACAATCGAAATCAGAAATAATGTCAGGGTTCTTATTTTTATACATTTTTAATTTTATTTAACTACGATTTAAATCGTGATTTAGTAATTCTATCTCTTAAATCAGATAGATCTAGATTCAAACAATGTTTCGTTGCAAGGTGTATGCGATTTAAATCAAAGTCTCGGCATATCGTGATTTAAATTGCAGCATTTATCTATGACATTTTTTTAATTGCAACAGTACATATTTTTTCTAATTTGGGGGAGTTTTCCTCAAGGTTGGCAGCTCTTAAGAAGAACAAAAAGGGAGACGAAGTAGGGAGGGCACGCAAACTGGGTTCCCTTCCCATTTCTCATAACCTCTATGGTATAGAGTGTTTCGTAACTTTCGTTCAGTATCCGTCATTTCCGAATAGTACTTGGTTTGATTAATTTAGACGATTTTTACAACTCTCATGACATAACTTATAAGTGAAATTATGTAATTCTGTTTTAGAGAACTATGGCGCCAGATTCAAAGTCTCCTCAAACATTAAAAATTACACAGTACATATATGAAAGCCAATACATAATTGTTATGGTCTTGTTATGTTTAAAGCAGTAGTATTTTTTTCTTTAAATTTTACTGAAAAAGTTTTGTTATTTTTTGTCAATATGCGTTATCATTATTTAATAAATTGTTTTTCAGTTTAATTATTTTTCTTTTTTCTTCGTACATAGGTAGGTACCTACACTGGTAAAGGTTTTTCTTTTTGATTCTACAATTCCCGAAAAAATTCAAATTGTCTCTGATGGTGGCAAGTTTCTAGCTGTAAATCTTGCGATTTCAATTTTTTTGTTTGGCCACACTGCTTTATGTGCAACAGGCTAAGTAGAATGTCACTTTAACATTCAACGTCACATGCGGAAGTAGCAGATAAGCTATGTAGATTCGGAGTTAATTTCCCATTTAATTTTACGTAGGGGTTTACGCTTTAAATGTGTAGGTATGGTTGCCTAATTCATTGACAGGGAAGGATGAACGACCGGCGTGTGACAAACAAGTAACCGTTTTTATAGAACTGGTAGTGTTACCAACGTGTAAAAAGCAGAAATCGCCCAAGAGTTGCCAAAAAAATCCCATTTCAACATAGGTAGACTGTTACAATGAAATTTTAAATTTAATTAGGGAAGATATTTACAAACAACACACCAATTATAGGGAACCCATACCACCCAAGGAACGTCTTAAAGTAAAGAATTAGAGATGATTTGTTTACACATTTAGTAAATGTTTTATTGAAAAATATTACAAGTCAGGATATTCTTGAAAATATGAAGTCAAAGAATGTTGTGTTGACTCTTCTGAGAGCGCAGATGAAAGATGTGATTCCGTAAATAAAGTTTCATTGGAAGAACGAGAATACGAACTTCCCTCTATGTTAGCAATTTGCCCTGTATTTTGCATCATTGTTGGAGGTACTTCTTGTTGTTCTCGTTGATGTTCAATCTCTTGCCGCTTTAAAATTTCGGCAATTTTCAATTTGGTCCTGGCTTGTCTTTCCAACGAAAATGTCTGTATTGTTTTTGCATAACCCAACATAATTAATTCAGTTGCGTTGTGGTCACAACGACTCCGCTTATTCTGGAAATATGCACACTTTGGGGGTCATTCTAATCGGGGTTGCAAGTTACAACTTGGTATGATCCTACTTCCGAGCATTATCGAGACTGCGCCAACGTTGTACCCTGTTACCACCGAACATTGCCGAGATTGTAACTTCTTACCAGTTGCTAAGGAGGTACATACCACCGTTGTTAGGTTTCAAATCCGATTAGAATGACCCCCTTTGTCTATTGATGATTCGTTTGAGCACTAAAACTTAGAGTATGACGTTTAGGATTAGGTACATTGTCCTTCTTTTTAGTCTTTTTTTAGTGTATGGCGTAGAGTTGTTGTTGTTTTGATTATTTTCTGCAGTTGGCTAACTGGCCAAGGTGTTGTCGTTTTGGATTTGAGTATCGTTATCACTGCCATCGTCATTATTAAGTTGCGTGTCATTGCAGCTTACATTGGCACAGTATAAGTAATTACCCAGTAGCGTCACTAAAACGTCATTGTCAAAAAAAGTGGCCATTCTGTTTGATACCCTTATGGAAATGCAATGTAATTTACAGCTGGGTAGGTATGAAACAAAATAGCAAATGTGACAGTTATACTCGAGTGACGCTACTGTATGATTCTTATACTGTGACATTGGTTTCAGTGTTTGCAAACGACAGATAGGGCTTAAACGCTTCCATAATATGTTTTGACCCATTGCCAATGTTTATAGCGCTTTGAACTTTGGCCGGTTTTTGGTTTAATGCTCCGTAAATATTTTGCGTAAGAATCTCTTAAGTTTTTCCACTTTTTCTTAACGCTGTCACCTGTAATAGACTGAGTTATAAGCAAAACATGTTTTTACAGGTTTCTAGCTACAGGAGACAGCTTAAGTACTATTGGACACAGTTTCAGGATAGGATTTTCTACAGTTGGCAGTATAGTTGCGGATGTTTGTGAAGCAATTTGGTTACGTATCCAAGCAATATACATGCCTGAACCCACTGGCCCTATCTGGAAAGAATCTACTGAAAAGTTTTATGAAAAATGGCAATTCTCAAATTGCATAGGCAGTATAAATGGCAAACATATTACTATTAAATGTCCCGACAATACAGGATCACAACAATATGTATAGACATTGGTGGACATGGCAAGAACAGTGATGGGGGCATATTCGAAGAATCTACAATGGGCAAGAAATTTGAATCTACAACATTCAGTGTTCCGCAGAGCAACCTTTGCCTGGCAAATATAAGCCAACACCTCACGTTTTAATTGGCGACGAAGCATTTCCCCTAAAGCCCTATTTAACGAAACCTTTCGCTTACAGGCTATCCAGACAAGACCCACGCAAAGAATGTTGCAATAAACGATTATGCCTAGCTCGGCGTGTAGTGGAAAATGCCTTCATCATTTTTGCCCAAAAAAGGCGTGTGTACGTACTTCAGACCTATGGAAGTAAAAGTGGGAACAGTCAAAAAAAATTGTCAAAGCAACGCGCGTCTTGCATAATTATTTAATAAGTAAGAATTGTGATGCTCATTATCTTGAACTCCTTGATCCTGCAGAGCCTCAACGTGGTGCATTTTCTAATATGAGAACTGATCCTAGAAGAGCAGTTCAAGTAGCATTTGAATATCGCAATGAATTTGTTGATTTCTTTAACAATTAAATTACACTGCACGTTTAATAAACTGCTCCACATAAGTCATGGATATTAATACAGTAAGAATTAAAATGGTTTTATCAATGTTGGATATTTAATAATTTATTCATCAGTGATATTTAAATACCGTCCGTCTTACGAAACCGTACCACGTTATAACTGCGTTATTAATAATCCGATTTCAGTAATTCAAAAATCACATAAGACTGAGCGAAATTATTTCCCTACAGTATTCTACAAAATTAGGTGAATTAGACTGGGAGTGCCCCAACGGAACGAGTGTTACAATGCCTCTTGTGAAACGTGTATAATATACTATTTTTTCTACTTTGCGTCACTTATTCAACAAAAATATGAAAAATATTGGATCTTCTTAGTATATGGGGAATTTTAGTTGTAATGCGTGGCAACACTGAAAACCTTTCGTTTTAATCAAAAGTCACATTAACAAGTTATTAATTTTTCTTATCCAGCTTCATTGTGAGTATATTGTTAAGTAACAAATAAATACTGAGCTATTTTGTAAAATCTATTAAATATTTTCAATTAAAAATGACTAAAATTTCCCCAAAAACAGTGTCACAATGAGCTTCATTGTGAAACTGTTTTTGGTGTCACAATGAATCCATTGTGAACGCAAAGTAGAAAAAATCTTTTGTAGTATTTATAAATCAGTCTTATGTGATTTTTGAATTATTGAAATTGGATTATTAATAACGGAGTTATAGGGTGGTGCGTTTTTCAGAAGACAGACGGTATAACCAGCTAAAAAGTACAACATGCTGTGGGGGATAACTTCCCGGGAATTTAATGTACAGCTGCGGAATCATAAAGCGGGACAAGTTTTATGGCATTCAACTAATATTTAATTTTTATTTTATTTATACAATATGAATTTTATATACAAACAGAATGATTGTATATTATGAACTACGAAGTTTGCTAAGTTACTATATAGTTACCAGAATTAAGAAGCAACAATTAAACTAACGACATTATACTGTCCCGCTTTTTGATTCCGCAGCTGTACAACCTGGGGGAATTCCCTGAGAATTCTTTATCATGGAACTTCCGATGGTTACAGGACATACCTACCTACATTAACAAAGAATTTTGTTAGAATTTTGAAAAAATAAGTCTGCTTTTAATATACATAACATTTTATTACAAACATTGTACTTATCTAGTTCTTATTTAAAATAATAAAATGCTTTGTTTACTTACAATTTTCTTTTAACGCTTCCCCTTTAAAATAATATGTAGAATCAGAATTTGTAATAAAAAGTATAGCATTCCATTTAAAATAAGAAAGTTAACGGGGACTTCCGGTATAACCGGAAGTGATATAAAAGTGAAAATATTTTAATCTGAAAGATCGCTTTCCCTTAGGGCAATGTACAAATTTTCAGAATTTTTGTATATTCTCTTCCCCGAAAACTTTTAATAGGCCACACTATTTGGGAGGCCCTGTATATACACATTCAAAACGGAGACACCTATGTAAAATAAATTGGGGGAAATTGGCCCCGAACGCCCATAGCTTATCTACTTATTAAGTATGCAAGTGTTAGTTTGATTTTTCGGTGCCTACTAACGCCAGACGCATATAATTTATTATTATGACGTAGGGCTCGTCTTTTGCGATTACGACTTTAACAGGGTTGAAAAGAAAAGGTTAAAATTCTTCTCGTTTTCATTAGATGTCAGTCTTCCTTATTGTCGAACCTAGGAGGGGGGATATGGAGATCAGGAAACTATCAATGGCACAAGTTCAGACACTTGTCAAAAACATTTGAAATATCTACGTTTCGTTGTATATTAGCAGCTTTTTCAGGATAACTGACAAAACAAGTATGTACGTATTTACAAACCATCAAAACATATTAACACATTTCAACAGATAAGAAAATTATTATTTATAAAACAATGTTAATATTATTTATAATGAAGCGAACAACAAATACAATTCAACTTTCTGTCATTGCTTTCTGTCATTCATCAAGTTTGTAATTTTGCTGATGAAAAGTAAATAAATAAAAAAATATGTTATTGTTATGTCTAAACGGTCAGTTTCTTGTCAGTTTTTTTTTAATTTGAAATGCGTATTTGAAATTCTAATGCAAATATTTTGCGACGTCATTGTACTTGTTGGTATTATTGTTATTATTTTTTTACCAAAGCACTTTGAGATTAAAAACAAATAAACGCTCGTTATCTTTTTGTGATAGTAAAATTGTTAAGAGGCTTCTATTTGAATTCGTCTTCCTTCAATTTCACAATATTAAGCCATAAAGTATTTAATAATTCAGCGTTTTCAAAAAATCATGGAATCACCTGATTTTGATAAGATAAACTAAATGATCCTCTTTTATTCCTAAAAAATTTTGTTTCGGATTTACGCATCAGTATCTCAAATTCTCATTATTATTTGCCTTTGTCATGCATAATAAAGATTACGAACGTGTTAATGAGATAAGAATTTGTTGTAATAATTTTGAGTTTGTGTTTCTTTTTAGATTGCGGTTCTTTTTTTTATATAACTTGGTCCTGGGTATTTTGCGTAAAACGATTTTGTTTTAGCTCTGTGTTTACTCACTGATCATTATTCACTTGTTCAATAGGACGAACGTTAACAAACTCTTATTTAAATAGAGATATATTTACATTACGCTCGAGTGGAACGACGAAATTAATTCGAATGACCAAATGGTGAAACGCTGAAATGTTCCGTCGAACATCAATTGACTGGATTCAATCAATTCGTTAAATCACCGATACTTTATATTATTCGTAATCAACGTGTTTATTCTTGACGAGGAACAGTTTGTATGAAAGCTATAGGAAAACTCGAAAAAATAGAAAGTAAACTTTTATATAAAAGGCAGCTGCGCTAATTTTTCAAAAATTAAAATAGTAGTGACAACCGTACCTTTCAATTAAAAAAAAATTATACTTACGTATTTCCAACCAAGGGTTGTTTTACAGCATTCGCAATAAATGTCTGCGACGGCGTGTAAACCCGTTAATAGAACTCTCTCTTCTGCTGGTCCACAACCCACATTCACCCTGTATATAAAACAAACATTGAGACATCAATTTTTGGGGCATTTTTCTGTGCATCTTTGAACGCAAAGAATGAATTAAATACTCAAGTGATACGTAGTAGGCGCGTTTCTGATTTGTTATTTCAAAATTTTTGCTTGCTTTTCGCAGTTCGATTGACGGTTTCCGGACTACTGGGGACTTAATTTATTTTATTTAATCCGTCAATTTCCGGCTTCGCAGACTTGACCTCTAATAAAATTAATATGAATACGGTAAAAACATCCGGCTGGCCGTATTATACCAGCAACTTCAAATGTTGCAATGTTTAGGAGCTTATTTAAACATTTTTTCTTTCTTCTTTTTAAAGCGTTAAAATCAGCACTGTCTAAGTAATTTTTCTTGTCAGGTTAAATCTAAATAAATTCATTGTTTAAAGAATTCAAACTGTTTAAGCTTTCATTTGGTCGATAACGAAATCAAACGAAGCTTTTGAATTACTCCTGTAACGCATTGGAAGCCGAAACAGAAGTGGTTATTTACTGCAGTAAAAAATCAAGGCTGTGGTGAAATAATGTGCCAATTATAAAGAACATTGCTAAATATAAAGCGCGAGTTATTAGCTCTAGAATGAATCAGTGTTCATTTAAGAAGCTCTTTAAATACTCAGATATCGAAGAGGAGAAAAGTAAGATGATCTCAAAGAAGAATCTAACAGATTAGACAAGGAAATGTATAAGATAAATACACAAACAAAGTAATGAACCACCAGATATAAACAAAAATAGTAAGCGAAAACGAAAAACAGTAAATTCAATAAAAAATGCCCTCAAGCAGCAATAGTAGATATACTACGGGCTTTCGGGCTCACTTTCTTATGGAGAAATAACATTATGTACCAAATGTGTACGTATGGTTGCCTATCGACACACTGATAGGCGCGCTCGGTGCGGAAGGCGCCGCGAGAGAAACGGTGGTAACAACACTTTTATTAAACAGGGAGGGCAGTCTTTATTAAACGCAACTGTTAAACAGAAGAGCAATTTTTATCAAACAGGAACCGTTTTTATTATTTACTTATTATTTCTATTAAACTGTCCCCGTTTAATAAAATTGCTGCCTCTGTTTAATAAACTTCGCGTCGCCTCCTGCACCGAGTGCCTGTCAGTGCGATGACAGGCCACCATACTTACACATTTGGTACATAAAGTTATTTCCATAAGAAAGTGAGCCCGAACGCTCATAGTATATCTAGTAATATTATTTTATTTTGGTCAAAGAAAAAATTCTTGGCAAGAACGAATTTTATCAAAGATGTAAAAGTATTTACCTACACATTTCATTCAGCTTGAAACAACTTGAATTTTTTCATTGCCTGACGTATTGTCTTGTCAAATGTATCAATCAAAATTTTTATATTATTTTACTCTACCTAAATAGGTTAATATGGTTTTTGGAACGCTTGAAGCATGTCACGTGGAGCAGAACGTTGTTTTTACGCAGGAATTTACTGTAGGGTCAATATCGACCTCCTGGAGGTGGATAAAATTACATAACTTTAAAGTTTATGTAGTAAAACATGTCCATGGGAAAAACGGAACACAAAAGAATCACAAATCTCAACAATTAGTTCACAAATTTAACCTATTAGTAGATTAAATAAAATAAAATAAAAGTGAATTGTGATTTGTTGCAAAAAAAATTTCGGATGTGTTCTTTTACACTAGCCACAAGTTTACCATGGCATCATAATCCATTTATTTGTTTTTTAAGTGTTCTTTTCCTTTTTAATCTTACATTTCATCTCTTTCAGTTTCTATTTAATGATTTACTTAATTTTTAGACAGGCCGCAGCTCCAGACAATTCCTCTTGAACCAAATGAACATTGTTATCTTGAGAACTGGCCAAATCAAGTCAAAATAATGGAGGCCTTTCTTTTGATTCTCCTCGATATACGTCTTGGTTTATGGTTCACTGTTTAACCAAAAGGTCGTTCTTCTAGCCACATGTGAAGACGACCCTGCTACACCCAGATATTGCTTGGATATTTTGATCTTACTGTTTGAATTTGTTTCTCACTTGACCACGTCTCTTCGCAGCATAAAATAGTTGCCGGAACTCTGCGTTTATCGCACAACTTTCTCGCACATGATTTGTTTGGCCACCTTTTTATAAGGTTCATAGATCAAATCTCTCCTGGGTTTTGGCAAGGCAACAGTTAACTCTTTTCTTTTCCAGTTTCGGGTCGCTTTGTCCTCTTCGCCCCCTGAATCACCATATACGCAATAGTTTTAGGCGCTCTTAATTCATCATTTAAATAAATTTGTGTATCCATTTTTTTGCAGTTTGTTCGGCCTGTGACGAAACAAAACGCCTACTACAGAAAAACATTTTTGCAACGGTCTACCTCAGCCGTCCCGTTTTTATCGTGGATAGCCTTTATATTAACTCCTCAGACCGTATTGGTCTTCGGATGATGTCTTGTGAAATTTGCTCCCATTCTTCCAAAAGGATATTTTCTAGCTTCCGTAGTGTAAGAGGCGTGTTTTGCCGATTTCTAACTCATATACCCAGCTCGTCCAAAAGATGCAAAGACTGCAAAATGGCGATGGTTTGCTGTTGCAGATACTATCCTTGCAACATGTGGGCGGGCATTGCCTTGCATTAGAATAAAATTCTCATCTGCAGTACGTGCACGAGGTTGTAGCTGGATCTGGAGCACCTCATCAATGTAACACCGAGCTCCGTTTCTTTGACAACATCAGTTTTATTATCGATCGAAATACCGTCCCAGATCATCACTGAATCACCATCAAACGGGACTCTTCTTGTGTTCTCAAACTCGTCCATATTTTGAACATAATGCAAACCTAGTAAACCCAGTAAACACATTTGTTTTCAATGGCGTATCTGTCAATTATTGTGTTCTTGGGCGAATTGCTGATTTCTGGTTAAACGCGTTGCTTTAGCTGGACGTATAGACCTCAGATTCACTTTTTGGAGTTGGTTCCTCACCATTTTGATCAGAAATATGTCGACCTGTAGATCGAAAAAGATCATTTTGTAAAGTACGCGCTGTACTGGTACTTTTCCGAAGAGCCTGCAAACGTAGAAATCGATCACCTAAGAGCGTGGTTGCTCTATGACGGCCTTGCCCAAAACGACAAGTAACATTTTCGATATTCTGGTATCTCTTCCGCAGCCTCCATATTACAGACTGCCGTACATTCAGTTTCAACACTTTGCTGTGCAGTAGCCTTCTTGCAGGAGGGTAACAGCCTAAATGACCTCTATTGGTGTCTTCGTACACACATTGCGTTACATGTTGCATGACATATCACAATATTATCTTTACAGTATCACTTCGACTGATTCTCTTTCAAAGGTTCTGTGACTGTTGAAAATTTTCTCAGTAACAGAAAATAAGGCAATACTTGACCAGTCATCCAAAATTTTTACTCATTTCGTTTAAGTTTGGCGATTGCAAGGAAACTGTAAGAATTACATATAACAATGATTAAATTTGTAAGGAGGGGCGATGTAATTTTTGTTCGTTTGTAATGGGCGATGTTAAAAAAAAGTTACCCTTTTTTTGTTTGACATAGTTTAATACAAAAAATAATGCGCTCTACTCCTCGTAACATAATATTGATGCTGATTTGAAGACTTCACCCCTTCAGGTTTTAAACGTTTAAATTGAAGAGTGTCCTGCTCAGTGAGATTGTTTAGTAAGCGAACTTTCATGTTGTATATTTTAATGCTGTTTTTTTTCTGCTTCCCTATTAGTCATCTTATTCTTCTCGTTAGCTTCTTTCTTTCTTCTCTCTAATTTACTTCTATCCTTCGCCCTTCTTGCCTCTCTTCACATTCTTAATCGTTATTTTCTTCTTTCCCTGTCTTCACTTATTCATTTACTTTTCCTTATCTCTCCATGCTTCTTTTAGAATAATTTTTATTTTTATGTTTTTTTTTTCTATTAAAGGTACTCCAGGTACTGATACGCCAATGTGCTCCTCTGGAGCTTACTGATTACGTACCTTTTTGGTCCGACTTTATTACACAATTTATTTAGTTTGGATGCTACCCAAATCTGTTCAGCTGCCGAACCAATAAACGCATTATTATTATTAAATACCATGAGAGCAAATGAATGGAGTAAGCCCTGATTGTTGAGACATACACTAACATTTAATTTGAAGAACTGTCAAACTTTTAAAACATTTGACTGGGAACATAAAATACAAAGTCTTCATAAATGACTGTACCCCACGTGATCAAATTGTTCCTGATAGTTAGACAACGTCAATATATATTTTTGCTTGCCACTATTTCATTTCTCACGATCCTGAAGAATATTTTTCGTAATTTAAAAACAGCCACGGTTATTCACATTTAAAATAGTGCACGTACTTCCAGAAAAAAGATGTAACTACGCAATTGTGTTGTGCTGTCATTTTAGTCAACTGTTAGGTTATGTACGTCAGAGGTCACGTGGGATATAAGATTAAATGAAGACCTGATGTTTCTCATAGAAATTTTTTTGAAAATGCTGAGAAACAAGAAAAAGGTGAATGGAGGTAATCATCCACTTTATGCAAAGTATTTGCAAAGTACAAATCTGAACTCGAATGTTAAATGTTGCCACTTTGAACCAAATTTCATGGCCTACTCCGATTGTAAAACTAGTCGACTTCATGACAATATTATTAATTTTGTTTCTTTTAAATACAATTCTTATTTTATCTGTATTGTTTTTTCTCTTCTTATGTGGACATTTCACTGCTCATATGTGCTAGGCGATCGAAAATAAAATGATTCAGAGAGGCCGTGACTATTGAAAAAAAAAGGTAATATTGTCTGTCGAATTCTACAGCTGCACTTAATATCTCACGTCCTACTTTGAATAGTTTTATTTTCGATTGCGTGGTACTTAAGGGCCGTTTTAGACTACCCTATTTCTTATAAGATTTGGTTCAATTTCTACAATAAATATTTAGGGCCAGTTGCTTAAACATCATTCAGTTCTGAGCTTGGTTCTATCATTATGCAAACATATGCCTTTACAACTGTTGCCATGGTAATAGAACCAAGTTCAGAGCTGAACCATGGTTCAAATGTTTGAACGACTGTCCCTTACAACAAGAAACTTTTAGGCTGCAGATACGGTTTGGAGATAGAACACGTTCTATTATTTACAGCACAAATTAAATTGTTTAAGAAATTTAACCAAATATTGTACAAGAAATAGGTTATTGTAAAACGGCCTCCATCGAACTGTAGTGTTACATTTAAAATTTGAGAATAAAAATATACTCTTGCTGCTAGTAAAATTGTATTTGGACAAAAATAGGATTACCGTAACGAAATTTCGGTGTCCATCCTGAATACGTTCGTGCTTTATCGATCGGTGCTTCCTTTTTTTATATGTACGTGCTCTTTTATGATGCTACAGGACAACTTAATAATTGATGATCCCGTCTGAAAAGTAAAGAGACCGTTCAACACGATTACTTTTTAAAAACGGAAACGTGTAATTTTAAAGTTTTTTTTTTAACGGTGCTAAAGGGGGGAGGCTCGACGTCATTTCAGTTCGTTTAAATAAATAATGCGCATTTAAATCCCATAGCGCGCAAACTTTCTGCTGACTGATTTTGGAAGTGCGGAGCGAAGTTTTAATTGATCAGTGATTTATTCCGCGTCAGCGAAATTTTTAAAAATTAATGGTAAAGTACGTAATGGTGCAAGCAATCAAAGATACACAGACAAAAAGCCGACATTGCAATTATTTTTAACGCATGCTAATTTTTTGAATGTTCGCGTCAAGATAAAAATGCCTGATAAAGAGTTCGCATCAGAATTAGAAGTCGAATCATTTCGCCGGAGACTTTATCAGTGATTTATTGGCAAACATTTAACATATGTTGTACGTGTAAGCAATGATAAGGTAATCGATAACCGTGAACGTCATTAAATTTTTCCTAACGCGTAAGCGGATGTTTTCCAAAATAAAAAAAAACGCGAAAAATTCGAATTCTGCCGCAGCGATAAATTGTTGCTATTGATTCGGGGTACTTGTGTCAATACTTACACTGAATTGAACAAATATGCGCGTCCTTGGCTGCCTTGGAATGACTGAAATAAAAATACAAGCTGCTTTTATCGATTTTTTTAAGATTGTTGTGAGACATGTAACGTGAAGGAAATAAGGTTGATGTAGACCTTGTGATATTATCATATCACGTAGAATGACTTAAAATTATGTATGGTATGAATATGTATTATAAATAATCAAACTGTATAACAAAGTAATACAAAATTGATAAAAAGTCATTGAAGCGTAACAAATTGAAATGAAAAAGGATAATTCAGTTACAGTGTGCTTTCGTTTATTTGCATATTTAAATAACGTAATTGGTTAACTCTTTCATTGCAAATTACTTATGAGGTTCATGAACTTTAAACAAATTCAGTTTCAGTTTGTTTCCATTTATTTGCACATTCAAATAATGTAATTGGTTAACTTTTTTCATAACAAATTATGAGTTTTATGAACTTAATGAAACAAGTCATACTTAATTAAATCAAATAATTTAATTTAAATGAAGTACAATCGTCCCATTTTAGTTCTTAGTTCACCCAACAAGGGTCAGTTGTACAATTCTAGCTTAACCTTAAGCCAAAGTTTAAATCCTTAACAACAATTGTTGAAATAATTGTTGTTGTGGGTTTAAGCTTCAGTTTAAAAATTAAACGCTCATTGTATAACTGGACCTAAGTAAAATAAAGAAGAAATGTTTCCAAATCTTTGACGATTAAGCAAGATAGGGAAAACCAGTTTTAAAAATGTAGCCAACATGTACAACGGGATAAAGGACGTTTCCACACTGCTCAAAACAAATAGGGGAACGCTTCTTTCAATAGTTTTTTAAATAAAAGCGTTTTATAAAAAGAAGTAATATTACTTGACAGGTAAGTTCCTTTGGAACACAAAAATAAGTTGAGTTGTTAGTTATTTTTAAACAACACAAAAAAATGTAGTGCACATACAAAAACCAAAACCAAATCAAGTAAAGCTTTGGTAAACGAAGTAAGCTTTGATATTAATGATAACTGAGTATAATCAAAAGTTTTATTAACAATAAATCTAAGTACCGGAGCGAGGTTGAAGTTGCTCTTTATCAGAAATGTTAACTCTTCTGTCATTTGACAATTATAAAATCGATATAGCGAAACAAGTCAATATAGAAGACGTACTGGATTAGGTCAAAAACGAAAAACCACATCAAATCAAGACCATTACTTGGTCCTTTTCCGATCATCAGATTAAGCTCCAGAGGGCTCATGGGGTCGATGTTTCCAACCAGACGGTTAGAAACAGCTTACGGGAAGCAAATCTGGGACCGAGAAGATCCATTTAACATGGGAGCACAAATGACTCGCCTAAGTTTTGCCCGCCAAAATCTTTCTTGGCAATTTCGACACAGGAGACTAGTGTCTTTTACAAACACCTCAGTGAGCGGTATTCCTCCTCCAATGTGCAGGAAATTGAGAAATTCGGCTGTGCTTCAGTGATGGTTAGGGATGGTATCAATCTCGAAGAAAAAAATGGACTTGTTTGTCATCCCTGGAAGACTAAATGCAGCTCAGTATGTGAACACAATCTTGCAAGATCATGTGGTAACTGCTGCATTTGGAATTAGAACTGACTTCGTGTTACTGAAGGACAACCATACTGTCCCCGTTACAAGAATCTTTTTACAGGAATTCCAGATTCGTCTTATGGATTGGCCGACCTTAATCCTATTGAGCACTTGTGAGAGAGACTTGAAAAAAGTGTTCGCAAGTCTCCCCTTAAAAACAGAGCACTTAGCAGAAGCACTGATTGAAGAATAGGAAGCGAAGCATGGCACAGTAAACATTGATGCCAGGGAGGTCTGGTAATCAACAAATATACCAGGTTTTTTTATTAGGGCAATTATTTATTAGTTTTAAATTAAGTATAATATTGATTTCATTACGATTAACTTTTACAAATCAGATGTGCTTTTTGGAACGTCTTTTATGTTTTTGCTTTTTAATTTTTAAAATATTTGTCTAGAGCAAGTGCCACCCTAATTTCTTTGAGTAGTGTATTTACTAACACTAGTTTTATGATTGGCTAATTTCAAAACACAGTCGGCAATCTTGGGGGGGGGGGGATCTACGTACTAAAACTAGTTCGGTAAATTTCAAAATGCAGTCGACAATTTTTGTCGAATTTTCAAATGATGTCGTGCAGTGGTTACTTTATCGTCAGTTTGGGATATTTTTTTATCGCTTGTAAACAGAAACAAAAATATTTGTGTTGAGATTTCAATAAATGATTAAAGTTTGAGAGAAGAAATTACTATGGTTTATCTATAACTAGCGTGTGAAAAAAACTACAGCAGTCCTTCTATATGTTAGTAAACAAAACAGTACCCCCACATCTCCCTCCCACAATAGAGTTGGCTTCAAATAAATCGTCTTCCTTCCAACTATCTTGCTTAATCGTCAAAGTTCCAAATACTAAGGAAGAAACAAAGATTAAAGAAGACACATGTAATGTTAAAAATTAGGTGAGAGGAGCTTTTGATCACGTATTTGTTTGTATAGTTACGTTTCTTTAAGTCGACCTCGACAAATTAAAAAAAAAGTTCTAATTATAGTTGGTCTTGGCAAAATATAAATTTCAACTTTCCTGGAAGAATTTTAATAATTCTTTACAATTTGTTTTACAAGTGTAGGCTTCCAAAATGCAGTTTATCCAAATTTAAATATGTTTGATAAATTCAAAAAAAAAAGACTGAGAAAATTGTGCTTATATTTTTTTATCAAGGAATGCTTTAAGAATAGTGTTGGACATCACCGTATATGTATGACAAAACGTATTGTTATTACAAAATTTGTAAAAGTCGACGTTTCGTTGTACGTTAGCAGCCTCTTCAGGTATTATTATATATTACGGGGAAGAGGGAGGGTTTCACTTGAAGACCTTTGTCCTCGTGCCTTGCTCATTCCTAGCTTTCCTAAAGACGTTAAGTGCTCCAATGCTATTTGAAAATTGTTTCTAAAAGAAATTATTTTGGACATTTTTATTTATTTGCGGTGGATTAATATGTTTGTATAAAATGTTATTACACTAGTATGAATTGTTGTAAACTTTGTTATCAGAAAAAATAAATTTTATTTTTATTATACCGGGTGCGAGATAAAAAAATGCCTTAAGCCATAACTCTGTTATTTATAGTTCAATTTGAATAACTGAAGAATCATATAAAATGGCTCCAAATTGATAATTATTTCATTTTGTTTTAGTGTCAACTATTACAATATGAATGTGTCAAAACATGCCAACCAACGGAGTATCATTAATTTAAAGTTTAAATCTTTCACCATAGATATGTTTATTAATGCGATTTAAGAAAACTATAAATTTATTTATTTTTACATTTCCCCATTTACGTTTTCCACCATTTTTGAAATTAGGTTTACCTAATACGTTTCAAACCAAACACAAAGATGAACACTCTCTGAAAATACTTTTTCTTTCGTAACGTCTGAATATAAATATTAGTGCGAGCAAGGAAGCAATTTGATTCCGTGAAATAACACGTGTAACATGTCGGGCATTTTCCTTCTGTTAACAGCGAGTTCTGTCGATACTCGTTTCGTCACAACAATTGCCCAGTAAATTACGACATAGAAACGGAAATTGTATATACACCGGCTGTTGAAAACTAAATCGCGTCCGTTCGACGGTGATATATCGGCGAGACTCGTGTTGTTTTCTCACGAGCTTGGGGGCTTTAAGGAAAAATTGGTTTTGCTCTTGGATTAAGAAGAATCAAAAGAAAGTGCGCGCTAATGTTTTGAAATAATCAAACGGAGAACATCGCTATTGGTAAAAAAAGGGAAATTCAATGTGGAAAAGGCAGATAAATGTTATACCTTTGAAATGAGCTCGTCGTGATTGGCGAGGTGGGCCCGGCAGTGAATGCAGGAGTAAGTGCGATGGCATTGAGGCAGATAGGCCTGGAACGTCTTCACCATTGTGGTGGCCACGACGGCAGGCCATGCGTAGTCGTCACACCTGCAATAAATTTCACAATTACACCACGTATCTAAGTACTTACTAATACAACTTGACTCATTTATTCATAAGCGCAGTTCAAATGGACACTGTATAATATTCTTTATAGATTCTATACACCAATTCAAATGACAAATACTCAAAAATGGCGGCGATTTGGAAAACGTCTTTAGGACAATTCTGACAAGTTCCAACTCTCAAATCTGTGCCCAAATCCTTATTTTTATTATTTGACAACCGTTGCTGACACGTTGACAATTACATGTCAATTACAAACAATTTTTGAGTATGCCTCAACTAAAGACATAATAAGTTAAGACATTAATTAACCATTAAGGCCTGATTTTACAATCTCGAACAAGCATTATTCTTAGAATAACGTGACGTAAGTGTGACGTGTGTCGTAGATATGGAGGAACATTAAAGGCTATTCGGCGAACAGTTATTCCACGATTGTAAAACTGGGCCTAAGTATTAATAGCGGTTCCTAATTGACTGTTTTAAAAAGAACGGAATTTACCATTAAGTAGCATAGCAGAAGCATGTTAACTGTCATCGAGGTATTTGTCGGCTTTGCATCTTGTACTTCATTCAAGTAAAGTTTTGTCCTTTAACAAGTTACTTACGAAGTTTTACGGATAAGTTTATCTCCCGTCAAGTGAACTTCGTCGAACATTAAATTCTGAAAAAGGATTATTCAGTCCAAGCCGAACATTTACGCGGAACAATTACGTATTACCATGAAGTACAATAACTATAACAATACCCATCCAGGTATTTATTTTAGTTACTTGATTTCATTCCATTGCCTTTTTTAAAAACAGGAATAATAAACAAATATCGTTTTAAATGTCACCAACATCAAAGACCAACAAGTCAAATTAATAATGTCAAACCGCAGTATATTCCCTTTTCTTTCTATAATACCTGTCAAATGGTCCTGATGTTGGTACTTCTTACCTGAATGTTAGCAAATTGCTAAAAATTCTATTCTACGTTTGGTGATAAAAGCAGTGTTGCAACAGAAATCCTACAATTTTGACACTGACAGCTGACAAGTATTATAGAAAAAAGCAAACATAAGTAATTACTCAGTAGCGACACTTAAACGACAGTGTCAAAAAAAACCGCCATACTGTTTGATACCGATACCTATGCAAATGTAATAACAGGTGATCAATATCTTTTCTAATCAAACAAATGGAAATAAAATCATGTGTCTTTGATTAGTTCATTATTTCAAATGCCACTTGAAATACATATTTATATTGCATTCCTATACAAAACGATAGGAGTGCAATAAAAATAATTCAAATGGCGTTTAAAATAATGAACCAAACAAAGACATAATTCTTTTCCATAGGTCATTTGATTAGAAAAGATATTTATTCAGTATTTACTCAGTAGCGACACTTAAACGTCAGTGTCAAAAAAAACCGCCATACTGTTTGATACCTATATGCAAACGTAATATATCGTCTATTTACTTGACATCCGCACTGTCAAACTGATAGTATTTAACAGTATTTTAAATTTATTTATAATAAATTTATTTATAATAAATTTAAATAAATTTATTTATAATAATTAATACATTATAGGGACGCGTCATTAATTTTGAGTGTAAACAAATATTCAGTGTTATTCTGTAGCGTGGTGGTTACATTGGCTACTGACGTCAGTGGTTAAATTCGTATTGAGTGAATACGAATACTGATTGTCTAACGTAATTTATACCTAATCGGGGTTTTATCCACTGACATGTTAGTAACTGAATGTACAGTAGCGGACAATAAAATCCGAGCAAGAATTTGACAAGTCGTTCGTATTTAGACAAATTTGGTAAATCAGGCTTTTATTGAGGTTATATTTCTGTCTAAATGTATATTAAATGTTAGAGTAACATTTTGTATAACATGTATTAAACCTCAATAATATTAGAGTAAGGTTTACATTGTGCAAATGGTGTGCCCGGATTTTATTGTCCGCTGCTGTACAAGTACACTCAAAATCATGAATTTTTTTCAAATGTTGACACTGACAGAGCGGAATGTCAAGTAAACGGACAATAATTTGCAAATCATTAGGTATCAAACAAAATGGCAAATGTGACAGTTATACTCGAGTAACTGTCTAGATTCTTATACTGTGGTCAAACTGTCAAGTTTGAGTGTGAGTTGAGTATGAATCATGTTTCAGAATTTGACCTTAAGTGTTAATTTGACATGTTGACTGTAACACTTAGGACCAATTTCAGAAACATCACTCATACTCAACTCACATTCAAACAGGCTTTTATTTACTCGTATAATCAAGTTCGTAAAGGTCCCTCAGATCGGTTCTTTTTCGCTTTGAGTGCAACTGTGCAACTCCTTCGGTTACGTTTTGAATCGCTGATTTTAATCACTAGTGATTCACGACGGAAAGTCAAGAACGCATTAAAATAAAAGTTAAAGCGTTTCTGAATTTCAAGTTAACAAGAAAAATTAATCAATCAAATTGATCAATATTGAATAACGGGATGCGATGTATTGGACGTTTCTACAAGGAGAAGCTCCTTTGTTTAAATCTCGATATTTCGATTTTTATTAAAATCTTCGTCAGGAGAAAAACTGGACACTTGAGAATTGATCAGCAAAGTTCTTTGCACTAGTCACGTGTAATTGTACACGTTTGTCGTTCCAATTTAACGTCTTTTACAATTTTAAAATGTAATTTAATGTTTTACAATTATCTTCAAGTTTGTTGATCAATTCTCAAGTCTCCAGTTTTTTTTCCTGATGAAGATTTTAATAAAAATCAAAAAATTGAAAATTAACAAAGGAGCTTATCCTTGTAGAAACGTCCAGTAGACTGCATCCCGTTATTCATTGTTGATCAATTTGATTAATTAGTTTTTCTTCTTACAGTCTTTTTCTATTGCTTTTCCCCTTTTGTCAAATGTGTTTCCGAATTTGTCAAATGACTTTCCAATCTGTTCAAAGCATAGTACGCCTACGGTTTGGAAAGTCATTTGATAAATTCGGAAACATAATTGACAAAAGGGGAAAACCAAAAGAAAAAGACTGTAACTAAGTTACGGTCGTGACTTACAAAGCTTCTGTTTCAGATTAACATCAAACTGTCAAGTTGAGTGTGAGTTAAATACGAGAGATGTTTTTCAAGTTGGCTCTTAATATTATAGCGTTTTCGATTGACTGCTCTAGAGCACTGTCAGAATATCTCCATCCTTTATTATTACATGAGATTCAAATAAGATGAGAATACTCTGAGCAGTCAATCGAAAACGCTATTAATTTTGGCGGGGCGGGTTGGTTGTATATTGGCAACGCCGTATTAAATATGTTAATGACAAAGACGCAATAGACTGGGGTGGCTCGCGCGTCACGTATTCCCACAGTCTTTCCCTTTACATTATCTTTACTTGCGCGGATTGTTATGTTACACGTAATATATTTCTTCCCTTGTCTAACCAATTACACATATTGGCTATGTATCAAAAATCAGTTTACAAACGGTATGTACTATTTTGTGTTTGTAAACAAGAATAAGCTAAAGGTGGAGCGGATTCTAATTAATTTTAGTAAGTCGAAATTTATTTTAGAGCCCGTTTATATACGCAGACTTGTAAACTTACGAATCTTGTATAAATATTGCAAGTCTTTGAAACATTCTGGCAAAATAAACGAGCGAGCGCCGAACTTTATATCCCTCCAACATAGCGGGCATATTTTTGCGGCCTATTTTCGCCCCATAAATTAGCTCATTGATTCGTATCGCCACCGGGCCCCATTATTCCTTCCACCTGCGGTACAGTTTCGAATTGGGTCAAACGCTTCGAAAATCCGACGATTTCGAAATTTTCGTTACTATTTTTAGCGCTAAGTGGAATAGTATCGAACCGCACGCCATAATGGAATTTCATGTTATTGTGCTTTTAATCGTTGCGTTCGTTTCTCGAAATCGCTTATAAATTTAGTCGCTACCTGGCTCAATGATTCGCGTGACGTTCTGATAATTGAGTTTCTGCCGGTGCTTTCTCGAAAGCGCAGGAAATTTAGGTGCGAAGTTCTGTGTAATGATATTTATAAAAATAACTCGACTGGAAACACGTCGGAGTTCGTTGTCAGGCATCAACACGGGCCTCTTCATGTTCCCTTATATTCATTAAATTTGATTTATCTCGAGCACACCATCAGTTTTATCTGCTCCTGAAATTCACCGAGCAATTCTTGTTTGCGGCTGATTGATTATTTTATTCTCGACACTTACTCCTGCTGCCATTTATATCCGTGTGTGCTAGAATCCTTCTGCAATTTCATTTATATCCTGTCACTCTCGAGGGTTATTTAATTTTCTCATTTCCTCGTCGTGAATTTGACTGGCCGGAAGACTTTTGTAGACACCTTAACTTGGGGTTATTTAAGGACATCCTACCTTGTTTGTATAAAGAATTAACCAATATTTTCTTTTAATTTAAACAAAATTTTACTTGGACTAAATAGGTGTTACTTTTATCTGCTTTTTATACTTATCTCAGGGTTCTTATGAAAGTTTCTGAGTCTGAATTAAACCAGATAGAAATAGAAGGAACGTTTCTAATATACACCCCAAGGGCTTACTAAAAATATTCCCATTCTTCTAAGTATACAAGTAATAAGTTTTTAATAATATTTTACTTGCATTCCAAATTTGCCTTCTTAAATCCTAAAAGAAAAGAAAAAATAAAAAGACATTATCCTGTAGGTAATGACCGGGGGCCATTATTGCAGCACTTAATGAAAAATAAACGATGGCTCTTACTGAGAACGCCGTGTTTCAACGATTGACTTTAATAAGCAATAACCTGTGTCATTTCCATGAATCAATCGATCGATATCACAGGTATTAACCGGCGCACGGTGCATATCTTTTCCCCGTGGGATTCGAAAATTTCATCGGTTTATACACGCCCGACACACCATGACATTATCTCGAATGTATTCGTTTCTTTGTGCGTAAGTATGTAAGTGCTTGCCCGCCCACGGACTTCATTTAAGCTGATGCATGTAATTACAAGCAATTTTCGCAGTTGCTAAATTATAAAATTATACATTCGGAGGCAGAGAGTTTTTGTTTGTCTGGCAATGTTAAATTTTTTGTCCACTTCTTTCTTAATGAAGACCCAAGGTCCTTTTGGATAATAAAGGGTGTCCCAACAAGAGCGCCGGATTTAATTTAGAATTAAAGAAAAACACATTTATTTTTTTAAATAAGCAAACATTTTTATTTCAACATAAAGAAAAATAGTTCCGATCAAACGTGAAATACAACATCAGGCAAATGGCCACCACGAAACCTCTGGCACAGGGTTATTCTTTTGTTGACATTTTGAATAACGTTTTCGCATAAATGTGGCTGTATTTCACCAATAACTCTTTAAGATGTTTAACTGTTTCAGGCTTATTCGCATACACCTTTTCCTTCACATAGCCCCAAAGAAAAAAGTCCATCGGCGTTAGATCGCACGATCTTGGTGGCCAATGTTTTCGCAAAACTTTCACCATTTTTGTAATGTGTTTTTACAGTAATTAAACGTTGTTCGTTTGAATACTTCTCCATATTCTTAAATCGCGTGGTCTGTACGTGACAAGTGTCCAAAAAAAAATCACCGTACAACTCGTATTAACAAAATGGCGGCAAATTTAAATCCGGCGCTCTTGTTGGGACACCCTATACAAGCTGACAAATTATGTACTTTAATTATGCAACAAAAAATTTCAAAAATCTGCTTCGGCAAAACGTATAAGGTAAGGAGCAAATAATTTAATTAATGATAAATTTATTATTATTTTAGCTTCAGCTGTTGACGATAAAAAATTTGTTAGTTCTTGTATTTTGAAAAATGAAACTTTATAATTTTTAGTCGACGTTTTCTAAAAAAAATTCAAATTCAAATGACCGCAAATTATCCTAAGAGATGATAAAGTAAAGAAGTGGAAGACAGAACAGTATTTTTTAGAAAATTTGGTGCATTGGTGCTTATATAAAATAGTTTATACAGAAACTATTATATTTTTTCTGAAGGTTTTCATGTGGGAACATACATAACTCCTCATATGCCATTATTCAAGTCTTATCCAGTCAGTCTGATTACCTATTTTCTGATTAGATATTAAAAATTTTCGAAACAAAGAATGAAAAATGCAACTCTCATAAAGTTAATAAAGCTATGCTGAACAGATGGGTAAGCGAAGTTAGAATTGTAATTCCAAAGAATGTGGACTTATTCTAGACATTTACACTGATTTTGACTACCAATCGATCAATGAAGTGGAAACCAATTTAAACATTCCGAAAAATTGTATAGTGCCCGATAAGGATGATCAAAATCGTTAGCGATTCGATTACATGGAATTGATTCGCTTGAATCCACTGAATTTGAGCACGTGGAATCGATTCAATTCAAAAATCGATTAATTTTTTAAAATACACGTATTCATTCAATTTAGTTTTAATTTTTTTAACGATTATTTGCAAAGCAGAAGTCAGATATATTTTTAAAAAATCATCAAAAAGTTTTAACCGCTAGGTTAAATTTTCTGATTTTTTATTATATGCAGTGGACATTCCCTATCCATACTTTAAGCGTTTTGTGTTATAATAAGTGTAAACTAGGAATCGATTCGATTTATAGTTGCACCGATGCCGATGTATTGAATCGATTCAATTAGTGCAAATTAGGATGTTCAGAATCGATTCGATTTATAGTAGAAGCGATGTACCGAATCGATTCAATTAGTGTAAATTAGGGATGTTAAGATTCGATTCGATTAGTTGAAGCAATGTATCGTAAATTAAGCTGCACTCACAACCTTGAAATTAGTAATTATAATACAAGTTGATTTACGTAGCGCACAAATATGTTCATAAGGAATAGAAAAAAAGTAACATTCATGTTTAATTATAATATCATTGAGGCCCAGTTGTACAATTCCAGCTTAACTTGAAGCGAGAGCTTGAACCCTTAACAACAATTGTTGAAATAATCGATGTTAAAGGTTTAAGCTTTAACTTAAAACTGGCATTGTACAACTGGGCCTTAATGAAATTAAAGCGCTTTAATTTTAATTAAACATTGTGAACGTTGGGGTTTCACTGCAAGTTTAATTACAATTTTACGTCTTAATTTATGTATAAGTTACTATAGGTTGTGAATGAAGCTTTAGGTATGTTCAGAACCGATTCGATTTCTACTTAAAGTGATGTATCGATTCGATTTAACTCTTTCGATAAAACGCTTGAAAGAATCGATACAACAATAGATCGAATCAACTCAAGACTCTAAGAACATAACGTATACGTATTTTAAACATAATTTAAAAAGTCATCAAACAAATAAGATTAAACTTGAAATAATTGTGTCAATCAAGAAACGTGACAGTGACATTATATGTATGCGTTCACGATAACCAATCTCAGATCGTTTTCGAGAATAGCGTCAACTATAGAAATGTCTAATAATAAAACGGATTTCAGAATTTATGATTTAAAAACGAATAACAATGTAAGTTCCATTAATTATTGTCAAGAAATCTTAGGCAAACCAAAAAAAAAAAAAAACTGGATTGTCGTTAATTATGTATCGTGTCCGTATGTTTTCAATTTATCACATTGCAAAGTTTAGAATTTTTTTTTATAACATCACTCATTTCTAATTTTTTTTTTTTACAGCAAAAATATATTTTCAACATACAGGGCGGCACATTAGTTTGGCAAAGTTCAATAACTCCATTGTATATAATGAAATATTCAAAAAATAAAATACGTATCAATGTTGTAGAGGACAAAAAATTCTACGTTGTAAAAATATAATCAAAGATAACTATGTTATTAAAGGAAATGTGAAGATTTCGACGATTTCACGTTACAACATAATGTAACGTAAATAGAACAGATGGATGAGATTGCATTGGAGGTCTCAAGCTATACTTCTGCTGAAGAGGCCCTAAATTGGACCGAAACAGTTGTCCGGAAGATGATCGAGGATTGCATTGCAATCAAAACCGACTTGCAACAAATTTACAAATTTAAGAATTTAGTTAGGTTGCAAAGTGGAAAATTATATAACGCGATAAAAACAAAATTTCTGAGCAAGCAAGGAAATCCCTAGAACATTGAAAGATGAAGTAGCCACAAAGTAGTTACGTCCACACTTACATGAGAGTGAATCATGGACGCTAGATAAAAAAAAAGAAAAAAGTAAATTGAACAGTACAGAAATGAGATTTTTAAGAACACACATTAATAGAATAGAAGATGGCCAAAAGATTTATGAAGCAAGAGAAGAAACAAGCAGGAGAGGGGGAGAACCGAGGAGTGAGTGGAAAGACGAAGTAAGAGTAGCAGCAGAAATGAAAGGAAGAACATGGAGTAAGCTGAAAAATTTGGCTAGGGACAGAAAGAAATGGAAGGAGTTTTGGAAGTCCTCAACTCCAAAACCAGCCGACACCATGAGGTATCATGGTTCACAGGATTAAGTAAGCAAGCATCCAAAGTCAATTTTTTTCTCTTTGTAGAGTGCGCACTGTGCAGTTCAAAAAAATGATTTTATGGGACATCTGTACGTTTGATTATATTTTCACAACAAAACTTTTTTTTGTTGGTAAATCATACCATAATGGCATTATTGAACTTTTCCACACTAGTGTGTCACCCTGTGGAATTCAGTTATTTTTTAGCAAATAAAAATATACAACTTGAAATAATAATTGTCCGTGAATTTTGAATCAAACGTGTAAAGTATTTCTTTGTTTTGAGGATAGAATTCGAATATTTTTTGGTATACGTGTTTCCTTACGAAATGCGTGCCGATTTTCAAAATCGACAAGGTGAATAATTTAAATGTATTATGCGGCGTTGGAAATATATCCAGTTTTAAACACGCGTGCGTGTAAACATGCGGTAAAGAAACAAGGAAAGTATTTAATACAAGTAATAAATCACGAGGAAATTCAGGCGTTCGTTCGCTGCTAGAAGATAATCTCGATAAAATTAAAAATAAATCGCCGCTGCAACATTGTAATTAAAGTCGATCAACAACTACGTGTGCTTGAACTTACGAACACCTTAGAACTGTTTTGCTTCCCACACTGCCTGATGGCGAAATTAAATTTCACGACGAGCACACAATGAACGGACTGTTTAATTAACCTCGCGATTAAGTTGGTTAAATGATTCAACTCCTGCAAAAAAAAAACACCGTGTATATGTCAGATAACGAGACCGAGTCGAACAAATTGTTCGGGTTCGCACATCGACGTTCAAGTTCAAGGATCCCAAAGTTTAGTGAACGTGAGCCTGCGAACGTATATCAAATATTAAATGTTTTGTACGAAAATAGGTCCGATACTTGGAACCACTTCCTATTTATGCAGCGCCCGTGAAAACAAATTATTAAAATATCTAGAATATCTGGCAAGATAGAAATGACCGCTTGCAATAATTTTCAAAACTCAAAAAAAATTACTCGAGCCGAAAAATGATTTGATTTATTTAGCGCCAGGGTTTCTCAAACTGTACTTTTTGCGATCACCATTCAAATCGCAAATTGAAAACACAATGAAACGTGTATACATATATTAGTAATTAATAAGTAACCTTGCAAATAGTTTTGTTTACTGAAAACTGGAATTAACCAAAAATGGTATTCTTAGGGCCAGTTTACAGAAAATTTAATTGCAATCAAATATTAATGACGTTGTTAATTTGACAGTTCGCAATGTAATTCTTATGGCAACTTAATCGTGATTAATTTCATTCGAAATTAAATATTTGATTTGCTTTCTCAGTGTTTCACAATTTTCAAAAATATTTATTAGAGAATTTATAAAGAATGCAGCGCCCGTGAAAACAAATTATTAAAATATCTAAAATATCTCAAATTGAAAACACAATGAAATGTGTATGTATTAGTAATAAGTAACCTTGTATATAGTTTTGTTTACTGAAACTAGAACTAGAATTAACCAAAAATGGTATTCTCAGTGTTTCACAATTTTCTAAAATATTATTTATTAGAGAATTTATAAAGTATGTATTGTATTTTCAGCGCGTATATCCTTGAGGTTCTGCGAAGTTTTAGAACCACTGTTCTAGGTTAACGTTTTATAAATACCTGTGAAGCGACCCAGAAACATTGAACGCAATACAGCTTTTGACCTGTGAATCAGTCACCTTTTCCTCGAAACTCATCAACACCTATTCTTATTATAATTATAGTTTTTTTCGCAAATGTAAATTAAGTTTGCAGACCCAACCGGGAGTACTTTTACACGTCGTGTATAATTAGTCACGACATAAAACGACGTTTCCCATAATACAAAAAATATACCTTTCGTACATTTAATCTATAATATTCAAGAATTAATTTAATTCGCACAGACAGTAGATATTAATGTGGTCAGGGATTCATTAACAGGTCAAGTATTCCGACTTGGACTAAATTTGTTGTTTCCGGTCAACATGTTTGTTTAGTTTGCTTTGTCTTCTTCGTTACAGGCTAATGCACTTTTAAATTCAATTTATCATTCACTAATTCTCAGTAATAACTTTGAGCGGTGAACAAAGCAACAACCAAAATTGTATTAATTCTCATAGACATTTTAGAAATTTATGGATGTATGTAACCCTCCTCCACAAATTATTTCAAAGTCACTAAAATATTTCTTTTACCCGACAGTACAGTTTTCTTAATTTTATCCTCTCAATGACTTCATAGGATTTCTATTGCGTAACTGTTTAGACTCTACTGTATTGCTTGTTTTTTCTTGGGTTCATTGAAGCATTTTTTTAACGGAGTTCACTGAAAAGTCGTCTTAAGTCGGAGAATCATCGGGCTTGAGAACCCCGATTAAGCTTCATAATCCGGGCTACGACGACTTCTCTTTTTTCCCCTGTTGCCCCAAGCTTCTTAAAGCTCACAATAATAATAGTAAATACAGGCCGCACGATTTATGCAGTCAAATTCATAGATGCGCCGTAGACCGCATGTAAGGGTGGGAGCTTGGAAGACGTGACAAATCCTTCTACCGACGATAATTGATAGAGTATACGTATATATATTTATAAAATGTTGTACAAGTTTTCGCGCTCTTTCTTATTCAAATATTTACAAGGTCTGTCCTAATTATTTTATACATCAGTATTGCACACCTGCGTAGCTCCGAAATTTTCGCGTAACTCTATAACTCTAGCTATTAGTGTGTACAAGTAGTTTATCAGATTTCTTGTGAGGCTCGGGATTAAATTACCTTATAAAATTGCTGGGTGGTCAAAATATTGCCGATTCTGTAGCAGTACCTATTAAAGCAATCCGGTATCCCAATACGATTGTTGTCGACAATTTGTCAATCGCCCAAAAATAGCCGCGTCAGTGGTCTCCTTAATACAATCAAACATTTTGCAATGTCAAAATTTGAATTTATTTCATCGAGTAACTTTCCACAGCAGTTATACAAGAAACGCTTAAAGTTCAATGAATGCGTTCTTGGTTTCTGTGTAAATTGATGTCGTTGAAAGGACGAGTATTATTTTCTGAAATTCGAAGTTAAGCTGTGATTATCTTACTCTAACTCCGACTAATACAGTTTAGTAAGGCGAACATAAGTCACAATTTACGTGCATTTCGACATGTTTATTTGATTATGGTTTCAGCAACAGGTGACCAAAAATTTTCTTCCTTTTATCAGAATAACACGTTGGATTTATATTATTGTTTCCATTTCTTGTTTATTAACTTCCATTTTTTTTAAATATTTTTTGTTGTAATTTATTATTATTATTTTTAGCAACAATACATCAAAGATGTTAAGGATTTTCTTAAACAAAGAGACTCCAAAAGAAGGAACTTAAATGAACTGACACCACAAAGTCTAGACTATAATCCGAGAGGATCTATAAGAACACTATCATTTCTCCTTTAGATAAGCAATTATATAGCCAAACAAATTTTATATTTCAATATCCTACAGGATTATATCCTTGACATTGATTGCGATTTTGTTAGTGAGGGTGCACTTAGATTAGTGATTTTGAAAGTTTGGCAATTCTAGGCCTCTTTCGATAAAGAGTGATTTTGATAACTTTCTTTAATAAAAAGAATCCACAAAAACGTTTTGCCTCCGAGAAAAATGGCGTCAAATTTTAATCATTTTAAGAATAACTTAGAAACAGAAAGGATATTTGGTATAATTCCTTGACATCTTTAAGATTATAAGAGAATACAATTATTTCGGTTCAAAAGGACGTTGACAAGGACTATGACGTCGCGCTGCTCTTCTATCTTTGTGTCTCATTGTACTGAACCATTACATTTTTCTGGCTGCAAGAGACTCAATTAGGAACGAAGAAATCTATCCAAAAACAATTCAGTTGGTGTTGAAGTTGGGCAAAGATTGCAAATGCATCTAAGGAGAATAGCTATTATTTGACTATTTAATTGGGACTACAAAGACCCTGTCCATTGGATTGTGGATGACACAGTGGAGAATGCAAATGACGAACATAATGAGTTGAACAAAGATGAAGTAAATTGCCTACCATTATCCATGATTGATGACTCAAGTAATCTGTATTGAGAATACAATCGTTGGAGTTTCAATATTGTAGATTTGGCTGTGGTGTAATTTACGGAATGACTTCTGATCATTTAGCTATTACTGGATACATTCTTACGTCAACTAGTTCTTAACTGGTCCTGCAAAATTTAGGTGGAGATGATGATTATACCTTCGACCAAGTGACGAGTATAGTTTTGGTCAGCACCCTGACCAGTGTTGGTGCAATTTTACCGACTGTATATTAAATGTTCTTGGTCTTACGATTCCTGGATGCGCAGTCCTGCAGGGTCGCAGGAATAACACGTGTTCAGCGATCATGAGGCATCCGTTTACCACACAAAATGAATTACGACGGTTTTCATAAGGACGAAGAGATGCTTGGTCATCCTTTCTGTATACCGTTACAGGCTTCAACGAAGTGGATCTTTTGTTACAAAATACACGACTTCTGGAGCAATGTGCTTAGGCAGTCTTTAGCAATTCTACGCCAACTCATTTCACTGCTGGCTTGAACAACTGCAACAGCATTATCCTCGTCCTGTAGTACACACGTACATAACAATCATCTCGAAGGACCTTATTGAACACAGCATTGTTGGGATGTTATGACCTGGGATTTACAATGAGAACATCGGGTCTTGCTCACAGAAGTGCTCTTAAACCTCAAAGGCAATGGTGAAAAGATTATGCAAATCATTTTCGAAACATCCAACCTCCAGCTGTGTACACGTGAAAGACATCCCCTTCTCGTTCTTCTTTCGTTCTATTATTTTAACATTTCATTTTCATTTTCAACAACCAAATTTTCTTTATTAAATAAGCGACAAAATAAGATCGATTTCATTTCCTGTACGCTTTAAAATGAGAATAAATTACAGTGGAGTAATAAATAAAGCGTTCGCGTTTCATTACCGACCTTGCGCCGGAGATTTCATAATAATCATCGGAACATGGTGTCAACAATCCGTTTAAAAGTGCAACCAAATTTGTAACGGTCGTCAGATGACTTGTATTACAGTCCTGACCCTCGCACGCATCGATCAATAAATAAATTCCAAGGACGAGCAAGTGTTTTAATTGGCACTGTCCACTTGAAACGATTATCGAAATATATAACGCGAATTATATCACACCAGCACGATGTGTTATTGATAAAACAAGCCGGGTTTAGAGAGTACTGCGACAGCGACACAAGGCCAAAATGATAAAGCACTACTAATAACAGTGAAAAAATAGACTGCGTGTATGCATACACGAAAAAAAAATACAAAATATTTTAAGTTGATATCGTTCGTGTCTCGCGACTTTCAACGGGTACGAAAATAAGGAGCGCTTTGACGAAACGAGCGTATCAAGAGGAAAAGGGTGGGTGGATCAGCACGTAAAATCTGAATGTAGTGATATTTTTATACTTAGTTATACCAAGGGCGATGTTGCGTAACGGCCGTTTTTATTGCCAAAATTTTTACGATGTTTGACTTACCAGTTGTTTATTGCCCGGTTTCTGATAAACAATGCGCGTTTTTGACCGCCGTACCATCTTAATAAGAAGCGTTAACGTTACCGTTTGTTATTATTCCAAATAAATAAATACTGATAAGGAGGATCCATGTTTTTTAGTTTGTTATTTTCCTAAATTACACTTACGTTTGTTAAATTACTATAACATTAACACTTTTAAAGCTAAATATCCTTATACTGATACTGTCTCAAGTTGGTTAATTTATATAAAGTGTAATAATTGGGGAATACCAGCATAACAAAAGTTGAATACATGTTTTCCTCATGGAACCACATACATACTATGTATTCAGATAATAAAAGACCCATCGTCATTTTCAAGAAAAAAAAAATTGTAATATTCATATACAAGAATCATTTCAACTAACCACGCAAGTAAATTCCTCTTACTACACAGATCACTTTCTAATGTTCATTGTACAATTTACGTTTCAGTATTTCTCGTTCTAACACCAGGTTTTATTACCTTTCGTTCGACCGATTACAAGACTTAATTACAATCGGATTATTCCATTACTTAATTTAAGTCTCCAATTAACGCAGCACAACTTAGCTTGTAGTAAACCAGTTCAATTATTTAATAAACTTTTTCATCATATTTTGTAGATTTTAGTTTCCAGGCATATATGATTTCTACAGAGTGTTGAAGAAGATTCACAAATATAATCCATTCACGATCTTTTTAGACTCAGAGTAGGCCATGTTAGGGTGACACTTTTGTTGGTACCTCCAAGTGAATATGTTCCATTTTAATTTGATGGTTATATTTTTGAAAACTGACACCAAAAAACATTGATGATTTTGAGCATTTTGACTTAGTATTACAAAGTCATAAGTAATTTATTTGTTTTAATGCCATTATTTTACTTTCTTCATGCCAACGTAGAGTATAAGAAGCAATATAGTCGATGGGACTGACGTTAAAGTGTCAGAATTTTACATTTGTCACTTTTTGAGTTCTATCAAAATCCATGTACGTAACTTGACGAAAAAAAAGCATGGCCCTCTAGAGTCTAAATAGGTCGTGAACAATGTATACTCAATATGTTCCATGCTATGATATTCTCTAAGAACTACGTTCAGTTTTGTTTCCGGGTTATCAAGTACCAAACACCTAAGACATCGTATTTGTGAATCAACCTTTATACCTAGGCCTTATTTGTCCAGTTCGGAGAATGATAGCTGCTTGATTGCTACTTCTCTCTCTCTCTCTGTCGGCTTTTAGTGTCCTTAGTTTAATCCTTTTCACGGCTTTTTTCCAATGTGCTCCTAGCATTTTTTTTTTCTACTTTACTAAGTCGCACTTGTAAAGATTAAGGAAATTTCTCCTGTGATCTGGTACAATGCGCTAAGTTACTCTTTCCAGGAGCCAATACCACCCATTTTGAATCCACAGAGATAACACCATGCAATCCAGTCTGCATCGACCAATATGAAAATTTCCTGATTAAAAAGAAATTATTTACAGAAGAAAGAGCTGTTCTACATTCAACTTGTTGCTTATACCCCACGAGTATTCTTTGAAAGAAACTAGTATCGGACTTTTCCATCCGCTAGTGATTTCAAACGCCCGCAAATAGCTAAAGAAATTACTATACTGATGACCATAGAGGAAGCCAACATCAGCAAAAATCTCATTACAAAACAGAATAGGAACATCAAAGACATCTACCGCACGATGGGACTCACTGGATACAGCACGAATCGGCGTCCAAGGGGCAAATCCTTTCAAAAGTAAGCCCAAAAGAATTTCCCACGCGAAAGAAAAATGATAGATCGGCAAATGTAAGAAATCATACGTCACAGGCACAGTCTCTGGTACAGTCCGGTCGTATCGGTAAAAATAACTAAATTCATTTTATGTGGGCTATAGAAAACTCAATGCTATGGGGAAGAAATCAACATGTCCACTGTCGAATACTGATGACATTCTCACCTACCCGGGCTTCGCAACAGTAGACTTGATGAGTTGGAATCAAGAAAAGCTCTGGGCATTGTTTACCAGCATAAAGTTTACCAGTTGAATTTGCTTCCATCTGGCCTATACATTGCTCCATGCTTGTCCTTTGTTTTCGGAGACACGAAGTGGAAGGACATAATTATTTTCTCTCGAACCTTCAGAGCACTAGAAAAAATATTGGTCGTCTAGGAGTAGCAAGATTGAATTGGATTGCATCTTTGCCCAACGAAAAGTTCACCTCCTACCTTAGAAGGCCAATCAATTGGGAATACACATAAGAAAAATCAATGCATCCAAGAGTTTCCATCACCCAAGATTATGAGGAAAATTCAGAGCTCTCGTGGTTTGTGCAACTACTATCCAAAATTCCTCAAGCACTTGTTCGCACCTTTGCAGGAAGCCAAGAGGAAATAAGGATTTATCTGGACTTATCAACAAGAATAAGCTGAAAAACTAGCCCATTTTAACTCTAAGGTTGATTGTTAGTCCAATCTCAACATGGACTAACGTATACATAAGCAGAAACTTAAACAAGGGACAAAAGAATTAGAAACACTGGATGTCATGTGGAGTTTGCGTTACCAACAATATTTGATGTACGGACATCACGTCAAGATGGTAACTGACCCATCATGCATTGTGTTGGATGAAAACCATAAGGAACCGGTGAGGAGAAGACTATCGAACTTCGTTCAACTCTGAACTTGGTTCTATCATTACGGCAACATATGCCTTTACAATTGTTGCCATGTGAACTATTTTCAGAGCTGAACCATGGTTCATGTTTGAACAACTGGCCTTAAAATTACACAATCATTTCCAAGAATGATAAAGTTCACGTGATGTAGATCCGCTTATCCAGAACTCCAGTCCTGGAAACCGAATGTAAAACATCTCCAAAAGGCATCAGAACACTGGAAAAGCCAGAATTCCGATAGATTTTCGCAAAAGAGCGATTTTTTTTACTTTCGAACAATAAATAAATAAATATCATCCACCAAAAAAATTCTGAGCCGCAGGGAAAATTGCTTCTGTTAGCAAGTCCAAGAATCACGTTGAACCGTTTAGTAGTAATGGATGACAACATTAAGGAAGAAACAAAGAAAATAAATTGGATCCATAATGGGCATCATAAGTTAAATTTAGTGAATCTATCAGAATGTGCTTTCGCTGACGAAATTTAAAGATATGGGAAAAAGAGATAGCAAAGAAAAGGATGAAAATAAACACCACCAAAACGAAAATACTGGTAACTGTAGACATAGGAAGGAAAGTGAACATATTGTTATGCTATTAACGGATTGTAGGTTCTTTGCCATACACGTTGGGCTTGGGCCAATTTTTTGTAATGTTTTTGATGATAGGACTTCTATATGACGTCTTATAATTATTGTGGTTTTTATTATATTTCTCAGGGCGATTGGTTCTTTCTTAGTCTTGACAGAAAAGTTCTTACTATTCCTTTTCTTTCTCTCAGACTTCTCTTTGTACTTTTTCTTTCTTTCTTTTATATTGGTTTCTTTGTATAAGTTTATGGGTGTTGGGTAGTTCAAATTAACTTGTTTGAATGACCTAACTACGAATTCCATAAGTCATTTTTAGTACCACTGCTATCATAAAAAACTAGGACAAAACTTTTTAAGCTGTATAAAACTGCTTTTTGTTTCATTTTACATCACGTAAGTATTCTATTCACATCTAGTTCGTAGTTAAAAGGTGTTTTGTGTTATAATGCTCTCCCATGTGCTAGCAAAATTCTACCCAATTAATCTTCTGTGGTAGTTTGTCGACCCAAATACTATCTTGATCAGGGATGTGCAACACAATATCCTCTTCTTTCCCTTGATGGTTATTATCAATATTTAGATATTGTACTTTGGAAGTTGGATTGTTTATTTTGTGGTGTCAGACGTCTTTCATTAGTAGATGTGGTTTTGTGGTCTCCGACGTATACTGAAATTCATCTTGAAAGTCGTGCTTTTGTCCAGGAGTGTTGATATTTGTTAAGAAGATATTCTGAAGACGACACATCATTAATGTGAAACAGGTTCGTTGACGATTGACGATCATCATCCATCTGCACGTCTGTTGATTACGATGTTGGGAAAATGTTACTTTTTACATTCACCTTAATAGTATTACAGCAATATGTGTAAACGAAGAAGCAAGTTGAAAGTTATGATTATCTTGGAATAAAGATGGAAATGTTGAAAACAAAATAGATGAAATAATCTCAAATGCGTCCAAAATGCCTTATCGAATATGTACTTTCATTGGAAAGATTAAGACCAAAATGACAGTATATAAAACATTTACAGAGTTGTAAGAGTTGGGTGTTAATATTGTCTCAGGAAGTAAAGGATAGGCCATGGAAATAAGAGCAAAAGGAGTCACGCGTAAAGACAGAATAAGAAATGACGCGATAAGGAAATGCTTAGGTCATCTTGTAAGAAGGAAGGAAGACAGACAGAGAAACTTGGCAAGCAAAAGTAAAAAAGAAAAGGTAAAGCGAGAGGAAGACATGAAATGGTCATTTCCTTAATCGTGACAATACTCTTTGGCTTCAAGACATTTAGAGGAAGTATTATTCTATTGTGTGTTTTATGACAACTTCACTTCCTTATTCTTTGTGTCTTTATTTTTTTTACTACTGTCTCAGATTTTATTTCATTTATCTCCAAAGCGCTAAATATTCACTGCATTAGGAAGTCGGTTTTCTTCAATACCGTGAGTTCAAAAAGTAAGGATTGGTCATGGAAAACACGATCAAACAAGCTTCAAAAAATAACAACCACAAACCTGGCTTTCAGTTTTCAAAGTAAACTTATGACAACTACTATAGCAGTGATGAGAGTTAATGAATTCTAAAGCTTGCTTAAGGGTGCTTTAGACTACCCTCTTTCTTGTACAAGATTTGGTTGAATTTGGAGCAAGATATTTCTGGGCTGCAGATATGATTTGGAGATAGAATACGTTCTATTTTTCAAATATTCTTGATTCAGTTTAAGTTTTGTATAATAATAATCAAAACTTGTACACGTTCATGGCATTTATGTAATTACGTTTTGGACACAGGGTGTATCCTTAAAAAATCCTAAAAGCAAATTAATGTTGCAAAACTTTTATTTCCCGCTTTCTTCACTCTTATACCATCAGCAAAGGAAACTTGTGTTGTAAATTAATTATTCAAGAAATTTTCACCGCCATTTAACTTCTACTCTTAGCTTTTCAGCAACCAATAATTTCATTTCGAATTAATGGAACTAAAAATATTTTTCGTCTTTGAAATGTTGAAGTTAGTAAAGTGATTATTATAACAAACAAAAAGGGGTTCTTTACAACATCCAATCAGCGGTAATAAAACTGGACTGCGATTAACTCGGTTCATCGTTCCGATTACAACCTATAGAAGAGCTCATCCAGTTTAGTAAACAAGCTCGTCGCAAGCAAACATCTCCAACGACTTACGTTCGCGAATATGGCACACGTTTCGAGAAAAACACCCGCGTAATCTTAACCTTGGCAGAGGTACAGAATTTCCATTGCGCTTCATTTTTGACACCTTTTCACTTCGCAAGGCAGGCGCCAAAGAAACGCGATATGACCTGTCGACGGTCGCTGTTTTGTCTCTGGCAAAAAAAGCGGCTGAGGTCGTCATACTAAGCGATTTTACAGAAACGAGAACCGCTTGAAACTAGATCTCGTTAGTGTAACTGTAAAAACAACTGTAGTACATCGTTATTGCAAATTATGGCAAAAACGTAATCAATCTTTCGCAGTCACGGTAGTGATTTTGATTTTTTCTTATTGACCAAGTAAAACAATCGTCTTCATGAATTCAAAAAGAATTCTCTTAAAAATTACAAGTGAATTGTAAAGTCTAAATTTCATACGAATACTAACAATTCACATGCAAAGCTCGTAGACAATGATCATATCAAGTTTTGAGTATATGGAATAAAATTGCTGCTACAAGAGAAAACTTTTTTTTTGCAACTTGATCCCCGCTGAAAGAAAAAAAAATACATCACGATATGTCTTTGAAGTTTCGCTCGGGATTTCGCCACAGATCCCGATCTGATCTACATAAATAAAGACAAGCGCTGGGATATTCGTGTTTTCTTTCAGGTTTCAAACTTTTTTCCTCCCGTTCTAGATTACAGACTGCCGTAATAAACCAAAGCAGTTATGAAAAGAGGTCGCTTTTTTGCGCTCGCCCGTCGACCGAATTTTCCGTAATTATAGGACGAAAATGAAGGGGGAAAAAGTCACAAAGGGCACTAAATTTAACAGGACTCGTTGACTTGATTTTAAAATTTCTTTTGCATGATTTCCGCTCCACTTATTTCATCAAATTCCAACAGTATTTATTTATTATGTACCTCCGAAACTACTCAAGCTCTATACAGGATGACCCATAAATAATGGCAAGGGCTAACACAATGATATGTATTTAGATTCCGCGATGGAAATGAAAATGAGAGAAATTACGAACGGAATACGGTCCTGTTTGTTTATAAATTCTATGTGTCATTGACACGCAGATGTGATGTAAAACGATAATAAAATTGACCTGCTCAACATAATGAGACGTATAGCTGAAGTCTTTGGAACCAGATCGTTATGACATTACTTACCGATGTTTAGAGCAAGTGTTCGAAATGCCTTCCGTTGGGGTCCATACGGCGACGATAATTTATTTGCACTAAAGTTTGCTGCTGCCAGTTCTTGTTGCTGCATCCACTGACAAAAGGCGCGTCGCTGATGGTAATCCTCTTCTATCAAGTGTTGCACACTTTGCACGTGACAGGGATGTAATACATTTTCTCACAATGCACAACAATTTCACATGTACTGCGCTCTAGATTATTATTATTATACATTAGAAACATATCCACATATTCTACAGTCGTAAACATGCTGCGATAAGTGCTTCTACACCAACACAATGTCACAAATGAACTGATTAACCTTTGTGATTCACTGAAAGCTTTCGCGTTGCGGCACAATAGGGGTCGGCTTGCGCAGGTCAGGGAAGACAGGTACAATATCTCCCAAACGATGCCGTCTTCGTAATTTTGTTAGAGGAAAAAAAAAGTTTTGATATATGGTCACCTATCCACTGCTGCCGTATGGCCCTTTATTTATGGGACAGCCTGCATAATTCTACTCTAACATTTTTTGTGCACCGAATTGCACAAGACAGGAAAACTAACGTTTTTCTAATAAAATTGCACATTGCTAAATGTGAAGGTTAATTCAATTAATTCGAAAAAAAAAATTAAGTGTTACGAACGAGAAACTTGCAAGTGAAACGGTATTTGTGTAACGTATAGACTACATCGCATCAACAATAAATAATTACCGGCGAAATTCATCGGTGATTAGCATCATTAGCGCGGATAAATTAGCGCTAAAATAAGTCACAATGCGCTTGACTGTGGTTCTAAATGGATGGGGGGGGGGGGGCAAACCCATCGAGTTTAATACACATAAAATTGGAACGTTTTATGAGTAAAACAATAAATATTTTTGCGGTTCTGTAAAATTAAAGAAAGGCAAAAACATCCTGTGTATTCAATGAAGTGTTTACACAAAACAAATATACTGATTGAATGAGGAGTAAAGTACTTTGATCAGCTGCGCTTCCAATACAAGTACGCAATTAATTATCAAAGAATTCAATTTATTTGCTTAACTGAATACATGTCGGTTTGCGTACTTAAGAAATATTTTTTGCCAAAATGTTTAATTTAGTCGTTAATTATTTTTGTATGATTAAGATACTGAAGATAAAATATAAAACATAAAATAAAATAAAACATAAAACTTTAAAGAAAGCAATCATAAATCAAAGGCCTTCTAAATCAATACTTATAAAAATTTTTATGAATTTTATTTCGAATCATGTGAGTACGACAATTTTCTGCGAGGCAAACTCTGAATACTCGTATGTTATTAATTTACACAATAAGGCGACTCGTATTTAACACATTTTTTTTCTTTTTCAAAACGAAAACTGGTTTTCTCTCGTCTCATTTAAAAGTTCAAATCCTTGAACACCACCAACATTAAAAAAAAAAGCAATGCTCTTGCAAAATGCAGCCAAGCCACTCAGTCTTCCTGGCCGCTGTCACGGTACGCATTATTCATGAAGGATTATGGAGTCGGTTCACCCTGACCCCGGCGTTAAAGTGGTCACTGGCGGCGATTTTCTATTTGCTCGTCTGGAACGGCGACAATCAATTAACACTAATTGGTTTTTGAATCGCTTTCAACCCCTGCATGCTGCAGCGACCGGCCCCCCGTCGTCCGCGCGAAAACTACCCGCCCCGTTCGCATTGTCTCGTTAATTAATTTATCGAGTGATTGTTTGCAGTCCTGTTTTTCTGTGACACACTTCGATAATTGAATTTCCATAAAACATTGCGCCCCCATCCAAGCGTTATTGCAGAATTGATTGCATCCAACACAATAAGTACGATAATACCCAAATTACAAAAAATGAAGAACAAGGAATGATACCTGAGAACGATCAACCATGAATATTAACATGAATTACCCGATCCTATGAAAAAATATCACAAGTAAATTAGTACAATAAAGGCTTCTTACTAATGAATGAAATCAATACCGGGCCATTCGTGAATAGATCAACAAAAAAATACTGATGAAAGAAGAGATTTTCCAGGACAAGAGAAAAATTCTAACAACAATTTATAATTGGTTAATAAATAACTTATCCGAAATGCACGGTACTCCCATGCATAAAATGATAATCAAAAGTTTACAACTTTAAGGTCCGATTTTACAATCGTCTTAGAATAATGCGACGTAGGTGTGTCGTAGATATGGAGTAACATTAAAGGATATTTGGCGTATAGTTATTCCGTCCTTATTCCACAATTGTAAAACTGAGCCTAAAAGTTACAATAAATGTTTATGGTGTTACGAAGTAGTTCACTCGTAAAACTTGACCGTGACAGCTGAAAATAAATGCGTCGCACAAGTGCATTAACTGCTATGAGATTAATTAAAAACAATTATGTCATCAAAGATGTACAAAAATGAAACACTTACTTCGAAGCAAACAATAATTTACGACAGGTAATTCCGTTGGTTTAAACAATAACACACCGAACGCGCGTATTGAAGTTTGTTGGATTGGCTAGATTTTTATTAATAATTCGACTTTTATAGTAATAGAATTTGTTTCTCGTTGAACGACGCACACAAAACGAAATTATAATAATTAACAAACGAGATAGATTACGAATGAGTTTACTCGTTATAATGTTTTAAATTTTGGTTGCCATCGCTATTTCTCTGTTGATGAACCTAATAAACGACGTAAAGAAAACCGACTGATTAAAATCTAAGGGTAATGCGTAACATTGGGACATAAAAAGACAGCTAAATGTTTATGACGGATACGTTGCTTGTGGGAATAACATTTATTTACAACACAATTTAAATTAAAATCAAAGAAAAATACTAGAAATTCTTAACACGAAGATTTGAATTGTTGTAGTGATTCATTTGTTTACCTGTCAAAGCAGGTGTTCAAAGTGGGGCCGCAGATTATTACTATAAAGTTACAGGAAAAGGAAAAGCGGAAAGAAGTCAAGAAAGGTAAACAAGAATCATGAACTAAATTTGGAGCTAAACAGCTAAGACAGAAAAGAGAATATAACATGATGAATAGAAAAGACAAAGACGGAAATATACCAGAGAGCGGCCAGTTAATAATAGTTAGATTTTTGATAGCAGAAGTAGGCAGAAGTAGTTTGCCTTGAATAAGTCATTCTAATGAGTGCGGATAAGTTAACATAAAACAAATGTACAAGACTCCGTAAAAATAATTTTGTTTCAATGATAATGATTTGGATGACCTTAGGTAAGACCTAAGAGATCATCTGCTCTCTACTAATTACAGAGGAGGATAAAATAATAAAAGACGGAGGCAACACTTTAGAGAATTGACAGGGTCAAGAACAAGCGCAGAAGAAGAACAAGAGGGGGAAATAGAAGAAGTATAAGATAAGAAATTAATAGAAGAAGAACAAGAGGAGGAAATAGAAGAAATATAGGAAAAGGAATTGAATTGAAGAACTTAAGCAATCGAGGTTATAAAAAAGCACCAGAAACAATTATTAAAGAGTATAAAAGTACCAATACACAAGAAAGGTGACAAGAGAATATGTAATAATTATAGGAGAATTAGGCCCAGTTTTACAATCGTGGAATGAGAACGGAATAACTGTTCGCCAAATATCCTTTAATGTTCCTCCATATCTACCTCACACCTACGTCACGTTATATCAATAATAATGCTTATCCGACGATTGTAAAATCGGGCCTAAGTATGGGTACCAGTAAAGATTGTAGCCAGAATAGTGGAGAAAGGATAAGGAAAAAAATCGAACCATCAATAGAAAACATTCAACTGGGATTCAGAGGTGAGAGGAGCACGCATGATTTACTATTCATAATAAGACAAGTCAGTGAAAAACTGAGACGTTCACATCTGCTTCATATACCTTTGAAAAAGCGTTCGATCGAGTGAGAAGATATATGGAAAATATTAGAAAAAAGATCCGTAGATAAGAAGGACAATAAAATTAGTAAAAGGTAAAAGCCCACCAATTTTTTCAGTTGTAGTAGACGAAGCCATAAAAGAAGCACAGAAGAAGATGACAGCTTTAAATGCGCGATTCACTAAAATGGAACAAATTGGTCTTATCAAGCTGAAGTTGAGAAACAAATAGAACCAGTAAAGAGCAAAATAAACAAGGAGATAAACGAAAGTGTAAAAAAAAAATTAATATGATGAAGACGAATTTTTTAGGAGGAAATAAATTGAAAAAAAAAACCAAAAAGGAATTCATCCAACAATAATCTACATTAGCGAAAAATGGACCATATCAGAGAAACATAAATCACGTATAAATGCAGTTGAACCCACAAGCGAAAAAAAAAATAATGGAGGGGCAGCTCAAATGGTTTGGTCATGTATGCCATATGACGGAAACAGGCTCACAAAAAATTGTATGAAGCGCGAGTGATGGAAAAACAGCTAGGGAAGGCCAAAAGAGGCTTGAATCGATGGAATTAGAGAGGAAGCCGGAAAAAGGTGGATGGCAAGGGAAGGCCAAGATAGGCCTGAATCGTTGGAATTAGAGAGGAAGCCGGAAAAAGGGGGATGGCAAGGAAAAGAATCAAACAACTAACGCAGGATAGAAGAAAATGGATGGAAATCAGACTTGATTTCATTCGCCTGACACCTAACTGAGATTAAGTAAAGTAAATTAGCAAATTTTTCACTGGTTCGACAGCAATTTTGGAAGAGAGAGCTTTCTACTGGATGATTGTTGCGGATTATGATCACATAGAAGATAGCAAGAAACATAAGCAGAGTTGTCATAAATAATTTAATAATTTCTTGAACACTTTCAATTAGTTTTGTATCACAAAAAATAATAATAAACACAATGAAACATGGGGCCAGATGAATAAAACGAAGCACATGCTTTTACTTCAAATTTTTCAATGAAAACTGCAAATATTTGAAGAAAAATGAAATTCTAAATAATTCTGCCTGTAACATAGTAAAAATTTTAATAAACAGAATCGTGTAATGATTTGCATTCGAATTTTTTTCACGTATTTTTAAGCTTTAAAAAAAATTATAACAGAAGTAAAAGCATTTGCTTCGTTTTATTCATTTGGCTCATGGTGTCAGGTGTGACTACAAGTAAAAGGTAACGCTTTTCCAAGAGCAAGAAAACTACGCGTCAGTAAACAGAATGGCAAGTTCAACAACAATACCACACTGAAGCTATACGACAGAAAGACAATAGAACCGATAGGAAAAATAGAATTAGAGTGTGAATATAGAAGACATAAATGTAAAAGTACTTTTCAAGTAGTAGAAGCTCATCAAGCCCCACTTTTGTCAACTAAAACCAGTGAAAACTTCAAAATAATTAAAGTACTAGCAGATTTGTATTTCGGAGAAGAAGACAAGAGTACTGAACAAAAAAATGATTGATTATTGGATGTGTTTGAAGGTCTTGGACGTTTACCAGGTAAATACAAACTAGAGCTAGATGAAGCTATTATGCCAGAGCTTCAGGCTCCACGCAGAGTGCCAGTTGCTTTGAAGACAGATTTAAAGAAGCATATAGAAAAGTTAGAAAGAGACTGTGTCATCAAAAAAGTTACAGAGCCCACGAAATGGGTAAGTAATATGATTATTGTGAGAAGAAATAATAAAATACGAATATGTTTAGACCCTAAACCTCTTAATAGAGCTCTGCAGAGATCACACTATCAGATTCCATCAGTGGAGGAGATATTACCGGATTTAGCAGAAGCTAAAATATTTAGTGTGTTGGACAGCAAAAGTGGATTTTGGCAGATGGAATTGGAAGAAAAAAGTAGCTTCTATACCACGTTTTGGACCCCTTTTGGCAGATATCGGTGGCTAAGAACTCCTTTTGGGATATCGACAGCACCAGAAGAGTTTCAACGAAGGCAACATGAATTATTACAAGACTTACCAGGTGACTTCATGTGATTGCAGATGACATACTAGTATATATATAGAAAGGTGGAAGAGTAGTAATACCACAATCCATGATAAAGGAGATGTTAGAAAGAATTCATGCAAGTCATTCAGGAAGTATATATTCAAGTATAAGGAAAGCTCGTGAAGTTTTATATTGGCCAGGAATGGCAGAGGATATAATAAAAAAATGTGAGTAATTGCAGAACATGTCAAAAATTTGAAATCGGACAAACAAAAGGGCCCATGATGTACAGTGAAGTTCCACAATTACCTTGGAATATTATAGCCATGGATATAATCACGATACATGATAAGAATTATTTGGTAACGACTGATTATTATAGTGATTTTTTTGAGTTGGACTATTTGCGAAATACGAAAGCAAACACAATTATAGAAATTTCAAAGCAGAATTTCAGTAGACATCGTATACCGAAACGAGTGATAACTGACAATGGACCACAATTTTCAAGCGATGAATTTCGATCATTTGCAAAGAAGTGGGAATTTACTCATAAAACATCTTCGCCTTATCATAGCCAAGGCAATGGAAAAGCAGAGGCAACAGTTAAGATAGCAAAAAGATTGATTAAGAAAACAGAAGATAAAAATGAAGACTTATGGATAGCTTTACTGGAATTAAGAAATGTGCCAACAGAAGAAATAAATCTAAGTCCAGTACAGCGATTAATGGGACGAAGGACAAAAAACACTTCTACCATTAACGAAAGAGCATTTAACTTCCAAGCCGTACACAAATATAAGCAAAAAACTTGAGGATAAAAAGAAAAGGCAAAAGCAACAATACGATAAAGGCAGCAAAGAACTTTCCAAGCTTGAAGTAAAAGTTATGGTACGGATGAAAAATAATAAGAAGGAGTGGATACCAGCGGAAGCTAAAGGAAAGGTAGCGCCAAGATCATATATTGTGGAAGTAGACGGATCAACTTATAGACGAAATAGAATAGATTTGAGAAAATCGAATGAAGTGTCCAATGATTTGAGAAAATCGAATGAAATGCCTAATGTTTCGAGAAAATCGAATGAAATGTCTAATGACTCGAGAAAATTGAATGAAATGTCTAATGAAGGTCTAGAACATTCATTAATAGAAAATTCCAATGAAAAGAAAATAGACGAATTACCAGAGCAGTCAAATATCGATGAACAAGAAGTAAAGGAGAAATTATTAGACCAAGAAGATGAGAAGGTAATAAATCAAAGAGAAAAAGAAAGAGAAAGAGAAAAGCTGTTAAATCAAGAAGACAGAAAGATAGTGACTAAAAGAGGAACGGAAATTAAAAAGCCCAAAAGGCTAAATGATTACATGTTAAACTGAGAAATACTGTTTAGATGTTATTGTTATTTGTTATGATGCATTCGATTATTAAAACTATTAATTGTTGTATGAAAAGGGAGATGTTGCGGATTATGATTACATAGAAGATTTAAGATAGCAAGAAACGTAAGCAGAGTTGTCGTAAATAATTTAATAATTTCTTGAACACTTTCAATTAGTTTTGTATCACAAAAAATAATAATAAACACAATGAAACAATGATGAAGTGTACAAACACTTTATCTGGCGATTAATTCCCATAGTAATGATAGTGATCACAATTGTTACTATGGGAATTAATCGATAAAGTTAATTGGAGATGAAAAGATCGGGCTTTAATGTGTTAAGACTGTGGACAATTAAATTATTTTTATTTTAACTGGCAATTATACATTTATTATTGTATGCACATAATTAAAAAAAAACTACATACATATACAAATGAACAAAACGATTGATGGATTATAATTGTAACGATCATTTTTTTTCTACCCACGATTCATTTTTTTGAAGATGTACGTGATATATTCAAGGTAATCGAACTTCCTTATTTTTTAACGTTGATTTTATTGAACTTTTTTGATGGGAAGGTTTCAAGACCTTTGACAAAACAAAAGATTTAGATCTCACAATTCGTTAAAGCAAATGAAATATTCAGTCAACGAAACCGTCATCAAACCTTTCGTCGAGCAATTCATCAACTTTCCAGTGTTGTGCTCATTCTTAAGGGTATAAATAAGATATAGGTGAAGAACATTTAAATTGATTTAGACTTTGAATTTTAGCAAAATAAAGGTAGGTAACAGTAGTTGCCAGTCGTACCGTTTGATTCAAAGGAAAAAAAAACCAAATTGCTAATAAAATGGTAATTCACTGGTGACGTTAATTAATGCTACCGTTTGGTGATTATTAACTGTAAACTTACGTCGAAAATAATACAATAACACCGTGTGTCTTCTGCCTGCTGCACGCCAAACTACGAACTAATGAAACTTTTGGAGCAAATGAACCACCCCCCGTAGAGTAGCTGTAAAACGGCAGGTAAGCAATTCTGGTTAATCGCTAAGGCGAATTAGATGACTAAACTCGGCAGAAAAATTTCAAGAAGGTTGGGAAAAGCCTTGAACAATGATCTTATTCAGAATTTACTCAGCAGTTTACACCTGCATGCAATTACCGTTTAAGCTGCGGCGTGTTTGTCTAACAAATATTGTTGTGACTGACTTATTTCGCGCGCCTTCTTAGTACTGTTACCGGATGAATAAATGTGGGCCATCACCGAGAAAAATTTGATGTTGGTCAGTGTAACTCTACAAGTTACAGTGAAAGTTAAAAATTTGCTTTCTAACAATAAATCCGGGGGGATTATGACGTAAAACCTGTTTTGTTTGGGGGAGGGAGTTTACCCACCAACTATCAACCTTAGAGAAATTATTTTTGCAATTTCGAGACCCTTATGGATCGTAGAAAAGAATTACCTGAAGCTTTGTATGTATTTTGGGGGCACCCTGTAGAAATAATTAGCTGTGCTTATACCTAGATAGAAATAGATAGGTAGTACTGCATTAGATTTCCTACTACCTTTGATTCCCCCTGAAATAAATTATGCACTGTTTATTTTTGTTATTTTTGTTACAAGCGCAAACAGTCTAGGTTTACACAAACCTGAGAACATATTTGCGCAGCTTGAATTAAAGCATGATTATGTTTAAAATGATTTAATGAATCGATTCCGCGATTATGAAGACTTACAAATTTAACAGTCAAATATTTACCCCCTTTTTTTACTGTTAAAGCAAAAGAATTACGAGTTTTCGCTTGCTTACAAAGAAATAAGTTTGAATTAGTCCTGGACCACAGACGAGTATTTAGCAAAACATTCTGTGGTAATGTTATTCCATTAAAAGTATGCACGTGTTTGCAATGATGTTGTTGAATACTGATAAAAGCGGTTTCCTGCGAGACGTTCAAATCTATTTTATCGACCACATCCTCTTTAAACACCCAATAACACGGTTGCATATGTATATTTTAAGATATTTAAGGCCGGTGAAACACGCGCGTGCGCAACTGTGTTTCTCTGATCTGGCAATCAAGAAAAACGAAACAAAATTGGACCTGATAAAGGCTCCTGAGGTACTTGCATAAACGAGGCGTAAAATTTCCTGGAAATATTTTATAAACATCACAGAAATTGACACAAAAAATTAACGAAATACACGCAGACGCTTTCTACAAATTAAAAAGGTGTTAAACAATCGTGTTGGCCTAACGCTATTTACCCAGATAACATCGCGTGTCGTTGGCTTAATGTACTTGGCGAAATGGAATCAATTCTGTCGGACAACGTAAATTAATTACTTTCTGGAGAGTAAACACTAAAATATTAAGCGCCATGAGACTTTTTAATGGCCGCTGGATGGAAGTTCAGTTCAATTTTTCGCCGCATCTATCGAGAGGACGTGACGTTCGAAGTTTATTCGCAAATAAAATATTTACTTACATGTGCATGTCATACGTTTCCAGCACGATATGGTACTTACATAGACTTAGTTGACAGCGAGTTAAGCAAACTTTTCGAAACGAGGAAATCAAATTACGTAATACAACTTGCAGACAGGCATGAGTATATCCACCCTTGAAGAACTCATTTCACATGACGAGGTATAGAACAGAAAATTCTTATTAAACAGATTTTAAAAAACATAGATTTCGATTCACTTTCTTTTAAATGTCTCACTATTGATTTAATAAACATTACTTTCTCTTAACAATACCAAATTCTGAAAGATCACTCATATTCAACTCACACTCACATTGACAATTTGATAATTTTAAATTTAGAGACGCTTTAATTTTCATTTTAAGGATTTTTTGACTTTCTAACGTAAATGACTTATGAGCAAAACACTTATACTGACCTTAAACTTGATTATAAACGTCATGTCAAGTTTGAGTGCGAGTTGAGTATGAAGCAAGAACACGCACTTGTGATTATTATTACCAAATTAATTTGATTACATTTTAACTAGCCATTTAAGGGGGTCAAATTTTTTTAAGTTAAATAAGAGAGCCGCACACTTGCGACTATTTAGTCGATCGATGAGGCAATTGAGATTTTATTCGTCATCTGGTTCTCGTTCCGTTGATGATTGGAGAAAATAATTGTTTATGTAAGATTGGTACTGTCTACAACAATAAATGAAGGGTGTACTTATATACAGAGTTAATATTAAAAGACTTAACTCAAACATTCAGAAAATAATGTGTCTAACCGATCAACGATAAGAAATTATTCATTTGAAGAATTAACACCTTTTATAATGTATTTTACAATAAATGCAAACTTCCTATTTATAAACTCAAGTTAATTAATCGAAAATGATTGAAATAAATTCATGAACAGTTATGTTCAATTAATTTTGAAGGAGGTCACGATGCCAGAAAGATAGGGAAATGAATTATTACATTATTTACGCTTGTTGCAAATGTATTGCAATAAATCTCAGTGAAATTACTTTAGAAATATAATACTGATATCCCTTGAATTTGAAAGCAAAATAAAAATCGCAATCGTACTCGAAGAAAGAAATCTGCCAAAATTTAATCAAATTATAATTTATCAGCTGATAACAAGAGTACCAATAAGTTACTTTCAGTTCGCACTGGAAAATGCGACAGGAATTAAAACTGTAATAAATACATACATTTTATTAAGTGAAGAAGTGAACTTTTCTGACCTTTTTGATATTTTTATAATTTGACTGATTTGGCAGATTTTTTTAATTATTAAATCTAGAATTAAATGGAATGTTGATGAAAAATCGAAGGCCATGGTTCTTTATTTAAATTTAAATTTATTTATTTGATTATGTTTATACAGTGTGTCCCAGATTGAGTAGGCTACCATGGGTAACTTTCTTATTAGTGAAGATAGAGATTTGGTTAAATGGGCAATATTTTGCAGTTTTATGTGCTGATTCAGATTCCGTTGAGAAAATTTGAAAATTCCGAATAGTTCAGATATTATCGCAGAAAAACTGAAAATCGCTATTTTCTTTAATGTCCAATAACTTCGCAATTATAAAAATATGAAAAAATGTTTCATATAAAAGTTACTATGTTTGATAAAATACATCGGAAAATACAGTCAAAATAAAATTCAAGATGGCGGCTGTCAAGATATTGATAGCAACTTTCTTATTTTAAATGGACGCCATATTGAATTTTTGTACGATTAAATAGCATTTTTTTTTCTCGTTTCAACCGTGTATCACAACCCATATCTAAAAAAAAAATTATTTAAAAAATTTAAAATTTTTTTTTAAATCAAGTAAGCGGGTTGCTTTTACTTATTACTAATCAAGTAAAGGCAACCCGCTTACTTGATTAGTAATAAGTAAAGGCAACCCGCTTACTTGATTAAAAAAAAAATATTAAATTTTTTAAATAATTTTTTTTTAGATATGGGTTGTGATACACGGTTGAAACGAGAAAAAAAAATGCTATTTAATCGTACAAAAATTCAATATGGCGTCCATTTAAAATAAGAAAGTTGCTATCAATATCTTGACAGCCGCCATCTTGAATTTTATTTTGACTGTATTTTCAGCTGTATTTTATCAAACATAGTAACTTTTATATGAAACATTTTTTCATATTTTTATAATTGCGAAGTTATTGGACATTAAAGAAAATAGCGATTTTCAGTTTTTCTGCGATAATATCTGAACTATTCGGAATTTTCAAATTTTCTCAACGGAATCTGAATCAGCACATAAAACTGCAAAATATTGCCCATTTAACCAAATCTCTATCTTCACTAATAAGAAAGTTACCCATGGTAGCCTACTCAATCTGGGACACACTGTATTTGTAATTTTTCCTAATTTACTAATCGCCAAACACTTTGCAAATGCAGACAAATATATACAGTAGCTTCATTTGTAACTTAAATAAACTTAAACTTAAAAAAATAGTAAATATACAGCGTGTAATCGAACAAATTTCACTTACAATAACCACTAATTAATACACAAGAAAAGAAGCGAAGTTATGACATACTGCGGTGTTTATACGTAATGTTTTTTTAATTTAATGTACGTAATGCACGTAATGTTTTTTTAAATTTCATACAGAAATAATTTTGTAAATAATAAAGTAAATTGAGAGTAATGTATTAGATGTGTTTTACGGGATTTGTTTGTGAAATTATTGAATTCAAGTGTATTTTTCGAATATATTAAGTTTATGTAAATATTTTTAGAAATAGGCAATCTAAAATTACATGTTTATTATAAATAAATTATTTAGAATTTTTCAAATGTAAATACATATAAATTAAGCTTACAATTGTAAAGATTAGAATAATTAATTTAATAATGTCAAGACGACTCGGATGTTAGAAGGCAATTGTAGGTAGTAAGGAGTTCGGAAATTGAATAAGTGAGGGCGCCGTCTAGCTAGTTTAGGTGAAGTCACCCGGTCGCACTTCATAAGCGACCGCCGGAAAAACGGAACGAGTCGAGCACGCGGTTCGGAACCTAAAGTGCACTTTACATTATTTGATTTTTGTATTTGATTTTTGTGTTTGATATTTCTGTCTGATCGAATCAAAAGAAACAAACAGTTCTTTGTTTACATCTATTTGACTTTTTGGTTGGACTGAACTGTCACTTTTAGTTTGAATTTGTAGTATAAACATAACCCTAAAAGGATGAAATTTCGAATAGTATTGTTATCTTTAAAACTTGTAATTTATTGACCATGAATAACAATAAGATTTTATTACAGCAACTATCTATCGCTATTTCTGCAATATTTCTGTTGTTGCAAATACAAGTGATAAACTGCGTATGCTCAAAACTCGATTCTCGAATGAAAAATCAAATGGAAACAGACACCGACCTATTTTCAAAAATCAAATCTAAAATCAAATGAAAGATAGAACATTTCACGTCAAACGTAAAATCAAACAGTGTAATCGTAAATATTTCGTCATTTGAGCAAATCAAATGCTAAATTCAATAATGTAAAGTGCACTTAATGTAAGTAAGGTAAAATGGCGGTTTTGTGAAAAATCAACCAAACGTATAAACTTCGTCTCTTTAAAACTCCGAACTTCTTTGTGATATAAATTTGTTTGTGCAACTCTTCGAAATTGAATTAATAAATTGTCGTTTTTACGTTCGATTCTACGAAATATCTTCTTATTTATTCACCCATACACACACACATACACACACTGACGCAGATAATTTTGAATGTGAAGGCTCGTGAGTGCCATCTACATCCAAAATTTATCACACAACAAATACACTCTACGAGCAAGAATCAGTCTACGAGATACACTGCAAATTACATCATTGGAGCAGGAGCCGTCGCAAGGAAACAACAAAGTAAGAAAGCAAATAAGAATAACAATAAACAAAATAAAGATTTAGAAAAGAGAGAGAGAACAAAGCAATAAATTAATATACAAAAGAAAATAAAACAAATACCCAAGCTGAGATACCATAACATTGCAATACATAAAGGGCAAACGTCAATAATAATTCCTAACATTAAATGTAACACCTTCATATATGCCGACGATCTAAAAATTGCGAATGTTATCAATTCCCAATCAGATTGTATTGATCTACAGGATAGCATTGACAAGTTACATTCGTGGTGTATTCATAACAAGCTGGAGATTAACGTTGGTAAATGTAAAAAAATGTCCTTTACTAGAAAGAATGATGTTATTAACTTTTTCTACAATTTAAATGGCACCTTGCTGACTTCTTGTAAAGAAACATCTGATCTAGGGGTAATTATGGACTCCTCCCTAACTTTTATACCACATATTCTGCACATTACGAATGTATCTCTAAAATTGTTAGGTTTCATTATTAGAAATACGAAAGATTTCACAAATGTCTTAGCTGTTAAGTCTCTTTTCTATGCTACCGTTAGATCTAGGTTAGAATACTGTTGCATTATTTGGATGCCTCATAATATAGTTTACATCACTCTTCTGGAAAATGTGCTTAGAAAATTAGCAAAATACTTATATTATAAATTATATAATTGTTATCCGCCTCGGCACCAAGACCAGAATATACTGCTATCTGCAGTTAATGAAAACTCCTTAATATCTAGAAGAAATTTTAATTGCTTAACATTTCTTCAAAATCTTTTGCTTGGGGAGATTTCTTGTCCTTCATTACTAAGTGATATTAAGTTGGTTGTTCCACGAATAGCTAGCAGATGTTCTGTTACCTTCTATTATGATATCCCTAACACTTTTCATCATTTAAATTCTCCTATGATCACTTGCTTTAGACTTTATAATGACATTTGTGCAGATGTGCTACAACGAAAATGAAACTACTTACAAAATAATGCTTAATGTAACTATGCCTGTCTTAGTTTTATTCTATATTGTTATATTGTTTTATTGTCTAATTTTTTCTTTTTTTTTGTATATTGTGATTATGCTATACTCTTAGATTTAAATTTATTAATTGTCCATTATAGACTTGTGCAGTCTGTTGGAAATATAATTATTATTATAATACCGTACATGACAAATTTAAAGTAAATGTTCAAAGATGAATTCTTTTGCATGCTACTGTAGATAATAATAAGAGCAATGTCAATAAAATCCAGAATAAGTTCATGTATACAGAAAAGAACAAAGCAATAAAACGCGATAACAGTTGCAGAAATGAAAGCACTGTGAGTAATTGTATGCAAATTATTCAGATAAGAGGAGAATTTTGTGCTACAGAAAGATGAGGAATCAAGCAAATAAATACATAGGTTGGATGAGAGCACGATGCTGGAAGAAATTAAAAGATCAGATAGAAGATAAGCTCAATAACTAAATATTAAACATGCATTGTTTACTAAGACACAACTTCTATCATAATGAATGTTATTATCCTGCTTTTTGTGACTTGACAAGATATTTCCTGGAAAATACGACCAACATTTTGAAGGTTAAGCCAGCACACAACAAACTAATCAATCAGCGACAGTCAATGACTGATAAACACGAGATGCAACTCTGCTGAAAATTGCATCAGTATGCGCATGCATATAGAATCGCCTGAAAGCCACAGGAGCTAGTGCATTGACCTACAATTTTTCAGTCTGCCTGAATGAATTACACACTATACATTTTTTACGAGTATGAAGCATCCCTATACGTCGTATACGCGATGATTTATTCGACTGGTTGGTTAAACTGCAGCAGGACTTTATGCAAATCCACGTCTTCTTCGGCTAGGAACAGTTGGAATCCTGGAACTGAAATTTCATTCTGTCTTACAGTCATTGAAATTGGCTTTTTATTAAGAAAAAAAAAACGAAGGTTGCTCATTGTATCTATTCTCCTTTGAATTCTCGACTGAAACTGCCTTTTAGTTTTTATTGTTACTTTAGCCTGAAGCTAAACGTCTGGTTCATTACCAAACTGATTACGAAATTGTCTCAAGCGAATTTACTTCAGAGAGTGAACTCTCTTACCCTGAGGATCTTTTATGGAAGTACCCGAAGCATGAATTTGTAACAAAAGTAATAAGCTGATTTACGATTATATGTATAAATTCCAGATTAATTTTCGAAGGTGTCCCACATTTCTTTTAAGTATTATAAAAATAAATTTTATAAATAATATCACTAAAGAAAAATGAAAAAACGCATTGGACCAATACATGTATGCTATCTTTACAGACAGAAGTTACGAGACCCGACAATAAAAATAAATTTTTTCAGAGAATAAGATCGTAAAAGCAAAGTCTGTTTATTTATCGAATAAATAAACATAAAAGAAAAACTGCGGATTTTTTCGCGATCAGGTCGAATTAAGTGCGCAAAACAAACACAAAGGACTGTGGCAATCATAGGCAAAGCAAACAAATTACAAAGAGAAACGCGGTGCGATGAACCAATCCGCTCGGAGATAATTTAAAAAACAGCATTAACAAGATGATTACGATGACGATAACGCGATCGCGTTTATTGCGGGTTCACTGCTTTATACTGGAGATAATTAATTCCGCACGTACAACAATGCTCGTCCTTTTTTCCACCATCACAAACATCAGAGACTTAAAGGATCTGCATCATCATAGTCTAACAAAAGATTAAGTTCAATTTCCTACGTGTATACAAATACGTACAAGCCACACGATAAAACAGGTGCTGTTTACAAGATAACAAAGTGTATACCTACAACTTTCTACATACATGATAAGACAATTACCACAATTGCAGATAACAGGTACAAATATTATTATATACACATTCGGGAATTCACAACCTTGTTAAAATATTTGACGCGACTTTCAACGACTTATACTCTGTTTATTGAACAGATATAGTAATAAAATCAAGTAGGAGAGTTTTATGCGCAGTATCTTATAGCGCAGAAGGTGGTTTTACAAAGTAACACACAATTTCAAGTTGTACCTTCAATATTGGATAAGTATCACTGGAACTCAATTGTACTGGTTGACGCTCGGGTTACTGTGGAAGTGTTTATTACTATATCTCTTCAATAAACAGAGTATAGACCCTTTTCACATATGCAACTGATGATTAGGCTTGATATATTGGGGCTATTGTTTAAATTGACTTCTTCACATGAGACAGGTACCATCAGTATGATTGATGCTTTGTCAAAACGTACTCGCATCATCCGTCGCTCATCAGTCGCATCTGAAACAGGTCTTATTTGATAAGTCCATGACTAATCAAAAGATGTATACAGGTATCTTGTAAAATTAAACTCTTTTTCGGAGTTTGCACCATTTTTATATTGGGGACGTCAAGAGAAGAGGGAAAAAAAGGGCAAAGAATCGACGAACGACTTCTTTATTCAAATTTTACTTCATTGGTTTAGTTTCCTAAACTGCTTAAACGAAGACTATGTGGACTTTTTTACTTTTAACAAGTTTATAATGGACAACAGAACTCATCATCAAGTCGACAAGTATTTCATCCAACATGACCTCAAACATCCAACCATCTCTGAAAGTACATCGACGATCAGTGTGAAACTTGTGATGCGTAAAAGCGTGCACACACTCAATTTAATCTAAATGAGGCGTGCAAAAAATTGTAGTGTTTCAATGTAAAAAAAAATTTTAACTCACTTTAGCCAAAGCAAAATCGATAAACCGCTTTCGGCATTCTAAATTTAGGCACTGTTTCGGCGACTTTATCTGACCGTACTTCAAAGACAATAAATCTCTCATTGCGTTTCACGATCTCGAACTTTTACGAAACAGTAATCTATCATTTAAGTTCTCGTTTGTGATAAACTAAGCTATCTAAGCAGATACCACTTGGTGCTGATAATGATAATTTACGGTCGGAAATTGCCAAGGACTATGATTTCCAATGTCAACAGAAAATCGTTTTCTGTCTTTTTCCATATATTATTTGCAATTAGATCGCATATTAACATTATATACGGAGAATGGTGACAGGCGCAGTCACGCTTGTGGTGATGCTCGAAGAACCAAATCCAATCGTCTCATCTTTCATCACTCTCAAGCAGGAAAAAGTGCTTGAACATTTATAGTTTGTTCCAATCCATTCGTCCATCATTCAACACAAAATAGTGCTTCTTATGAATGTTACAAACTTATGGCGTAGTATTCTATTCATGAAACTAATAGCGTTCTCACAACTGCTGCAGAGCTGTAGAACCACCAAAATAATATGTCGGTTCTTCTTTAGTCCTACGACCCACGTGACCTATGACGTACGTAACCAAGCATAAATACCAACTTTCAACAATTTCCAGGATCACTCAAATTAGACAATCAAACTCACACTTATGGTAATAAAATATCATAACTACAATAGTAGGATAATCAGTGATGTAAGGGAATTGATTTTGTCAGAAAATATAAAAAATACAGTTTTAATGTAAAGTCCGAGAATGTATAGGGTCCACCAATAGGGAGTTCAGGATTTTAAAATGAAACACATAGGTATTTATTTTAGTTTAAAGAAACTGGCATTAGGTCTTGAAAATGATATCATTCAATTGGTCTTCGTCTGGTCGCGTCAATTCTGAAGATTCAGTTTTCAATCACTTTTTCGCATAAATCGTGCGATGGAGTTCCATGTTCGCTTTAAGGTCGCGAATCATTTGTGGTATATTCTTGTAGACCAGAGATTAGAGACATAGTAGCCCCAGGATCTAACCGCACGATCTTGGTGGCCAATTGACATCACCAATTCTTAAATAACGCGATCAGAAAATTCGTCGCAATAAATCCATTGTTCGACGAACTGTGTGGCAAATTGCATCGTCCTGTTGAAAATAGACATTGTCTAACTCGACACCATCCAGTTGAGGCTAAAAATATTCGGTTATCATATTTCTTAGGCACTAGCCATTGACAGTATGAGCACTTTAAAAGAATACGTTCACTCACACCTTGAGCGCACAAACCAAGCCAAACAGTATGTTTTTTAAATGGAGAGGCAATTCGTGGATTTCTTGAGGATTTTCGTTGACCCAAATCCTACACTTTTGTCTGCTTACAAATCCATTAAGCACTTTCTCTGAAAAAATAATTTTTTCCCCAAAATTTGGATCGATCTCTAAACTGCTCTAGGTCAATTCGCAAAGTTTCGACACAAGTCATGGTCTCCATGTTAATTTGCCAACTGTCGAATAATGACAATGACAGGCACTCCAATCGATGTTGCCACTATAAGCACTTTAAAATCCTCATTTTGAGACAAGAATTAAAAGAAATGCTTCATTGACATGAAATGATATTTAAAGTTTGTTACAAAAATAATGTATAAATAAAACCAATAACAAACAAGATCACGCATGTCCAAGTTCACTTTACTGGTTACTTTTTTTTAGTGACACTCAAATATCTTACTCTTAGATATCCACCTCTTAATAAATTGGCTAATAGATAGTTATTAGATGAATAACTAGCATGGAAACAATTCATAAAAAATCAATCAACAATTCAGAAAAATCAATAACTTTAATAGGAGATGGATATCTCGACCCTTAGTGTTACCATAACCAATAGAATTACTCGCTGTAAATTAAATCGATTATTAAAAAAATTATCCTATTATAAATTCGTGCTCGCGACCTCACCGGACATGTCATGCAACCAATCCAATGCGCAACGAATTACTATTACCTATACAGGGAAAACCCAAGTTTTCAAAAACACACATTTTGAACATAATACTCGTATATGCTTTACTTTCTATAAATTTTCTTTGCACTTGAACGACGATAAACTCAGCAACATTGTTGCTGACAAACAAAATTCAAATAAAATTAAGTTTATTAATATGCATTTTACGTAGAGTTTAGGATGGACATGACATTTCTTGCAATTAGTTCAATAACATACAAGTGAACTTGGAGACACCATAGTACTAAGCTTCGTTCTATAACTTATAATTTATTTGTTGAATTGCAAGTGATATTAGAAAGTGTAATAAGTTCTTTAGAAATTACTGTTCATACGTATATCTACACCCCGTATATTTTCTTCCCAATGCGCTCATTCCATTAAACTTTTTGTTCTCCTTCATCTCATTATATCTTCTCGGGCGTCGGATGTTCTTGCCTTCCAATGGTCCAAACATTTCTTCCAAGATTTCCGATTCATCGCTAACTCATTCTTTTGCGCCAGTGCCTTTCCTTCCCGTGTCCAATTTCCTCTATTTGTTCTTATTTGGTCTTTCTCTCTTCTTCTTCTGCCATATTGCAACCCTTGTCCCGTTAATTCCGCTTACATGTCCATACCAATTTAGCCTATTGGTTCTTGTTTCAGCTCTTCTCTCATGACCTCTTTTGTTATCCTATCCACTTTAGTCTTTCCAGCAATTTTCCTCGGCCGCTTTTATTTTCTAATTTTTTGTCTAATACCCACGTCTCACTTGCACATAGGATCGTGGATACTAAAATGGTTTTATATAGACTCGTAATTTATTCAATTTCCTTACTATTATTATTTGAGTAAAATGTCCAACGGCACGAGCCCAATTACAGGACACCTAAATATACCTACAAATTTCACTAAATTGTTTTTCTGATTTCCGAAACACTATAGTTAAATATGTCAAACAATTTTATTGCTCAATTCCGTTATAATTTTGAATGAAGAACTCATTCCTGTATCAGTTCTGGCACTGGGTGCATATTTCTTATTCTGGAATCACTTTGAACAGCAAAATTATCGAATGTTCAGCACGTCTAGCGGCCAACGGCATCAGATTAAATCGTTAAAGAATATAACTTGAAGGCTTCCGCGGCCGTCGTCTATATTTGAACTGGCTTCCGGTTGGACCCGACGTTTCGTTCTCCATTGCAGAAGAACTTCCTCAGGGCTGTTGCTGCTGGTGGTGTTGCTGTTGACGTTCTTCTGCAATAGAGAACGAAACGTTGGCAATAGAAGAAGTCAACGGGACGCGGTTCCAATCGGAAGCCAATTCAAACATTGGAGAAGAAATTCCTAAAGATAACCTCTAGCAGGATACGCAGCATTAACTAAATATACAGCAACATTTAGGAATCTGCGTTGCACCCGCTCAAGTGAACAAATGTAAATATTGTATATGGGTGACCAAATTAAGCAGCAGCTCTGAAGTTCTTCTGCAACGGAGAACGACACGTCGACAGTAGAAGTCAATGTGACGCGGTTCCAACAGGAAACCAATTCAAACTTGAACAAGAAGTTCCTGAGAATCGCCTCTAGGAGGATATGCACCATCAACTAAATATACAGCAACATTTAGGAATCTACGTTGCGCCCGCTCAAGTGAAGAAATGTAAATACCTTTATGAGTTGGGTTGGGAAGAAATGTAAATACTGTGTCTGGACCAAATTAATGATGCACACTCAAGGATCGGACGTTGTACGTCATATAAAAAAGCTTCAAGGTATGAAAGTCAGAGAACTCTCTTCCATTTCTAATAATAAAGCCTAAGTACTTAAAAGCAGATTGGACAACATAATCGATAGGATTGCTGAACGTAAGTTTAGGATCAAAATTTGGAAATATTTAATGGAACAATCTACATGAAGGTTCCTCTGTGGATGGAAAGAGTCCTCCACTGAATTTATAGTACAGTAGATTTTTAAATAATCAGCTATATCAAAGCCATTCAAAATGTTGTTGATAAAAATGTTAAAGAGCAGAGGGCCTAAAACAAATTCTGGGATACCCCAGTTTCTTGTTTAAAAAGATTAGATTGATTTTCACGAACTTTCAAATAGGAGGTCATTAATTTATTTAAATTATCAGAAAAGCCAATGCAATAAAGTTCATATAGTAACAATTCATGGTCGATCTTGTTAAAAGTCTTCGAGAAGTCGAACTTGCCATTGATCATCTAAAACTTCACATAAATATTTGGCAGTAGATACTAAATTCGTTTCTATTCTATACTAAATTGGTTTTTGGTTAACATATGCGGGACATGATTATAAAAGACGTGAAGCAGCAATAATTGATATTAGTCTGAAATTATCAATATTGGATTTACTACCATTTTTATGTACATGACAAATTCTTGAAATTTTTCACAGCGACGGAAATTGATCAGAGCCAGGAATAGTTAAGAGATTTGGCAAATACATATACACAAACTCGGACAATAAAGGCAGGAATTCCAACTAGGCCAGTTGTCATTTTAGGTTTTAGTTTCCCCATAGCCTTAACTACATCGTCTTCTGTGATCGGGTTTATATTTAGCATGTTAATAATAAAGGAATTTAAGGACTGGGCAAAATAATCAACAAAAGCATTAACTACTTCATCAGGACTATGCAGATTCTTATCGTTGCGAGTTATTTCTGATGGAAAATTATTAAAGTCATTCTTAAACCGTATAAAATACCATAAAGCTCTAGAATCGCATTTTAAGGTGTTGTTGAAAAGTTGTACTTATCCATTAATCACATCCGTAGTGAACCAAGTAGGATATGTCGTGCCAAAGACCTTTTCTTTGGTACATGAATTTTAAAATGATCATCCTATACAGAATTAAATTTGATAATACCAGTATCAATAGTAGAACAAGATTCCAGGAAGAACCAATTAACGTTCAGTAATGACACATAGCATGTAGGATAGCGTATAATAAATAAATCCTGGTGGTATTCTTTGATTTGTTGTAATTTATAATCCTATTTTTCTATCATTTGTAAATATCATTCCCAGCCGATAGAATCAAAAGTCGCTTAAAAATCTATGAATGTTACGTATAGCTTCTCTACTGTTTCTGTCTTTCTCTCAATTAAAAGCTTCTAATTATAAATATCAGTGGTCTGTCTTTCTTTTCAAAACGCTGCTTGTTTCTCCTCTAATTTTTCTGCTATGATTTGTATTATTCTGTACTCTCTATGTTATTTGGTATATAATTTAAAGCTACCGAAGACAGGACTATATAACTCTCTATAATTTCCACATTCTTTATTGGGTTCCTTCCTCATGATTCCCTTGTTATTTCCAGTAGCCGCTCTTGACCATCACCTCCTAAACATTTCTGGTTCAATTTCCACACACCTTCCCTACTCTAATTTTCTTCAATCCATCTTCCAGTTTCTTCCACCCAATTTCCTCGATTTGGCCTCCACTTTCGGATCTTGTCTGACTTTCTTCCGGTAACATGCGATATTCCTTCTCTTTCCCAAACTTTCGGCGTAATAATCTCTCCATCTCTCTCAATATTTCATAAATATGTACCTTTAATTCGTTGTTTTTGTCTTTCATATTTCTAATTCCTTTTTGATTTTATATTTTATATTTGATTTTATTCCACTTTTGATGCAGTCCTCCCAAAAAAACATTTTGCCACGAGCCGCCAGTGTTTGAGCCCAAATATTTTGAATTAATCAAAACTATAGAAAAACTAGAAGAAAAAAAAGACAAATTGTTGACAATCAGTTTCTAAACAGAGAGCTGAAATTAATGGTTTTATCAGACCTTTAAAGCTCAATTACTCGTAGATCCAAAAACGGTTCGTTAAAGAGAAATTATAAATACAAATGAAACGGTTGAGGGAAACTTGGAAGTGAGACTGAAAAATAGAAAATATTAAAAATCGGGCTTAAAAGAAAGATAGCACGAGTCTTAATGCCACAAAGTCACAAAGGAAACGTAGTATAGTCCTGAGAACAAAGCGCACATGAAAAACCAGAACTGCCAAAATAAGATTAAATATAATAGTGAACCTATGAACAGTCGTCGACTGCTAAATGAGAACGAAAAGCAATAAAACTATGCCAAATTCGATTTTATTTCTAATATGCATTAGTTCTAAGCAAATTTCCGAGAGTTCGCTTTTAACTGTCCACAACGTTACATCGAAAATACATAAATTACTTAAATTGAGGAAGAGAAGGCGGAAAACATGAAAACAACGAAAGAGTAAAAAAAAATTCATTAATAAACATAATGAAAGGGAACAGCTGTATTTCTTTTTATTAAGTACTGATAAGAAAAGCTGATGCTAAAATTACAGAAGATAACACGAAAACGAGAAAGATTAGATAAAAATTGATTTGCCTGTGGCAATAACCCACTACCGGAATGGAATTTGTTTTTTAATTGATGACATTACAAACAAAATAACAAATATCATCAAAACAAAAATTGTTTATTTTGCTGTTTTTTGTATTACATTATAGCACGTTCTTTTTATATAAGTCATCGAGTTTTCTTATCTACTAATTTCCCTTTTTAATTAATTTAATCATAATTGTTTAATTGTTTTTTAATTAATATTTTTAAACGATACCTGAATTATCTGATTAAAACTCACTCAAAATTCACTATTCAAAACCACTTGTAAGGGTCTTTTGCATTTAATATGTACCACGGTGGTCAGCTAAAACGATACCATTCGACAATTTCGTGGTCCTAAGTGAGAACTATGGAACATAAGTCTGAAATTCATTGTATAAAAAGAAAATGTTTTCCTCAATTCGTTAGTAAAAAGTACACTTTGCCGATTCGACGATCTTTAAAGAAATGAGTTTACAAATCAATGTTTCCCAACAACGTTCTTAACGTAATAGACTCTTAATAGTCGTACACACATTATCAATGAATAAACATTAAACTTAATTATCACCATAAATAAACATTTAGAAAGTGCGTTGCGCAATCCACGATTTATTAACAATCGACATCGACGCCAACACACAGAACAAGAGATACGATTGCAAACACCGAGAATGTAACACAGCCACAATACAATTTTCTGCTTTTCAATCGACAACAACAAACAGGCCGCACTTACATACATACAATGCTTTCACGGAATCTATTAATAACGACCCATAGCCATGCCATAACGTTACGACATTACGGAAAACAAGGCACAGTTCTGCCTATCCTCTTGTTCTTCGTGATCTCGTTTACTTTCACGTATTTGAATAGCCCACAAGATCTTTTTTTCTGAAAGATTTAATACTCTGAAGCGAAAGTTCAAAGTTCGTTAAATTAATCCAAGCACCTCTCAAAATTTCTAAATTCAAAATAAAGCGTTATTTGGTTCAATAAGTGTTCAATTAAAAAAAAAAACTTTCATACAATTTTATTTATTAAAGTTGTGTCCTACTTTTTTTATACATATAACGAAGCCTTTCTTCGCTGCTTTTTTATGACTTGTGGTTTTGTATACGTTATCTGCGCCATGTTCATAAACATTTATCCAAATAACCCCAAGAATGTAAAAAAAGGAAAATGCTCCGACTTGATTCAGGACGCGGCGGCCTTGTTCTATTTCGAATGCTTAAATAGAAATCAGACTTATTCAAAACGGAACAAGAGAAGAATTTCTAATTAGAGCTCGACTTTATAATGCCGTTTTATTTTTTGTTTAACATTAATAAGTTTATTTTTCTATACATATTTAGTGTAAACAGAATGTGAGTTGAATTTCCGATTCAAAAGATCTTTGTTTTAAAGTTTTTGTTATTCAACTACATGTTTACTTTTATAGATTAATATTAGTTTTAGTTTATTTATAAATAAATACAATGAAACCTGCAACCTGCAAACTGAAACTACGATATATCCACTTTACAATAAAATATTTGATAAACTGTTTAACAATGAGTAAATGAATTTTAAAATACTTTTTGTTAAATTATAGAATAGTTTCGTTATTTGATACTTTAACTAATTATTATATAGAATAATGTAATGTAATGAACTGTCATACTACATTATAGGGCCTATACTGCATCAAAGACGTTAAATTTAAAGAGTTGTTAAATTTCGTTACCGTACCTACCGTGCCAATCACAAAACTTTATTTAGAATTTTAACATACCCTTTAATTTTAACAGCCTGTTAATAAGTTACAGGTTAGTCCCTTATTAACCTTAAAAATCACGTTAACTTGTATTTTTTAACTGGCGCTGTGTAAATAAATTATTATAATAATTACCACGGAAGGAAGCGAAATAAGAAGGAAAATGAATCAAAAGATGAATAAAACAGAAACGAAAACGAATAGCGCGTTACTAACAAATGATAAATATGTGAGATTCATGAAAGATGTGAAACGTGCCAAAGAAAGTCAGAAGAAAATTCCCCGAGATTATTGGTTGCTGCAACATTACGATATACTTGTAATGAGGGATTGAAAAATTAATTGTACCGATGAAAGAAACGGACCCTGAAGAAGTCTTTTACATTATGAAAGATATTTCTTTGATGTGCTTTATGATATCCACCTTGCAATAGGACGTGGAGGAAGAGATCGTATGGTTAATGAACTAAATAAAAAGTATAAAAATATAACACAGGGACAGATAAAAAGTTTTCTGCAAAATTTCGAAGCATGTTTCTCAGTATTTAAATAGTAGCTGTCAGGTGGATTTGATTGATTTCCAATCTCACCCAGATGGTGGACCACCTTACAAAATTTGTTGTGTGTTGTGTTAAAGCCTCTGGAAACTAAACGCGCTGAGGAAGTTGCATGTCATATTCTTGAAATATTTCTGCTTATTGGAGCTCCTAGCGTTCTGCAATCGGACAACGGTCATAAGTCTTGAAATAAAATGATAGAAAGTCTACGAGATATGTGGCCGGAGCTAAAAATTGTGCACGGAAAGCCGAGACACAGCCAGAGCCAAAGCATCGTGGAAAGAGCAAATCAGGATGTAGAAAATATGCTTACCACTTGAATGCAACAAAATGGTACAAACAATTTATCCAGTTTATGAAAAACCGTGCCTACCATTCCGGCATCAAAAGAACTCCTTATAAGGCAATGTTTGGCGTAGATCCAAAAGTTGGTTTGGCCACGTCTTCTTCGCCGAAAGAAATAATAGGTTCATTACAGGATGAAGAAGGTTTAAACAAACTTTTGCAAATTATGGAAAAAGAAACTGAAGAACCGGACATTGAAGATAGCGATAAAGTAAATCTCGAAAATGAAGGTAATGATAATGGAGAAGACCGTGAAGAAATTGAAGAAACAGAATGTGTAATTTGTTTAGAAATTTGCTCAGGGAGTTATTCGCTTTGCACTGTTTAAAAACGGTTCATTTTACTTGTGCAATAGAAATATTTGATGAAGACGCCAATGGAATGGACCAAAATCGACGATGTGTATTGTGCCTTGTGCCACAGAAAAAAGTTGATAATAAGTGAACGTATTGAGGCTAAAGACGGTCTATGTCAACAAGCGAAGAAGATGAAGATTATTTCAGGTAAGAAAAACCCCTCGGCAGTTGAAGGTTCAACAGTTCGCGTTTGTGGTGAAATTTTATTATTGACGCAGAACGTTACAAAGTACAGGATGAGCAAAAATGACTGATATGTGTGAAGTTTCCGTTCAGTTAACTTATACCGAAAAATATAATTCACTTGCCAATATTTCCTTTCAAAAATTTCAAAGTCCAGGTTTTTTTTAATACTTTAGGAGATAGAGAAAAACTTTAAATACAAAAGTTGTTAGGATATATCCGTATTTTCTTTAAGAGTTGTCCCAGAAAACAAAAGCACATCTCAAAGTAAAGAAAAATATACAATTTTTTTTTTTTTTTAATGGAACACCCTGTACTGCTCACTAAAATTAAAGGTCATTTTATCCTGTTTTCAAAAATATACTATAATATGTTGATATTTGAATGAGACATTAACATTATTAACATATTACTGTGATATTACCTGAATGAGGGTAATAAAGGAAGGAGCAACAAGGAGAGGAATCCAAAATTTTGAAAGTTTAATAACTTTTAATCATTTTTCATAAACCATTCACGAACATAAACGCCAAACACATCATCTGAAAATAAAAATATATTTCAAATATAATTGAAATTTATCTCCGCCCACAATAATTTTATATCCGTAGATACCTACGGTAGGTAGTAGGTTTTGACTGTTAATTTTGTTAATTTTAGATACTATTAGTATGATCAGGTAGGTAGGTAGGTAGGTAGCTGTTAGATTTCATGTAATGTTTTTTAAATTGTATTGAAGATGGCAGCTTAGCTGCCGAAATACGTATATCCGGATATAAAATAATTGTGGGCGGAGATAAATTTCAATAATTTCTTAAACCACTTTACTATTTTTTAGTATTTCAAATATCATAAAAAGTAAATTAAAAATTTGCAAGGATCGTAATCAAAGTATTTAAACCGATTATATAAAATTATAAAATATTTTCAACAAAGATACAAACAATTATAAGAAGACTTGACTTCCTTAATATAAAAAAGAATTTACCACCTGAGATAAGGCTTAAAATAAAATTTAATAATAAATTTCAAAATTTATTGAAACCAAAGAAATGATAAAAACTTCTAAATCACTGTTTTAGTTAACAAATGACATACTGAATTCGATTACTTGAAACGTCACAAAATAAATTAATAATAAAGAAGTTTATCCAGGCCGCCATGATAAAAGTGTAAAAAAATTAATATTTTAAAAATTGTCAATTTAAGAGTCAACAATTTATCTAAAGTCAATATGATAATGAAAGCACATCCTGTATTTCATGATTTTTACAATACACTCTGTAAACCGGATATCCTACAAAAAAAATTGCTTCAGATGAAAAATATTTGTTTCGAGATGTCAAATAATTTTTCATCGTCCAACCATTATAATAGAAAGGGTTTCCTTAATGAGAAGAGAAACAATCACATTCAATTAACTGAAAGTTTGATTTTGATGTTAAAAAAAAGGACTCTTTTTAAAACCTTCTGATATATTTGCTTTTACCACAAAGAATGGAATAGACAATCAAGATGAGACATCACTTAAAACTTGAAACCGCAGACCGACCTTTCTTTATCAGGTTTCACAAACCAATAACCCCTGCAAATGCAAATGATAGGTGTGAAAATATTTGCACAGACGGGACAACAAAAAGGACGCGGAGAACAATGTTTTTGTCTGAGATTCGAATTTATGCATGCGCACCACGATCGGATGACTCCAGGTAATCTGGTATTCAAAGCGAAAGGATCGGAAGGAAAAAATAACACAGGACCCACTAGACGTGCTCAACGAAAAAAAGACGAGAAAAGTTCAGTGGTCCACGTTTAATGTGGGGTCAACAGACTGACTTCGCTCGCCCCTGCTGTCGGTTCAGACCGCAGGATCCAACGAATCAAGTGCGCAGATCTTCAGAACTGAACGCAGCCAAACAAAGATTAACACGTGCCGAACGAAAGCGTACACAAAGAGCAAATCAGACGGAAAGTGGAACGTAGGTCGTAACTCAACGGTAAAATACAACAGCTGACTGCCATAACAAAGACCTCGCACAGCCTGCTTTATTTTGATCAATCGATGAAGTTTTTTAAGCGATAATAATGATTCCAGGCGAATTAACAAAGAACACTGGAAAGCGCGCTAAAATCACCTCACAGAAATAAACGCGAGAAACCTTGTTGCGCGGCGTTAACAAAAAAAAATAAAAAATACGGAAGTGACAGACAGTCAAAACAAAACACGACGTTAGAATATCCGTCGATTGGTCGAAAATACGAAAACAAATGCGTCTGTTTTGAATCTGTATGGGGTAAAATGGCAGCTGAATTGCACATACCACATACAAACAAAGAAAGGGACTGCATTTTAAGATACGTTCTTAGAGTATTTTACTCACTGTAATATTCATTCGTATGCAGACGGACCTTGTTTAGTCTTTGACAGCTGCAGATACGCAAATCACGTTCGTATCGGACGCGAAACGCACAAAAATACAACTATGATTTTTCGTACTCAATCTGTCAACCGAACTCCTCGCACAGCGCACATCTACTCTGCTTGTGTACGTCTCACTGGTTCCAACTTCCACCGCCGCCTCGACTTATAGCGCTGCGTTCGATTCAAACGCGCATATATAAACAAAAGAGGAACGTATTATTTATTTACCAATGTATTGGAAACGGATTTGTTTATAGATTTATCTAATCACAGGAGAAGTGTTCGCAGATATCTACTTCTGCGTCGCCTGCAAAAACACCTATTCGTTTCTAATCAAAAGAAAAATCTAATATACTCCAACAAATACGCGATAAGATTTTCAAAATATTTACGTTTGCTTTCTGTGATAATTGCTTGCCAGTTAGCGCACAGTATTTTTAGATCTGCCCACGAGACCGATTTACGTTCTTTGACAGGTTCTAATTAATACGTAGAAGCTGAATTGGTGCCTACGTGTATAAACGCTATGAAAAAAATATAAATTCCAATTTAGGTACTTTCTGACTGACTACTATTCCTGAACGAATTATCGGTTTTGCTTTTATTTTATATTTATAAAATATGACCCCCTTCTCGATTGTATAAGAATTTTCTTAAAATATACAGGATGTTCTTTTACTGTATGCAAATATTTAAACCTGTAATACATCACCATAAATGGCAACGATTGAACTCATATGTCCTTAACAAAAGTTTTACACATTTCGAGAAAGTTGCAGTTGAAAGTCGGGCACGTCTATGTCTTTGAGGTAGATCAAGAAAAGCAAATTTTATTGCGACCGCAGAAAGCACCTGTTGGAACAAAAAACAGAATTGCAATCGAACAGTGACCCAGAGGCCTTTGCCGAAGTCGGGGGGCTAATAAAAGCAATTTTTTCACGTCGCAGTAAGTCGTATCGTAGCCAAGGAATTTGCTTAATTTTATTTCATTTATGATCATGACACACAATTTATTGCTCCGTATCCTTTGGGATCAACAGTTTAGTTTGTGAAAAGTGGTTGAACGAGTTAAAGCTAAATGCGATTACTATTTTTTGTGCTTAGTATTACTTATTAATATGCCGCAATTCACGAACGGCGAAAGAACAGATACTCCTCATCTACGGCGAAGCTCCAAGAAATACTGAAGAAGCACGTCGGATTTATGGAAACACATTTCCAAATCCATGCAAGAACATTTACAGCATTTACGCGATTATGGAACGTTTCGTGTGTGTCGCTAATGATGGATGCCTCTTTGAACAGTTGTTATAAACATTCCTAAATTACTGTACTGAACGTTTGAATGTGCTCTTCCACACAGATATTATTCGGCGAGTGAGTGCGCTTCTGCATATTAGTCACGCCTGCGATGTTTATTGCCTACGATCAGCGAAGTAGGTTCCGTAAGTTTTTTGTTGTTTCATGACCGTCGTATAAGGAGGGAATAAATTTTTTTCTTTAATTTTTCCGTGTTCTATGTGTTTTAAATTAATGCAATTCAATTCACGAAGGAATACTTGCTCGTCATCAATGATACTCATTTGCTTGAAGTAACTACAATATGTTAATCATTTGTATTGTGCAATTCATATCGAATCTTTAACAAAAATCTACCTCGAGTCAGCCTTGAAAACAAAAGTACGTGTCGTAGATTGAACTGTAGAGGTGTTGTTATCGCAAGAACTGTCAAAAGATAAAATTTAGGTTATGCGAAGGAACTGAACTCTCAGATAATTTATTTTAATATATTCTCTTAAGAACAAAGTATCTCTTTGCATCCCATCAACGAATATCTATCGTCCCACAACTGAAATTACGATTATTAGCTAGATCTTGTCCCCATACAAACGTTTTAAGGTTAATCAAATATTTATCCATTTTTGACATACAGGGTGATTGATATTCGAGGGCCAGCATGGGGATCTCGCTTATTAGAAGAGATAGAGTTAAATGGTTAAATGGAGGCAAAGTTGCCAAATTACATGCTGATTAATAATCTGTTAAGAAATTTGAAATATCTCGAACGGTTTCTTCACAATCGGAGAAAAACAAAAAATTGCGATTTTCGAAAATCGAACATAACTTTTTTATTTATGATTTTTTCCAAAATCTGTGGAAACATTCCTGAAGCAATTTTTTATGCTTGATTGAATGACGAACGTACTTTATTTCTAGAGCGATTCGTTTTTGTTTTTCCAGAGCCAACTTCATTTTTCCTTATGGACGCGATTTTTGTTGTTTAGACAGGTAGATAGTACATTTTTTTCTGAATGCATTGGTATGCCACACTTGCTACTTTATTTATTTTAATTTTAATTGAGAAATTTTGAAAAAAACTGAAATTAAATTATGTGCACACATTAAGTTAGCTTTATAGTGTTTTCGATTCATCTGCACTGGTTGCACTCAGTGTATTTGCATCTTCTTTTAACCTCGTGTAATAACACGAGATGAAGATATTCTGAGTGCGCATTAGTGCGGTCAATCGAAAACGCTATAAGTTTCACACATTAAGTTAGCTTAGATTCAACTGTATGCGTAGCCAACCTTCGTTTAATTGGTCTGTCATTAAATACAAAATGGCATATCCAAATTAAGAAAAACGTGATATGTTGCGTATGTTTTATTGTCACAACGAAATTCCATTACAAGTGCTCAGCGATATTTAGAAACTTATTTGGAAAGAATCAAACCAAGTATTAAATATTTTTCCAAGTTGGATAACAATTTGATACAAAATGATACAACGGCTAAGTATTGTGGAAAATGGAAATGTCTTCGACCAAATGTTGTGATTTTTTTCTCTATTCTATTTCTGTACATACGTTTTCTTGGAGTTTCAAATCATTCAAATTTTGTTATCCAACTTGGAAAAATATCTAATATGTACTTGGTTGAATTATCTTCGTATAGGTTTCTAAATACCACTGAGCACTTACAGTGGAATTTTTGTGGCAATTAAAAAACGCGCAACATATCACATTTTTTTTCATTTGAATATGCGATTCTATATTTAATAACAGACATTAGGGAGTTTTTGCAATTACGTTTTCGTATTAAACGTATACGTAAATGACCAGTTGCTTAGTTACATTCAGCTTTAACGTTTACGTTCACGTTTTTTGTATGACGGACTACGTGAAACCTAAGTTCATCACGTATTCAATGACGGGCCGCTCAATTTATGAAATTTGACATTTCAATGCGTTGGAATATGTTATCGAAAGTCACAAAACTCAGACTTGGTACAGTAGCGGACAATAAAATCCGGGCAAGAATTTGACATGTCGTGCGTATTTCGACAAATTTGGTAAATCAGGCTTTTAATGAGGTTATATTTCTGTCAAAATAAATAATTAAAATTTGAATTAAACGTCAGAATTACTAGTGACATGCATTAAACGTCAAAAATATTAGAGTGAAGTTTACGTTGTGCAAATGACTTGCGCGGATTTTATTGTCCGCTACTGTACATAAATTAAATGACAATGACTGCAACCAAATCTGATAAGACAAAATACTATGATTTACTTTCTTGTTTCACATTCACGTCTACGTCGACGTAATATGATGCAAAAACTTTCAAAGTGCAAATTACGTAAATTCCTACAACGGGGTTAATAATTTTAACGTTAGAAGATGACGAGCACGTGAAACGTAATTGCAAAAACTCCCTAATAACAAAGGTATACGTATCCTTGGATATGCAGCATACAATTGAACCTAAGCTAAATTAATGTGTGTACATGAATCTAATTTCAATTTTTTTCAAAATTTCTCAATGAAAATTAAAATAAAATAGCAAGTGTGGCATACCAATGAATTCAGAAGGAAAAGTGCTATCTATCTGTCTAAACGACAAAAATCGCGCCCATAAGAAAAAATGAAGTTGGCTGTGGAAAAACAAGAACGAATCGTTCTAGAAATAAGGTACGTTCGGCATTCAATCAAGCTTAAAAAGTTGCTTCAGGAATGTTTTCACAGATTTTGAAAGAAATCATAAATGAAGTTATGTCCGATTTTCGAAAATCGCAATTTTTCGTTTTTCTTCGATTGAGAAGAAACCGTTCGAGATATTTCAAATTTCTTAACAGATTACACAGGCCAACCATGAAAAAACTTTTTTTACAAAGTTGGCTCCCCTTTATGTTTTTTGACATGCTGAATTCGAAAATGAACTTTAAAATACCACAGGACGTAAAGTTTCCTCGAATGTTTGCTTTACGTTATTTATGCATTGTAAGCGTATAATACCTTGGTCTCGACACCTAATTAGTAGTAAATGCTCACAGTGCACTTTAGATTAATAAGTAAAACACTGTTCATATTCAAATTTATACTGCCATTGTAATAATAAAATGTTAATTTTTTAAATTATACTCTGATAATAAATTACGTACCTTTAAATCTTAACTATCATATTACTATCATACTATCATACCCAACAAAAGATAAAGATTGCGAAAAATTGATACGTGGTAGAAAAAAACTGATTGAAAATTTGGATTCAGTACACCAAAATACATAAGAAACAGGTTGAACTTTGAAAAAAGCTTTTAAAAAATATTTATTGGTTGGCCTGTGTTATTAATTAGCATGAAATTTGGCAACTTTGCCTCCATTTAACCGATTCTCTATCTTTTATAATAAGCGAGATCCCCGTGCTGGCCCTCGAATTTCAATCAGCCTGTATAAGAAATTGATAATGCAAGTCTGAAACATACTTCCTCTGTCCCAATTTAGTTGTCACATTTGTAAAAATTGGAAATAAAAATATTTAAAACACAGAAACGCACGTAAGTAGAAACTGTAATTTATTTTAACAAATTTTACAAAAGAATTTTCTTTATTTTGCAATAATTATGCATTGTTTTTATACATTTTTACATTTGTGTATTCTGAACTCATAAAGTAAGAGTAATATTAAGTAAGAGTAATATTAAGGCAATGTCGCGTGGTCTTGGTCATTTCACATTTTTTGATAACTTTTCTTGTAGAATTAGTTATGTTCGACATCTTGATTGCAGAACAGAAGTTACAGCAGGTGCACTCTAAAAATTGTGCGTTTTTCGCAATTTGACTCCAGCCTTCTTGTTACTAATAAACGGCAATCAAATTTCACCAATGATGTGGAGTACTATTTTTTTTCTAAGGCCAGCTCGAGGTATTCTTTTGTTGAAGACTCTATACATGTACAGTTGCGAACATAAAATTTCGGAGCAATTGCCATTTCACCAACTTAACAGTGTCAAACAATCTTTACGAAAAAGTAACCTCATTTTGCCCTCATTATACAGGGTGTTATCAATTAAGATGGCAATAATTATACCACGTATAGAGGACATCAAAATATTACGAATTAACCTAATTTATCTACATCCAAAAGTTTTTCGTTTCTGAGATATAACCTCCTAAATGGACAACTTGGAAAGTATATTTTCTTAAATATCTTTGGAACGGTTTAAGACAGAGAGTTGAAATTTCATATGTAAGATAACTGAAATACAAGGATGAATACGTCTTAGGCAAAATTGAATATTCTTCACCAGTGGCGTAGAACCAGGATAGTAGGTTATCATTTTAGTGAATAACTTTTTTATTGTCACTTCTTCGAGAAATCTGAAACAAAAACTGAAAAGTTCAAATAAAATTATACAAGATACGAAGTTAAGTTCCATCTTCGTCAGATTAACCGTTTTCGAAAGAGTACATTACTTCAGAAATCCAATTTTTTTAAAAATCACATATGCCTTGACAACATTATCTGCTATTTTACATATCAGTACACAACTATTGCATAGTTTTTTCTCAATTTATAAATTAAAAATTTACTCTAGCAATGAAATAATGGGCATACCAAAAATTGTTTTCTTTAGTTTCCTTATGAAAGGGTATCAGGCCGGTTATTTCATAGTTAGAGTACATTTTTAAATCATAAATTAAGAAAAAACTATGCAAGAGTTGTGTATTAATATGCAAAATAGCAGCTAACGTTGCCAAGGCATATTTGATTTAAAAAAAAAATTGGATTTCTGAAGTAATGTAATCTTTCGACCTGAATATCTCGAAAACGGTTAATCTGATGAAGATGGAACTTATCAATTCTTGTATAATTTTATTTGAACTTTTCAGTTTTTGTTTCAGATTTTTTCAAAAAGTGACAATAAAAAAGTTATTTACTAAAATGATAACCTACTACTCTGGATCTACGCCACTTGAGAAGAATATTCAATTTTGCCTAAGACATATCCATCCTTGTATTTCAGTAGTCTTACATATCAAATTTCAACCCTCTATATTAGACCGTTCCAGAGATATTTAAGAGAATGTACTTTTCAAGTTGTCCCTTTAGGAGGTTATATCTCAGAAACGAAAAACTTTTGGATATAGATAAATATAGATAAATTAGGTTAAATCGCAATATTTTTATGTCCTCTATATGTGGTATAATTATTGCCATCTTAATTGATAACATCCTGTATATTGTATTATAGGTATATTCATTCATACTTGTCATTAAGACAGCAAAAGAAATAATAGTAATCAAAGAATGTAAATGTATGCAATTCGGTAGCAGATAATTTTTGTAGGTGCGAATATTCAATTAGCAATTAAATAGTACAGTAGCGGATAATAGAATCCAGGCAAGAATTTGACATGACGTGTGTATTTTGATAAATTTGGTAAATCAGGTTTTTATTGATTTTATATTTCTGTCAAAATTTATATTAAACGTCAAAATTACGAGTGACATTTTGTATATATGTATTAAACGTCAAAAATGTTAAAGTAGATTTACACTGAAGACTACAAATGACGCGCCCAGATTTTATTGTCCGCTATCGTACCTCTTTGGACAATTATAATCCTAATCTTATTGATACTTCAAAACTTAATTTCTAAATGTCAATCAAAATGTCAACAAAAGGGTTTACAATGTTTACATCAACGAATGTTGAGGTCAGTGGAAGGACAGTGGTGTCCAAAATTTTCCGTCCGCAACTGTTCACACTTAAATTTGAAAACAATAAATAAAATTTGCAGCACAAACTCTAGAATAAAGCTGAATTATAAAGTAATATCGTGCTTTCAAATGAATTCTTGATTGTAGTAAGCTGTGATTCTTTTATTAAGTTGGCGACTCGTATTACAAAAGCACCGTATAAGATAAGAAACACCCAGTAGCGACACTCAGATGTAAGTGTCACGTTCGATCGCCATTTTGTTTGAAACCTTCTGATTTGCAAATAATGACGTAGTTACTATCCTTGCGTGTGTACAGTGAGAATTTTTTAGCGTAGAACATATGCATCCTTGCTACAATTTGAAGGTGAGTTTTTTAAAATCGAACATAGGCTTAATATGTATGTGGGCTTCGTTACTATCGAAACCATTCGTACTTGTTTGTCTAGCACTGAAGCTCTTTTTCCGAAATAGATAAAAATAATCATTAATTAGTTTTCAGATGTTTGAAAACATATCCTAAACGGTCATAAAAATTGTTAATTGCCTTAAACTGATCCTGCTCGATATCAGTTGTAGATTCGTATCCTTTCATTCGTTGAATATGTGTCAAATGTGTGAAAGAAAAATAATGACAATTAATGTTAACCATGTCCATGGTTACCACGTACTTTTCGGCCTATGTTCGACTTCAAATTCAATAGCACTTATGTATGTTCTACGTTAAAAGATTCTCACTGTATTACATATACAGTTCACTTTTACAAAATACCGATCGATCGACAAGTTAAAGAACTTTTATATAGCTATCACCTTCTAGATGCGATGCTAGCAGTGCTTCCTGGGAGGGGGGGATTTGCTTTCGTTAGGGTTAAAAAAATTATAGACAAATACAATCGTAAAAATACACTTTTCATTTATTTTTAAACTAATTTGCAACAATAAAGAAAATTTGTAGGTATATAGGTTACGCTACGCATAATTCGGAGAAAAACGACTTGTTGGCGATGGCTTCAATCGCCCCCTCCCCCTCGTATGACCGCGCCTGTCTCCTTCTGACTTTTGTGAAACATCCTTGCCACTTTTGCCACGTCACGTACGTCATTTTATCGTATATTTTCTTAACTCAGATTTATATGATCGGCATATAATAAATAAATGATCTGTACGTATAGGGTGGTATAGGTATCAAACAGTATGGCCTCTATACAGTAGCGGCACTCGAGTGTCACATTTGCGACATTAGCTGCTTTCGATTATGCGTGCTGGAGTGCATCGGAGTAACTCCGGGCTTCTCAGACAAAGAAAATCTGTGAAAATCGAACATACCCGAGCAGCCTGGGGTGCCCTGGAGTACTTCAGTGCATATAATCGAAAGCAGCTATTGACGTTTAAAAGTGTCGCTACTTGGTGATTCTTATTAAATTCTTTGAGGGGTTAGTTGTCAATATCTGTCAGTGTCATATTAGTTTTTCATATTTTCAAATAAGCTGAAATTCTAACATTTTATAAATTACATGCAATGTGAGTCAACATTACATAACATACGTTTCATGTTAAGTTGAAAACGTGCACGCATATTTCGCCCGCTCTCGTCTTATAGCATTTTCGATTCACCTGCACTGGTTGCACTCAGAGTTATCGCTACTATACATATACAAGACAGCTGACTCGTTCACCATTTTGGAGCCCAATGTGAGTGTATTATTTTTATGATGAAAAGAAATTACTTGCCTGAAAATTTTGAAACCATTGCGTGAATGATTTGAACAATTAGGAGCTGCACATCCGATCATATTTTAAAAAAATATGTGAACCACACACAACACCAATTGACTGAGCTCCAAAAGGGATGGCGAGTCAGCTATGATAATCAAGTAGCTGTACTCAGAGTATTTGCATCTTGCTTTAACCTCATGTAATAAAACGAGATGAAGATATTCTCAGTGCAGACAAATCGAACACGCTATTAATTAATTTAATTTTTATACCAGGTGTGAGACAAAAAGCGCAAGGTAAAGTGCGTTAAAAAAATATAATCAAGTAGGCCTATGTCAAATGCAAATTTTGCAAAGTCATGTCATAATCATACGATTATTATCATAAATATCATCATTATTATATAAACATAATCTAACTTTTTATATCCATTTAATGACGAAATTTCTACAAAATGGATAATAAAACGTAATTAATGAAATAAAACATTTATTTTATTACAATACCTCGAAGATGTAAACAAAACCTTTGACAGTTGACGCTCTTGACAACTCGCAGTTATTCAAGGTTGCAACATACGTACTTATGCTACGACGTGCCGTCATAAAATAAAAGTTCAGAGCCTTCTCGATAATGGATTTTTTTGAACGCACGCTGTAACTTATTTACAATCCGATTTGAATCATCGAAAAATCATATAAAATGGCTCCATAAATACTACAAATTGACATTCCACTTTGTTTTAGTGTCAACTGTTGTATCAAAAGATAGTCAACTCGCTTTTTCAAATTTACACGTAGATCTTTTTTTTTACATTGTTTGATAGATTTTTTCTGAATTCAGTGATATGCAGTAAGTTGATTTTGGTGCAATGTTTACCAAAACAACGAAAGAATATGATTTAATATTATTCAAATCGGACTTTAAATAACAGAGTAATTTTTTTATCTCACATTCGATATGAACCTTGTATCTAGAATATACAGAGAAGTAGACGTGGCATATTGATCAAGCGAAAGTTTCGTTTTTATCTTTTTAATATAGCCTACCCAACCCTGATCATTTTTCAAGTTTCAGTGAAACAGTCGGTAGTTACAGTGTTGCCAACTCACCCGCTACACCTCCATTCGTCTGAAGTTGAAACAGCGGCAATTGACAGTCTACGCAACGACAGGAGCTGCACATCTGGTCATATTTTAACAAATATGTTAACCATTTATGCATACACAACACCAATTGACTGAGCTTTAAACTCATGTAATAAAACGAGATGAAGTGTGTGTTCTGAGTGCAGTGTTCTGTTGACAGCTTCTTCATCATTGAAGAGAAGCTGTCAAGGTAGAATAAAGGATAAAAAAATTCGGGTTCTTACGGCAATGGAATGAGAAGGTGTCCCAAAATTTTCTGTATACATCTGTACACTGATTTTAACAGCTGTCAGATTAAAAATTATTAATTTTAAAATACATTTAAATTGTTAATATTTGCAGCCTCAAGAACATAAACCATTTAATTTTTATTCTTCCATAGCTTGAGCAAACATTGAATTTATATAAAATATTCTCTCAATTAAAAATATCTCCAATACCTCCATCTTTCACTTCCACATTTATTTATAATTAAAAGAGAATTTTCTTCTTCAAAATTATGTCCAAAAGCACTTCTTAATGTTTGCGAATATTTACAAATTAAGTAAAAGAACTTGTGCATAAAATCAATTCCAAAAAGATGAATAACTTAGCAGTTTCTTCCTCAAATTTTAATTATCCAACGTAATATTTTATTGTTTGTTGTACTTGTTTAGAGATTATTATTTTCGAATCAGTTTTGCAAGCAGTTTCAGACAACAAAGTAAAACTTATCAATTTACATTCATCTAAGCAATCAGACGATGAATGAACCATTCTGAATGAAAAACAGGGAGTAATTAATTTTTTTTAATTTTTAGGTGGTTGATAGCATCACTATAAAACTTATTTCATCCTGTGTTTTGAACACTGAAAACTAATTTTAAATAAAAGTTTTAAAAAAACAGGCGTCATTTTAATACCATGCGTTACGTTTCTTCTTATATGCTAAAAATATCTGATGTACGTTTTTGCTGTTTTTAAAATTAATTGTACTACACAAAATTAGCAGCATTATTAATTAATTTATCTATAAATAAATACTATACAAGTTGAAATGTCTGTGAGTTGTTCAGTTTGCATCGACTATAACACTTTGATTTTTTTCTGAACGATCACAACCTGCTACACTGTTGTTTATATTAAGTCCAGGGTGTTCTTGCATATGTTTATCGCTGTTTAACGACGGCATTGGGATTTTGTTTACGTATCGATTGTTTTGCACATTCAAATTCATGTGAAGGCGTTCATGCAAGACGAGGTGGTTCTTTTGATGGAAGGCTTTCCCACACGTAGGACACCCGAACGGTTTCAAAATACAAGTTCCTCCAGGATGTCGGTTTTCATGCTGTTGCAAATTTCGTTTCTCGGAGAAACCCTTTGAGCAATGCACGCACACGAATTTCTTCGCCTTCGCCGCATTCACCATTCCAAATTCTTTCTTTCGTCTACTCGGCTTCATTGTGGTTAGAGATCGATTTGTTGCATTCGCAGGAAAATTCTTCTGTTGAATGTCACTGGCCAAAGTGTAGATGTCAGTTACTAAAGACATGTCGCCAGAATGGAGTTTTCTGTGCAAAATTAATGCCTCGTGCGTTGAAAACAGGGCACCACATTCTTGGCAGCACATCAGAGATTCTTTAGTTTCTCCATTTTGTATTGCTGAGGGTGTGTGCATGGGGGTGAGATTCGAAGTGTAAAATTGTGTGGGAATTGTACCTGAGGTGCACATTTCTGGTAGAGGTTGATCAGGCGAGTGTAGATTCACGTGAAGGGTGCAGGTGTTTTTGGAATGTTCTCTGTAAGAAACATCTAAGATCAAAACCTGATTTGAAGGTAACAATTTTTTGTTTTACCTCAAATGTGCAAGAAGCGTTCGTTTTTGAAGAAATTCTTTGGAGCAGATGTGACATACATGTGGTAGTTTCCCATGGATTCTTCCGTGTGCTACGAGTTCGAATTTACGAGTGAACGTCTCTCCACAGTCACTGCAGACGTATGAATTCAAAGATCCATGAAATCTTGAATGCATCACCTAATAAATAGTATAATTGTCTACTGAACTGCAGAATTACCCAAAATTATTTGAAAGTTTTTACAAATTTGAAGTCTGGTCTCTGATCGAATTTCTAACATTTCGTTTCTTTAAAAATTACTACATACAGTGCCGGCTCTAGAAGCTTTGGCGTCCAGATGCAAGAGGTGTGTCCCAGAATTTTTTATTTTAATTTAATTTTTCCCGGATTCATTGAAATCTTTTATTACTTTCATGAAAAATTATAATACAGGGGTAGAGTAGCTATGGGCGTATGTATGTATGTATGTATGTATGCATGTATGGTTGCCTACCGTCACTTTGCTAGGCGTTTCGTAAGGTCCGCGACGACGTGTGCAGAAGTTGCCTATGTGCAAAGCGCAGGAACGACGTGTATAGAAGTTGCCGATGTGTAAGGCGCAGGAATCCATTTTTTTCTCGATTGAAAATAATTTTTACTTTATAATTAAATCTTTCACGATAAGAAGTGGAAACACATTTTGGTAAAAGCAAACATTTATTGATCTTTTTGTTTTTCGCATCAACGGCTTTCGCACTCTCGTTGAACGACGCACCGATTCGCCATTCTTCTGAAGCTTTGATCCATAGTTGCGCACGTCCACAGTGAGATCATTAGTTTTCGCACTGTCTCCATCAAAGATTTCCGCCAATATCGCAGAGCTCGTGTTCAAACATTGAGCTTGACATTGTTCCATCTTGGTTAATTATTAACTTCTTTCATGGATATCGTCTACTGGTACAGTTTCATCTGATCTACGTGTCGCATCCAGGATCGACGTGGTGTACTCACACAGTACATGGAATTACTTGTTTTGTTTTCCACCGTTTTTCCACCGTACCACGATAGTTTCACGATAGTTTCGGACAAATACCTTCTGGACTGTAACTGGAAGCTCAGAAAGGTTTTCGTCCTGTATAATTGTCACTTCGTACCGCGTTGGATACGTGGTACGGTGGAAAACAAAACAAGTAATTCCATGTACCGTGTGAGCACACCACGTGGAACCTGGATGCGACACGTAGATCAGATGATATCAGATGAAACTGTACCAGTAGACTAGTAGACTATATCCATGAAGAAGCCCAGACAGAATTAACCAAGATGTAACAACGTCAAGCTCAATGTTCGAACGCGAATTTTGCGAAATTTACGGAAATCTTTGATGGAGACGGTGGGAGGATTAGTGATTTCACTGTGGACGTGCGCAACCATGGATCAAGGCTTCAGAAGAATTCTTCACTTCTGATTGAGTTAATAGGACAAGCTTAGAATTTATTACTGTTCGGTTTTCTTCTGTAAGGTATTAGCTATTTAAGTGGGGAGTCGGCGTTGATGCCGACAAAACAAAAAGGTCAATCAATGTTTGCTTTTTCCAAAACGTGTTTCCAGTTCTTATCGTGAAAGATTTAATTATAAAGAAACCCAAAAATTTCCCCAATTTATTGGGTCCCTTTATAATTAAATCTTTCACGATAAGAAGTAGAAACACGTTTTGGAAAAAGTAAACATTTATTGACCTTTTTGTTTTTGGCATCAACGCCGACTAACTAAATACAAATACACAACAGTTCCCAACAGTCTTACACTTGGACTCCTTTCTGCAGAAAGGAACCAACCCGCAAATTGACAAAATTTAAGTTCTTCGGGCTATGAATGTGTTAAGTATTTAAAATTCTACTGCAGTGGTAATAACATCTATTGGCCGCTGAACTAACCTACATTCAATAGTGGTAAATAAATAGATCTGCACAACAGAACCATATGGGTTGGCTCCTTTGTACATAATGTCATATCAATGGCAGAGTATAAGAAAATACTCAGTAGGGACACTTAAATGTCAGAGTCTAAAACTACACAAGTATATAATAGGCCTCAAATTGTTTAGGAATTTTAGAATTGTTCAAAACTTAGATCACCGTTTGACCATAACGTGGGTTGGTTCCTTTCTGCAGAAAGTCGTCCACTTTGAAAAGTAATTATTAATGTCAACCGGTTCATTATTTTCCAGTTTTCCAAGGCCACTTTAGGTAAGTATTCGTTTTAAAAGAAATAATAAATCTGAAAATCTCAAAAAATATTGCAGATAAATAGGTATAATACATACTTAACAAAAATGACTGAGGAATTTAGGATAGAAAAATATAGGGCATGCTATTTAAGAAAATTGAGTTTTGTCATTTTGAAATTTCTGATGTTTTGTTTATTACCATGATCACCCTGTAGCGATAAGAGTAAAGGGTTTTTCATTACGAACGACGCATTTTGTTTGTAAAATAAAACACAGATATCGTGAGAAATTTAAGACCGTTTTTAGTTCGGTGTAGAGTACAGTTAATACCATCATTGATGGAACCACATCATTCAAATGTGCTCAAAGGAAGCGCTGACAGGAATGAATCCATTTAAATATGGTTTAACCCAAGTTTCCACGAGTGAATTTTTTTGGCCTGAATTGGATGCTCTCGACTTGGACGACATGTGGATTCAACAAGATGGGGTGCCACTTGCCAATCAAACAATTGACTTATTGAAAGAGAAGTTTGGTGAATCGATTATTTCCATTAATGGACCAGTCAGTTACTCTCCTCGCTCGTGCGATTTAACACCCCTAGGCTGGATTTCACAAACGTCACTTAACTTTAATCATCGATTAAGAATAATCATTCCTATACCTTCAACACATGTAACCATGGCAACGTTTACTTTTAACGGATGATTAAATTTAAGTAACGTTTGTGAAATCCGCCACTAGACTTCTTTCTGTGGCGTTATGTTAAGTCTTTAGTTTACACTAACAAACCATCAATATTACACGACTTGCAGACATGCCAACATTGAACATTGCTGATATTCAGTCCAATTTATGTGAAAAGTCATGCAAAGATAGTTTTTAGACAAAATGTTAAATACTTCAAGAATGGTTAGGTTTAGGTATAGATAATATGTAGAATTTTATGGGAAATCCAAATTTGGTTTCATTTGAAATAAAAAAGTTGTATCTAGCACCACTGTTTTGATTCACTCTGTATAGATGAAAATAATTTTATATTTTTATGTTTTGTATCTTCAGTAGTTATCATTTAGCAGAGATTATTTTTTAACTATATGAATATCGTTTACGATAACGTGTTACTTGCTCACCGTGTTGAGCCAGCACTGACTACATACTACTTTAACATAGAGCCACCTCTACAATAGAATAACCAATCTACTTACTAACTGGTCTTTTTGAGTGAATGATTCCCCGCATTCATCGCACACAAATGGACGTTTCCCAGCATGAAATTTACTATGCGTAACCAAATGTCTTTTCAAGGCGAAAGCCAATCCACAATCCTCACAAATGAATGGTTTATCCCTATTATGCACCTGCAAAATTAGCACGTGCAAGCTGGGATTTTTGAATAATCAAAAACTTACCCGAGAATGCGATATTAAATGATGTTTCAATGTAAAACGTTTCTTGCACTCAACACACTCATATGGTCTCTGACTAGAATGTAAAAGCAAATGCGTGTTCAAGCAATGTTTATGAGTGAAAGTCTTTCCACAGAATTCGCACGCGTGAGGCCTCAATCCAGTATGCGTCTTCTCGTGGGACGTTAAATGGTGTTTCAACACAAACGATTTTCCGCACTTATTACAAACGTGTGGCCTAATTTTGACGTTTGCTTCGTTTCTGTTTGTGTTTAATAATTTACTGTTGTCGTGTGGGGGTTTGGCTTCTTGGTGCAGGTGCATCTTCTCGTGTGACATCAGGTGGTGTTTATATAAAAACGACTTGCCACATTCGTTACAAACATGTGAGTGCATTGGATTCCCAACCGCAGTATTTTGCTGACCGTTGGCCTTCTCATTCAGCTCGTGGTTCATTTGAAAGCTGGTTAAAGACGATAAAAAATGAGTTGTCTCGAAAGTCTCTGCTTGACAATACTTCTCATATGCCATAATTTCGTCCATAGGCAGGTTGTTTAGTAAGAACATTGGTACCTTGGGTTTCAATGTTCTTTCCCTCTCGTTCGACGAGTCTTCCGCAACATTAGTTTGGTTCTTGGTGCTTAATGTATGCCATGGAGCCAATGTCGCTACGCTCATGCTTTTTATTACCTGGGTGAAGTTGCTGGCGCCTTTTTGCACATCTTTCTTTGGTTGTAATTACGCCATCGTAAACAAGAAGGAAGGCATTAAACCACCCACGCACGGAAATGCTGTAATAATGAAAATAAATGGCCATTATTAAAACTAGGAAAACAAAAGTAACTAAATGTGTATACTGGGTTGCCTACATTATAGGTAATATTTAAAGGATTGAGCCGCTTTCTGACTTTCATAATAAGTGGGTAGTGGGAATTTAAATTTAAATATGGAAAAAAAAACAACTTTAAAGTTATTTTAAAATAAAAAACACGACTTGTATTCTTAAGGTCAATTCTAGTCCTATAGGGACCATCATGCACATGCGAAGCCAGCGCCACCAATGACCATATTCTGCATTAGTGGTATGAAAATACGAGTTGTTTCAAATTATTAGTGTACATTTGAGCTTGAATATTGTAATGTATTTCAATACTAGGAAGCTCGAGTATTATGTAAATTGTCATAAGAGTGATGTTATTCCCATGCAATCAGTCTCAAGAAATATTTTCATATCACTAATTCACAAATCACCATGCCAGGCGGTGCTGAACGCAAAGATGTGCATGGCGTCTATTATGAAAACGGCCCTAAATATCAATTTATTATTTATAAGCTATTCAGGATCTTTTCAGACTTGTTTCAGACTCAGAGTACGCCATGTTAGGGTGACATTCTTGTTTGTATATTAAGAGGAATCGTACAAAGTTACCCCTCAGAAGTTCGCAGTTTACTATCCCTACTTTGCTACGTTAAGGGAAAATATTTGTGATATTATGATTGGTTGGTTGGCAGTCGCCTTTCGACCATGCGGCTATTGAAAAACCACCAACATTAGTTGCTTAGAGCTATCTCTGTTCAACACATATTGAGGAAGAACGATAATAATTCTCGCGTGTCGGTGGTTCCGTCATCATGAGCAACTTACTAGGCTGCGTTCGGTCATAATGTTGGTATATTCAACGGGTTCAGAAATACACATACATGTACATAATTACATTCAAATACCTAACACATTTTTTACGGTAAATTGTAATAAGACGCAATTATATCGTTCAAAGTAGACTTTGTTTTTAATTGCACATATGCGTCGTGTAATAGAAAAGGAACAAGCAGTTACCTATATTTGTAAAAATATTGAAGAGGATTGAAGCTGCAAGACCAAAAATTTTACTTATAATGCTATTTCATGCCCATGCGCAATTTTAATATTACCTGCAGCTCAACACTGTAATGAAATTCATTATTTTATTTATTTAAATTGTAAACATGGGTAAATTAAACTCCATTAACAAGAAGGTCACATATAGGAAAAGAAAAATCGGCGGTAAATATATTTCTTTGTAAATATGTATCTACATACATATATTTCTTCGAAAATTGTTAAAAAAATGTTGATAATTAAGTACATGACAAACATCATGACGCGAGGTGACTGTTCTTGGTGTCATCGAAACGCCAGTGTCGTTTATAACGTACTATAAGGTAAACGAAATAAATTTTTCAAAAAATTTACGAAGGTATAAACATAGATATAAATCTGCAAGGTTTGGATATTTCAAAATAAATGGTTGAGTATGTAGTAGTCGAAAAAATATTATATACACCACGGCAGCAAAGTGTCTTTATCAACCTCGTTCGCTTAGATTTTTAAGGTCCTGGAGTATGCGGAACGAAAGTTTAAGATTTTATTGTGACCGAACAAAAAATATGTCCCTTTTTGTTTTTAAACTATCGAAAGCCTATCTATTAATAATAATAATAGATTATTTTCATCTAAAAACATTTGATTTAAAAATAAGACAACGCTGTCATTTTTGAGAAAAACGAAGCGAGAGTCCTACTGTACGCGGAGCTAAAGTTTAAGATTTAATTGTGGCCAAACAAAAAATATGTTCCTTTTTGTTTTTACACTATCGAAAGCCCGTTCTTAATAGATTATATTCGTCTAAAAATATTTGATTTAAAAATAAGACAACGCTATCATTTTTGAAGAAGTTGAGTACGCCTAACGCAAAATTACTTGATAGGTCAATTTCGAATCTATTGCTAAAAATATTCATTTTAAGTTATTGAACATTACTTAATTAGTAGATTTTTATACTAATATATAAATACTGAAACTGTTTTGGTATAGTTTTAGAATTTTTTTTATTGCTGAAAGTTATTGCTAACTTCATTTGATCTTTTTTTTGAACTCTGTTTAAATGTACATTTTTATATTTTTACTATTTCGCTTCTAATACACATAAGTTGAGTCAAACACAAATTTACAAAAAAAAAGAAAAAAATGTAAGTGTTCCACTTTAAATTTTAAGGAGTGCATTTAAATTAATAACGAGAAAAAGCAGTTCATGCAAAAGTTAGTTACACAAAATAATGTTTTCGGAGTGAAATGCGTCTCAAAATTTTTCCTTTAGGTTTAATCAACGAAGAATGCCAGGACGCGAAAGTTCACACAAAAAAGTTGTACGTCAGAATAGGCAAAACGATAATTCTATAAAAATGTAATTTTCCTAGGCTGAGTTGCTCACTGAACGTTTAAACTTTGTTTAACATTACCTAGAGTTTAACTTTTCTTTTTGATTATTCAGACAGTGATTAAGAGGTAAAACGAAGTTTAACTGTGACATTTGCTAAACCACGAAATTCGGTCACTTAAACTATAATTAACGTAAAAATAACTTGAAAAAAGACTTTAAACACAAGAAAAGTTCTATTTGAAAAACTAAACAATTTAGACGTGAAGAGAAATTGAACTCATTATTACAATAATTTTCACTTATTTTTTTTATTATTATTACTCTCATTACTACTGATAATTTGTTAACATACAAGTTCTCTTTATTATATTTAAAATTAGTAAGATGCATTGTATAATCTCTTATTCACTTCGAAAAATTCAAAAATGTATTTGGCGAATCAGTAAACATAAACAATTAGTAAAATATTTTCTGAATACTAAAATCTTTATTTTTTCTTGTGTTTAACAGAATTAAACATTTTGTCTTCAAAAAATTTCGTAAAGATATATTCATATTGCTATATTTTGTTTTATTAGATTTGGAGAAATCTGGCACCGTATTTACCACAACTACTACTACCACCATCTGTGGAAGCCATAACACTTCAGTATTTTAATCTCTTTTTTGAATATTTCTTGACTTTTTCGTACTTATACCTTCTGACACATGTAATAACTACTGTTACGAATAATAAAATTAAAGTTTATACAGCGAAATTAGATACTAAAGTACTTCAGAGCTGCCAACATTCCACTAAACCTTAGTTAATAAATCGGCTGGTTAAAAATGACTGAACAACAGTTTGAAAGAAAACTGTGGTTTGATATTTAGCGAACAGTTAACAAATTACTGGTTTAACCAGACACTGAGCAACTCGGCCCTAGTGATGTAATTTAGCCGGCTAAAAATACCTTTTTCTCCAAACGTGTAAAAAGTCGTACCTTTGAATACTATTTAGAAATAGTGAAGTTGATCTTTTCTTGACTAACAAGAAATGTACTAGTTGCTAGACCTCAGTGCATGTATAAATAAACATTAAAATACCAAAAACGTACTGGAAAAAGCAGTGCACAAACTTAAATATGTTTAAATTACCCGCCTTAATCGTATTTGAGATCATGCGCAATAACCCCTAAAAATCGGAACGCAAAATATATTCTCAGGCCGTGAAAAAAGATCACGTGATTGTCTAGTTTGTTACCGCCCCCAGCTCTTAAGGTGCGGAGAATATATTCACGCCTTACAGAAATAATTCACTAAAAACATACAAATCGGGCGACTTAATAACTTAATTATGGTTACATATTTTTAAAAGCTGTTTTCACTGATTTGTTAACAAAACTTCAATCTACAAAGTGACCAACGCGTTTTTCAAAATTCGATCTGGAAGTATTTTTACTATCGCTGTAAAGTTCAACTACAATTTTTCAATGTTAATCACTTTGTAGTGCTTGTTGTCAGGTATATAGGAAAAAAAAATGAATTAATTATATTCAGAAATAAAGTCTCTATGAATTCGCCCGTTTTAATGGCTTTCGTATATGGAGTTATTTCGTAAGATTGCTCTTAATCCAAAAGTGGATATGTTCCATTTTGTTGGTTATGTTTTTGAAAACTGACCCGAAAAACACTGATGATTTTTAGCATTATTATTATTGTAACATTTAATTATCCACTATATCCGGGCATGGAGTAACCGTGGAGTAGTAGAAAAACAGGAGTGATTATTATGATTTGACGTGGACGAAGTGCGTTAGTCAAAAACCTATATTTGTTCATATTTGATAAGTATACTTTACATTTATTTTCTTGTGTTAAATACATACATTAAATAAACTACATTATTTTACTTTCTTCATGCCATCGCATCGTAGAGTATAAGAATGAGTTCTATCAAAATACATGCACGTAACTTAACGAAAAAAAAAGCATAGAGTGTAAAAATGTCGTGGATGGATAATAGGTAAAGGATGCCAACGCGAGAATTCCCACCTCTTTTAATTCCTTATTTTTTTATTTTATTTTATTTATTATTTTTTTGTTTAGATAAAATATTGAATATAAAACTTGTAGGGATTAATTCAAAACATTCTGTGGATAATTACAAAAAAAAAATTGAGCATCGCACAATCGAGATACAGGGAAATCATAAATTACTTCAACCCACCCCACGTGATCAATTTGAATTAGGTTTTGTTTTCTAGAATTTGTAACACTGAGGAAAGTGAGGTCAGAGAAGGGTCAAAGTACACAACGAGTAGCGACAGCTCGCCACACCACTGTGACGTAGTGTCCCACTCCAACCGTCAATTGTTAGCGCGATATATGAATAAGGCCAAGTTTCATAATTGAACTAAAGCTAACTGAGGCCCGGTTTTTCGATCGCAGTTTAACTTTAATCTTTGGTTTATCCCTATAGCAGCAATGGAAATAAACTGAAGTTTGAAGTTAAACTGTGATCGATAAACCGGGCTTTAGACTGGGTTTCTCAGTCCTAGTTTAATTTTAAACTCCTGTTTATTTCCATGGGAACAATTGTTTTTATAATTGCTACATGGGAATAAACAGGAGTTTAAAGTTAAACTAGGACTGAGAAGCCTAAAGGAGGCTTCTAAATTAAAGTTACATTCTGATGTGTAAATTAGACGTCTTTTCACGTTAGTTTTGATATTTGAAAGTGATTTTTAATTTAAAATCTCCTTTAATTCAATTATGAAACCTGCCTTAATACGCTAATTCTTGTAAAGTTAGATTAAGGAAAAAAATAAACAAATCGAAATGGATTCTATTTTATTTAGAACTCTTTATTTACAATTAAGAACAGAAACGCTTTGGATATAAACATTTCATTTGTAGAAAACATTAATAACATTTGATTTATTTAATACTTCAAAACTGCGTACCTCGTAACGGCAGCGATATTCATATTTCCTTTTTAAATAGAATGCTACAGTTTTTCAAAAAACTCACAGTAATAAATTCACATGGAAACAATATCACTAATACAATAAAATCTCTGAACTGTTGGCAAAGAAAACATTTTTAGTAGCGTGTTTGTCAACGAGTCGGACGCAACTTAAATCTCAATGTGGGCAGCTAACAAAAAAGGACTTTGCTATAATTCCATTCTATCATCCATGCACCAATCTTCCTCTTGATTATTTGTTGTCATTATTTACACGAATGCGACTATTTTACATCCTGAAAGTTATAAATAAACAGTTACTGAGTGTACCAAAACAAAACGGAAAACTAGTGTTGTGTGTTTTATGTTTTGAAACAAAGCTTTAAGTTCTTAATAAATTGTTTATCTTTTACCAATTTACCATATTATTTATTTACCTGAAACAAGAATTTCTGCCTCTTCCTATGGCCTTTTCGAAGCTGAAAAAATATCCCTTGTGCTCATTTGGATTGTTCGTATTGTTTGAAATACAAATAAACAAAGACTTGAATTAATAAATATTAAATAAATATAACCTATAAATTAATTTTATTCTTGTATTTTGAAATTATAGGGACTTAAGTGGAGATATAAATTAGTTAAATATCACCAAATATCAGGTTAACTAATACATTTTTTAAGGTTACTTTAAAGTCATTTCCCACCCCAACCGTCATTTTTTGGTGTTAAATGCTTTTCTTATGGGAGATTCAAAAGCTGTCGCTACTCGCTACTCGTTGTGTACTCTGGTGAGGTTCCCTTTGAATATAGAGGGGAGGAAGGAGCATTTCGCATATAAAACTGGTCCACGATAGGTTTTGCATATGGCGGACAAATATTTCCGGTTAGCAGTAGCGTACCTGTTATCCTTTATTAGGCGAGTTTTTAATTCAGCATTTTTCTGTGATAGATGTAGACAGTGGTATAAAAGACTGAATAGAAATTCATCTGCGTTAGATTACAATTGATTTAGACGATGTAGGAAATGGCAGTAATAACTTTTGTCACTACATTTTCCCATCGTTATAGCTACGCCTATGACTTACTGTTGTTGCATTTATAACCTATAATGTAAATACATAACTTTATTCTAAAGAAAAACACATTTTGGAAGAAAAGTAGGTACCTAATTGTAATACCTACTTACTAATGAAACGTTATTCCTAAATTCGAAATAAACTGCTATTACACCGTTAAATAGAATAATTCGTTTTCGCACTCAAATGATGTAATCATCAATGACCGTTAAAATGGGTTTACAAGATGGCACTTCCGTCTAGCGTTCTTTTAATGATGAAAATAATAAATGCTCCTTCCTCACCTCTATATTCAAAGGAGGTTCCTGTTTCAAATTAATGTATATTTGTCATTGACTTTCGTGGCTGTATACGTTGTTCACAAATTAAAAACCACCACCACACATTATGTTGGTATAAAACATAAGTCCCCTATAAAACATTATCAAAATAGCAAGGTTGGCAAGGTATTTAAAGTTTCATGTCAAAGTAATTTGTCAAATCAATTTTATTATTATATTGTTTACATTTATATTCATTTTAACAAGCCATTTCAATACCTCGAAAGCAGAAAAATATTTTAAATGCCAAAATGTTACTAAATTTCTAACTAGGACACTGTTGCCGGTTGTACTTTTCACAAGGCAACATCGCCAGTGGTCTTTTAATTTGTGAACAGAGTTTAGGTGTTCTGTTATGTTTAACCACTTTAAACAAACATTCCCAGATGCTGATGTAAATTACGATGCCTTTGTAAATCGCAGGCATTAACATCTTCGAACGATTTAACACACAGCACTGCATTGTTACCAATATTGCACAATGTGTTGCCTATACGACGGGGTCACGTGAGTTTGTGTTTCCCTACATAAACGAAAAGTATTTTCCTTTAATGGAACACTTCTATACGAGTGAGTACGTTTTCGGATTCTTTGTCCTTACAAATATGTATATACAGGCTGAATAAAACGTAAGAAACGTCGATGACAGAGCCGTTATTGACGAAAATCAGCAATCAAGAGATGGCGCTTTTAATAAGGAAAACATAAGGTATTAAATCAACACTCTGTTCAGGTAATGCAAACCCATTCCTCGCATGAGAACATTGATAAACAAAGATAACAAATACAATAGTCGCAAGTGCAACAAGGATGCAACAAGGAAGACAACAGTTTTAGGGAATTCTGTTTTCTGCAATGGCATTGATTTCAATTTAAAAGTGTATTAGATTATGTCTGGTTAAGTTATTTACCAATCAAAAAGTTGTTATTTTAAGAAGTGCAGAATTTTTCTTTTACGAAAAAGGCGGAATCATTAAGTTTCATGCGATAAAAGTTGAGATGCGATATTTAAACTCAATTTTCTTAACCACTGACAGTAATTTTGACAAACGTCACTTCAAATAATGTTTTCAACTGCTTTTTTTATCCCTAGTCAGAACAATGTGTGACAAGAATAGATACAAAAAAATCACTATTTGCGTTACCTGTACGGAGTATTGATTCAGTACTTTAGGAAAACATAAGGTACACCTGCCGAGTGTCGAGAAACAAAAAAAATACTTCTTTAAAAATACCCAATTATTAATAAAATCACTCATTTACTCAAATTTAATTATTCTATTAATAAATACTCAAAATTTGGGTAATTACGTAGCGGTTGGCAATACTGTGTCCCCGAGAGATCACTTGGGACGCAAAAATGTAATTAATAAATATTTAATACATTACAGCGATATTTTCTGTTTTCAGCAGATAAATTATATAGTGTGTGAAATGAAAGAAAACGATGCGGTGCTAATGACACTTTCAAAAAAAAAATTTTCATCAGAGAAATACATCTAAATAAGTTTAAAATATTGTTATTTTATATTTGTTTTTCTTTTCTTCTTCATTTATGTATAGCCAGTGTTAAGCAGATTAAAATCACGTTTAAAATCAATGATTTTAATCAAGCGATTTCTTTTAAATCATGATTTTTAGAAATTTATTTAGAGTTATTAATAAAATAGGAAAATTTTGATAAAATATGACATTTTTATTTGCAATAATAGAATAAAAATTCACAGGGTGTTAAGGATTCGCATATGAAAGTCGTTGTAAATATCACAATTTATTACGTAATAGGCTTTGAATATGAATAATAAACATTACTGCATAGGAATATTGAACAAAATTTTAGCATTATTTTTTTAAAATTTTGTTTATAAATTTATGTTCTAATGCTATTTATGTATTTTCATTTATTATTATTTTTTATTTTTGGTAGACATTATTTTCTGAATTTTGTGGTGTAAAAGATTTTTGTTGTTTCTGGAATCTTTCACATGATCAAATTTTAAGAAATTCTGTTCAATTCTGGAAAATTTGTCTACTATGATAGGTGGTAAATTTGGCCAAATGCTCTACATGTTCTATGAGTAATCCTATGACATTTCCCATGAATAAAAAATAAATCTATTTATTTGTACTGTTTTCAATTTTAGTTGCTCACTCACCTTACTGCAAAATTTAATTCATAGTAGGTATAAATAATTATTTTGTTTCACTGCCTACTCGGAGTGAAATAAAATTTGATTCAGAGCTGCTTTAGAAAATCAAAATAAAAATTCCTGTATAGTATTTTTTATTCATATTCAGAGCCTACTACGCAATAAATTGCGATATTTACATTTACTTTCAAATATCTTTTAAGAGAATCTTCATAACTAGATAACTAGATAAGTTTGGGTATCAGGTAACCCAATTCAAATCAATGCACAAGTAAATTCTGCATCCGATAGAGTAAAAATATACAAGGTGTTATGTTTAAAAAAATTAAAGTTTTGGTGACTTGAAGTTAGCTTAAACAAACCCCATCTACCGAGCACACTATAGTTTTTAGGATACTTTCTAAACATCAACTTATTATTATTACTTAAAGGTTCCACTTTGAAGTGGTACAGATTAGATCTTGCATATTTTTGTGAAATATAGAGTTTAAAAAGGAAAGAGCGCTGGAGTACAAAAATTTACAAAATTAAAAATATTTCAAAAACGGTTGCATTTATACATGTAAGAAAAATCAACATTATTGTCTGAGCCTACTGTTTGTAGTTTTACCTCTTCTATTTATGTATTATGTACGTACTTAAAAAACTAAACACATATACCTCCCTTAATAACTGCTAAAGATAAAATGTATTAATTTTTCAATATTTAGGAGAAGACTGTAAAGCATTATCATTATACAATTGTGTAAATGTGACTTTCAAAATTTAGTTTTATGCGTCTCCTGTAAAATTTACAGTTTGGCACTTATGTGATTTGCGAATTAGGGTGAGGATAAACAAATAACTAGAATTGTTTTCCTCTATTATAATTGAAATTTATCTCTGCCCACAATAATTTTATATCATACTATTTTTAGTTCCTCTATTATAATTGTTTCGTTGATAAATTCAAAAACTGGAAGTTGCAGTGTTATTTTCTTTTTTCCGGATACTTTCTAGGCGGACTAAAATATTTTATCTTGTACTATGTAAATGATTTTCTCAGATTTGTTTTTTCTTTTCAGATTTCTATAACTACATTAATAATAATATAAATATTTTGTGTCTTTTCTCTTTTTTTTTAGATTTTTTTTATTCGAAGATACATCCTTTTTTTATATAAAATATAACATTATAAATGGATTATGAATGGATTGTAACAATATAAAAAAATAGGAGTATTAAAAAATTTTTCATTTTTAATTTTCATCATAGTTTAATAAATTACGCTAAAATAATATTTTCATTAAAAATAACGTACCCAATTTAAAAATTTAGAAAATAAGATTAAATAAAATACGAATACTGATATTTACGCTTCTTCTGGGTAAAGATTTTTCTTTCAATCTCACGAACCCACTGGATCAGTTGAGGTTAAAAGGAAATAATACATTGCCCTAAAATAAAATTGTTTACCTGCTTGGTCGTCATATAGCCATCTACTTATTATATTGGTCGAAAGGTATTTATCATTTGATCGGGGAGATCTGACTGCACATATTGACTGACACTTAACGAGGACAATAAATAGATTACTCTAAATCAGAGCTCTAAATACTTAGTAATTAACAAACGTAATAAAATTTAGTTGCATTTTCCAGCTCCAAATGAAGTATGTATATATACCTACTTATTTCAAATAAATATTTTTCGCTTCTTTGAGTCCAGCAAGAAATATTTGATATTTTTACTTTATTGCTACCGACTACCGAAATATAACTGTTTATTTTTATTTCACTTACTACCTGGTTTTATTCATGACGTTTTTAATATTCGAGTTTTAGCTTTAATAAAATTTACGTTTAATACCTCATGAATATAACATTTCCCTTTGATCTACGTATCCTTTCGGATGTTTGTTTTTCTTTTTAATTCCTCATATGATTTACTTGGATATTAGACGTTTAAAACTATACCTATGGTTTATTTCAACATGGTATTATAGTTTACTTACTGAATTGATTTCAGTTCGTCTTGATACTGATAGAAAAAATTATATTGCTTTAATGCAAATTGTAAAGTATTGTAGCAGTGAATAATAATATGTAAAAAGATTATGATAATAATAATTATTATTAAGAGATTATAGATTTATGTTTCGTGCGCTTGCAAGAGTAATGCGCAAGGTCCTAGTGGGTCTTTGGGAAGGAGGGTGTTCAGTATTTGAATTCGGCAAGTAGGCGGGCTTTAGTCGGAACCACTTTGGAAAGGAACATCCCTCGGTTGCGTCACCCTGAAATTTCTACCAGGATATTATGAACGAGATGTGGTACATATCCCTGCGGTATTATACTCTTTCTACGTCCGATCAATCATTATATTATTTTTACGTATAAACTTTAAGAACAAGAAGAAACAAGAAATATCTAATTTGTTTCGTACATGTTTTAGTAATCAAATTCTTCCTATGTATTTATTTTAACTGAAAGAAAAAGAAAATCCTATGTTTTATCATTAAGGGCCAGTTGTACAAAGGAGGTTTAAACTGACGTTCAACTGAACCAGGTTCAGAGTGAACAAAATCGCATCAAATTTTATTTATGTTTGCATTAATTGTCATATGTCATTAAGATCCTATGCGAATTTGTTTATTTTAAACCTGGTTCAGTTAAACTTGAGTTTAAACCTGATTTATACAACTGGCCCTATGTCCCAGTTGTAGGTACAATTCCAGCTTAACTTTAAGCCAAAGCTTAGTAAACCCTTAACAATAATTGCTGAAATAATCGTTGTTATGGGTTTAAGCTTCAGCTTAAATTTAGGCTGGCATTGTACCACTGGGCCTAACCGACTAAAAATAGCAATTAATCAGTAGTAAAGATTTCAATGCAAAAAAAGTTGCGAAGTACAAAAACTACAAAAAAAAATCCTAATTACAGTTTCATGATGAATAAAGTTGGATGACAAAAATGTAAAATAAAAAGGGCACTGAAAAAGGTAATTCAAAAATAACTGGCAATATTTCCCAAGGCAAGTTTCCCAAAATCGAAGTATGTGATTATTTATGAATAGTATATTACCATGACATCGTGAATAATGATTATCCACTGCTAGTAGTGAATTATTGATAGCATTATCCTTGATCAAACACATGAATAATTGACAGATTATTGAGTAGGTAGTCGTCAAATAACCATTTTTGTATTCCTTCAGTTAAGGAGATTTTCATTTATGGAATTTTCAGTAGACATTCCGTCTAACGAGTAAATATTTAATGTGAAATCATTACCAGTGACGATCTACTTTTACTTTCGTAATAATAATTTAATGCTGCTCGAAATTCCGTACACTTTCGAATTCAGAGGTGCCAACTTCAGTGGGCAGACATAAAGAAGATGAACTTCTAATTCGTATTACGTAATTTATCTTCTTTCGGTGTGTTCTCCCACACACGTCGTGCTCATTTAAGGCGTTCATAATGTAAGTTCTCATATTTCTAACAAACGCCTGTAAATCAAGATTGTCGAGAAAAGTAGTGACAGGTATTTCTCGGCTCCCATCAAAGCTGTGCACGTAAAATATCAAATTGTCTATGTAAATGAGTAATAAGAATTTGGAGACTTTATTACGCTCTGTTATGAATGTGCACAATAATTATGCCAGAATTGATAATTGATTGTTAAGAAAGGGCTCGTAAAGTAAAATAAATATTATATGTTGATTTAATACTAGAAGTAGACAGAAGCTTTTACGACGAGAAAGTAAAATAGGAACCCATAAGGAAGCTTCAACAAAAGGATTTTTTTAAATCTGTTAGAACCATTATTATCATTAGCAATGAATGTTACGTAGAATTGACTTCTGATAAAATAACTTGTTTCCTTGTATCTAACACTAAAACAAAAATACTTATTCGAATTTAATTCAAGAATTAATTATTCGCAAAAATAATAATGTGGGCGGCTTTGAACTATTTCCCCATCGAATATAGTGTAAATATTTGCCGGCTTGAATTATGCACATGTTCTGGTTAATTTATTTATCACGTCCTTCTCCGTATTTAATCACGCGATTTGTGCTCGAACTTATGTGCATACGTGTCCATCGAACGCGATTATTTAACGCCTTAATTTTTTTAAATATTCTCCGCGAACGACGAGTGCGTGATTCCAACGTCACAAATGTTTAATGAACGTATGATATCACTGTTCATTATGTCATCGCATACTATTTATTCTCGTAAGGCGGAACATTGGACTTATCACGCGTTTTATCGGCCTTAACGTAATTTTATCGTGTTGAATTTCGAGCAGCGTAATATTTTCTTACGTAATTCTGGAAAAGCACTTTCGCAAGCTGGAAAGTTGGGTTAGACTTTGTTTATTTTCTTCGTCGATCCTAGGATTGATTTTTGCGTCTCTTTATTTCACAGGAAACGTTTTTCGGACTATCATATTAATAGCTATGGAAAAATAAACTTAATTTTCAAGGTTCGTAAAGCAAAAAATAGATTTTTCCTGTTAGTGTTTTAGAAGGATTTTGACGAAGGATTTGCACAACCTATTTCTCACTAACGAAACTCACCACGTCATATTCCTATAAAATAAACGAGATGATATTTTTGTCGAGTAAGGATTGACGAGAGTTAATTTGAAAGCTCAAGAGAGGGAAGAAGTAAATACAGTTTTTTTTAGCATCCTGTAATAGTGATTCGTGATTCAAATCATAGATCTGCTGATTCGATTCAGATGAGCCGAGACTTTGAATCGAATTAGTAACGCTGAATCGAATCGGTGAATCGAGACAATGAGTGCATTCGGCATTACTGAATCAATTCATTGTCTCGATTCACCGATTCGATTCAGCGTCAATAAATCGATTTAGCATTACTGAATCTACTTAGATACATGATTTGAATAGCAAACACTAATTTTTAATACAAGTTACAATAAAATAAAAATGTGACTTGAAGGAGAGTGCCTAGTAACAATAACAATAATTTCCAAAATAAAATTACTTATCTCTTGGACCTCATAAATTAGAATTAATATTTCTTAATTAGGTTGCTTCATTTAATTTTTTGTCAGCCTCTGGGATGATCTTATAAGCCTAGAATCATATTTTTCGTGTTCATGTATTAATTTGGTACAACAAGGAGCATTTATGATACGTAAGACTTTTGATTGGATTCTTTGCAAGGTCTCTGTATTAGAGAAAGATGCAGTATCCCACGATTAAATGTCATAAGTCCAAATCGATTTCAAAGTAGCTTTACAGACTAGTTCTTTGTTCTGAAGTGAAAGTTGTGATTTGTGCCCTTTTATTCAGTAGAGTTTATTGCTTCTTCTTGGTGTATACTTATGCTTTTTCCAGGTCAATTTATCGTTGATATGCATCCCCAGATATCTGGCAACATCTTTCTACTGCAGTTGTTGATTATTTAACGACACGGATGGGCAAATTACTTTTCAGATCAACGGATTTATTCTTTTCAGCCAATGTTATGATTAGTTTTAAGCTGTTGGGTTGCAGTACTGCAATGAGATGCCAGAATGGTATAATATCGTCTGTCGTGGTGATATTGTAGCATATAGGCAAGTTCGCCATGTGCAGCTGCTATACATAGCACAGGATCGAGTACACTGCCCTGTGGCACTCTAGACTTGATTGGATCAGGAGCTTCCGGATAGGAGCAGTTTACATATTACATTAAAAAATCTATAATTTATTCAATACATATACTATCGACTCATTTGGCGCCTTATAGTATTTACTTCACATTTCATTTGCATCCTATATGCAATTTACAAAAATTAATAAATTTTTCATGGACAGAAACCATAAAATATTCACAATTTAAGTTCAAGGTGTGACCTAACGGTCGGTGATGAATGAAAAATTCATCCACGATCACGCCACCGAGTTTAATATGCGGAATTGCTAATGCAAAAGAAGAATATTCCGATTTCGATTCTAAATAAATGCAAATTAGCATAAAGATCGTACGATGTTTAGTAATGTGTTTAGTGCTATGTCAATGATGATTAAATCCGTCCGTAAATATTTGCACAAAATACTACTTACATAGAACATAGGTATACACAATGTTAAATTGACCAAGAATACGACATAAAATTACGGAAACGTAGGTATTTTCTTTAATTATTAACAACGTTTTCACTTAAATTGAATCAAATTGAGAATCGTCTTTGTACTGTCACAAGTAAAAGTAATATTTTATCCATTCTGATTACCATAACAAGCAGGCGGCCAAGAAAACATCGACATCCGCCTACTCGTTATAGCGGTTAGAAGTGATTAGGCCACAACTGAACTTTTCATTGGGGAGACATTACGTTTAATTCTGACTGTACATCTAGATGGTTTACTATAAAAGAAATGACTATACATAGGAAGAAGCATATAAGCATTTACTCAAGTGCCTTAGCAATACAAAATATGGTTTTTATAAAATTAATAACAATTAAATATGTCAACGATTGTATACATATAGGGTTACAACTAATTAAAGGCTCACCATGGGGATTTCGTAAACTATAAAAGATACAAACACGGTTGAATTACAAAAAACTTGGCTATTTTGGGGGTCTCTAAAAATGTGCAAATAAATTTCTTCTATCTTCATTCGTTTCTGAAATATCTTCAAGAAACTAAAAATTCTCAATTTCGAAAATATTTTGTTTATTTATTAAGATAGAGTCACTTTACGGTCCAGTCTAGCGGTCTAAGAGTTCCCTTCAGCGCATATTTAATTTGTCAATTAGTATATGCAGAAATAATTAAAAATTGATCTCTTCTCATAATTATTTAATAACCGTAGATAGGTATTTCGGCAGGTACGCCGCCACCTTCAGTACACACCCAGACATTCACAAGTTAAAAGAACTTCCACTGTTCTCATCAAATTTTCAATGGAAATTCCTCTTAGTTTACGGTTTATACGGGTGTAATCGATTAAGTTTCACTTACTAATATTATAAAAAATAGAAGCTGACCTACTATCAGAGCGCATCCGTCTTTTGTTTGAAAATCTGTACTCTTTGGAAGATATATAAACTCCAGTAATAATTCATGGTCACTCGGTCAATGTCGCCCATATGCAATTCGATAACGGTAGATAATTCTAAATATCTACTTGCGTTGTTTACTGAATTAATTGATTTTAAGCTAATTTTTACGTACTGTTAATACGGTTTATAACTGCTGCTCATAATAATAATAATAATTTTTTATTGGATCATCAAAAGTAACAACAGGTAATAAAATTAAAATTATGACAGAAGCAAAATACTAACTAAACTAAAAGTGTAGCAATTTACATCAATAAAACTAAACTATTGTAATCTTCTATCATGTGTTTCATTAAATGATTGAAATGAACGTTATTGTCGGTTAGTTTGCATTACAAAGTGACCTACATATTCAGAAAAGAAAATGCATAAAATAAAGTCAATGCATTTATTTATTTCTTTGAATGAATACGTGTTAATCTGCACGATCCTTCGGAATTTTGTTTATGTAGTCTGAACACAATAAAGTAATAAAATCATAAATTCAGGGATGCTGAGTACCGGCGTGCTTCTTTCCAATAATATTTTTAGGGTGGGTTTACAGAAAGAAAATCAAATATTTAATTACGATTATGTATTTGATTGAGCTTAAAATTCATGTTGCCATAGAAATCAAATTGTTAACTCATGGGAACGCGAATTCTATGCTCAATTAAATAGTTCATCGTAATAATTAAATTTTTGATTTTCTTTCTGCAAACCCACCCCTAGAATGTGACCTCTATCGAATTAATTATTATTTAATTTTTTACTTGTTAGGAACGATTCATGATTATGTTTTAATTTAATTCCTTAGGTTAATTAATTAAGGAAGTAAATTATTAAATATTATTATATAAGAATTATTTTGTCAAAAATTTGCATTTTGTTACTTAAGTATTAACAAAAAATTAGAATGTAAATGTTTCATCATTATGTTTTTATTATATAAATGACCAGCCTCAATGTTTATGGTCTTACGTCAGCCCGTTTATTGCTCTATCACACACACACAATCCACACAATAGTAAACTTCTTTTAGCTATAGAGACAGAGCATTTGAAACACATCCAGTGCCACTCAAGCTCTTTTTGTAAACGTAGATTTTTCCAGAGTTATTTTTGGTCTTTGCCCTATATCACATACTTCATAAGTTCGCTTATTTTCTTGTGTACTATTAGTGGTACAGTAAGTGACATTTTTTCGATTACACACTGTATATTCTTTTTGAAAATATTGATCCAGCTAACAGTAGACTATGAGAGCTTAAAATATTTTCGTGTAAACGTAAATTTTGTACATTTTCCTAATTTTTAATTAATCAAATTCATAATTGTGAAAGAAAGAAAAGAGAATAAAAATAGAAAGCGCCCCCGGGTGGGCTCGAACCACCAACCTTTCGGTTAACAGCCGAACGCGCTAGCCGATTGCGCCACGGAGGCTCTTATACTTCGTGCTCCAATGAAATTACCTCAACTTAAAGTACTCTGTTAATCACTCGTCAAGCACAATTAACGCAATATTCAATTAAGAATATTACTTCACTATCGACAATCAATAAGTTAATTACAACCAACGTAAAATTAAAAGCAAACAAATTACTCATCTTCTAATTCATGTTTTTTTTTTACTATCCCGCACCTCATATCCGCAGTTATTACAAATTTTATTTTTTAATAATGAATTCTGAGAGTGAAATGTAAAAACGATTCCGTATAATTAATGACTTGTATCAAGCTTTATAATATTAAATAAAAGTGTAAAGTTTTATGCCTTGCTGATTTATTTGGATTTGTTATACTGTGGAGGAAACTAACAGTGCAACAACCAAAGTCTAGTTTTTATCTTAGCATATCTTCTCTGCAGTTGGATCATCTTTGTTACTTCTTCGAACAGTGATATCTTGGATGCCAAGCGGCATCTTAATAATTAATAAAACATGTTTTTGTTTTAAAAAAAAACTGCTTTTTATTTATACATATTAAATTAAAGAATGGCAGCAAACAACTTAGAGTATTATTTAATTGATTTTCCTCTCACATATCGGGTTGGGTTGAGTTGGGTATGGAATAAGGGAAGGAATCTGTGGCAGAATTTATTTGTTTTACTAAAAGTATAGTATATCAGTATATACATTTACTATTTTTCTTATTGCATTATGAAATCACCTATTACTAACTCGTGTCTAAATAAAAGCCTGGTCAAGTAGGCTACATTTAGTAATTCTGCTATGTAAATGCAATGGATAAATTCTCGATCACAATCCACTTGACCAGGTTTTTATTTAGATACTTGTTACTATTAAGGAATTATTAACGACACTTACTTTCAAACGCGAACAACCAATTAAGCAAGTACTTCATTTACAAAAAGAAAAACCAAAAAACATACTTTAAATAATAACAGTGCAGATTAGAAGATGGTCGAAAAGGGTTTGGTTATCAAAATACATACAGGGTGAGTTTTTTTCGATGTTTAGCATTGGGATCTCGGAAACTAGCAGAGCTAGAGAGACGGTTAAAGTTGTACAGAATTATGTTCTTAATTAAACAGTCGAACTAAATTTTCCATATAAGCTCTTATTTTTCAGTTGTGACATAAACATCAGTTTTTTTAAATGGAAACCATAGTAGACCATGAATGAAAAAGAAAGGCCTTTTTTTACCTTTTCAACGATGTAACATTCGATATGGTTATTTAAAAAACGACGGAGATACGGCAGTTTTTCTTTTTCAAAATTGTTAATATGGTTGGCCATGGAAACAAAAGTTTATTGACAAATGCAAGTTATAAATGGTGAGCAAATAAAAATCCGATTAGAGTAGGCGCTGCAAAGAAAATGTATGTCTGTGATTAAATAAAAGGCGAATACATTTGACAGTCCATGAATGTATTACATTAATTAATTCAGTTAATCACAAACATTGCACAGCCCACTCTAATCTGATTTTTATTTGCTCACTTATATTACTTTGACGTTTTGTTCGCCGTTTCTTTTTTATATACGTTTCAGAATCAAAACTCTAATACCAACAATGGTTCAATATTTCAATAGCCTCCTAGGAGAACCTTCAACCTCAAAACATCAGTATCACTATAATTTCATATTTTCTTCAATTTTGGAAATTTTTAACATTGATTTAATGTCAACTCTTTTTTGTAAACACTCACTTTATGACCGCTTTTTGTTGAGATAGGGTTCATTTTCATCACCAACTCAAAATACTGTTAAATATCAAACAGCTACGTGAAACATTGAAATACAAAACCAATAATTCGTACGTATAAATTATTTTATAGTTTACAAACACGAAGCAGCGAAACCTTGGAAGATCATTCTTGTGGTTCTGAAAAGAACCTTTCAAAATTCACCGAATGAACAACTGCAAGTATACCAGGGTCGGAGAGTAGGACTTGACCTTCATATTGCTAATCCGAAACCTTTTTAACAAATCTAAACTACCGAGAACAAAAATAAACTAAAAATATTTCTAAAGATGTTCGAAAAGACCACCATTATTTGCAATACAAAAATTAACCTCTTTAAAATCGAATTTACTGCTTTCCTAGTAGAACGTCCGTCATTAGGGGCTGTTCTGTAACTTATTAACAGGCTGTTAAAATTTAAGGGTACGTTAAATTTCAAAATAGAGTCTTGTGATTCGCTGTTACTACGATAACTGTACTTTTTATTTAATCACAGATATACATTTTCTTTGCACCGCCTACTCTAATCTGATTTTTATTTGCTCATCGTTTATAATTTGCATTTGTCAATAAACTTTTGTTTCCATGGCCAACCATATTAACAATTTTGAAAGACAAAAACTGCCGTATCTTCGTCGTTTTTTTAAATAACCATATCGTATGTTACATCGTTGAAAAGGTAAAAAAGGCCTTTCTTTTTCATTCATGGCCTACTATGGTTTCCATTTAAAAAAAACTGATGTTTATATCACAACTGAAAAATAAGAGCTTATATGGAAAATTTAGTTCGACTGTTTAATTAAGAACATAATTCTGTACAACTTTTGTCTTGCAACTTTTCTCTAAAATCAAGAATAACCGAGCTATATGCATTTAACGAATTTATAAAAAATCAGTTTTTTCAAAATATCTAGCCAGCCATGAACTTTAAGAAAAAAACAAAAGCTGCATTAAACTGGGCTCCTAAAACTACAACTCTTTCCCCATTTAACCGTCTCTCTAGCTCTGCTAGTTTCCGAGATCCCAATGCTAAACATCGAAAAAAACTCACCCTGTATATGAACACCACAAAAAAACATTAAGGTATCGATCGGGTTGGATGGTGCAAGTTATTTTTTATGAATTACAGAATTGAAATTCGAAACAAATCAAATTCGGGATAAATCGATATGTGAAAGAAAAGCTGAGTCAACTAGCAAGAATAACTAGTTATTCTTTCTTTCACTTAAACTAACCTAGCAACAGCATGGAGAAGTTTTCTGCTATAAATCGATATCTTACGTGGACACCGGGACAACTGTACAAATTTCGGGACAACTCAATCCTATTCCTGTGGTCTATTCCTAATTTGATTGTTCTAATTTTTGTTTATTTTATGTTGTCATTCATTATATTTTTTGTAAATAGCTTCTCTTTGTTTGCATTCCTTTGAGTAATTATGTCATTCTTCTTCTTCGATTTTGGTCTTTGGATTAAATTGCTCCAGCCAGTAACTAAGATCATGATTTTCTTTAATCGCAGTATTTCACTTATGGAACTTAATGGGATCTAAGTATGTCTGTTGTCTGAGTAATAGGTTAATAAGGATAGGTACATAAAACAAAAGAGGAAAAAAGTCAAGGACTAGAATCTTCCATCTACTGTTACAGGGCTCATTGTAGCATACATAAAAACGAGCCACGGCAGGGCAATAAAATGTAATAAAGAGAAGAGAAGCAGGTGAGTAAGTTAGGCTTATGTACACTACAATTTAATATTACAGTTTTACAGAATCGGGATTAGATTTAGGAAGTACAGTTCAGTTCAGATAACACTTGCAGAAATTCTTGTAAAGATTCAGTAAATCAAGTCTGTGTAATGGACAGTCCAAAAATATATGGTTGGTGACTCCATACAAGAACTGCAGTTGGGGGTATCTTTGACCAGCGAAATTTAAATAAATGAGAGGAGGAGAGGGAGAGATTAAATCTTAGTTTGTTAATTTTGGTAATAGCTTTTAGGTAAAAATCAATTTTTGAGCCAAGGAAAATTCGGAATAATCAGGAAGATAAGGGGGTAAAATTTTCCCTTTACTCTAAAATATAAATAATCATACCAGTTCCTTTGCTATTCTTCATATAATTATTTTCTTAGATAACTCAGGAAATCAGATGACCTGGTAACTGTATAATCCAAGGGGAGAGCAGAGGTAGCGGCTCCTGTTGCTAAGTGGATCGCCTTGGATATCACGATCGCCTCGAATCCATTGAAGGATTACATCAAAATAAAAATTTTATAGACAAAAGTACCGATGTTTGAGTTTCATTAGTAGCTTAGCTTGACAGATATACCTAGAGGTAGTTTGATGGTCTTTAGGGCGCTCTGGGAATCCGTGCTGATGATAGGTAGTTTAACTTCAGAAGTTTCTGTTAATGTCATAGGGCTTCAAGTAAAGCTGTGAGTTCGGCTCTTAATTATTTACTATTTTCATTGAGCTTATTGTGTAGGTCCAGTTTTGTCATAATATCTTCGTTTACTATTCTTTTTCATCTCCAAATTTAAATAGTTTATGTAGGTTGTTTCCCCATGATGTTTTATTGTCTTTTCTATTATTTGTGTGGTACTTACTTGTATGCAAGGACCTTTCTTACATCCCTCTAGCTTTCTCCTTATTTGGGTTTTCAGTCTGTTACGAGCACGAGATAGATTTACAAAAAGAGTGTTTGAAACGCGAGTGTCGGAAAAAAATAGGAAAGGAAGACCAGAAATAAAATGAATCGACAGAATCAGAGAAAAAGGAACGATATTGGAAGGAATACGAAATCTAACAATATAGAAAACAATGGAGACTAAAATGTAGTACTCAACTCCAGCCTTACACCTAAAGGTGTAGGCTTAGGACCAAGTAAGTAAGTAGGTACTTGCTCGGCCATCTCTTTTCTCCCCTGATAGTAATGTTGATTCTTTATTCTTAAGTAAACTATTCTTTCCGTTCTTATGCAATGAAAAAAATTTTACTTTCCACTTGTGCGCTATTGTATTTCGAAAAATCTTTACGTATTTGTTTATGTTAAAGGCAAATTTGAAAAAAAAAGAAAGTACACTATTCTTTATGTAATTGCATTTAATTCTACTAACAAATTCAGAATGGTACCACAAATGTAAATGATGTAACACATAATCAGTACTCTTTGTGTAAAAATCATTTTGACTTGAAATTGTGATCTTGTATTTTTTCGAAGCAATGTAATACGATAATGTCAAATTTAATTTAAATTCAATCTACCATCATGCTGTAAGTCCGCATTCTTAGGAATTCGATGCGTCAATGAAATTTGTTAACACTTTCAATACATCTTGTTTTAACTTTGTTAATAACAAGCGTGACTAATTAAGTACATTGAAAATAGTTCACTTGGACTAGCATTTTGCAAAGGATAGCTATAATTGGAATGATCACTTTTTCCTTTTGTGGGCATCGAATTTGATTGGAGCACGTTCGTTCTAGATTTTTTCTTGTCGATTCATTCGATCTCTAACTAGGTATTAAATTTACAATCTTTCTCTTCCTTCTCTTTTTCATCGTCTTGAATTAGTGAAACCAGTCGTTAATTTTAAATATTGATTTAGGTCTGTTGTAGATATTAGCGTATCATGTCATAATTAATAATGAGTTAGGACAATATTTTAAATTCAAACCAATTACGGATACATATGTTTCTAGAAATAGGGACATTATTTTACTGCTCAAGTTTTGATACAGTTGAAATTGGGCAATTTCGAAACAAAAATAGCAGGTGCCATGGATTGTGTGATTTAAAAATTTATTTTTGTGCAAAATCTTGTGACGTAGATGTAAATGTATGCGCATTATTCGCTAAAATAAAGACCTTGAATTAGTAAATAGGCAAATGTTAAGTTTCTAGAAAATGAGGATAGGTACTAATTGTGAGATAGACATGTTGTATCGGGTGTTCTTTTAGTGTATGCAAATTTTTATACCTGTAATACATCACCATAAATGGCAACGATTGAACTCATATGTCCTTAAGAAAAGTTTTACACATTTCGAGAAAATCGCAGTTGAAAGTCGGGCACGTCTATGTCTTTGAGGTAGATCAAGAAAAGCAAATTTTATTGCGAGTGCAGAAAGCATCTGTTGGAACAAAAAACAGAACTGCAATCGAGCAGTGACACAGTGACCTTTGCCGAAGTCGGACGGCCAATAAAAGCATTTTTTTTCACGTCGCAGTATAGTCTTCCAAGTTTTGTATCGGTTTTATGATCTTGCTATAAAAAATAGCTTCAAAGAGACCGGCCTGCGGTTGCCTTTCTGTCGCTTTTTTTGGCAAGGCCATAAAACCGCTACCAAACTGGGACGACTATAAGTCGTATCGTAGCCAAGGAATTTGCTTCATTTTTTTATGATTATGTGCTTAGTATTACTTATTAAAATGCCGCAATTCACGAACGGCGAGAGTACAGAGAGTACAGCGGCGAAGCTCGAGTAGAAGAAGCACGGCGGATTTATGGAAACACATTTCCAAATCAATGCAAGAACATTTACAACTAATGTCCCCGCATTTACGCGATTATGGAACGTTTCATGTGCGTGTGTCGCTAATGATGGATGCCACTTTGAACAGTTGTTATAAACATTACTAAATTACTGTAGTGAACGTTTAAATGTGTTCTTCCACACAGATATTATTCGGTGAGTGAGTGCGCTTTTGCATATTAGTCACGCCTGCGATGTTTATTGCCTACGATCAGCGAAGTAGGTTCTGTAAATTTCCTGTTGTTTCATGACCGTTGTATAAGGGGCGGATAAAATAATTTTCCCCCCCGTTATGAAAAATATTAAAAAAAATTCCGTGTTCTATGTGCTCTCACGATAATGTGGTTAATTTTGCACTTATTTTACAAACACCATGTAAATCAAACGAATAAAATAAATCAGGGTGCAATCTAATTAAAGCAAAATCTTTTTAGAATTGTATTATGCAAATTGAATACAAAATGAAGACAGTAAAGTAAAAATAAAATCTGTTTTATTTTATTACACTCTAGGTACTGAGTCAGACTATAAAAATTTAGGTGACAATTTTTCAGTTAAAATTCAGCTTGCCTTATGAATGGATATGCCCATATGATTTTTTTGTGATATTTTTATGTTCAAGGCGATTTTGTACGTCGCTGTTAGCATCAGTTCGTAAAATCCTTACGGAGTAATTAACAAATGTATGATGATTTAAAGTGGCAACTCTTTAATACCTATATCAATCTTCAGAGAACCAAAGTACAAGAACAATTTCGCAGGAAATCTATACATATGTCAGTATACTACTAATTAATTTCCTATACAATAAGTGTCGGGCGTCTATAGTCACAAAGTTAATGTTCGTTTACGAGGGCACAGTCCAGAGTCTAGCAACGGCGAAAGTTCACGAAGTTGAGGTATCTGACCATGGGGTCGTAACACGTTCTGTATAATTAAAAACTACAATACCAATACCTATCAAAAGAACGTTCTTTTAGTTACCTACCAAAGTTAACTTTTCTTTCATCCTTGTTCTAAAGTTACGTTGTACTTCTTGGTCATGCTTTGCGGTGATATCTGTAGCACGGATTGACTTTGGTTTATGAAAAGTACAAAGCAATTATCGGTAATCTCACGAGGATTTTAACTTTTAAAACTGAATTTCCCATCACGTATTAAAACAACAATATTAATGCAAGCAAATATTTATCGTTCCTCGCCGCGATAACGCAACAGCACTAAAAACTACTTACCATTATCGAAATGATGTCGAGTGCGGTCGAAGAAGACATGTGTGTTGGCGTTCGACTTCAAATACTATTTATGCTTTTTCTAATTTGGTTTAACGTCGCACTTAGTTTAAAACGCCGTTTACTGCACTTCGTGTTACCCACAGGTCCGTTCGCTTACACGGGAATAAATCACTTTTACGTGTCGACGGTCACAAAGCGTGAATTTATGGACGCGAGATATACATAAATAGAAATGAATATATAAGGGCTGATTACTAATTTATTACACTTTGATTATTGCTTGAAATATGTCGGAAAAAGTGATTAGTTAGATGCAGCTCAAACAAACGTTCACCACACTGATTTAAAAATATCATAACAAGTGTTCGAAATCACGTCCATCATTAGCGAGACACAGGCGAGCACGGCGAAGAAGCGATTCTTGTGTTCGCATTAGCACGAATACTCACTGTTCAAATCATTCATAGTGTTTGTGGCAATGACATACATTATTTACTTCCTGTGGCCCCATAAAAAAAAAGTCAAAACACCTGGCAAAACACCACCTGGGTTCCGTTAACATGACACATTGTGACGAAAGTAAATATGCTAGCCCAATTTTTTTCTTTTCTTTTTGTGTTCCCCTTCATATATTTCTTGGAAATTAGTCCGAATTTTTTAATCTGCCAAGACCTAATGGATGTATAAATATATACCAACCAACCAAGATTGTTTACAATTGCATTCCTAATACTTTTCAAGGTGATAGCAAAAGTTTTTTTTGTTTTTCGATTATTAAGGCTAAGAAGATAATGTAAATTTGTTTTTCTCCTCTTTCTTTCTTTTGAGAACTTAAATTTTCAAATTAATATTGATTAAGTATACTAGAATCGTTGTTACCTTAGGCTTACCCATTACTTTTTTTGTCTTATCTCTAATTAGCATGGATCAAGTATTATTAATAGTTAGTTAGAAAATATTTAATGTTGTAGTTATTGAATTAACATTATATTAATAAGTTTATTATTATTATTTTATAAAGTGAACAGAGTAGCTGCTTATCATTTAATGTGCATTGCGTTTCATTTTTCCTGGAAAATAAATTTAAACTTGTGTATGGGTAACAAAAATGTGCCAAAGGTTTGCTTTCAGTTTCCAATGACAATTTCGCAGATAGGCAAATGATATCACCGATATTTGAGAAAGCAGCTGAAATCATTCGATAAGAAAAGTATTTATGATGTAATGGGATATTATAAAACCTGCGAATGTTTTTATCGGTACGAATTAGAAAATATAGTATATCGTCTTCCTGTAAACTTTACATTTGGCAATCACACATTGCAATGTTATTTTTGAAATTTTAAAGTTGTTGTAAAAAAATATTTTTGTATTTATGATTCTGATGTATTAATTGTAATTTAGTTCGTTATTTGTCATACATCAATTAAGTTTTGCATATTAAAGGAAAATTATGATCCCGAGGTATTTCAACACAAAAGTTGCTATTACTGAAAAACAAATTTTTGTTAAGAAAAGCAGACATGAGGGGAACGATTAAAAGATGCAACCGCCATCACCAGTCTCACAGCAGTCCCGATGGATGTACACCATCATGGAGGATTTGTAGTCCTTGAAGGCACTCTGTAGTCAAACTTCCTAGACCAGGAGCAAGTCCAATTTGGCCAATAGCATTTATTTGACAACTAAAATCAAAATTACATGGCGATTCATTTAAGATCAAGCACGAATATGTGGGATAAAGAATTAGAAAGTTGAAACGGTCGCGAATTTGTATATAAAACAAATAAGCATGTTATTGATGTAACTAAAATTGTTACGCATACTTGCAATTATGGTTATTGTCACGGTAGTCGAAAATTGTTTTGAAAATGATAAATCACAAACAAATGTACATTTATTTGAAACTGAAGGCAAGTTGCCGGCCGGAAAGAAGGCGTAGGATCATTCAATAACCATTTAACAAACACGAAAGGCCATAAATCCTATCGCACTTGAGATCCTTCAATGGACTTTGAAGGGATTGTCACATAAATTTTGGGTCACGAGAGTTTCGGATACGAGTCTGCTATTCTTTAAAAGTTGCAATTCGATACGCATAAGTAAACGTAAGATAATACAGCATTGAAAAGACACTTGCAGAAGGCAGAAGATAATAAAAACGTCAACTATGTTGAAATTTAGTAGAAGCAGACGTTAAAGACGCGGAGCCTTCAGGGTGGCATATTTTTTTTAAAGTTAGGAAAACACTTCGTGGAACGTGGAGGCGTGTTTCTTCTAAACACAGGACGCGATCCGATTGGTCAAAGTATATTTTGCATTTGTTTTCGGGTCAAAGGAAGGGGCATTAATTAGGGGCAGTTGGAAGATGAATTTGAAAATTACAAGCAGATAGCCACGCGCTTTCAAGACGGTCAGTCGTATCTATTTTTGCGGGGCAACTTGCTTTGAGTTACTTACTGATTTCTTTAATTATTTTCACTAGAGGGTATAAATTAATTAATCCGGTCCGGTTAAAAACACCAGTGATTTTTGAGAGGCAATTAAAATAAAATTAAAATATCACGGTCGTGGCGCGAAATCTAATCCGCGGAGTGAATCTAAAATTTGTGTTGTGCGTGAAATGGGATTTGTATTCCGCGGCACGGAGCTAGGTAATTTGCTCTAATTTGTATCTTATTCGTTACATATTTGGTGGCGTTAAATGATCAAATTTCCATAATCTATAAATTTCAGTACTTACTTGGTTTGGGAAATTTAGTCTTAGTCTTAATTTGCATCCGAACCAAAGTCAAAGTAAATCAGGGGCATCCACTGTAGTGGCGTTGACTGACTATTGTTAGATAAATTATTAAACTAGTTTGCTTGGCGTTTCTGTGAATTAAATCGACCAGAGGCAGTCAGCCGACGTTTTTCCAATTTCTAGTGCAAATTCATATACAGGGTACTTCGTAAATTAGTTAATTCCCTCTTGCGATATTTGCTGGCAAATTGGAAACACGAAACAGAGTGGTTTTCGATTTGCGCAGTGAAATCGACTGTTTCATACCACTGGTCTAAGGCAAGTTCAGATCTGCCACTTCCCCAGTGTGACCAGCACAGATTAATTACCTAAGTCAAGGCCAATCAGTTGTGTTACTAGGGCAGTAAAATTAAGAGGCCAAACCAATCCTGAATCACGTAATCAGTGCCATCTTCTCAGCCGAGTTCCATCACACTCTGTGTGTGTGGACCAAGGTGTAGCCTTTGTCGGGGGATCTGTAGTGAATCAGAAGGGATCTGCTTCGAGACCGTAAGGCCATAACTACACATAGTAGAGTGTCGTAAAAAACGGTCAAAAATATTCCATCGCGTACAGGTTAGATCTTCGTCGAACAACGCAATCAGAGGTTAATTAATAAAGCCAGAGGCATTGACCCTGCACCTCAAAATAGCGAAAGTAGCGGTTGAGCGAGTCTCCCCACTTCGTAGCGTTAGTAGGTTATCAAAAATCGGGCTCCCGCCTCCAAGGGAGGCTCCCCTGAAAAACGAGCGATTACTATTGATTCTCTCGCAGATCGATCGCCTGGGTTGCATTTTGTATCACATACTTCCCCAGTATCTGATTAATTAATCCCCTACATTCATTAAGTAAGTACACTGTAGGCACAACGCCGCTGTGCACTGGTTGATATACAGAGCGTGTCTTAGAGTACGATTAAAGTGTTAAACACGAGTACCAAGATAACGTAATTTTGGAAACAAATTAATTATTCATTTAAATTGAATAGTCAGTACACAAATATTGTTTGGGACAAGCATAAAAACAACCCACCAGTTGTGTAATTGGAATTAGGTAGTTCGTCACGATATCCGAACGAGAAAACCGTTAAACGAATTCTACTGTATTTCTTATGCGAGTGTAAATTTTTTGGTGTTTCCTTGTATGTTAATATAAAAAACGGGGTTTTTTATACTCAGATTTTCAGGCTGCATAGCGCCTGAAAAACGGAGTTTTTCCCCTTGATCTACAATAAATACTTGATTAAAATTTAATCCGCATTTTTATTTTAAGTATACCATTTCCTGCTATCTCATATTTATAACCGTCTCACCGGGATCAAATAAGAACAGGTTAACGGCACGAGTAGAATACGTCCGAATTAGCGATCACGAGCCATTTTTAATTATTGAAAATTGTTTAGAAATATCAACAAAAGTAACTCGGAAGATTTCTTTGAAGGCTGGCGCCTGGCGTAAATTTATTGTAGTTATTATTGCATGGTATAGGGGCCCCGTAGTGTCAGATAACAATCCGTCTAGCCAGAGTGGCCTGTAACCATAAAACTGACCTTTTTCCTTTCCTGGAAATTTGCCGAGTTACTCCGAAAATAAATACGCGTTAAATCCTTGCAGACGATAACCTTTCAGTTGCCAGTAATTTAACCGGCTAATAAATTAAATTTGTTTATCTGTTTGGATTCATTTATTACTTATTTAGTTGTCCCTAAAGACAACAAACAATAGTAGCACCTCGGCGTGTTACAAAGTTATTTTTTGTATCAGAATTTAATTCGCGTTTTTACAAAAAAACTGCTGTTCCATTTTCATCATTGTATGACACGTTTCAGTTTTTTTAACACAGCTTATAAATACGAGCGACGTTAAATTGGGGTGCAGTCTAGCAAAATACACGGGTTTGAACGTATCTATTGACACTAAAAATTAACGGACGCGAATCAATTAAACAAGGTGAAGTGATAATAAACATTAGTTTGGTGTAAAAAAAACCGTGAGGAACTGAACATATTATTAATTTAATTTAAATGAACTATTCACAACTTTCGCTTAAAAATAACATAAATAACATAAATAAATTAATAATACTTGCAGTTCTTTTAATTCAGATATAGTTTCCACGCAGTGGTCCCAACTGCTATTGACAGGATTTCTAAAGCCTCTTATGTCCTCTTTAATTTCTCGATGTTTTTTTCCTTGATTTCAATAATTTCTTTTTCAAGCTTTTCCAATGGTGCTGTCAGTTCTATCATTGGGTTACTCGTTGGTACTTTGATGACTTCCATTTTACCTTACAATTTCATCAAACTGAGCTTTTCAATTTTAGCTTTTCCTTTAAGCTCCTGAATTTCTTTGGTGACTTCAAGTAAAAAACTCACCCAGTGTTTGTAAGGAATGTACAATCAAAGGTGTTTTCTAGCCTTCAAGCCCATTCTATCTAATGATTCTGTCAGTTTTATAATTGGATCATTCGCTTATACTTTGAGGACCTCCAATTTACCTTACAGCAGTGAACTTTTTTATTTTTGGTTTTACTTTAACCTTTATGTAGTAACGCAGCAGTTCTTTTTGAACGGGTGTTGTAATAATACTGACTTTTTCAATCGTTTCTTCACAATCTCTTAGATGCTAGTATGTACATATTTGCATTTGTAATTCTTTGATTGCAAAGGTGATAAGTGCAGAAGCAATTTGATTTGCTTTCGTAAAAGTTTTTCCACGCTTTGTCTTTTTCCTCGAAAGTTTTTGTAAACATCCTCGCCTTTCTCAATGGATTTACCAACTTTATTGCGAATTCAAAGTAAATATTAATAAGAATCCGCTGCGCGATGGTACCATTTTGACTTTATCGGGCGTCGAACGTGGACTTTCAATTTCTTCAATGTTTACCTGATTCTTTTTAAATTTATACATGTGGATGGAACTTATCCAATTTTGCTCCGTCAAATATTTATGTGTATTCTCCCTTTTTCCTTCCCCTTTTTCCATCCTCTTCCATCTTTGTGATAAGTCCAAACTCATACAGTTACTTTGCTTCGATTAATCTCTTTTTAGTCTAGGGATGCTTCTGATTCGATTCAATTTGATCTTGTCCTTTATCCCTCTAAAACACTTTAGGTCCGCCGGCACTATATTAAATTTATTCATTTGATTTCTTCTCGTTCAATTTCTATCAGCATAAAGCGGGGTATAAATGAAATATCGAGCAAAAAGTGATGTTTGGGTTGCAACATATAAGTGAAATCTCTAGCCTAGAAACATATGTCTTAGCTTTACTGTAAAACAGCATAAAGGAATGCAATAGAATACTTTTCACTTAAGCTAAGACCAGATTTCATGCCAAGAATTGATAAAAAAGTTATTTTTCATAAATCAAGAAACGTCCACCTGTTTGCATTATGTTGATATAAAACGTAAGTCGTCTATAAAATAATATCAAGTACTAAGTTGGCAAGATATTTGAAGTTATATCAAAGTACTTGTCAAATCAGTTTTATTACTTATTATGTTATTATATTCGTATAAATTAATAATAATTGCCTTTATTATTTATAAAATTATCCACGAAGGGAAAAACCTTATACTTATCATAATTATTAAAAATTCAGAATTCATAACTTTGTCGTTTATTTCTCACACTTTTGTTAGCAAATTTCTAACTGGGACACTGTTGCCAGTTGTATTTTTCTTTACAAGGTAACACTGGCTGTGGCTTTTAATTTGTGAACAGATAATAGTATAAAATACAATTCAGCATGTCCCGGAAAGAAAAATTTCATTTCAAATAATATTGACAAACCAACGAAAAATAACAATAAATAAATCAAAGAGAACTTAGAAAGTAACCAAAATTATTAACAATATCTAAAAGAATTCAACAGATTTAAGTAATTATTAATGAAAATACACAGACTAATTTTTTTCGATTTTAGTATTTTCATGAATTAGTGTGGTGTATTTTTTGTTCCAAATTTCATTTACACCCTGTATAAGTAATCTGTATCAAGGTAACGCATTGATGTAGCTAACAATCATAAGCAAATATCGCAGTATATCTTTACAATTTACAACTTAACTAATTGTGGGCAATCAACAATAATAATATTTTTGCCATTTCTTGGTAAATTCTCACAACGATCTTTTACGTTCCCTTTTCTCGAAGTCTGCTCTTTATTTTAAAGTCAATTTTCAAGAAACTTCCAATTTCGTATTTATGCCTGCGTGCCATTTTTTAGGATTTACATTCAAACTTTATTGACACAAAAAACAATCTAGATTGTAGAAGTCGACAAAATATGTAAATAGATTTTAAAATAGGAAATCGAATTACAAATTAATAAAAACATTATTTAATTTATGAAAGCCTAATTTAATTATGTCGCGACCTAACCTTTTGTCAGTATATGTTCTCAGTTTGAGATGAACCAACCAACCTGCGTAAGATTGCTATTCATCTGCTGACGAGGCTCCAAATAGGGTCGAAACAGCTCTCGCTTGCAATCAAGACCGACTTACAATCAATTTTTAAATATCATAATTTAATTAGTCACGAAAATGTAAAGATGTTATTTTTTAAGGAAAACCTGTTTTAAAACATATGCCGAAATATAAGAAAAATAGTAAATCCACCGCATACCGTACGTTTCATTTTATATTGAAAACGGATGTGCATATTTTGCGTTTGATTTTTATATGAATCTTATGTCTAAAATATAGAGTGAAGTAGACGTAGCATATTAATCAAGCAAGCGTTTCGTTCTTTATTTTTTACTTTACAATAACGTTTTCCAAGTTTCAATGAAACAGCCTGTATGTATTGTGGAAAATGTAATCTCAATCTGGATCATTTTTGAACAATCGTAGGTATAAGTAAAAGAAAAAATGAAATATACGGGATGATTCTTGAATAGACCGACAAAAAAGTACTGACGAAAGAACAGACTTCTCAAAACATGAGAAAATGTTTAAAAAATTGTGTACAACAATTTATAATTAATTAGAAATTTATTCGAAATGCACATTACGTGCATGCGTAAAACCAGAACCAAAAGTATAACATTTTTAAGGGCATGCAATAAACGTTTATGGTGTTGCGCTGAAAATCAGAGTTGTTCAGTCGTAAAACTTGACCGTGAACTAATAACACACAGATGATTGCGTCGTGCTAATTTATTGACGATTACGAGGTTAATTAATATCAATTACGTCTAAAGGCGAAATACTTACATACATCGAAGCGAACAATAATTTAGTTATTTACTATCAAAATGTAGAATCATTTAATGCAGGAATGCTTACGGCTTTAACTAATTGTTTAGGAGATGTTGCTTTTTTAATAAGTATTGCTTGGATATTAAATTTTGGTAGGTGGAATTATGTATTTTTTCTTGATTTCATATTTTCCACGATAAGTAATTCCGTCGCTTTAAAAAATAACACACCGAACGCACATATTGAATTTTGTTAGACTTTGTACAATTAGTGTTGATAATTGGTGTCTTAATAATAGTAGAATTTGTCTCTCATTGAACAGCGCATACAAAACAAAATTAGAATAACTAACAAACCAAACAGATTACGAATGTGTTCACTAATCAAACGTTGGATTTCACAAACGTTACTTAACTTTAATCATCGATTAAGAATAATCATTCCTATACCTTCAACACATGTAACCATGGCAACGTTTACTTTTAACGGATGATTAAATTTAAGTAACGTTTGTGAAATCCGCCAATAATGTTTTAAATTCTGGTCGTCATCATCATTTCTTTGTCATTAGCAAAGTCTATTAGTATTCAAACATCAGCGATAAACCGAATAAATGACATAAAGAAAACAAACCGATTAAATACAAGGGAAGGTAACGTATAATTTTGGGCTACAAAAGGATGCCAAAATGTTTATGACGGACACGTTGCTTGTGGCAATAAACTTTGTTTGCTATTTAAATTAAAATTAAAGAAAAATACTAGGATTTCTTAACGCGGAGATTTGAATAGATATCAAGTTGTAGTGATTTATTTGTTTACCCGTCAAAGCAGGTGTTCACAGTTGTTCAATTAACTTCAGGTCAAGTAAATATTTTGAAATTTGTATTTCAGCTGATCACGTCAATTCTGTTTAAAGGTCAAGTTCACGTCCGAAAACTAAAATACTTAGTTTTTTTTTAAACATTTTTCCCAAGTTCTGTATGGTCTATTCTTCCACCATTTTTGCTTTGTCGGTCTATTCAAGAATCACCCTGTATTTACAAAAATGACACTTTTCATTGTTGTGAAAAGTTTTTCTTGAATGTTTGAGTTGCGTTAAATGTCGCAAAATCATATGCGCGGAGATTATAATGTGGGTAGAAATCAGATAAAGATTTCTAATCATAACTTGGCACGGCTTTTTTGATAAAATAGGTTAATTAGTAATAAAGGCGAGTGCAATTAAAAAGCGCACGAACTCCCAAGAAGATATTTATCAGATGACTGACGGAGATAACAATAGGAAAAAGACGCGGGCATTCAAAGACCTATCGGTTGCGCTGTTCTTATACAGGCGACTGAATCAAAGTTGGCCAGTATCATTGTATACGGGCGAAGATCAAGTCGTCTAAACCCAGTCGCGTGTCATTTACTCACGTGCGCGCCCGAACGAACGATTGCGAATCTCGCCGCCAAAATTTACGAAAGTTTTACATCATTTTCTAAAATAAAAAGAAATTAAATAATTCCAGAGATAGAAGGGAAAAAAAAGAACGTACTCGAATTTTTTTTTTCAAAAAATATTTTTCGCATACACGATGATCAGTACAAATTTTAGTAAACATTTTTTTACAAAATTCTTTATTAAGTTACAGTGCTAGTTTATTTATTAAAAAAGAACGATGAATGAACAGTGAAATTTGTGCATAAAGTGATGGCGCCAAAAATGTTGAAAAAAAGCCCTCATTAGCTTCTCGACGTTTAGTTCCAATGGCTGTTATGTGTGTAATTTATTTCTTGAGTTTATGTATGGCTGTAAATCCGGGCAGGTGGACGAGATCCTGTACGAGTTGTCTGATGATGCTCTCGTTTCTGTCTGTGACTATCGGTGGTGGCACGGAAGTGACTGATTTTGTTAGTGTGAATATTCTGCCCGATGGCGAAATCGAAACCCGAATTCATTATAATGGAATTAGTGCCAAAGAAACGCGCGTTTCCAACAGGTATGTATATGTGTGCGCGTTTTTTTTCTTGGCTTTCAATTTGATCGGTTCTTACTTTTACAGTTAGTTAATAATGACGAAAATACATTGACTTTTTGTCAACTCAACAACAAAATTGATTCGATCGTAAATTGTATTTTTTTCTGAAACATCTAAGTAGTTATCAATAATTAATAATGAAAAGAAACTTTCGACCTTCATTATTATAATTTTAATTAATCGTTTCTTTTCAATTCGCTAGCTCGTAAAAATTTAACATAATTACAAAATCGAAATATATACTTAATTATAATTAATTATAGTTTCTTGCTAAATGAATTTTAATTTCTTGCTAAAATTGCTTTCTTGTTTATATACAGTGTGTTTCACTTTACATGAAGACACCTGAATAACTTGTTGATTAATAACGCAATTAGTATAAAATTTTTACCAGAGACAGAGACCATTAAGATTAATCTTTTTGTAGGAATGGATTCTTTTTGGAGTTTAAATCTGGCCAACTATGATTTAAATAAAAACTAGTGTTTCAAGTAAAGTCATAGTAGCGATGAAGATAGAGCAAAAAAGATTTTAAGAAAGTTGTTGCTAACTATTAAGATACTCCAAATACGAAGTTTCGTTGAAAAAATTTCATTTTTAATTTTTCTAGTAAATTCATAGATTTTCAAGTAAAGTCATAGTAGCGATGAAGATAGAGCAAAAAATTATTTAAAAAAGTTGTTGCTAACCACTAAAATACTCCAAATACGAAGTTTCGCTGAAAAATTTTAATTTTTAATTTTTATACATTTTTGTGTAAACTCATTGAAAAAAATTGAAAAATACATTAAACATGAAATCATAATTAATCATAATCATATTTAATAGTGTAACAAAATTGTTATTTCATATTTAATGTATTTTTCAATTTTTTCAATGAGTTTACACAAAAATGTATAAAAATTAAAAATTAAAACTTTTCAGCGAAACTTCGTATTTGGAATATTTTAGTGGTGAGCAACAACTTTCTTAAATACTTTTTTTGCTCTATCTTCATCGCTACTATGACTTTACTTGAAACACTAGTTTTTATTTAAATCATAGTTGGCCAGATTTAGACTCCAAAAAGAATCCATTCCCACAAAAAGATTCATCTTAATGGTCTCTACCTCTGGTAAAAATTTTATACTAATTGCGTTATTAATCAACAAGTTATTCAGGTGTCTACATGTAAAGTGAAACACCCTGTATGTAATTAAATTATTTTTTATGTACATATTTTGAAAGGTGTAAAGTTTCAAGTAATATTGCAAAAAAATAGCCTGAAACATTAGGAGAAACTTTTAGTGATTAACAAAGTACTATGAACATCTGAAAGTACATAACGATTCTTTTTTAGTTTAAAATTTGTTATTGAAGGTTACATAAAAAATTAATTCATTTCTAAAGCTCAATTTAGGCGTTGCGATTTTTTTTACAAAATATTTATAAGAAAAATCGCAACGTCTAAATTGAGCTTAAACCATGGTGCAAGTACATACTTATATATTTTCCTAAAACTGAGCTTGTCCAGAATTATTCAGAATATTTAAATATATTTACAAAGCCAACAGAATATGTAAGAGGCAAGGTCAGGGCAGCATTAGTATGTAAACCACGTCAAACTAAGGGCTTAAACCTTCCCCGTATTAAAACACAGAGATTTTAAAAGGAAAATTTAGATTAAAAAAGTATTTATTTTTATATATTGTTTTACATATACAAGGTGTCTCAGAAACACTTATTCCTAACTTTCAGAAGTAATAGATGTCATATAATTAAGCAACTTTTATTAATAAAGTTGTGGCAGGAAATGTTTCCGCGTCAAGTTAGAACGAAATAAAAAAAATGAGGAAAATTGTAAAAAATGTTCAAAATTAAGGCCAACATTTTGGATGCATGAGTTATGAACGACGAATTCTTCGAAATATCTGCGGACGGTCATGAATGGCATCAAAAGTAATAATAATTCGAGCCACTAATTCCTTTTCTATGTTTACAGGTGTTGCATTTAATATGACCCCAAATGTATAAATGAATTGGAGTCATAACTTGGAATCGTGGAGGCAAAAGAAAAAGAGAATCGCTGGATTGAAAGATGTGGTCCTTTTCCTTGGCCCGCTCGGTTGCTAGATATGATTCCAGTTCATTTTTGTACTTGGGGCCATATTCGATCGAATGCCCATACAACATCTGATTCAAATTACTCTTGCTTTGATATTATTCATGATCGTCCTCAGATATCTCGAAGAATTCGTTGTTCATTCGTAGATCATTTTATAACTTATGCATCCAAAATGTTGAACATTTGTTATAAGTTTTCTTAATAAATTGAAATCTATTATAATTGTATAGCTACCTGAAAAAGTACAAGTAGTAAAAGTTGTTTAATTACATACCCTCTACTACTCCTGAAAGTTAGGAACAGTCTTTCTGAGACATGCTGTATAAAAAATAATAAAAAGTACTTACTTGTTAGAACGGATAATATACAACTGTGATAGGACAAAGAATTTTTCTTCATATTTTTTATAAAAAAAATTGAATCTAAAAATAGAAAAAATGTTTAAAAAGGTCTTTTTTAATAATAATATTTTACACAAAAGAATTAAGAAAATTTAGAAAAGATACAAGGATGGGTTTAAAGAAGAGAAGTCTTCTTTTTAATTTGCTAAATGTCTTAATCATTGCTAAGTGTAAACAATTTAAAAGTATAATACAATTTTATTCATTCAGTGACCTTATTGTTGGTAGAATTAATTCGATCTGAAACGGAAAAAAGTGTAAAAATTAGAAAGAAAATTGAAGAAGAAAAATTGTCGATTAAATTAAAAGCTGCTAAGTGAAACATCTGAAATTTGCATACGTAGATTAAATTAGGATGGGGCTATGTGTGAGTGTGTGCATTTAATATACTAGGTGACTAATAATAATCGAATGTTTCGATCGCGCGAGGTGACAGCATGGGAAAGGGAAGTTTGGTATTCCACAAATCAAAGTCAAATACTTTTACTTTCGCTTCCGTCATTTTGTACGGTTTTGGTTTTAAGATTGAGTTGTGTTTGATAAGAATCACTCGCGGAGTATTCCATACTTCATTATTACTCGCTACGAGTAGATAATTAGGTACAAGAAAAAAATAAATAAAAATAAAAAGATGATTTGACGAAGGCAATAAATTATAAATTGTATTTACTTTTTAATTCGCTCGTGTAGTATTTATAAAGACAAAAAGCGAATCTTTTCAGAAGATTTTTTTCTTGAATTTTGAAGACACGTAAATTTGATCGATGAATTAAAATGGTCATCCTACGCTTATCTTTTTAATGCAGCACCAATTTGAGGAATGTCTCAAAGCATGTAATTATCTAAATTATACTAGTTTAAGTGCTCACCACTCCTCTATCGGCAGCAAAAATACTTTCCGCAAGTAAACTATTTCAGGACGTAAGGTCAAAGCACACTTTAATAAACTCGTGTATTGATTTAAACTTTAATAAAATTAAAAAGTAGCTACGCACGTCAGAGAGTTAATAAAATTAAACGGAAAGTCTCTCTCGCCGAAGCATAAAATATTTGCGAATGAAAAAGTAGGTTCGCATGTAACACACATGTATTAATAATAATAATAATAATAATTTTATTCATTAAATTGACAAATTCGCCGAATTATTATCGAATTGCAGATGTCTGGTGCTATTTAAACAACTGATTCATCTTTGTTAATCTCGATTAGATGCAAAGATGGTCAATTATGTCTTCAAAACTATATTTGTTCGAATGAGACACAGTTAACGAAGACGCACTTCATTTTAGTTTATGTTTAACGTGATCATAATTTTTTTTTTCGAAAAGAATTCGTATTTTTGCTCTCGTACTTCATGTTTTCATCTCGCACTCATTTTAATTTAATTCTAATTCGCATTATGTTTTTATGTATTAATTTACCATACCCAACTCATCTTATTTTTTGAGGATTTTTGTCGTTTGCAACCTTCTGTTTTCCACGATTCAAACCCTTATTTTTTTTTGGGCATTTCGTTTCTCATTTATCACCTGACTTCCTTCAGATTTCTCTCGTTAAAGCCGCATATGGCTTATTTTATTATTAGCTTAGCCAAAGAACTGTCAGCGATCTTATGTTAACTCACTGGTGGTAACGTGTTTAGATTTTGGATCTTTTAAATGGATTGAAAATGACGTCCAAGTGAAAATTCAGCAGCAATCTTTCTGGTAGTCGTTGGCTCAAAATGATAAATTCTTGTTCTACGGTTTCTCAGGTAAATTGTGCTTCACAGATTCCTTTAGCTTGCTAATATCATGGATGATCTAGCTTCCGTCGTGAAAGAAGAATGATTTCAATTACTTTTGTTATTATTTCAAGTAATTATCGTGATTCTTGGCCTTCTTCGAAACTCTTTCTTTGTTTAAAACTTGATAACTGAAAGTCTTTTTCTGTAGGTATTCGCAGTTTTATTAATCTTAAATATTCGATCTAAGTTCTTTACTTCATAATACTAACTATTTAAGATTTAAGCAATCCCAGAATAACTGAAGAAATGGAGTACTTCAGGACTTGATAGACGTAGGTTAATAAATGATGTACTCCACAAGTTTGTACTGGAATTTTTGGATACCACCTTGTATACGAATCACTTCATTGTTTTATAAATTCAGTTTCTTATTTTTTTATTTGGACCAAAAATGAAAAAGTAACAAAATAAATCTGACTTTTATTCATTATTCTTTACAAATGACGAAATGACTTAAAAAATGAAAAATATCTGACTTTGAAGCTTTATTTATTTAAGTATCTGATATTTTTGTAAAAAGATGAATAACTCAAACGTAATAAAACTGCTTTGAGTAGAAACCAGAATTCAGGTTTTCTTTTCTTTTTAATTCTCATTGGTTTAGAGGTAAACTTTGTTGGTGAATGAAATTAAATAATAATACTGAACGCGATCATAAAAGATAACAGTATAAAAGTTAAAATAATAAAGAATACGAGTATACAGGGGCAGATAAGAAAAGAATGAAATACTTAACAAAGTTGATAAAATAATTTTTTTAACAAATAACGAGTGTTCAAATGAAAAGTTTATCAAGTGGTTTTGACTTTTTTGATGAAAGATAGATAGAGCGAAAAGAGATAGGCCATCCTAAACTGATTAACGTTTGACAGTTGGAGTGTTCTGTTTATAATTAATTAATTAATTAATGCTACATGTCTCTTTGACATTTCGCATTTACCTAATTTAGAACTGTCCAATCTTAGGTAATCCGATAGCTGCTTTAAAAAAATGTCTCGTTTTTGGATACTCTTTCAGTGAAACAATCTGTATATTACTGGAAAAGTTCTCTCATTGCTTAGGTTTAGTAAACACTTCGAAAATTTCATAAGAAAGAACGGACCTTGTTTTTAATGGCCCTCATTTAATTTATTTTGAAAAGTTTTGAAACAATTTAAATGCTACTCCATGAACACCTCTTATCATCTCCATCAAAACAAATATACTACTTACAATTGAATTCCGAACACCTTGAAAAAATATTCTTTCTTTAATGAAATGTTACTCAGATATGGAGATTTTCTAAGGAAACTCAATAATGAGTAAGTCTACTACGTTCACGAATGCAGTCTTGCATCTTGCGGGGCATACTCTTTATTTGATTATCGAGGACTTCTTGAGGTATTGCTAATTAAGCTTTTTCTACAAAATACTGTAGTTGATCCAGTGTAGTTGGAGAACGTGTCAAATATTTAATTAAGCGATCCACCTTATCCCATACTTTTTCAATTGGGTAAAAATCAGGAGGTCTTGGTGACCAAGGAAATATCGTTATCTCTTTCTTTTCTAGAAAACTCAGACATGCTCTGGTAATATGGGGACGCGCGTTATCTTGTTGAAAAAATCTCTCTTTTGGAATGGCCTCTAACATAAGGCAAAACCACTGGAGGACATACCAAACATTAATGAAGCGATCCATCTTATCCCAGACTTTTTCAATTGGCGATCAATCTCAAGACTGTGGTGGCCAAGGAAATACCGCTAGCTCTTCCTTTTCGAGAAAGCTTAGAGATGCTCTAGCAACGTGGGGACTCGCGTTACCTTGTTGGAAAATTCCCTTTAACATAAGAGGAAACCACTGGTTGACGTTGAAGGATGTGCCAAATATTAATGAAGCGACCCATCTTATACCATACTTTTTCAATTGGCGATAAATCGAAAGACCGTGATGACCAAGATAATACCCCTATTTCTTCCTCCTCTCAAAAGCTCATAGATGCTTTAGCAATGAGGGGGCGCACGTTATCTTTTTGGAATTTTCTCTCCTCGGTGCCTTTAACATGAGCCAAAATCACTGGTCTTAAGTATTTCGTTAATGCACTGTTGTGCTATAATTGTGCTATTAAGGGGAATATGCTTTCATGGGCAATGGCACCCCAAGGCATCAGGCCAACAGTGCGGTTTGTGTACATGACGTTTCACAGCCAATGCTAAATTTCGTTGTTTACCACGTAGTCGTCCATCATGGTCTTCTAAACAAAACCTTGCTGACTCTCAGAAAAGGTAATTTTGTACCACTCATCACTCCAATTCTGACGTTCTTTGCACCATTAGAGATGCTGATGGCGGTGACTTGGTGTTAGTAGAAGCATGCCCATGGTGCTCAACCGATGGCAAACAGTGCGTACAGTAATGGGCCTACCTACTGTTGCAAACCAATCTTATAGTACGTTGTCTCTCTTTCTCTCTCCCTCTCTTTTTCTGAGCGATTATTAATCTAATCTCTTTGTGTGGTTTTTCATGTACTTACCACCAGAACCTCTACCTCGCCCTTCCTCTTCTCATACCTTGTCGCAACACTACAATACGCCCTCGTTCAAATGGGGTTGGTTGAGTAAAATTGGTTCGTCAGTGGTTTGCAGTTTATAATTGTTGTCTGGTACAAACAACTGGTGTTGGATAAGAAAATATATTGTCTCCACTGTTTTTCAGAGCAGTCTTGATTAAAACCAATTAGTAGTATAATATTTGAATCTATTTCTGTTCGAACAAATGATCTTGGAATAAATTATCCGTAAACAACTAAACGTACCCGGTAGTAATAGTGAATGTATTCCTCACAATCGAGCGGTTCCTAATTTTAGTTTTCCCAAATATTTATAATATGTTGTATATTTAATTTCGCCCAGGCTGTAATCAAAGTCAAACGAGCAAATGTAATCAACAATTTTTGCATTGCGCGTGCTAGTACAATAAACTTGCATAACACAAGTGCCTAGTGTTAAGCAAATCGTTCCTATATTTAAAATTCTTGCTCTCCAAAACCTTGAATTGTTTCTAGAGCCGAGAGCGATGGCAAATTCTAAATTTCATTGGCACTAACGTGAATCAGGTGATTCACATGAGAAAAAAATAGAAGAAAGTAAGAGCCTTGACCAAGTATTTCAAGTTTACCGCAGTTTTATTAAAGGCCAACAGGTCCGCGGATAATTAACATTTTTCGGACCGTTTACGTTACGTTTTATTTTTTTTATTCACGATAAAATTAGAAAGGCAATCTGAATTAATTCGATCGAATTTACGACCGCTTTTTCCCGCTCCTGTCAAAATATTTATGCAATTCGAGATGCGCCCGAAAGCAGATACTTTAATAGGTTTGGCGCACCGAAAAGAAGAATAAAGGTGGCTCGCTGTGTGGTTTATTTTCGTGTTTTACTGGTTAATCGTGCAAACAGAGGTAGCTGTTATTTATCAAAAAAACTGCTCGGTTAAATCGGGATTAAGCCGGTGTAAAGTATGCTCAGGAATGCGACGGTAGGTACATGAAAGCAGAAAATACGAATTTGTTATTACGATAAAATTGGACTAAATAAATTACAGACGTTACAATTTTGAGTAAGTTGTAGTTATCATTATCACCTCACGTTTCATTATTCATCGTCATCATAAATTACGGAGCAGATAAAAATTACCGATGCACCAGCGACGTGTACTTACACGTTGGTACATTTCGGAGTAGATAAATAAATATAAAATTCGAACTTTGTACAGATAAGCGCACCTGATAAGATCCTCCATTCTTTCCACCCGTTTGTTTGCTCAGACGCAACATTTTTAAGAACGAAATCGCGTACGACATTCAAAAACCACGTTGTCGACTTATCTGACGTATCTGAAACAAACCTAATAATACCGAGCCTCTGATAAAATGGGATTAAATAAAGTTGCATAACAAATGTTCGGTTGAACAATGACGCGGGTCAACAGACGATTTTTTCCTTGAATTGATCAGGAGATACGTACACCTTCTGATTTGCATGCCTAAGCAATTTAATTTTGGATTGGACGCTATTCAAGGCCAATTTCTTTAGACTAAACATGTACCAAGTTTTCTACGGGAGATAAAAGTAATCGTTCCACGGTTTTTACTTAACCCAGAAAGTACACTTTTTTTCAATTAGTGGCGCCGGTTTTGTTAATCCACAGGCAATTTAGATTAAAAACGCCGTTCGATAAGTAAACAAATTGCTGATGTAAACAGCAAATATTGACGTGAGTAAATTAACACAGCTAACACGTGTTTCATTGTAATTACATGTAGTAAATGTACATCGAAAGTAAGAATAAGTAATGTACAGGGCGCGAACAAAAAAATTGTCGTCAGTGTCATTCTTTGACACAGTGACAAGTGTTCTATTGTAAAATGGTCAAGATTGTCACAATTTTTGTACATGTGTGTTCTTTTGGCTAAATTGTTTAAAACCTAACATATCCCATAAGAAGACAAGAAGATTCTTTCAAATTTTTGATTGACATTGACGATCAACTTTTTTGGGAAAAATTCTACGCCTAAGTTTTCACACAGTTAATCGTCACGTTCCGTACAGCGCCGACTGGTCGATTTCCAGACTTCTCTGGATCACAGTCCAACATGGAAGATAATAATTTTAACACGTACAAAGAAGAAATCATTGTAGTAAGTGCATTGTTGGAAGAAGAAAAGGGAAAGAGAAGAAAGATAACTGTATGGGTTCATCTTATCATTTTCATAAAATGACAAAAATGTCGTCATCGTTTTGAAGAATTAAGAAAAATGCAATGAAAATTTTCATATATTTCAGCTGAGGAAGCTTGAAAGTTCCCAAAGAAATAATTTGCTTACATGACCGATCCATCACGACATGTTTCTACTTTTGACTGAAACGATCGGAGACTAAGAATCGTTGTAAGAAACTGGAATTTTGTACAAAAGATTAATTATTTTAAATTAGAAAAGAAATTGCAGTTTCGAATAAAGAAGCGTAAACAAAGAGATCGATTTTTCCACTCAAGACTTCCTATATTGTCACAATAACTTAAAACAATGGGGATTTTATATTCAGTGTAAATAATTTGCAGAAAATCTTAGCTCTTATTGAGTCTAACATTCGCAAAAGTAATAAAAGTATCTTACATCTGCAAACCTTGAGAGAAATGCTTCGTCAGCAAGTGCATGCAAACCTGCTTTCGGCTTGCGTGGGGGTACCGAAAAACAAGAAATCATGTCCCCTTTGGTAACGATTACTGTCAACTGGAAAGCAATGCGGTAAAGTTTTCTTCCTTTCCTTCCGAATAAATTAAAACTGAAAGGAAAATTGATTGATTTTTCAAGACTTAGGCTCAGTTATACAATCGTGGAATAAGGACGGAATAACTGATCGCCGAATATCGTCGGATATTCGGATTCAGGCCTTAGAGAAAAAATAGACGGTGACAAACCGGAAACGTAAAAACAAAGAAATCGCGACTCGAATCTTGCACGGTTTCATTGAAAAGGATTTGGCAAAAAGGTGAGAAAGAGGGAAAAGAATAGTTTCTTTATGGTGTGTACAATTTTTTAAACGTTTCAAATTAATGTCAGAATTTTAGGCTAAAGGCTGTTTTGCTGTACCCTATTTCTTGTACAAGATTTGGTTCAATTTCTTAGATATTTTAATTTGTGCAGTAAATTGTATCAAAATTTAAATTGGATAAAAAACTATCTAGAAAAATAGAACATGTTCTCTCTGGAAGACCTACATATCTGCAACCCAAAAATTTCTTGTTTTAAGTTGAATCAAATCTTGTATGTACTTAGGTTAGTCTAAAACGGCCTTTAGATATTTGAATCTCTTTCTCACTCTTGTCGCGACTTCCAGAGATAAAGATTGTACCGACGAGTCAGAGTAAAATTGATAAACTAGAATGTGTTGGATTTCTTTAATCTACTTTCTTCTATCATTCAACTAATTCAACTCTCTCCGATCGTTATATCCTGTCCAAATTGTGGCGGGATGTTACATACCTACATACTGCAGTGTTAATGTACAGCCTCAATCAAAAGTAATGAAACGTTCAAAACCGAAACGCTGTAGTCAGAGGGAGAAGGTACCCAGTGAGATGAAGCCTTATGGCTAAGGAATGTTTCCGAAGTCTTTCGGAACCCCCACAACTCGTTGCGTTCTCTCTGACTCGGCACCGTTGCACTCTGACTACAGGTTTTCGATTTTCAACGTTTCATTACTTTTGATTGAGGTTGTACATATATACTATTTCTTTGAAAATTTCTTTAACATAAGAAAAATTTTAAAAATAAAAAAATAAATTAAAGTATAGTGTATTAACTGTACTTTAGAAGATTTGTTTAAGGAATTCTTTAATTCAAGTTTGTTTTTTCAAATCTTTTAATTGAAGTAAATATTTTTTGAAATAATCAATTTAAAATTAACTATTTATTATAGATAAATTATTTAGATTTGTTAAGGTGTAAATACGTAGGAATTAAGTTTAGAATTGTAAATATTAGGATAATTTATTTAACGCCATGAATAATTCAATGTGTAAAGGAAACTGTAGGTTATAGTAAGAAGTTCGGAGAATAAACAAGTGAGGGCGCTGTGTTAGTTATCGTGTAAACTTATGACCCATCACGCTTATAAAACCGTCGCCGCGCGTAGTTCGAGTTAACCTGTGCTGGATCAACGTATGGAAGATAAGTGAGTAATACTTTAGTGGGAAGGTTTTGTGAAAAATCCGACCTATAATATTATAAATTTCATTTAAAAAACCCGAACTTATTCATGCGGAATAATTAGTTTGTGAAAATTAATTATTTGGAGTGATACAATAAACTGTGTTTTACGTTTTTCTTCTACGACACTTTTTTTTTTCACCCACACACACACACACACATACTCAACTCGACATTAGATATTTTTGAATGTGAAGGCTCGCGAGAGTCACCTACATCCAAAAATTATCACATAAAATGCACTCCACAACAAAGAAATTGGTCTACAAGATACACTGCAAAATTCATCATCGAAGAAGAGCCTCCGAGAGGAAAATCAACAAAGTAAGAAAGTAAAATAATAAAAAACAAAGAATTATCAAAAATACCCTGAAATAACGCAGCAATTAAATTGTCGCCCAAAGTGGGTGGGTCGCAAAACGTGGGGCATTTCAGAAAATTTACAAAATACCCTGAGATCACAGCAATACGTCACGATCTTATTATTGTGCTCCTTTTGGTTATTTTGTTTTTTATATTTACTACAAAAATTGGGGCAAATTAGTAATTCAAGAAAACTTTACGATCACCAAAATTACGTGTAGAAAAGAATCTTGTTACTTAAAGCCCCCCATACACCTACGAACAAATTGCGCAAACTGACGTTGCACAAATTGTTGTGCAAGCAACACTATCACCCATACACTATACGCAACACTATGCAAAACTCCAGTTGCTTTCGTTGTGTACCTACGGAAACATGCCGTCTGACGACGGTATAAATCAATGAACTCATTCAAAAATTACTGCACAATGTGTCGTACAAAGCCCATACACGACGCAATAGTTGCACAACGCCACTCGTTGTGCAATTAATTTCAAACAACTTTGAATTTCTGCAACTAGTTGCACAGCACGTCAAACAACACCATACACTATACAAATGTTTGCACGACAGCCTCTGTTGCGCAATTTGTTCGCAGGTGTATGGGGGGCTTAAAGCTAACATATCATTTAACAACAACAATCATAAATTTCAATTCGAATCGGCCCATCTTTTGTGCCAAACAAAAACGATTATAAAATGTGCCATTTTACATTAAATATGGAAATAAGCGTTCTAATTTTAATAATTTGTTAAATAATTATAATTACATATTTACCTTTATCAAATTTAATGTCTAAAAACGAGAGCAATTAAAATTAATCCACTTTCTTCGCCTTCAGAACTCAAAGAATTGTTCTTAATCAGTTTAATGGAAAAAGAAGAGAGATTGCAATGACACGCTAATTGTCCGCATTGGCCATCGTTCGTGGTAGCTTATTAACGCAGCAGCATCGTTGCGAATTTGCTATCCACATGCAGAATTATAGGTCAGAAAACAGTCGCACGGTGTTGTGGCTAGGTGGCATGTTTGCATGTACGCGCTATCTTTGCGTAAGTTTTGTTAGACGTCGGAGTTCTTCTACTGATGAGGCCCCAATTAGGGCCGAAATAGCTGTACAGAAGATGCTCGGAGGCCCCATTGCAATCCGGCCGACTTGCAGCTAAAATTTTGCAGGTTGAAGGAGTTTGTTTAATATCATTCATCATTTGTAAAGTTTAACTTATAAAAAGTCATTGTACTAATTTGTAACATTATAGTTCACTGAAGATGAACTAGACCTGGTTTGAAAGTATCATGAAATGAAAAACTTCCAGAAAATGATGAATTGAACACACATCAAGTAATTTGTAAACGGAAAAGCCTTTTCAGAATGTAGTTGATCTGAAAGAAAATCAGAAAAAAGTAATGAAAACAAAAATGCAGTATTAGGGTGTCATATACATAATTAATTTACAAAAAAATCATTTCATTTTTCAAAGTACAAACTTGGAAGTAGTATTATATATCTCAAGATAAGTTTATATTCACGGTTTCGGATGAGTTGTACTTAGGACTTTGAAAAATAGAACCAAATTGCCGACAAAGCGATTTTTTTGTAGTATGACAATTTGGCGCCCGCCGCCGGTTAATCGAGAACACGACAATTGATTTAGAAGATTTATTGAAGTCTAAGAACTACAATTCATGATTATGTAGGTCTAAATGATTAATTCCGCAAATAGTACAGCACTAAAAAAACAAGAAGAGAAAAAAAAAAGGAATATGACAAGCAGGCGCCAGATCATTCGTCGGCAATTAGACACAAAGCACACTTAAACATTAACAATTAGCGATTGGTAATTTTTACTAATTATACAACAGCCATTTTACGTGTATTTCGCAAGTTTTATTTTATTTTTTAATTACATATAACAAATTTTAATTAAAAAAGACAATTATGCTTACATATAATATACTTTCTCATTAAAATACAAAATAAAAAATAAAATAAATCAAAAGAATTTATTTGAAATTATTGTAATTGACAGTTATAATACTTAAAGACAAAATTAGCTTAATTTTTTGAATGTATTGACCTAATTTTTTAAAATTCTTATACAGTAAAGTCAGTCTTGCAATTTAGCTGTTTGCTTTTAAAATACTGTGTATATGTGAACAAAAATACATCACTCTGTTTATTATAGGACCATCTCATCATATATTATTTTAAAACAGCGTAGTCTCTCACACACCAGCGACATGTACAGTACAATTCAAGAATTCAAACATGACGGTGATTCCCCGACTTGTGCAAAGAGGAAAATTTTATCTGAACTCTACAGAGGCCGATTACTGATATTTTTTTTTAAATAATCAAGTGCTCGATTATCGAGGTTCTACTGTACGTAATTCAGCGTTCGAATTAAATTAAATTCGTTTGCATTATAGTACTTCAAAGTTTGAAAAAGTGAAAGCTCACTTTATTTTTATATGTACATAGACTAGAGAGAATGGACAATTAATGTCTTAATGTCCCTTTGTCAACGAATTTAAGAAACATAAATTATTTTGAATAGTATTGTACTTCTCTTTCTAATGTTATGTTATTTATATTTTCAGAAGTTGAAAGAACTATGGATATTCTAAAATTTTATTTTGTCCATTAAATAAAATGACTATTTTTAACCGTTTTTGTGATTTCTTTCTTAGGTCTTGTCTTTTCACTTGATTATTACAAAAAAAATCATTTTAACTTTGACCTCATTTGTAGCAAGACCTTTTTATTATAACTTTGACGTAGAAGCTAGACTTTTCTCCTTTCTCTTAATCTGTTTCAATGTTTACATTTACTTTGTATTTACTGTTTTGCTTTTGTTCGTTAAGTTTGTATATCACAGAGTTAATTCGATCTTACCTCAATTCTTACACTATATTATTTTTTTTAATTCAAGCTTTTTTAATACGAATTTAATGTACAGTGGCGAGTATGAAAAAGGAACACTATATTTTCCTAGTTAGCATCCTACCTTTAAAAGACTATCCCAATTTGATTTGGAGTTAGAACACGTTCTATTTTTTTTTCAGATACTTTTTGATTCAATTTCAATTTTGACACAATATACTGCATAAATTAAATTGTTTAAAAAATAGAATCGAATCTTGTACAAGAAATAGGGCCGTGTAAAAAGGACTTAAGTAACCCGAAACTTCTGGAGATAGCCTTCAACAATTCACCTTCAAACATATTTAGCCGAAACAATAAACACTGCAGTACTAAATCTGCGAAGTGATTTTATCATATTCATTACGGATGCCTACATACATTTTTTCTTTTGAAGGTGACAGTTGCGCTCTTATCCAATGCGCTATAAATAATTTCTTTCCGGTGATTAGGTGAATGTAAATCATTATTACGAGAGCAAACAAGTTTTGTCATGTTATCAAATAACTTAAAAAAATTTGGCTTTACAAATTCTGATAATTGATAAGTACAATTCATCAAGCATACGAATCTATGTATAGATTTGATTTTTGATAGACGCAGTCCGCTTGTGTATTGAAATAAAATCTGTGCTTAATATTTTGTTAGACTAGATCAGTAATAGACGAAATCTATTTTTAGCCAAACTCGTTCTATTGGTGCCACACGTGAACTGGCCGGGGAAAAATAGCGAATTATACAACAAAGACAAATAAATACACAAGAGCGCTCGTTACTCAAAAACTCGTAAAGCTTTCGCCGGAATCAATGGGACCGTTTAAGTCCGATATTAAGTAACATTTATTTTCTTTTCTCTTTTTGTTGGTCCTCTTTCGTCATTGACAGACAGGCGGCGGCAAGAAAAATTAGCGCGAGGAAATCGGCCGCTAAAACAATAACGATGTAAGACGGCCGGCGTGATAATTAACGGAGTTACTGGCTTGTTGACGTTAAATATTAATGCGTGTTTGCCGGTTAGCAATTAGAAAATGCACTATTTGCAGTAAGAAGGGGTACATAATTGAAGCAAGGAGGATTCTGCTCGTGCCTTATAATATAATATAATTTATGGAAGTCTTTATGGAGTTTCTGCGACTTTACGACCAGTTTCCAATCTAATTAAAGCATTCGCGGTTTTATAAATGTTGACTTTCCAATTGCGGATGAATGTTTGAGATACTTTAGATTCACTGCATTTATAAGAAATTATTGAAAGCTCAATCTTAGAAGGTAACACAAGATAAAATATTAATTGATATAGACTTCAATATTCTTTAATGTTGCAAATGTTAATCAGAAGTGGGATTGTTCAAAATATGTATAATGCTGTCAAATGACAAAAATCCTGAAATTTCAGGAATCGCAGGCGGATCGAAAAGTTTCAAAAATGAAACTGATAGCGTCGAGAGTTTATTGTGGTTCTGAATCATCCTTTCGTCCTTGTTTCTTTGTTGTCAAATCTGACATGTCGAGTCACATATTTCGTTAAGAGTCAAATTGTTCCACTCATTGGAATTTCCTATTTGTTTCTAAACAAACTTCGTTGACTATGTCATTTGTGACATAAGGGCAAAACGCGACGTTTATTGTAGATGCTGTAGAAAACTTTCGTTGCTTGCCATTTGCCATGAAATTTTACTCACACGATATCTAAGGACAATATCAAAAATCCTTACATATCCGAATTTTGATTTTGAATAGTTTTGACAATGATTGTAACAACTAACAACAGTGCAATATACCTTCAGTGTTCAAAGTTGATACGAGGATAGTTGATAGCCTTTTACAAGATTGTTCTACAAGATTTAGTTCAATTTCCACAGAGAAAAGAAATGTTTGGACTACATATATGATTTGTCCATTTTTCCATATATTTTTTTAATTGAATTTAAATGTTGATACGATTTATCGTACACATTAAATCTTGTACAAGAAGTAAGTGTAAAATGTCTTTCGGGAATGAATTGTTTTATTTCAACTAAATTAATGAATGAGCGACACTTTTATTTTTCCTTTTAAACTCCTTGATGATCAACAACATACTTGTGTATGTATTTTTCAGAGGTACAGCTGGTCCCTCTTTTTCACATCAATATAAAAAAAAAATTAAACATAAAACCAGTGTCTATAAAATTAAAATAAAACAAACTGTAAATATAAAACAAATTAGAAGACGAACAGGCAGCATATAGACCAGACAAACAAACTATGTTATGTTCATATACTTCGAAATATAACACAAAGAAAAATAGAAGATAGAAACGAACTTTTCTTCTAAACCTAAGAGCGATTAAAAAAGAAGGTATATCTGGAGGGCTTTGGCAGAACTAAAAGTGGAAAGTGAACTTATAGGGATCATTCAAGGTATACATAAAGATGACAGGATGGGTGGAAAGAGAACTAGGAAATTTAATGTGGAGAAAGGAGTGAAGCAAGTCCGTTGTTTTTTATAATAATGACGGATATAATCATAAAAAACACAAAAAGAAGAATGGAATGCTTCCAAACTTTAGTGGGATACAGTAACCTTATGCTAATAAAAGCAAATAATTTGATGTAGGTATGCGGTTGACATACACTTAATAGCACACAAGCAGGCAAGATGAAAGAACTGGTCAGAATATGGGTGGAGAAGATTGAAGGAATAGGAATGAAAATAAATATAGAAAAAGTGATAAATAGCAGACAGCTGCAACAGGATAATAGGACCACAGACGTGTAGGGAATAGCTACAGAGGGAAAGAGAGAGGGTCTAACAGCTTATGAATGCTTAGGAAGTGCAGTGATACAATATGGGAAATTAAACCTGGATTGTGTAAACATAACTAACAGAATAAAGAAATCAAACAACTTGTGCTTTGCCTTCAATAAAGCAATTTTTGAAAAGAATGAAATAAGCAAGAACATAAAAATCAAAGTATACGGCGCAGTGGTACGTTCAATAATAACATACGCAAGTGATTCGTGAACAATTAAAAAAAAAACATGAGAAGAAGGATAAGGAGTAACTAAATGAAAAAGAAAACTAAACGAAATTGGTTTAGACATGTATAAAGACATGTAAAAGTAAAAAATATATAGTTAAAAGAATAATAAAGTCGAAGAGGATAGGGAAAAGACGTAAAGTTGGCAAGAAAGAACAGAAGTGGTGAAGCTAACTAAGGACTGAGCGGAGTGAAGAAATTGTAAAGTATGAAAAGAACAGACTCCGACGCCCTATTAAGGGTGCAAAGGATTCGAGAAGAAGAATAATAAAGTCCAAAATGCACTGGCAGTTTTCGTTAAAGTCAAGTGAACATTTTTTTAAGTCTGTGGAATTTGACACCGGTAGGATATTCTCTTAACAGTGAAGATTCTTTTGGCTTCACTAATTACCTCCAAAGTGCTTTAACAGCAAATTAAGCCACAATTTATCAACTTTTCATTACCCATGGCAACCTTTTTTGGTATGATAGAAGCTGTAGAGGGTAAACTCAATCGTTCTAACAGACGCAGACGGCAAAATTTTGGTGAGGAAAATAACTCTTGACTTTAGGCACCTGAGGTATTTAGAAAGCAAAATCATACGGAGCAGTATTACTTAAAACTATTAGCTGATTTTGATCCAAAAAGTGTCTTTGAAATCTTCAAAGATGTATGTACTTACCAAAAGCACGTTTCCTGCATCAACTTCGGGATAGTTGTCTTAACGTCACCAAGTGAGTTATAATATCTTCAAAGGGGTTTGTTTAGATTCGCAAGTGAATGGTAACCGAGGGTGCCTGGGGAGTAACATCAGACAAATATGGTGGATGGGACAGAAATTCCCTAATTAGATTTTTCAAATATAGTATTGGTTTGGCAAGCCGTATGAGGTCGAACTTCATTTGCTGCTTTTGGGGGCTCTTTACTACCCCTCTAAGGAGATCAGAATAATTACCCACATTTAATCTTCCAAAAATATAATGCCCTTTATGTCTCTAAATGTTTCTTTTTTATATGGGTTATTCTTCACCGTTGTCTCCGTTCCTTTTTGATTGATATTTTATTATTTTATCCAAAATAAAAAAAAAATGTTTTATGGTGAATTCAAATAAAATGTGGTTACTGTCGTCATAAAAAATACTTTCTTCTGCAACTCAAAACTGGTGATTAATGTGAAGAACAGAAGTAAAAGTAGGTAATTTTTTTCTTGTATCTCGTAAACTAAATGCATTTGAATTTATTGTCCCTTAGATTCATTAAAACCGATTTTGTTTATCTTTATTCAAATTAATATACCGTTGTGCGCTTATACATACAAGTATATGTACTGGCATTCTCCATGACTGCTTCCTGGCCAGTTCAACCAACTTAACCCACATACTTACATATATATTTATTCTAATGCGGTATATTCAACTAATAATACGTTGCAAGGCTTGATATACATATTACAAGTCTTTGTGAGAACTAATAATAATCAAAATTGTTTAAGAACTAAAGATTAGAATAGAGAAGAGAGAATGTGACAAAAATGGAAAAAAATTCAGTTTTAAAAAAATTCAAACAGCTTTTTGTTTGACATTTTCGTAATACTGACCTGAATATTAAATACAGGGTGTTGAAGAAAGGTGACAGATAAAATGTTTAAACAAAATTGTGGACTTATTTGAAATTTGAGAGGAAGACCAAGTTGGCGGTTCTTACTTATTCGTCGACTTTTTTCAGCTCATCTTTGAATTTTTGTCGTAATTATGTTGCCTAGTTCCTTCTAATAAAGTTTTGAAGCAACCAAAATCATCAATTATATAAGATATAAGGAAATGAATGCATTTACAAAGAGTCTCTGTAGTGATACGTTGTCATTTCTCTTTGAATAAAAGTCGTCGTCAGTGGTTAATTCAGTCGTTTCAAGCACTTCAAAACGATATATCTATGCCGTCCCAATCCCGGAAGGTCTGTGATTAATAACTACATTAATTTGCCCCCTTTGTGCACCCCTGCGACCAACAAGGGTATCGCATGTCCTCGCTGAAGCGATACGTGTACTTGTAACTCCCCCACATTTTTACGTCACAATCGTGGGGTCCAAACTTAAATAAATTCAAAAAAGAAAACTTCATAATTCTCGGAACTGATGGACGTAACGCGATCCTTTTCTAATACACTTTTGATTTGTTGTTTGGTTTATAAACGCGTTTGATACGCATGTAATAAATGATTGGGGCTTCTTCCCCCGGAGTTATTCGCGATTTGCCAAGAAGAAATGAGGGTGTCGAGCTTCACAGATCAAACAATAAGTGAGTCATTTTACGATGATTTGATTATGCGTACGTCATTGAACGTAATTTACACACTGCAGCTTTGATCTATAGCTTAACATAAATAAATCAAATTCTTTTCCGATTCGAGTTTGATCCTTTCACTTACGGACTCCTAAAACGGAATGATTTACGGCTCATTAAAATTTGGACGTACGGTAAATTCGTTAAATAATTTATCGCCCCGGTAACGTCCAAGGTGAATGTGGTTCGTAATTTTGTTGAAAAATTCTAATGGAAACCATAAACTATCGCAAGCGGAAGAATGATTGTTTGTGGCGTGACGTTTCGTATCTCGTCAATCGAAGTTCACGTGGGCATTCTAAAAATTATCACCGACACGGTCTGGTGATTTATGTAACAAATAATAGTAAATGACTTACGTTTAGAGTTCCTAACGTGTTTGATAGATGCTATGCAAATTTAATCTTTAAAAAAAGTGAATTCTTTCAAGCGTTCAAAAATTTGACGTTTTCCACAAATTATTTCTTCTGATATTAATAAACGAAATCTAGATAAAATATTTAATCTTGTTTTAGCAGTTTATGAAATTCTTGCGTAATTTCTAACTGACGTTCCGCGTAACATTTCAATTTGATTTATTTCCCTCTAGGGTTCAGTTTAAAGTCTTAAAATGTCGCCACAGATCAAATCAACATTTAATGGTCTGTTTTCACGCTCAAGCAATTTGCGCAAATGTGCTTGTGCACATAAATTTGCACAAGTAAGTCGTTGCATGAAAGTTTGGCAAACTGCATGCATTTGTGCAAGCGAATTTGTATGCGCAAATTCTTGCACATATCCATTTGTGCAAATTGCTTGAACGTGAAAACAGACCATAAGATTTAATAGTATGTAACATTTAATAAATTAGTGTCGTAGTGATTTATTTGTTTACTTGTCAAAGCAGTTGTTCAAAGTTGAGACTTTTTACATAAAATTTGTGTATTCAAGAATCATCCTTTGTATGAATTTATTTTCAATTTTTCAAGTTTTCATGATGATCATAAATCGATAGTTAGCAAATTAGGATTTCAAATTTAATGAATTTAATGAATTCTGAAATTAAACCCAAGTTAAATTGATATAATGCGGTCATATAAAACGAGCGTATTTGTAAATTGAGCAATTTATTTATAAAATTAAATAAATTGTAAAAAAAAGTAATGTTATAGAGTTGCTTTTCTTTTTTGAAAGCGATTAAATAAAAAGAAAAACCTCAAGAAGACTACCGGCTGAAGTTAAGACATTTTAAAATTAGTAATAGGTACTTCATTTTTGTTTAATTTAAAGAAATAGTGGTACACACATTTTTTAGTGAAATGTGTAACATCAAAATTAGAATTTTGGACAAAAAAGATTTCTGAGAATATTTATAAAATGAAAAGTTTTGTAGGAATATTAAGAAATTATTAAAAACGACTTCTAAAGTATGAAGAAGTCAAATCCAAAATTTTTCTCTCTTTTTTTTATACACAGTGGTCAAGAACAACTGTTTGAGTTGGCAACACAATTAAGAGCATTTTTTTATTCAGCTATTTGCAACATTGCAACCGGATATATGTTTTGTTGGTTCAATTGACGTAACCTGAACAGCGACAAGATTATAAGTTATGTGAATAAAAATTAGGGTGTTAATTTGAATTTGAAATGTCAAGTGACGCTTGTAAATTGACGGCTGTCAGTGTCAAGCCGTCAACAACAGGAAACTACTCCAGTTGTACCATTTAAAAACAAAATTCAGCACTGCCAACTCAATCAGCGTTTCTTGACCACTTTGTATAATCCATTTTATTTGCTTTTTAAATATTTAAAATTTTATTTTAATTTTGTATTTTAATGTATTTTTTTGTGTTCCTTGAACATCTTTCTACATATTTGTTCTGCTAAATTTTCGAAGCTGTGTCTATTCTGATTTTGTAAGTTACTTCTCTCCCTTACATTTTGTCTTGTGTCGTATTTTGTTTATTCACTCTGTTATCTCAGTAGATACTGAAAAAAAAAATTATTTTGTCTGTTAAAGATTCATTCTAAGCCTTTGTTTAATTTCTCAAATTAATTTATTATAACTTTTAACGTTTCTTTTATCTTGTCTCTTAACATCTAGGTTTTATACTACGTGATATGTACAGGTGTCCTAAAAATTATGGGTATGTAGAAGGATATTGTGCATTAAAAATTGAACAAAACAATTCTTTACTATTTTTTGGAGTAGTCAAGTGAAATTAATCTAGTTAAGGAGTTAAACGTGTCAAAAGTAAAACAAAATGAAAACTAAATAAAGTTTACATATACAGGCTGTTCAATTTGAACTGTTTGCCATTGCCAAGTTCTTTATTTTCAAAGATAGAAATTCAGTTAAATTACGAAAGGATAATCGTGCTGGTTCTAAATGTTTAATCAAAAAAACATCTTTTTGACATGAAACGTTCGGGGGGCTTTTAAGAAGAGTTACTTTTTTAGTAAATCACACATGAACTGGAAACGACCTCTCGAAGATGAGATCATATGATTTTCAAATCACTGTAACAGATATTTCCAAAATCCTCGTTTCATTTAAATTATTTTAGTTAAAATAAACAAACAGACCAGCGCCATTTCAATTTAGGAAATACTACAGTCAGGTGAAAAAAATTCGTATCGCGAACTACCAAGATTTTTTTACAAGTTGTAAGAGAACAAACGTCCGTAAAATAACAACCCATAGAAAAACAAATAAATTTTTAAGAAAAAAACAAAATATAAAAATCATCAAAATGCTATGTCAAAATTTAATGAATTAATATTCATCTCGGACTTTAATCCGTCTTGCCGCCCAGATGGCGAACCTTTCTTTTACAAAAGGATCAAATTTAAGCTAAAAATTTTGTAGTAATGAACCGTGGGTCAGGTACTTTAAGTCATTAAAAAATTAAAAAACATCCTTTTTTTCTCTAATTCTGGTATATTATACTTATAACAAGTGTCTAAATAAAAACCTGGTCAAGTGGGTTGTGATCGAGAATTTATCCATTGCATTTACATAGCAGAATTACTAAATGTAGAGCTTACTTGACCAGGTTTTTATTTAGACACGAGTTACATATAATACAAAGTTCATTTGCACTTTTCACTCGTGCAAAATTTGTTGTTGCTTTTCTGGTGATGATTTTTATGTATCACGAAAGTAATATGTTGATTCCCACAACATCAAAGGTACCGACAACTCAGTTTCGTATTTGTTATAATATTAATTTGTGACGTTAGCATTCGGAAAGTGATACAATTTGACGTGAAAAAAGTCCATAACAAAACTGTACCTTAGAGATAAAGAATCGTATCTCCAGTTTTTGGTTAAATGCGTTTACATATTTCTTATCCGGTAGAATATGTTACTGTTAGTTATAATGTAAAACATGTTAGTTAAATTAGGTACTTAATAAAATAATCCAGAAGTTACATTGCTATTTTATTTCATTATTGTAAAAAAGTACTGCATTTTAAAACTTTAAACTTCGTTTTCCCTAAATCTATGAAAATGGAGATACGATTCTTTATCTCTGAGGTACAGAAAAATAGTTTCTATAAAATCGAAATTTTCGTAATAAAATTTTGATCAGGTTAATCCAATTCTTCACGCAACACTGCAACAAGCTCACTGAGGTCCTTGCCTATAATCCATTCATTGTCTATTTACCATCTTAGTAGGCCGTTATTTTAAGTTAGTAGGTTGGCTATCATAGTAAAATGAGACAGATTTAATTTGATCTCATTTTAACGTACGCCAAATTGTGACAATTCAAATCAGATAGATCAACCAAACAAATTTGAAAAGTAACGAAGCCAAAATTAAAAGTGAAGGGAAACGTTTTACAATTTATGTACAGTTGCGGACAGAAAACTTCGGATGACACTGTCATTCCACTGACGTAAAACTTAAGAAATTCCTATATGTATACGTCAGATGCAACCGTACGTGAAGTTGGACGTGAATACACCTCGTGATGAAAGGAAAATATCGCAATATTGTCTACATAGATTCGAAGCAACCTTAAAATCTAAATCGACATGACATTAATGTCCGTATTCATAGTGCTTCTTCGAGGCTTCCTTGAATGAGGAACCCCTTAGAACGGGATTGTCGTAAGACAGTTGCATTACGGGTTACGGGTTGCTAAGGGGTTCCTCATTCAAGGAAGCCTCAAGGAAGCACTATGAGTACGAACATCATTGTCAAAATTTAGTTACATACATGAGTGCCACATTCTCACTAGACTTTCACGGCATACTGCGATGGTAACTCGATAATCAATGGATTATAGCCAAAATTATAGCTTAAGTCCCTAGATCGAACAAAGCAACGCAATTTGCCGCAATTTTAATTTGAACTGAACTTACTTATATTTACATAATTCATCGACGTTTCTTGCTTCTCCTGAATGTGATTGACACCTTTATTTGATTTTTGATTCTACATGTACTACGTTTTAATTGATTTGGCCCTTTCGGCAAACTTTAGAAGTGTGATTATCGAGATCACAAGTAGACATACATTTTCTATTGACAATTTTTTATAATCAATTTGAGACATTGGCCGTTGATCTGATTTGAGTTCGCCATGAGTTTTTGAAGTTGATTAATTGTTGTTCCAAAATTTATCTTCTCGCTGATGCGATGAATGAGAACTTTCATTCGATTTCTGGAGATTTCTTGTGAAGCTAAAACCTCTTCAAGAGCTTCATTGAGTTGTAATTTATCAATTTTAAGTCGCGCTCGTAGTGAAGAATCATGTGTCTGCGTAGTTTCCTGGCATAATCCATAAATTATTTATTTTCTTCTTGAATTTCTCGAAAGAATCTGAATTGTATTTCGTTTTGAGCAAAGATACTTTTCAAGCAAGATTATCGATTCCTTCATAGTCGACTTCGTTCTGAGTTCCTGGCAAATTGTAATTTGTAGCAGTCGTCAAAAGCATTTTTAAGTTGTAGTTAATTTTCGTATCTATTTAGTTCTTGAAGAGTTCTTTTGAAGATTTCGAAAGGGGGTTACTTTCCATTTTGTTGGGTTGAATGTAATTGTTAAGCCGTTCTGCTAGTGTTGATGACGATGTAATAATAACTGCCAAGAACTGTTTGATTCCAAAATGCCTTTCTCTCTCCTTACCATTTACGGTACTTTGTTTGATCTAGGGACTTTAGTCTTGCTAACTTGTTCCAGGCATGTTCTGTTGTGGGTGAACGCGCGTTATCCTCCATGAAAGTGAAATGTGTACAACTATTTAAAAATAAACTATTGTTCCAGTGCAACATTAAGCATGCCGTATGGTGCTCTGCTAACAATTGTGGACCATGTGTCCTGGATCTCAAACCAACTTTGGCTAATCTTCATCGAACTATCCACCTGCAGACACGAACATTTCTTACTTCTTCTAGCCGATTTGTTACTTCAGCCGAAGTCAGGTGCTTATCACGAATTATTGCCATGACCAAAAATCGATGATCATATTCAAATGTTGGTCGAAAATTCTTGGGACTGCTGCACGTGATCACATGATACACCAAGAGTTGAGCCGCAAAGGATAAGCTCCAACCGTTTCGAATTACCAGCTTTTGCTGCATTGGTTGGTGCCAATACAAAAAGCAAAGTGAAATAGATTCAATAAAATTCTGTGCAGATAGTTCTCAGAAGAAGTCAAAACAATATGACATTTTATTAAAAACTTACTGCTTTTACAAAATGAATGCTATCACAACAAGAGGCGCTTTTCAGTTACACATGTGAGCTACTCCGAGCTGTTCCAAGTAGAATTGGAGCAGCTCCGGAGTAGCTCATTGAATTGGAAAGCGCCTAATATTTTGTGCTAAATATGTCAGTTTCTTTTGGAAAGTGACATAATTAAATTAACTTATACCAAGAAAAACAAAATCAGAATTAAATAAACCCATTGGTTCGATTTTTTTGCAGTTGTGTGTATGTACAGGGCTTCAACAGTTCTTCAACTACAATTCGTTTTTGAAAGAAGAAAGAGAAAGAAGCTGATAAAGCTCAAATGAACCATCTGTCTGGAACGTAGGAAATTTTGCCCAAGACATCGGCCCATCTGTCCGACATAATCTGATCCACCTTTCAGTAATGGGTCCGATTGTTTCAGCCTCATTACAAAATGTACGTTCGTCGTCCCAACGAGCGTCGCCTACTCGGATTAACTATATTCACGATGGCGTAGGTCGTATTGTTGGCCGTTCCAATAACTTAACACGTAACGCGTGCATGTCAATTCATACATTGTGTATGTATACGTATGTACACGTTCTACGCAAGCATTAAAATTGAATCGAAAATTCCGACCAAATTGATATCGAACAGGAACGCCTTGGAATATTTTAAGAATTTCTTTTATGCTAATATATCGACTGCATTGGACATTCAACTCGTCTGGAAACTTGCAAAAGTAATTTGCGTTGTTCAAAAAAATAAGATAAATCCCACCTCCACATGTGCTAAATCTTGATTTTGCACATTTCCATATCCTAATGGAATTTGTTTCTTGCAACCACCTTCACCGTCCTTATTAGATTAAGCTCCTCCATAAAGTTCGGTCTCACCGTCAAATTTGATGCTCTTCGTTAAAGTAAACCAAGCAGATTATTGCCCTTCGGTAAACGTCCATGCCTTTTGATTTCTATCGTTTTATCTCGAAGCGTACGTTTTTCTTTATCTACGTAACGCTTAATAACACATAAACCTGTCAAAGCGACAACTGAAAATCCTAAAGATACACATCTACTTATTTATATTTCGGGTAAACAAAAACAGGAGCTCCGACGGTTCACTAAACTTTTCATATTTAATTTTTTTTCTGCATTTGAAATTTAAATGCCCATTATTTTTTTTTTCTTTGAAGGCGGAGTAATTTGCGTCAGTGTATTGTTCTGTTGTTAAATATGTGACTTGGTAATTTTGAGAGTAACCTTTAGACACTGTGATATTTTTTTACGAATTGTTCGCTTTTTCCAAATATAATCCTTGGCATATAACTTCAGCTACCTGCTAGGTTATCCTCTATCAAAAACAATCTTCGGTGTTTATGTATTCTTGTTGAGTCCGTGTTATACCGGTACTACCATCACCGACAAGCAGACTACAATGAGGCCCTTAATTTGGACGGACGGCGTTCTCAAAGATCCACGCCAGGCTCTGAGACGAATTGAACCTGAAATGGGTTGTTTTTGGTTTGGGAATGTACAGGCCTGCGTTGTACACATACATACAACGAGAATTTTGTTGTTACTGTGTTTTGACTACAAATGATGCCGTCCATCGTAAATACAATTTTCGTGTTAAATTTTAACAACTTTTTTTTTAATTAAAGATTAATTTAATGCTTTTACGTTATAATATCCTAGCTGGAACAAAAAAGATCCTTCATGTCATGTGATTTTATTACATAACGTCTTTGCACAAAGGGTTGCTTTAGAATGAACTTGCGTTGGAATTGCTGAATCTGAAAAATATTTTCAAATAAAGGCCAAACACATTATGACGATCAAAGCTGAGATTCCACAGGATCATGTACTTAGTTCCAACAAATACCGACCAAAATACAGCTAATTTATGGACAAGCGATAATACTACCTTAGCTATCTTGGCTGATGACTGCTTTTAGAATAATCAATCATTAACTTGATGACATTGAGAAATGGATGAAGACTTGGCGAATCAGAGTTAACACCTTCAAGTCAATGCCTTTTCAGGAATCACCCTGTATGATAGCTTCTGGGTGATACTCCTATCATTTTTAATTACAAATTTTTCATAGTGATTAATTTCAAGTCCTGATCATTAACTTAAAAAAAAATATATATATCGACTAATAAAAATATAATTTACAATTATACAAAATCCTCATCTTGAACGTCGAGAACCGGCGAGAACGCCACTCCAAGTTATCTAAATTATTAAAAGGGTTGTCCTGTTCGTCCCTAATCTATACGTTCGGCCTTTTTCTATGTTTTAATTAAGCGATCGTCTAGAGAAAAAAAAACATTCGATTTGATAACGCGTTCCTTATTTAATATACGAATTGAATCCGCGCCCGGGAACACAATTATTCCAGCTTTAATTAACGGGTTTATCTAACAACTTAATTATACTATATGGAAACAAAGGGTTCCGATTCTATGCTTTAATATGATATTTGTGAGGCGTAGAAAATAATTCTTAAGTAATCACATCCTGGGGTAATGTCTTGGGTCTTGTTGTTATCGTATGTTAGAAAGCAAGAACTTGCTTAAAATGGGGGGCGTTTAAGTTGTTGGGCGATCTCGAATTTTATCACGTGCTTTGTGCTATTACACGGATATTCCATTCTGTTGTTGGGCTAAGTCGTTTAAGTCGCGTAAGCACTTCGTAATTCTAATCCGATTTGATAAGTACACTTGCGTTCGACATCTCTTACCGCTTTTGCAAGTTTTTTGCGCTTTGAACTTTGAAAGCGTATAATCGAATTTTCTGCCAAAAAAAGATGAGGCATTGCGTTTAGAACTGCTGGAAAGTGCAAGTGAAGAATAAATCATTATTTTTTATGAAATCGTTTTATTTTATTTGTTAATACATGTACTTATTACATTATAATTGTATATTACAAATTAATACAGTGTAATAAAGTACAAAATAAATAATTAGCCAAAGTCAATGGAAAGGGGATATTAGGCAAGAAAGTAAAAGGGAACGAACGAAACTAACAAATGTGTCACTCAGGTGCTATAATATTAATTTTAATTATGATTAAATTGTTCAACAAATACCTACGTTTCTTATTGTTACACAGTAAATTTCAAGACAATGTGTGTCAGGAAGGAACCGAAGTCCACCGCGTTTTATGCCACGCCATAGCCCGAAACAATGGAACTCACTCGAAAGTGAAGAGCCATCGAAGGAGGCTGGGTCGTCTGACATTGAAAAGTGAAATCAAGAGGACCTATAAACTGCAGAAGAAAATCCATACACGTACGCACGCAGAGGTCTTTACGCCGTTAAGAAATCGCGGTCGTGTCTTTTACGATCGGTCTTCCTCCTTCCTCCTGGTCTTTAGTTGTTTATAAAGTCGTAATTGTCGATGTTGATCGCAATTAGCACCTTCGCTGCATCTTACGTGAAGTTGTTCATCGCCGAGATGAAATTTAGTCCGAACTGATAACAGGAGGTCTCAAGCATTGGTAGTAAAGGACGTCCTACGAAGTTGAAATTGTAATATATTTGTGAAGCTGAAAGTAAGTGCCCTTTAATGATATCTGTTCCTCTTGGCTATTCCATATAGAAGAATATAACCAACAATTTATTATAGCGAAAAATGTAACGTCAATTATAAGATTACGTACTTTTCGGTAATATTTAAATCTTCTAAACATGTTCACAATATTAATAAGAGGTGCTTGCAAAATAACAGTTTTTAAAAATTACTATAGAACCTTCACAAATGATTGAAAGGCGTTTAATTGCCAGTACCAGCATTGTAAGATGAAAATTATTAACACGAGTGCGGCTAATTTCAAACGTTTTTCAATCATTTATGAATGCTCCGTATAATATATCCGAATTTAATTTTTTTAAAGTGCATTTCCAATTAAGAAAAATGAGAAGTTAAAACTGATACAGCACAGTAAAAGAATGTTATGAGTAGAATGAAATGAAGGTAAACTCTAAACTGTCTCTTTTAATCTACAAAAAAATGTTTTTTTAAAATTTGATTGGCATTCGAGTTGAACTCACACACTCAGAAATATTTATATTTTTTAAATTTATACACATTTTTAGTATTTAGTTACTAACTAAATAGCTAAAGAACCGAATAAAAATAAAAAAAGAGAAAAAACATGACCAAATATTAATTTTGTCAAGATTTGAAAAGGGATAAAATATTTCCCGCTCAGGGACGTTTAGAGCTTCTTTAAAAAATAGGGTAGTTATGTACATCAGTAAGTTGGGCATACGGAAGATAAAGGCGACTAACTTACAAACGAATATTTATGCAACCATAAAATATAGAAAAACATTCAAGAACGTTTTTATCAAAGAAATATTTGGTGTAAAATTTATAATAAAGTTCAAGATTTTTGTAGATGTTCACAGAAAAATATTTGAGTATTATACAAGCAAGATATGAACTAAAGTTAGATTTTTCTTTTTAATAGAACACTGTATATTTTACAAGTACATTTTGGATTCTAAGTTAAAATCCAGCGAAACTATTTGTATTCGATGAGAAAAAAATTCTGGAATACCTTAAATACTTCCTGAAATATTTTCTTTTTGCAAAAACGCTCCGACGCTCCGTCATTCGTTATTATAAATTTGCCATATTACGAAGAGGTTCGTTTATTTATGGCCTACCGCTGAGATCCAAAAATTATTTTTTTATGGAAAACATGGGAAAGAATCCTCAAAAGAAGGCAATGAAAAAAGAGTCTTCTGATGTAACAAATAAAATTTGACAAAAACCTTGACACCATTTTTTTTGCAGGAATTTAAAAAATTGTTCACTTATATCTACATAAAAATTTTATAGGAACTGTCCCGCACGCTTTTACCAAATAAACCGAAGACAAAAATCAAAACAAAGTAATACAAAACACAAAGCAAAAAAAAGGACTAAACGCAAACTAGTCCCACGGTTGAGGTTGCCTGATAGCGAATAAAAAAAGAAGTGTCTAAACGGATACGAACGAACTTACCTGGATCGCCCGATGTCTGGGGCTGATGCTGCGACCAAAATCCCGAGTCAGTGGAGAAGGCCGTGGGCAAACAGTTTCGCACAGGTAACTGTAGATGTAGATCCACCTGTTGACGATCGCAACAACTTGCAACGAAAAGATTCTCCCCAACAGGAGAGAAATTCCCACTTACTACCAGTCGGTTCAGTGCTGAAGTAATCCCCAATTAAATACGGTATGCAAGGAGGGAAATCCAAAAATAAATAATAATGAAAAATACGTCCGCCAATTTAAACAAAGTTTAATGGTAGTAAAGAAAGCAGTGGACATTAAAAACGTCCCGCCAAGCCACAAAAGTGACAATACGGCGACGGAATATCACAAAAGGCCAAAGGCCGCGACACACTTTTCTTTCTTAAAATTAAACAACAAAAAAAAATTAACATTCGCGCAAAACGCGTAAATAGAATTTCCGTCCGCTAGGGATCCCACACGTTTGTTTACAAACAACAAAATGAAAAGTTAAACGCCGGGAAAACCCGGAATTATTGTAAAAAAATCGACCGCATAAATAAAACAATTATCATAACGCGTAAATAATCGCACAAAAGGTGCGATACCAAACAAAAAAACCTCGACGAGAGACGGAATAGTACCGCTAAACATGTGACCAAGAGCGTAAAGATTAACACCCCGAAGTTGATGAAATTTCAAAGAGGTACAACACCGTGAACCTTTCGAGCACGTCGGCTCCATTCCGATCTCAGCGTCCTGGGGGGAAGACAGTAGGCTTGCCCAGCACTCTCGTGACGCTATAGTGATTTTTCCACCGGTGAAACGGCAAGGTACGTCCAAAGTAAAGCGTTGAAGGTCGTAAAAGAAATCGCTTTCGAAGCTCCAAACGAGTCGAGCATCTCGGGGTGGTAATGAAACGTGCAGCGACCGTTGAACCAAACAGATCCACCAAAAAAAGGCGTCGGAAAATAAGGTCGTAGAACCTTCCAAATTCCGCGGCGTCTTGAGTAAATTCAACAAAATCCCAACTGGGCGCGGTACAGCCAAAATTTCCAAAGCAAGACCGCAGAAATACTTAAGGGATCAACGGAAAATCACACACGTGAAACAAAAATGTCGCTCAATTCACTGCCACGCCACGAATCGTGCAAAAATCTTAAGGCGCCGACCCACAGGCTTCCGGCTGGAGTCTCATCATGGAAACAACTGCACGGCGCGAAATTCAAATCCACCGAACTGGTCAACAGATAACACACAACGACAGAGGCCGTTTAGATGGTAGGCCAAATGCTCGCTCAGAACGGCGAAATAACTCTGAGACAGTAGCCAAGTAAACAAATGGTTTAAAGTGTGAAATCAAACGTAACAGAACACATAAGAACGTTTTGGGATAAACGCAGCTTCGAAGTTAAAAAAGAAACTATTACCTACCTAGTGTACAGTGCAAACTCTTTAATTCATACTCATGTTAATCCGGATATGCAGTAATCCGGACATTCACTACTTCAACTCATAATCCGGACGATTCTCGTTAATCCGGACAATGTCTGTGTGAACCTGTAAACGCATAAAGGGAGCAGACATAAACACGTGAACTTATAGGTCTTGCTTCATGTAAAATTAGTCCCTCCTAAAATTGTTAAAAATCCTGATAAAAACGATGATTCCTGTTTTGTTTCTACTGAAAACAGTCATAATTTTAAAATAAAAAACTTCGTTTGTATGTTTTGCGCCTACTTATGCAGTGAAATTTCCGTTTGAAAAACTCATTTGTACTTTTGTAAAGGAAATGTACCTATAACTATGTTTTATGTGAAAAATTTCTCATTGTATATCTCCAAGTATTGTTTAAAATAAAGCACAGGCCAGTTATATTTTAGCATTAATTTGATGCTTGCCCTACTTAAGCCCCCCAAACATCAAAGTATCAATACTTTTTATAACTAAGCGAAATTTCATATACATACAATGTATTTCGACGACAAATGGAGAAAAAATCAATACAATGACAAAAATAATAATTACCTTCTCAAAACTATTGCGTCAAGTATTTTTTAGTATCCAAAAAGTAAAGTATGAAAATCCCCAACCTTTTAATTAGGACGAATTAAAATTCTAAAACGATTGGACTTAGGACAAATTGTAAAAATTCATGAAAGTCGTTTTAATTACAAAGATTTTTTTTAAGTCAGAATTTTTCGTTACATCATATTTAACAACTTTTAAAATTCCAAATTACAAGGGCTAGTTCGAGATTCAGTCAGTGGCGGATTGGATCGAAAAATATTAGTTACTAGGAGACAAAGGGGGTCCACCTTCAGCTATTAATTCATTTTTATAAGAAATAAATAAAATACTTTACATAAAATAAGTTTTTCAGTTTTCAATTGTTTACGGGAACACTTTAGATTTTTTCTTGGTTTTATTTTAGTATAATCCCTTACCTATAAAAATTACAAATAAATTAACCACTTCAAATTAGAAAGGGGCAGTGAACACGGTCACGCAAACAGAAATTTATCCTCTACCTTATCCGGAGGTAAGATTTTCAGAAAATTGGATTTAGATCGAGCTTACACTCAGGTAAGGGTTTTTGAAGAGTCGACAAGAATTCTTACACTAAATACAACAAAAGGATTATTTCGAGTAATGAGATTACCTTTTGGAATAACTTCAGCACCAGCTTTATTTCAAAGATTGATGAAGAATCAATTGAAAGGATTACCAGAACTTGTAGTATTATACCTCATTGATATAATCAAAGGAAGAAATGAAGAGGATATTGGATATTGGCACCTGAGGAAAATTGATCAAGTTTGGACGGAAAAATCTTCAACTAATGGAAACCAAAACTATGAACAAGTAACTACATCGGTGACTGAATTGCAAGATCAACACAGGACATCCTTGAGAATTGAAGCAATTCCTGCTCAGAAATAATTCAAAATCCAGAAGCACCGACTAAAACAAGTGACCAACTGATGGATGAAGCAATAAATCCAGAAAGTTGTCATCGTTCTAATAGAATTCAAAATCCAGAAGCACCGATTAAATCAACTGATCGACTGATGGATGAAGCAATAAATCCAGAAAGTTGTCATCGTTCTAATAGAATTCGCAGAAGACCAAAGTATTTAAGTGATTATGTGCCGCTTTAGGGAGGGGAAGGAGTGTGGTGTTTGGCAAGAGGGGACGATTAGATAAAGACGACATAAAGTGCTAGATAATAGTTGAGGTAAATAACCACTAAATAAAGATACTGTATAAAAAGTAATAAAAGCTCTTGGAGAATGCAATACGTAACCGAAAAAGAAAACGATGTTGGTTTCGAAATGGCTCAAGTTTTTGGAATTGATTTCTTCTTCCTAGGTGGCCCTAGACAAGTGACGTTTGGAAGTCGCCCCAACTTAACTTGCCTCTGAAATCATGCTGCACACAAGTAATCAATCAATCGATCAAACAGCAGAGATCGTAAGAAAACGATAACGGCATCACAGCGCAGAGAACAAAATTCGAAACCGAAAAGACCACAACAAGGCGGCTCGGATTACTTGATTGTTGTTCGTACAATCAAACCCGTCTAATGCGACCGAACATCTCGGAGGTAGACCCCCGGCCCTTTGGTGATCACCGGCCCGCTAATTGCCCTGATTGATTTCGTACACGGCATGCCTTATCTAAATCGTATTAATTAACGACTGCTCATATTTCGTCAAGCCCCAAACTGAATAATTCGGGCACGTTAAGATAAAAACGTGGGGCTTTTAATGTTATATGGATTTAATTGTTCGTATGAATTCTAAATATATTGCATGATTAATTTTGTTGTTAATGGACCGCATTTTCAGGTCTAATTTTAACCCACGCACATAAATAATATGAGTACTTGAGATGTAACTAAATATAATTGTAAAGATAATAAAAAAAACTTGTGTACAGTGAGTGACTAATTCTTTACACACACGAAAAAATTAAATTAAAAAAAGTGCATGCCACATTCCACATTATTAAATTACGAGGTTTGTTTTTGTCTGAGACAACATGTTTGTAGATCGCCAATATCATTTATCTCTTCCAACAAGAATACCCGTTTATGGCCAACTTTTACTTATTTCATTCAATAATTTTATTTCACTGTTATTATTCCAATCATTCGGTTATTTTTTATGAATACTTAATAAAATTTAATTTGAGTTTCTTATACCGTGTGTCCCACGCCAAGTGTTCACGCTTCTATAATTTTAATATGTTTCCATTTTGTTCTGAATACGTAAGAAACAAACAAATCAAAGATATTTTAAAATCCTTTTGAAGTGATTCCCTTTGTTTTACAAACAAAGTAGTCACACACACACACACACCCGTTAGGATAAGTCTTTTTGAATCTATTAAAATTTCCATGTAATTGCCTCGTTCTTGAGTAGGAGTGTCCACCCTTCCATGGTTTACTATCTCTACACATGTTTTATGGCTTAACGCAAATAGAAAGCGTGTAAGAACGAAACATAATAATAATTGTTTATCTCTTGCTGCACTTGCCCAGTGCCGGTTAACTCGTCGCGTTTATAATTAAGTAAGGCGTATAGCAGTCGAGATATTATTATCTGTTTATGATAATTTATTTCCTCAGCATTTGCTAAGGTGTAGAATGCAGTTAGTCTGGTCAATAATTGAAAATGTGTCACGTGTGCTTTCTACTACGATATTAATAATTAATAAACCTTCCGCTGTGTTCGTCCTGGATGGTACATAATTGGGAAGCGTTGCACCATCGGATCCGATGGATTTCTTCAGATTAATAATAACACACGCACCTTGTCTCGTGTTCATCGTTAGGAAATGCATATGTAAGTGCTACTCGCACCTTGCTCGTTCGTCGTGATGGAATGTGGATGCACACGTATGACTAACAATAGATAAATATATGTGATACCTAATCGCGAAGCTATTTCGAATCTGTTTAGAATCAGATTAGTTCGATGAATTCCAGAAGTGCAAGCAAAACAAGAGTTGTTTGATTATCACGCAAAAACAAATCTTAATTTGTGTTTCGTGTTGTTCGAGATAAAATATCGAATTCTTCCGGACATTTGGGATACTTCCGTTATCTTTTAGTTCGCAATAAAATTGCGATTAAAGTTCGGATAGATTTTAAAACATTTTCTAATCTACATATCATTGTACGGTTGAGAGCTTTTTTTTAAATTATTCCAATCTGTTTCTGAGAGTTTTGAAAAAAACAATAACAATACAGGCTTTTTTTTATAAATAATCCTTTGGAATAATAATTCATTACTGTTCTATAATAACAAATTTTCATTCTTGATTGACGTTGTAGATTTTTGAAATTGCAAAATTTATTTATTTTTCTTGCTGTCATTGCAGTGAAAAATAATAAATGTATAAATAGTTGAAATATTTATAGAATATATTTTTAGGAAACTGCTTACGAAAGAGGCTTATATTAAAACAGTTTGTTTAGGTAATGGGCAAAATTCATTGAAATACGAAAATTTATTGTTGACAAGAATATAATCTTTCGAAAGCACAATGTAATGTTATTTTCGATACTTGTTACGGATGTCTTATTTTGTCTTCTTCAAGAGTTTTTTTTTTCAATGCGATCTTGGCTTTTTTATGAATTTCGTTCTTTCAATGTCTTTATGTGGGGGCCACTCGTGGGCAGTCTTTTATTACATTTATTTAGAACATCTAATTACAGAAAAGTAGAAAAATTACTTAATTTTCTATTTTCGTCTGTCAGAAGAAGGAAATTCGAAAATTTGAGATGAGTTAAAAATGTAACTAACTAGACATTCACTTTTTAAGTGAAAATAACCCCGTTTGGAAAACACGTACAGTTTAACCCGTGTACAGAGTTATGAAATGTAAGAGAGCAAACACCTTAACTGTAAAAGAGGAGCATGTTCCTATTTTGATTACCTTATGTACAATCAGAGTTAAAAGTAATGTCTCCTCCAATAAAATGTGGTTGTCCATCGTAATAAGCAGGCGGCCAAGCAAACATCACGTCTGCCTACTCGTTATAGTGATTAGGCCGCAATTGAACTTTTTATTGGGGATACATTACTTTTAATTCTGATTGTACATATTTTACTAAAGTTCCTTAAAAGATTATGGTTATTAATTTCTACAACCTTCGAAGTGAATGCTAGATTGGGATTGGGTTGAGTTATGTTGCTTTTTATCAATCTTGGCATTTTGACTCTTCTTGCCTTTGTTGCTTTCGGTACTTCTTTTCATGTTCACTTAATTTGCTCTATTCTTCTATTCCATATTCTTCGTGAACTTTCTTGGCCACGTGTTTATCGTTCATTCTTTGTATAGACTGCTCTTCTTAATCTTTGTTTCTATTGGTGTTATTTTTAATTTTGCGTTCCTTTCGATAAAAAAAGCTCTTCTTCTTTCATCTTCTTTCTATTTTTTGACTCTTCTTTGCCTTTGTTGTTTTCTGTACATTTTTCATGTTCACTTAATTTGCCTTTTCTCTTCAGTTCCATTTCTATTGGTGTTATTTGTAAGGTTTTCTTAAAACTTCCTGAAAGTTATCCGCTCTTGCTTTCCTCTCGAAAAATCTTTCTTCTTTCATCTTCTTTCTATTGTTTGATTCTTCTTGCCTTTGTTGCTTTCTGTACTTTTTTTATGTTCACTTAATTTGCCTTTTCTATTCAATGCCATTTTCTTCGTGAACTTTCTTGGCCGAGTGTTTATCGTTCATTCTCCTACCTCCTACCGATTGGCCAATTTGTGCTTTTGGTCTTCTGGTTTGTTCAGTTCCTTACTAATGGCGTGTACACTTACCTTTTTTCGAACTTTGGCTTCACAATGTCCTAACGGACGAAACCACGGTCGCTGCTTTGGAAATAAATTTGTAGTGAGACTCATCACCTTCTTTTTCTATATGTTCATTCTTTGTATATGACAGTCCTTCTTAAGGTTTTTTAAGTTTTTTGAAAGTTATCCTCTCTTGCATTCCTTTCCATAAAGAAACTCCTCTTCTTTTATCTTCGTTCTATTTTTTTGACTCTTCTTGCCTTTGTAGCTTTCTGTATGTTTTTCATGTTCACTTAATTTGCCTTTTCTCTATTCAATCCCATTTTCTTGGCTCCGTGAACTTTATTGGTCACGTGTTTATCGTTCATTCTCTGTACGATGTGTGATCAATTAATACTGTGAATACAGGCATAGTTTTGGATGTTCCGAATCAAAAATTGTATTTGTTTTAAAAACACGATTTAGCAACCTTCCGCCATAAAACTGACAAGTTTCGACGCTAGCAGTTCATTTGTTCAGTTTTAATTGCTGTCTTTGCAAAGCTGTTTGTTGCACTTTGTTGCAAAAATGGATCGTGAACAGCGCGTCAATATTAAGCTTTGCTCCAAGCTTGGCAAAACTCCAACAGAAACATGTGAAATAGTTTACTCAGAAGATATAGTAAACTCAAAACTGTGTACAAGCGGTTCGATAGATTTCGAAAAGATTTTGAATCGATTGACGACGAAGAAAGATCTGAACGCCCTTCGACTTCTTGCAGAGACCAAAAGCACTGCAAAAGTGAATGAAATGCTTCGATCAACCTAAGATTGACTATTCGAGAAATATCTGATGATTAAACTCATAATTTGAACAAAACGCTTCTTTTCCAACAGTCTTTGTCGAAAAAAAAATTATTGTGTGCCCTCATCTGCCGTATTCGCCTGATTTGACACCTTGTCATTTCTGGCTCTTTCCAAAACTGAAGATGTCCATGAATGGACGACGGTTTGAATCAATAGAAGGCGCTAAAGTGGCCGCGGCAGAACGCCTAAACTAAAAGTGCTCACGAAAAGCGATTTCCAGGACTGTTTTGAGCAATGGCTTCATCTCGGAATAAGTATGTGACCAAGCGAAGGGGAGTACTTTGAAGGAGATTAAATAATGTTTCTAATTTAATTAATAAATTTCTTTATATTCATTCATTTACCGAATTCATTGATCAAACCTGATATGTCTGCCTTTCTTAATCTTTGTTTCTATTTGTGTTACTTTTAAGCTTTTTTTTTAAATTTTTTTGAAAGTTATCTTATCTTGCATTTCTTTTGATAAAAAAAGCTCTTCTTTTGTCATTTTCTTCCTATTTTTTTGACTCTTCTTGCCTTTATTGTTTTCTATACTTTTCTCATGTTCACTTAATTTGCCTTCTCTCTTCAATTCCATTTCCTTGGCTTCGTAAACTTTCTTGGCCAGGCGTTTATTGTTCGCTCTTTGTATATGATTACCCCTTCAATTTTTGTTTCCATTGGTGTTATTTTTAAGGTTCTTATTTTTTAAATTTTTTGAAAGTTATCCTCTCTTGTTTCCCTCTTGATAAAAAAACTCAGCTACATTCTTCAAAAATTCTTCGAATTAATAGCATGTCTTTTATAGTTGTAGACTGTAAATCAAACATTAATTGGCATGTTAAAATAAATAGAAGAATTGATATTGTCAATTTTCTGCTATTCTGATATTAGTAATTTATTATTTACATATAGGATGTTCGGAAATTAACTCTACGTAGCGCTATTCTCTGTATTTTTCTGAGGAGAAAATTTTAGTATGATAATGCTCTTAGTTTTTGATGTTTTGTGAAAATGAAACGAAAATGAAAAGAATGCTATTGTTTATTTGTACATTTAAATGGTTGTGCTCATAATATGCTAGTTTATCAATTTCTTTTAAATGTATTGTAAGTTTTGTGGTGCTCATTTCTTTACTATAATGAAGTTAGGATGTTTTTTCCAATTCATTCTAAACAACACTCGAGTTAAGAGGTTCTTGTTCAGAGTTATCCTGACGTTAGAAACTACCGTGTAGTTATAGGGTTTGCTTACAAGGTAGATTTTAGAATGTTCTAGTAAATGGCGCAAATATCTGAAATAGGACCAAAAATTGAGTTAGGAGGTTTGCTAATTTAGGAAGACGTTATGGACATTCGTTTCTATGATTTTCTCCTCAGAATAATAGACAGAAGAATGCTACGTAGATTCAATTGGCCAATTTTCAAACACCCTATATAAAGACTATTCATTAAAAAAATTTTTTTCGTCAAAAAACAGATTCGTAAATTGTATTTGGAAATGGAATATTGCAGCTTAAAAGAAAATATTTTCGTGTAACACTAATGGAAAAATATTAATGTATTTATTTTTGATTGCATAAAAAAATTGCATGATTTTCTTTCCGTGTTTAGGCGGAAAACCAGGTACATCAGTAACAGCTGGCGACCCCAATTTATAACCACACACAAACAAAACTAGTTAAAATAAGCTACATATGGTTTCTACTCGATAAAATTAAAAGAAAAAAAATCATACACACACACACTCACATAAATGCATTTGGATGTTTATTTTTCCGCGAGACTTTTTCCTTTTGTTTTCGTTAAAAGACGCGTTGTATATTATGCGAGTAATATATTCGTCCGGGAAAAGTTTCAAAATAACCACTGGTGAATTCGGGCGATAGTTGAGAGGAGCACGCGGGCGGTTTTTGTCAAAATACCCAGCTCCTTTCATCGTCGCCTGTTTATTTACGTTCGGTAAAAATAGCGAGATCGCACAAGGTGAGAAAATTGCAGGTGCGCGATGGTTTCAGTGGATCTGCGAACGAAACTTCAAAAAGCTCGTTGTAAGTTATCGTGTTGGCGATGAGCTTCATTGAGAAAGGAAAAAGTGCGCCACTGAAAAATATATGGGGGGAAAGTGCTCTGCTGAATGTTTGTGATTTCCTCATTTCCAGGAGCTATTTCTGTACCCAAATGCATCCACATCTGTTTCTATGTGTTTTTAGAACGGAAAAGTGTAAATGATAGTGATCATTCAAACTACAGGAGCACGCGTATTTTGTTAAGTTGGCCTAATTCGTTAGAAAATATTCTGTTGCTTTATATATAATATGCTGAAAGTTAATTGAATATTAATTTTTTTAATAAAATTTAGCGTTTTTGCAACATACTGGAAGGGGGGGGGGGGCGGTAAAACATGTATTTCTATATCAGGGACATACATATTTCTTGGCATTTATTTTAATTAGGAATATTAGTAACCCCAGTAAAAGATTCTGTAAATAAACATAAATTATTTTTGCTCAATTTGAAATCAACCAAATTTGAAAAGCTTCATGAATAAAAATTTATAAATATCGAAAAATATAGTAAATATTCATAAATTTTATTTCCCAATCCTGCGGAATGGTTATTTATTAATTAGTGGTCGAGATTATTTTATAATAAGAAAATATTAGGAATATTCGCTTCTAAACATAAAATTATGCAAACAAACTTCGCTTTCGATATTTGTTTGTAAGAAATTTGAAACTTTACGTTATATTTAGGCACACGCTTACTTGAGCTAATAATTTGCGTTAGATCATATCGAATTAATTTAACTGATGAATTTAAATTATTCTATTTATGTGAATTAATTTAAAAATAATTATGTTATTATTTCTTCATCTAACGTGAAAGTTTTAATTTTTCCTTTCAGTATATTTTAATGAAAATATTGGGCATATTGGTTTCTAAATAAAAATATGAAAATAAACAATTCGATTTTAGCTATAATAAACGTCGAAAGTTTATGTTAAAGTTACGAATACAGTAATAAATGATTTTGACCTGATTTACTTGACAAAATTATATATATTTTTTTTAATTATGAGGTATTCAAATCAAATATTAAGTACAATGTAACATAGCCATAATACATAGCCAATTTATGCAAGCGAAACATGGACCTCGAATAAAGTAGTGCAAACAAGGCTAGAGATGTGGGAAAGAAAAGATATTTAGAGGAAAGAAATACAAAGATAGATGGATAAGAAGAACGAACGATGAGTTGAAAGAACTTTACAAGGAGACAAGTATAACAGGAATTATGAGAACACAAAGGTTAAGATGGCTGGGACACATAGAGAGATTGCCTGAAGAAAGAGTACCCAAGCTACTAACTAAAAATACAATTGGTACGAAGAAGAGAAGAGGCCGTCCAAAAACAAGGTGGAAAGCGGAAGTTGAAAGAGATATAGAAATAATAAAAGTTAAGGGATCGAAAGAAAAAGTGAAGAACAGAAAATTATGGAAGAAAATACTCAACCAAGCTAAGGGCCTGCTAGGCTCGCATGTATATACCATGAATTTATTTTAACATAAAACATTGCTGTTACGTACGAATCTGAGAATCCATAGCAACATTTACAATTTGTAAATTAAACTGTCTTTTTAAAAATAGAACATGAGATGACAGCTGTCATGAATCTGTTCTGTTATTAGCGATTTCGATATACTTGTACTACAAAATAAAAACGACTCTTACAACTACATTAGATAAGTTTATTCTTATTTAAAATAAGTAAACTTAAAACATAAGGAAATCAGAAATTCTTTAATTCAAAACAAACCCTTGTGACTGTGAGGCGCTCACTAAGCCCTGTTTGTTTGTTTACTTCTCGGAAAACTAAATAGACTATAAACTGTCCAAACACACCACAACAATTGAAATTTATTGTTCCCTTAAGTAACGGTAGTAAACACCTATCTTCAAGGAGTTCCGGGAAGGATCATCCTGATGTTAAAACTACCACTAACATGCCTTAGTCTGGCCTCTGTCTGTTCTATCTACTCACGCCAAAGGTTTTATTGCCGGCCGGCTACTATCGTTGGTCCTAATGACCTAGATTATTTAGAGTTGAATGTCCCTTCGGAACTCGTGCGATAAGTTGCCAATCGTTCTAGTATTTCCTAACTCTGGCCCGATCGTCAAGGTAACCCCGTAATTACGTTGTGATCACCTAGTTCCTTTGGTGCGAGCAGTAAAATAACTCTCCAGGACAAGGAATTAGATAATTTAAAATGAAACGCAACAATTAAATTTAATTAATTATTTATTGAAAATAAATTTATTATTTAGTGAAAAAAAAAGAAAAAAAAATGAGAAAAACTGATATCCGCCTCTGTGGGATCGGATATCGTGAGCGAAAAACCCCTACGTTTGAAATCAATACAACTAAACAAAAATTACGATTTATTGTAAGTACAGTATAACTCGCTTAACAGATTTCACCTTCGGATATCGGCGCGATCTATTTACTTTCGATTCACACCGTTGGTGGTTTAATGTCTACACAGATATTAGTTGGAGAGCTCTGCTCCTTAATTAGATTAATGATTAATTGAATTTGAACTTAGCTCGAGTCTTGGTATAAGTGTACTCAATGACTTGTCCTGTTTAATAAACCAACGCACAATATGTCACAGTGGGACTACAGTGTACTTGATTAATGGAGTTAATTAATGAATTAATCAGATGTTTTGGAGAAGTATGTGATACAAAATGCCGCCTTTAGCGATCAATTTGCAAGTAAATCAGCAGCAATCACCTGTTTTTCAGGGACTCCCGTGGGAGGTGTTGGGTATCTATCTCTAGCTAACCTGATTAATACGGTGGAGTGTAGTGAGCCGAACTTCTTCTACTCCTCCACCAGAGCGTTATTTAATTGTTTGAGGGCAGTACTCTCTACTCACTTGCCTGTTTTTCAGGACCCTCTGTCTGTCGTTCTTTCGCCGTCTAACCTATCTAATTAATTTATAGCGCAAGAAATTAGTTTTGACTGTTTTTTTTGCACTCCACTATGGGTGGTTTTGGCATTGCAGTCTCTAGGCAATCGCTTCTAATTAACCGGCAAATCTCTCGGCAAAGACCCCAATTCGGTTCATACGCATACAGGGTGAAAGAGAAACTTTACTAAGAAAATGGCTATGACTATGCAGTTCAAATTGTTCGGCCTCATAGTTTCACGAAATTCGTAGTGACAATTAATTGGCCTTGATTTCTTTGTTTACTTGGTTCCAGCGGCAGATATAATTGCCTCACGCCAGTGGTTGAGATTGGCGACTTCCCTGTACAAATCGAAAAACAACCGTTAGTGTTTCCAATTTGCCGGAGAAAATCCCCCAAGGGTAGAATGATTTCTGAATGTACACTTTATTGAACGCCCAGGTAGATGTGGGGAATAGTTAATTGCTGTTGGTTGATTAAATTACAGAAGTGGCCTAATAATTAAAGGAACAATGACCAATAAATTTTTCTAAGATGTAAGTCCCTAGTGACTTTTAATACTCGCTGAAATGTAACTAAAAATAGTTTGATTAAAATTACCTATGTGCAATGTCAATATGAACTTGACTTTGTCACTAATTAATGCAAATCAAACTATCTCTACGCAATTGTTACCACCAAAGGTGCGCTGAAGAATACAAATAAATGTCAATTACCCAAAGCCGTATAATCCGTGTCACTTCCGCACCTGTTCACTTTGATTAAAAAAACACTCGCGTCCCGGCGCTCGCGTTCGTTTTTTAATTGCCCTTCTTAACACACTGTATTTAAACCGTACCGAAATGATGATTTCTATCAAATGAATAAAGACTACAAGCGCCTAAGGAAAAACTGCTAAGCCAAATTAGAATTGAACTCGACCGTTCTCGTTAAAGCGTCAATGCTATTTCCTGTTTTTTGGCGCCCCGTACTTCCACGAAAACAATTAAAACATACCCCCTCGGACATTGCAGCGAAACTCTGAAACCACTTCGACCAATCATAGTCGTAGCATTTATTTCACATGCACGCCTATTCCAGATGCCCAAAAAAATGTATCAAGAGACCCCCCCCCCATTAACTTATCAGGAATGCTCGCTGTTTGTCTGTCGTAAATGAAGCCCCCATAAATTTTACTATTCAAGTGTAAAAGCTGACATTTTTAAAGTATCTGTTGCCTGACTCAAAGGGAACAGACTCCAGCGAAGGTTTCAACTCGCAATGTAATTTGATATCTTTAACCACATGGACCATTTTATCTGCAATTTTAAGGCGACAAAATGTGTACAAAATCTAAGAAACCAATTTAAACGTCAAATAGATTTGTTTTATGACGTATGTGCGACTGTAGTGGATTTGAAGGCTCCAGCTTGGGAAAAGAAACAGACAAAAACAAAACACTTTAACTTACGAGTAATTCGATATGGTTTTTCCGCTAACATACAAGTACCTGCGATTTCAGCATGACTAAATTTTGTACAGAACTTCGAAATACCCAGATAAAGGTTATTCTGACCGATTTACAACTAGCCGTCCGTAGGTGGTCCAATCTGAAAGGAAAAACACGGCGCCTCGAATTGTTGGCCTACCGCTCGCAAAAATACCGCTGCAAACTCCGAGAATCCGAACATATGTTAGTTATTGAAATTAGACATGCAACAATCGATTTTATTTTGAAAACAATTGCCGCGCCCCTTTCACACTACAACAAGTTTTCAAAAATTTCTTCATTTACCTCCATGCAAAATCTTAAACAACTATAAAAGTTGTTAATTGCAATAGTTACTTGTCCAGGGGTAATTCTTCCTGATACATTTTCACTAACTTTCTTCACCTGACAGATGTTCCAAATTAAAATGGACAAATTTTATATGACATTAGAAACCCTAATGACGACGATCATGCAACGACATTTTAAAAAATTGGAATTAGTTTCCATAGTAATACGAACAGCAATGTTTCATATTAAAATAAATCACGGTATATATCCTGTGTCCAACAATTATTGTAGTCCTGGGTGGTTGTGGTATCACACATGAATGCCGACTTTTACTTTGTATCGTTGAATTGAAGTCTCAAATATTGACTGTTAGACATCAAATAAATGTTTCTTTACGTATTTAACGCTTTAATGCCATTTGAAACAATAATTAGTTAAAAATGTTTGACTCTACAGCCACCCAGGACTACAATAATTGTTGGACACCCGATATAATTTTCAAACTTCAAAACCGCTTACTTTGTTCTGTTTGATGTAAATTTCTGTGTCTACTTTCTTCTTGTTCTGCTATAATTTTTGTATTTTTGGTGCTTATGGTTTTGTATTGGTATGGGGTAGTTCTTCAGCAAATTTTCTTCTTATCTTTACAAGTTGATTATTGAGTTTTTTAAATTCTGCAATTTAATTTATTTGTGAATTGAGTGTATCAAGTTGATTATTATTATTATTATTCAATGATGTTAAGACAGTTCCACTTGTAATTAAACTTTCATTCTTTCTTTAACACATTTTTAAAACGCGTCCGTTTTTTTTTTGACTTGGTGATTGGTTTTTACAAAGTAAAAGTCTATGAAAGCAATAACTTCGTAAAGAATATTTATGACCGAAATAATTTGAAACTCGTTAACAGCAACCTGATTGGTTGTTTAATAAGACGTTCTGTTTACTAACTAGTGATTTTAAAATACAATAATAGATTTATATTTAAATCGTACTCGTAAAATTGGTTCCTATTATGTGATAATAAATGATTTCTTCTGTTGTTACAGAAACGAGCACGGATTGAAATTCCGCCAACTAACGGATGGAAGGCGGTTCATCCAATTAATCTACGAAAACGAAACTTTAAAAGACTGTGAATTCGTCCGACAAAAGGGCCCAGCAACAACGTTCCTAAAATCGTTTAAGAATGATCTCCGCAATCTGATACCTACCTCAAATATAACCGTAGAGATTTTAGATGGTAAGCCATTACCGGACGATATTAATAGTTGGCTTAATTATAAGAGACTCAGGAAAATGTGCAAGAGAGTCCACCGGCGTGTGAGGAAGCAGATGAAATCCGAAAAGAGAAAGAGGAAGAAGAAGGAACCGCGACGGGTGCCGGAAGAATACGGCGGCGAAGAGGAGGAGGACGAGGAGATAAATGCGAGGTAAGAAGAGGTCAAACAAATGGCGCCGTATATAAAACATATGTTTTCTTGTTTTGGTTTCACGTGTCGTCGCCGAAAAGATATACGATATTTACAAATTGTTGTTAACTTCTGTGACGTCATGGATGCTGCTGCAAGATCAAAGCCATACAAGTCCATAAAACACGAATGACATTAAACGCATTATAATTGTTTGGTTGGCGTTCTGGCATTTCTTTTCTTAATTTAGTGTTAACCTACAGAAGTTGGCAGCATTTTGACGCAGCTTATCAAATCTGGATTATCGGGATTCCACTGAAGAGCTTTCGCTTTTTTTTTACTTTGCTTCTTTGCACTGATTATATTTCTTTGAATGCACTGAAACTTTCACTTGGAATCCAGATTCGATGGCGCACAGCTTTGCGATTTTAAGCATTTTTTTCTGCGATTTGTGTGCTTCTGTTTGTTTATAGCGAGCAACGATGAAGTATGTAATTCTGTCCTTTACGCCGTTTTGTGCTTTGAATTCCTCTCGTTTGGTGAAAGGCAAAGTAATACACTGAAGGGTTGTACTTGTGCACCAAATTGTTTAGGTGCTTTTGCACCAATGTTTAACGTTGTAGCTAAAAAAATGCACGCCCAGTTTCGTACACACTCGTTCAATGTTTACAAAAGAAATAATATGCAAATTAAGTTTTCATGGATTCTTTAAGAATAAAAGTCGATGAATTCTATAAATTCAATAAATAATTTGTTAACTCGACGGTTAAAAATAGTGGCTGATTAATAAAGAAAATTTAGTACTATCAAGAATGGAAAAAGAAATGATACAAGTAATTAAAAAGAGAACAATAGTTTTGGATTTCATTTCCACCTCCTTACAATTTCTTTTTTGTAAATACACTTTAACCTTACCTGTAACCTTAATTTACAAAACAAATTAACCCTTTTTGACCTGTTTAAAAAATGTTACACTTGCGCCTTTAGACAAAACAAAATGAGCCTCGATGGCTGGTAAAATAAAAACAAAACTGTTAAATTGTAGCTCGCGGACGAACGCGAATTGTAAACCGAATTGGTTAAAAATAAGCGTTGCGTGCTTATGCAAATCAACTTATGCACTTTCTGTTATGTAGGCTAGTAGATTTCCATGTTGCACAATTCCAGAGAAGTTGAATGAAATGCGTACAAGGCACGACGAGATTCATGCCTTTGAAATAATAATGAATTTTGCATCACATTAGAATGTTAAGAATGAGTTTGTAGTAAGTGTTACATGTCGTGCTTTAAAGATCAAGATATGTATTGTCCTCTTTCTTTTAAGATTTTCTTGAATAGCAGCAAATTGAAAACAATTTCATATTTATGCTAAGGAGTTCTCGAAATTCTTCTGCCACAATTATCGATAATAGATTAACATAGCGATTTAAGAAGATTAAAATGACAGTAAAGCCTCGTATGCACTTTAATTCTTTATCACCATGACTTGATTCAAAATTGAAGTGAGTACGCGGCTTCAGTATTTATACCCAGCAAAAAAGTTTTGGAAGCTCGAGGAGAGTAGAGTCTTTTATAAATCAAAAATTAGTTACCCTGAATTTTCAATTTCAAAAGTGCCGAAATATTTTTGTTTGGATGTTTGGCATTTATTTACTTTCCCCAAAAGTAGATATGTATTGTGTTTGGAGGCCCCAGGCAGAAAATTTCCCTAATACCAAAAAATAATATTTTGTAACACGTTTTATTAAATTTACATCCTCTTTATTCGCTAATATTTATCCAGTGCACATATTTACAAAAAAAAAATGATAACGAGCAAAATACTTCCAGTCAATTTCCTTCTTCTTAAAATTTAACTATATTCATTAAATGGTGAGTTTTAAATTGAAGTATGAAGTGAATTGACTGAAGATTGCGGTAAATTTAAAACGAAACCTTTATTTTTCTTAAATCTACTAAAAATGTTGTGTAAATTTTGCATGATTCTTGCTTTTTAATTACTGCATGTCAGAGAAAATTAATTAACTGCATTTTGAATATTCAAATAAAAAAAGACAAATGTACAAATCAGCAATGAAGATATTCGTCGATGAAACTTATCTTTGCGTATATAGTGATCGCTTGCTTATAGCTTCGATTCTTGTGCAAATCTGATTTACACACTCCAACAACTTCCGACGCAGGTCGTGGGCTTCCCCGTTTTTCTTGGTTCCGGGTACTCTGTGGTGCGGTCACATGGACAATGCCTCTCGGTACACGCACCTGGGGACTTTTTCGGGCACGGACCAATGCTGTAGGCGACACGACCAATGCAAGAAAAACATAAACGGCTCCTCTAGAAAATACCAGTTCTTTAATCCGTCTCCTTTTACAATATCGCACTGTTACTGCGACGCCAGGTATGAGAATGAAATCTTACGTAGGCTTTTTCGTTTTGCGTTAATGGTGGTGGTGGTGGTGGTGATGGGTGCTGCAGCTTTTTCTAAATGGCGAAATGATGCAGTGTTTGTAATTAAAGTTGTACCTAGAAACTATCCAAGTAAACTGCAAATGGAAATACTCTTAATCGTAATTGTAATTATGAGCTTATTCCAAATTGCATACAGGTGATTCCCCAAAACCATGACTGACAAAAGCTAATGATTTGCGATCATTAGCTTTGATCTTGGCATCGCAATGGAAGTTCATAAGTTCATAACTGCAAATGGAAATACTCCTAATTTCAATTTTAATTATGAGATTTTTCCAACTTGCATACAGGTGATTCCCGAAAATCATGACTGACAGAAGCTAATGACTTGCGATCATTAGCTTTTGCCATGTTTGCGATTAAGGTCAAGTTGTACAATGCCAGTTTAAATTTAAGCTAAAGCTTAAACCCATAACAACGATTATTCCAACAATTGTTGTTAAGGATTTAAGTTTTGGTTTAAAGTTAAGCTGGAATTGTACAACTGGCCCTAAATGTCAAAGTGCGATCTTGACATCGCAATCGAAGTTCATAAGTTCCATTACCAGCTGATAAAAGCATAATTGCAATGTGTCGATTGTACGCTGTGATGTATAGTTAAAAACAAGAACGACAAAAATTTATAGTATAGTTTTATTGCTGTGACCCCCATTCTGTTATTGGTTACAATTTGTCAGGCTTATTAAAAGTCACCCAATCTTTCAGGATTTAAGAAAATTCTGTGCTTGATTTATTGCTTTTTATGTAATAGTCCTACATTTAAATATCATACTTATTACATCTATTAGTTACGAACTTAATGTATGTCATGTCTAGTTTTAAAGACTATTGAACAAACTCCTGATATAGATCGGCAACGATCATCGAGAGTAGTCGTTGAAGGCATTAGTACATATTAGATTATTTTTCCTTATGACATTAGTTAAAACTGCAGCTACGAGGGAGATTCAATAATTGTCTATCTGGCCATGAAACAAAAGGGCTACGTTGTTGATATTTAACAGTTAGGAATTCACAAGTCTGACACATCTGTATAATAGCTCAATTCATTTGACAAAAAAAAAAATAGAAATTATTGAACTTTTAAAAGAGGAACTTGAGTAATTTTTAAAGTTCAAACATCGAAGTGTAATAAAGTTTTTGAGTAAAGAAGGTAATACTGCTAAAAATAACCATGAGAGAATATAACCAAGATTGCCCATCAAATTTCCAAGTTAAATTTTAGTTGTCCAAAATGGATTCTCTAACCCAACGAAACTAGGGTTAGAGAATCCATTCGGGACGACCCAAGAGGTGGAAGGCCGTTACAAATACAGAAATGTTAAAAAAAGTTGAGGATTTAGTTATGAAGTACCGACGTCAGCTTACCAATAGCTACAAAAGTTGGAATATCTGAAGCTTCAGTTTTAAGAATATTGGTCTTAGATTTAGGTCTTACCTATTTCGACAACTTAAAAGAACACGAGGAAGACAATTTTCTTCTTATGAGTACCTAAAAGATGCGGAGCTTTCAAAAAAAAATTTTTTCAAATAAGTTAGACAACTGGAGAAAAAGTAACACAGGTGCGTGAACTTAAATGGAGAATTTATTGAAAAGAAAGTGTTTAAATTACCTCCTCTTTTAAATGCGAAGAAAAAGTAACGAAACATGACTCTAACGTTTTTATTATTGGGTATGGAAAAAAATTCATATGAAAATTGGAATTAAATGACTCAAAACCACTATGATTCTCAGCACCCCAATTATTCTAGTAACTTAAACGGTACGTGCTTATGTAAGGTGACCATATGTCCGTTCCCCTTTAGGCGGGGCAGTCCCGATTTTTTACAATTTGTCCAGCGTCAAGTTTTAAAAGTCCTGCTTTTTGGAAAGGTTACGTATTTTGTCAGTTTACACTACAGCAAACAATTAAAAGACTTTTTAATTAGCGATCCCAATCTTAAAAAAAAATTCATTCAGATGTGAAATACAGTGTGTTCAGGAATGATTGAAAAGAAAAGAACACTAGATATGGTGATAAACCACCACCTCTGACAACACTGTTCAGTAATACCAATTCAGTGTTCCCAAATGCTCTCTCACATTTCCCCACCCCATCGCACAAATTTCTCTCAAGTAATCAAGTTATTTTAAAATTTCCCCAAACTCAGTTTTTCTCGAAAATAAATTTATTAATCAATTCAATACACATGAAGTAAATTAGTATCTGAACAATCAGTTATTCGTCACTTTTCTTGAGATATTCTAGAAGTCTTTTATTCGGAGCTAATTTCCTAAATTTAGTTCTTTGAAACAGCTGATGATGATTTACGTCTAAGTGAAATACGAAAGTTCTTTTTATTATCTCTTACAACTGATTCCAAGTTGTCCTGTAATTCAACGGGTGAAACTGCTTTTACCATTTCTTCTGCATGTTCCTTCTAAAAATATTCAAGTTCATTTTTGTTCTCATATGATACACAGACTTACGTTCAAAGGAGAGGCGAAGTCAATGCCATTTAATTTCTTACTTTTGGTGAGATCATTGAGATCATCTTTACTCTCCGTGAGATCGATTACACTCTCCGTGAGATCAATTACACTTGAATTCTTACCGATGTGATGGGACTCGGGAGAACGATGATTGTCAGTGAAAATAATTTTGTCATCATAGCTGTTTAATGCACATGGTACTGTTGCCATTTTGTGTACTTCTGCATCAAATCTAAATTTCAAAATACATTTAAATAAACTTAAATCTACATCATACTATACATGTATACTTAAGTTTATAATTTTCTTGTTTGATTTCCGAAAGCACATTTTTATAATAAGACAATCTGTTATTAGTGTGCCTTAAATTTGCTGAAGCTTGCCTGGATTTTTTGTTACCTTCTATTAACTCCCTGCAATAATATTCATAAATTTATTTGAAGCATGACAAAGGAAATAATTACTTCTTTAAAGTTGACACAAGTGTACGTAATGACTCAGAATCCTTGTTACATCTTGACATTTTATTTGCATGTTCTTTGGCTTCGTTTAGAACACTCAGTACACTATCGAATTTCTGCAGTTTCTCTTTGAGATTACTAATTTCTTCACACAAGTGATCACTTTCTTCGCTTTTCACTTTATAATATTCTAATTGTCCTTTTAATGTTTGGACTGCAGAGTCAGATATTTTGCTTTCATTCTCCAAGTCATGAAGTACAGACCTTAGCTTTGAAGTTTCTTCCTTTGCGTTATTGTATTTTCCAGAGTATATTTCTATATCCTTTTCTTTTAACATTAACTCAGACTGAAAGGTACTAAGTTTTAAGCGAAGAGTCTCGGCATTATCAACAGTGCCATCTGTGTTAGCTGGATTGATATATATTCGATGTATATTCTCTTTAGTCGTCCTGTGCCGACATTGTGGGCAAGTTTTGGCCCTGGAACAATGCAAATGAGATCAGTACGGAAAATTAAAAGTATCATGCAACCAACGTACTTTTGAATCCACCTTGTCAAACAACAGTAATGAAAGATGTGGCCGCAAGGCGTTGTGTAGATGTTGTGTGACGTGGGTGTCAGCGGATCACTGCATATTATACAATTCATGTTCATAGTTGAATAAAAAAAAACTAAGGAAACCTGAAATTTGTAAAAGTTATATCATAAATTTAAAATTTTATTGTAATAGATGTCCATGCGTACTCACTTGAAGTTTAGAGCAATTTTCTACTCTATTCAAATATGTTCGTTATACTTTTATAGAACGGTTTAAATTCAAAAAATTATGACAACATGCAAATGACAGCACCATGGCCTTCTAAACGAATAACAGAATAACCCAGAAGTGACAGTCGTTGTCGGCACTTGGATCTTTTTAAACGTTGACTGATGATCTTCGCCATGTTTCCGATGAGACCTATAAGTGGGAGTATTTAAAATCACTTGGGCAAAAACTGCAAACTTCCATATCAAAAAATACAAAAAGTTTAAGTCACACTTGTAATCACCTAATCACGTTTAAACTATGTAGGTATGTTTAAACACAAGATAAAGTACGTTTGTAAAAAAAAATCTTCTTCATGACTAGGTAGATAATTTTCGAATTTCCCCTCGTACCTACATGTATTTATAGCCGATTACGAATATTTCTTTTCCCATATAGATATAGTTATATAAATACATATGAGATAAATCAGTAACGGAATATTTTATAACAAAAAATAAAAAGTTGGAACGCCTTTTGGTGCGAGGGGATAATTAAGATTCTAGTGGATGAATACACAAAAAAAATTCTACTATTACAGGTCGCGAAAAATAAACATTAGAAAAATAGAGGTATAGAAATTCAATATTGTTCAGGAAGTAGGAATTTAATAGGAATATGCAGAATCGTACTGTACAGATTAAAAAGAAAAACTATTGTTACATTCTGTGCCTCCGACAGACTCATTTTTATAATTGTCACACCATTTAGTTCCACGATTATTCGAGGAAGTTCGACGCGCGATTCCATAGTTATTCCTGAGATGTTCTTCACTGATTCGCAGCACTCTCGAAAGAAATACCGTCCATAAAAGTAGAACCGGGCGCGAAATTTAAATCACTTTTCTATTGAATAGCGAATTGCACGGTCAGTAGCGTAGAACAATGAACCAATTGAAGTGCTAGTTGGTAGAAAAATACTGCAGTTCGTTCCTTGAGTGTTTCAGTGTGCACTTAATGTGTTAAGACTGTGTGTAATTAAATTATACTTCGTGTAGTCCATGATTCACTTCTACCGCGTGATTTTTTAAGTTTTTTATCAACTCTTGCCAAGGAATTTGGTCGGCATGTCGTAGCTTTACTGTAAAACAGCATAAAGGAGTGCAATGACGTACTTTTCACTTAAGCTAAGACATGCCGTCCAAATCTCATGGCAAGAGTTGATAAAAAATTTAAAAAATCGCTCGATATAAGTAAGTATCGGTTTGACCACTTTTTTTACTACTTCGACTTTTGCCTTTTCTGGTATCTCTTTTTTCCCTAATATGCTATTCCTTATGGAATTATTCCCTTATTTGCTTTCGCTATTCTCTCAATTCATCCTTTATACTTCTTCCTTGTTAATTCTTACGCCCAGATACTTCTACAACATGTCCCGGGAAGACTCTCACCCCTAATACCTTTGTTATTGACTGATGAATTTTTGCTAAAATTTGGCAGGTGCCTTTATTAAAAACTCAATATTCACTCAGCATCATCAAACATCATTACAATAAAAATTTATTATTTTTAAAGGGTCTTTTTCTTTATGAATTGCAGAAAAAAATTTGAAAAAGAGAATTTGACCACTTTTACCTTTAATATTACAGACAATAAATTAATTACTGCTACCGTTCTTTCACAAGCCAAATTCTTTTATAATCATGTATGTAGTTACCATAATAACAACAACTCTGCAACAACAGAAATCTATTTAAAAATAAGATTTTGCTTGCACAAGCGATTTGACATAGCAGGAAGATTCTTCAGTAATCAGTTCATACTCCTACCAAACTTTGCTTTTCTCTATCCATAAACAACGAAGTTATAAGGGGTGAAGGTCTTAGCCAGGGCCACCCAGTTTTTACTTGTTCCGCTGTAATATTCTGCCTAGCGTTATTTTATTTACTCCCACTGTCTTTGTTTTTTGTTTATTTATATTCATATTAAATTTCTGAAGTTCTTCATTTGTTCTCTGCTGTTATTAGCATGTCATCTACATAGGTCAATTTTGTAATTTTTATCGTAGTCGTCTTCCAGAATACTATAACAAATGTTGTGGTGTTTTTTTACAGCTGTATCTAGGACTACATTAAAAAGTAGTGGGCTCAGGGTGCATCCCCTGCTTAAATCCTATTGTCTATATGTGTAAGTCTTTGACTGCCACTCTGCCTTTTATAAAGGCCTTTAACATTTTTATATTAACTCTTTGCTCATCCCTCTGTTTTTTTCACAGAATTTTCCACACCTGTTCCACGTCAAAGGTTTAATCCATATCCACTAAAGATGTCTTGGCTATCCTCATTGCTTTTTCCCAAATTTGTCTAAAGATAGTGTCGCGAAGGGCCTCCGTAAGGGCGCCTTCACCATGTCACGCTAAGGGCCTCCACCATGTCGTGCTAGGCCTCCACTATGTCGCGACGGTGCGTCCTTAGCCTTCTGGGTTAATTCGGGGTGCGTAGGTTTATCAGAGGGTAGAGCTTTAAGACAATGATTTAAAAAAAATAATACCTCTTTATTACGTTAAATAAAAACGTTAAAAATTTAGTTGAGGGTGGTTTGTCCGTTAAATTGGGGATGCGGTCCTGGGTCGTTCGCGGCGACTGAGGTTGATTCGCCTAAGGCTACGGTCACAGTGCATCAGTGTTTTACCGATTTTTTACACTGCCGAACACTGCCTATGTCGGTAGAATAATTAAATACGTATTGACAAATGAAAGTGGTCACATTTGGTCACGCTGGTAAAACCTACTGCAAATTGCTGCAAATGTGACCACTTTTATTTGTCAATACGTATTTAATTATTCTACCGACATCGGCAGTGTAAAAAATCGGTAAAACACTGATGTACTGTGACCGTAGCCTAAGTCGGAACAGCGGGCGACGTTTCCTTAGCCGGGGAAGACTGCGGAGCTCGAGACCGGTCCGTGACTGGAGTGGTTGCTCAAGGTCGGTCTCGGTGACAACGTTCCTTGGCTGGAGTGGAGCACGACACGTCCTTGCTCAGCCTATGGGTGATTGGGTTGGAACAGCGTGGCCCGGGCCAGCCTCCGGTGGCGTCTTCTCTTGGATAGCTGGCGAGGGAGATGGTCCTCGTTCTCTTAGGACGGGTTTGGCAATGTTGTCGGCGGCAGTGGCCGATGATATGGCTGCAGCGACGCTGATGCTGGGGCGGCGGCGATGGCGATGTTGGGGGTCCCCTTGTTGTGTTGGCACTAGTGCCCACTGAGTCAGTCTGGAGACTCGACTGGCTTCCCAATTTTGGCCCGCACTTTAAATACACGTTTTTTGCCTATTCGAGCGTTGCATTTTTTCGTCACCTGCTTTGTGTCTGTTTGCGTCATTCGTATACGCTAGTGTACGCGCGTGGCCCCGTTTGTAACAAATTCCGCTGATGTGTTATTATGAAATGTGAACCTTTACGTTATATCGGTTACCTCCTGATTGTGTTTACATTTCGACACGGTCGCAATTTACCCTCGATTACACAAGTTCGCGTTTAAATACTTTTTATGTTTTTTATTCGCGGAACACAGAAAAAACCCTCGTGGTTTTTAGAAAATTCCCCTCGTGACAATAGTCCCTCTGTTCTGCCTGAAACTATCTATATCTTCTATTGCATGTCTTAAGTGATCTCTTAGTCTCTTTTCCAGAATTTTTGCACATAATTTTCCTACTGTGCTCGTCAGAGTAATTCCTCTGTAGTTTTTCCATTTTGTATTTTCTCCTTTCCCGTTTTGCAGTCTTTTGGCGCAACCTTCTCTCTCTTTATCTTATTATTGAGCATAACTAGTATTTTACCATTTCCCCTGAGAATTTGCAAGCTCAGGGAATTTGATATTTTAGGAAAAATCTCATCGTCCCCGGGTGGTTTTCCAAATTTAATTTCATATACAAGTACACATAGACAACGGTCTGGTTCTCTGCAACTTATTTCTTCTTCTTTTATTTGTTCTTCAAGTTCTTCTCCAGATTCTTCTTAAATTTTATTTGTTCTTCTTCCAAAAGCTTTTTAAAATATTCTTTCCCACTTATTTCCTCTTCTTTTATTTGTTCTTCATGTTCTTCTGCAGATTCTTCTTAAATTTTTTTTGTTCTTCTTCCAAAAGTTGTTTGAAATATTCTCTCCATCTTATCATTATTTCTTCTTCCCCCGTTTACAAATAAAATTTAAAAAAAAGAATTTGTGCCTATTCTTCCCACCTTAATTTATAAAACTGCCAATGTTTATTATTGGACGACAAATAGTAAAAGTTAAACGTTTTCCACAAAATATTAACTCACTCCTAATAGGTTCAATAAACATGAATATTTCAAGAACTATCGTGTAGACTATAGAGGATCGTATATTACGTTTTTCTACGAGAAAATATTCAGGTTGGCCCATTAAAAAAAATTCTGCTTTCTGTTTCTTCGACTTTAGGAAACAACATGTATTTTTTGTCAAAATAATTTTAGGTTCTAGTACTTAATAGGCAGAAACTCTCTGTGAGTAGTATTGCTGGCTTACTTTCTTACGGAGAATTATCATTATACATCAAATGTGTATGTATTGTTGCCTATCGTGACTTTTGCTAGGCGCTGGTAGTAGTTTATAAATAATAAGTAAAAACAGGTGGTAGTTTCCAAATAACAGGTAGCGGTTAAAAAATGCAGCAATTTTTTACCTGTTATTTATAACCTGCTATCAGCACCCAGCAAAAGTCATGACAGGCAACCATACATACGTATGTATTTGATACATAATGTTAATTCTACTTATGAAAGTGAGCCAGAACGCCCCTGTCTGCACAGCCATACCATTTCTGTGAAAGAAAAGAATTCTATTTCGTTTCGTAAAAGATCTGACTCACCTTGTATATTCACGGGTCCGCAAATGTCAAATTTTTTGTTACCTACTTTACTTGACAAATTGCATTTAATTTTAAATTTAGATCCGCAAGTGCGCCGAGTGCACAAATTTGTAGGGGCGTAAGTATCAAGTGATCTAGTTTATCATCATCCTCAGAAGGAATTAGGTCATGTCTTAGTTGGGTTCAGAAAATTTGTTCATTTTAGATTTATTTGTGCTTGTAATATGAAATATAGCCGAGAAGAAAGACAGAATTCCAAAGAAACTTTACTTTTCAGGTTGTCGTGGCAACTCTTTCGAACACGCACGCAACTGAAATTCCAGCGCGGACAAAAACACGCATAATTAGCGCGCTTTTTGCGAATCACTGCTACCGACTAATTAATTCGGCGCGACGGCCTCGGCGGCAACTTCTGGAAAAGTTCACGCCGTGTAAAAATCGCGAATTCACGCGATGACTGCGCGAACATTAAACTTACATAAAAGTGTCTTCTTTTCGGCGAGCAAACGAGAAATAATCATTTCTTCTCGGAAGCGCCGAGATAATTTACGCCAGCGGCTTCCCCAAGTGACAGACACGTAATTTTTAATTAAGAAGAGCGGCCGTAAAAACGAACTTGCATCTCAGATGAGCGTTCGACCAGAAACCCGCGATGAAAAGGCATTCAATTAAGTCGGACAATCGCCAGGACGATATCTATAAAGTACAGAAATCTATAAAAACGTGTTCATATAAGTATATGGAATTATATACCCTCAATAACAAATAAGTCGAAAGAAATAGTTCATTATTAAGGTATCAAGGGCGATACCTATTTCTTTCGACATATAAGGTTTATAACGCCCGAAGTCGGCAGTGTACAATCCGAGGGTCTTCTGCCCGAGGGGTGTACGCCCACCGAGACCTGTGGTTAATGTCCGACTAGTTTTGTATTTCGTTAGCTTTATAATAATTTATTAAAACCATCAAATCGCTAGAAATCATAGATTTTTTTGAAATGTAGTATGTAAACAACATATTTTGTTTGTCAGTTTTGTGACTTTTCATTTAGATGCTGTAGGTTAGTTAATTAATAAAATGGAAAAAGAAGAGTTTAATCTCTTAGAAAAAGCTCTCAGCGAAAGCCCTTATACCCCAAAGAACAAAAAAAAACAGTGTGAGAGTGAGTATTTCCTTTTTCAAGAATGATTGCGTTAATAAAGATTACTTACAATTTATATTGTTATTTTCCATAATAGAATGCCTTGAAAATGTATAACGCCCTTGGAGATTATTTCAATGCAAACGCGTCTTAAAGTTGAGCTATTATCGTGTTATAATAGTCTAATCGGACATTAAATTAATTAATCGATCTTTAATTTATTTTAAAAACAATATTCCCTTCGAAACGTATGAGAAGTGTAAACGAAGGTGGCAGCATTTTTTATGCTTGTGATTCACCTGAGGAAACAGTTTACTGTTACAATTCGATGTTTGATTTCAGGTTTTTTTTTTGCTCCGTGGTGTATGCAAGTGGAAATCAATAAGTCTATTAGAAACTACTGAAAAATATTTATTTAGTTAACTTTTAAAATTCGAGTTGAGAAAGAAAGCACAATTTTGTAAATTCGACTTGAGGAAAAAACACAACCCGGCGTAAAGGAGTTTGAGTTTGTTTTGTTACACTGACGATTGTATGAATTTCAGTAGGAATAAGAGAGGCATCGACGACTTCTTTCGCATTCCGGGCACGATGTGGTGCGGCAAAGGATACAGCGCTAACAAGTACACGGATCTTGGGCCCTTTGCAAGAACGGACATGTGCTGTCGGACGCACGACAAAGCCTGTCCGTTTTGGATCGGAGGATTGCAGACCAAGTACGGTCTTCACAATATTAGATTGAACACACTCATGCACTGTCACTGCGATGAACGGTTAGTGTCCGTAGAGCTAACTCAACGTTTCATTACTACTTTAGTATCTTTCTCCTTCATTCATGCATTATAATCTCCTAATGTTTTCTATCAACGTGTATGATACGTATTAGCGTATCACTTCCTCTACATTATATTCTCCTTTTTTTTTAATTAGTTTTGGTTTTATTTCCCTTTTTTGTTTTCTTGTTACGTCATAATGACATAGTGACATATGAAAATATTCTTATAAATTACTATATAAATTTCCGCTGTTATGCATTAATTTTCTTTTGTTTTGCCGTTTCCTTTTTTGATGTTCGCAAAACTTTTCCCCTTACGTCACATGTATTTGCATTTTCGGGCAATGCTCGCAGGGTATGCAGAATCGACATTGTCTGGGTCCTGCCAAAGCATCAAAAATCAGACCTTAACGATGTCATTAACGATCATTTCTTTGGCCAGTTTTAAATGGTCATTTTTGACAATGCTAAATCTCGAAGGTCTTGTAAAATATGGGCTGAACATAAAGATAAACAAATCTTTCGATGTTACCTATAAAGTTTCAAGTTCGCGTGCAATGTAATTATTATTGTGTCATGCCCAACAGCCAGTTATTTGGGCTTCTGCTTATTGCATTAGAGAGTTACCTCTAAATGGTCGAAGTGTTCACTTGATTAGGTTATTAACCGTTGTCTTGTTTAAATAATTTAGACCAACCATTTGATTAAATTAATATGTCATATTACTTATATGTAAAATGGAGATCTCTTTAAAAAGTTCGAATGAGCTTTCAGACATGTGAATGTGGATTTCTGCCTCGTATACAGGGGCACTCTAAAGTTTAATTGGCCCAACATACTTGTATCATTTATAGTTCCATTGACTAATTTAAAAAGATGAACAACAGCAGCGACTATTCTACGTACTTCAAGACTATCAGCTTCAAACATATGACATAGATCGGGCAGTGACATTTCTCCACTAACAGGGTATACACCAAACTGTCTATAGTAAAGATATTTTAGAACTTTTTCTACTATTTCTTTTTGATATTTGCAAATTGGAAACCAAATTATAGAACCATATTCCAAGACAGATCTCTCTCCAAAGCGAAATATAATATTTTTGTTACTTTCAAATCAGTGAAGTCACGACTGTTGCGAAAAACGAAACCTAACATTCGCAAACTTTTGCTACAGATTTCCTTAAGATGATCTTCAAACGTTAAGCGTGAATCAAAAGTTATTCCCAAGTCTTTATCCGTCTTCTCGATAACATGAGATTCAATCTGATAATTGAATGCAATCGAACACCTTTTTCTAGTGAATGAGACAACCTTGCATTTAGCAGCATTCAAACTTAACTTATTGCTCGAGCACCGGTTGATCTAACCGATACTGTAGAAGTCGACAATCACTAACTCCAATGATTGAACAAAAAGTCTTTACATCATCAGCGAATAATAAATTGGCACAATCGAAAACATTAGGCAAGTCATTTATGAAAATGGAGAATAGGAGAGGACCCAGATTAGACCCCTGTGGTACTCCCGAAGTTGGAAAAACTACAGTACATAAATAAGAACTAAACAACTGAACTAGAACAGAAGACACCTATTGAACGCAATTATTTATGTAGTATCAGTTTGTGATGCACTGGGTCGAAGGCCTTCTCAAAGTCAGTGCAAATAACATCTACCCGACCTGATTTATCCAAAGTATTTAGAATATATATATATTGTATTATAGAATATATTGTGAAAAGTTGGATAAATTAGTGGTTGTAGATTTGCCGCTCATGAAGCAATTTTCTTTCAATTACGATGATAACATACAGAGCGTTCCATTTGAAAAGAGTTTGTAATGAAAGATATATCGAAAACTTCACATTCAATTATTTTCTCGTTTTCAAATTTGTAATTAGCGGAAAAAGGCAGACGTATTTCCTTATTTGATGGAATATGTATCTCAAAAAATAAGAAAGTTCGCAATGGTGTCGACTTACTTTGAAATAGGGTCAATTTCTTTTAAATTTAAGATAAGTTCGGAATGAATGTACTGTAATATAGGTACCTTTGAGGGGTAGATTGTGAATTTATTCATTAATGGTTACGACTAGAGAGGGGATTTTTAAGAGAAATTATTTTTATAATCGATATTTATATATGTATATTTTATTTTACATGGACTATTGCAGATTGCCGACGGACTGGATCATGATTACATATTCTATGGCCATGTAGTATAAAATGTATGAACATGATTGTATGCGAATTTTTGCAGTGCGATGCGGTGCGGCCTGCCCGAGTATAGTTTGCGCTGGCCTTAGTAGATATAAAAAATACTACTCGTACAAATTGGCATGACACCGAGCCGTGTCTCCTTAACTCACATAAAATTTCCATTTTCTGACATTTACAATGATTTTTGCACTTGTTGGCTATTAGAAGGATTTTTCGTTGCAAGTATCCATTGATTTCGGATAATGTCGACTTTGCCGAGCAAGGATGTGTAACCCGGATAATGCCGGCTCGTAACATATTCATCTTTAGAATGATAAAAATTTAGAACGACACAGAATGTTTACAAAGAGACGAAAATTATGTATCAATAAAACATGCAGGAAGTGTTGCTCTTGGGAGTTAATTTTGCAGCAATTTGCATGAAGTACAGCTACGATTATTGCTTGCAAAAGCAATGCACGAACTAAAAGCCATAAATGAGGAGCCTTCGACTATACTCAATTGAAATTCATCTTCCAACAAAACAATTCTTAGGCTGAGGTGCACCAACGTCGTAGTTAACCAATCTTAGATTAAACACTTTAATTTGAGATTAACTTTAATCAGTGTCTGTGCAATTCAAAAAAATGATTAAAGCAGGCTTTACACGAACGTAATGCAATGCCATGAACATTGCACACAAAAATTACATTTGCTCCCGGCTATTTCTTAGTTGAATGTAAATATTTATGGTGCCTCATATTTGAGTGGTTTTATTGCGGTTCACTCACATTTGTCAGTGCACATGCGCACGAAAAAAATTGCGTCTTGCTGCAATTCAAATTGCATCGTGTAAAGCCTGCTTGAAATAAATTGTAATTTTCATTTCATTTGTCACTGGTAGAATTTATTACAACTAACTAAGCAAACACTTTAGAAGACAAATCGTTTAATAAAACATATTGGTTAATTGGATAGCCTGTTTAGCCAATTATCATTAAAATTCAAAAGAATGGTTTTAGAATTTCAAGAATCACAAGTATTTACCAAAAAAACAAATCGAGTTTCTCTTAAAGTTGTTTTTAGCTCAAAATTGCAGTTGCAAAACCAAACAACCAACCAACCACTCCTTCGTCCACGTGCTTCGAAAAGTAACACACTTATTAAGGGACGTAAAAACAAATAAATTAGTCTTGCGTCGGCCAATTAACATTCATCCTCCAACGGTTAAAGCTTTTGCTATTCAGACAAGATGATCGCCATAAAACGAGCCGCACTTTGCATTTTTTATGCTCTTTTGACCGTTTGTTTGGGTAAATTTCGACGCGAACACACACGCGGAAAAAGAAGAAAAAACAAACCGGAATTGAATTCTTACATCAAAGAGCCCATCGCGTCCAGGAAAGTTTACACTTTCGAGAAATGTGAATCCGAAAATAAATCTCCTGCGACTCGTAAAATCAATCTTGCCGAGATATCTTTTGGGTAAATCTCGATTTGTACCTGTTTTTTTTTTTGACCATTCGTTCTTACTGTACTTAGCTCTGACGACGCGACGCACGTTTCAAATCTTATCTGCTTCGTTAATATTAAACGGTTAATTAAGAGCCAAGACTCAATTACGCACAAAAAAACATAATTACAGTAATTATAGATTAAGTAATGTTTTACTTATCGCTACATATTAAATTATTATTATTAATTACGCCGCAGTAACAACAAACCGAGGCTTTAACTATTTGGGCATTCGGATGTGTGCGTGACGATATCGTAACGATTAGGGACTATCATCAGGGTTCAAATGAGCAACTGACTTTTATTTTAACAACTTAGCATACAATTCCTGCATTTGTGTGCGTTTCATTCATTTAGGATCACAGCAAAGTGCAAGTAACAGCGTGAATATTTAAAGCCCGTCTGAGCTGCTGTCTCGTTAGAGTCAGGGGTGAGGGCAACGAAGAGATAATTCGGTTATTAACAAAGATCCCGGAATAACTGTAATAACTTTGTTTAATTGATGTATTAACTTGGACTGCACGTTCCGCACACAATTAGTTGCACACAGGGTGGTCCGATAAAATTTTGTGTTATCTCAAATTCTTAAATTACAAACTTAATACATACAACAGCAATCAGGATTTCAAGATCTCGCATTGAAAATTCTCACGTGCTACTGCGGTGACAAGTCCGTCTGTGAAATAACAAAATGTGCTTAAATTTCTTAGGTCTGTTTCTTAAGTGCTCCTTGGCATTTTAACATCGAACACCTTCGCGTATACTATACATATACATATTTCACAACGGGAAAAGAAACACACTCGTCGGGCGGCATCCGTTTCGTCACAGAACATATTTCGAACAAAGCGAACCCACGTCATTTTTCGTCACTTGGCGGGCCCTCTCGAGATTCATGTACCTGTCTTTTGTTTGGTTTTCGGCGGGAGGTCCTTCCGAAAATTTCAGAAAATTACGTCCGCCGTTATTTATGGCCTTTAAAATACCCAGTCAAGAGATTCCAAATTTTACAATCTTGTTTCACAAGCAACTCTTAGAACGATTAAATTATAATGCACATTGAAAAATATGATCATTGCGAAATACTTTGAAAAGTCTAAGTTTATGAAGTCGAAGTAATATCTTATGCCGTGAAGTGTGAAAGTGGTAAGGAAGTTGACAACAAGTAATAATTTTTGCTCTGCTTGAAATAACGAAAGTTGTTCGTTCCATTTGCATGTAGACTAGGTTTTAGTTAATTAATGAGTGGGTGTTAATTAATCGCTTTGTTCAAAATGTCGGCGATTGATTTAATTATTTCTCTTGCAAAGTTCCAAAAGACATCAAAATTTACGAAACAGTGAATACCTCACTTGCAAATTAAGTAAGAATAGTAAAGGCGACAGATAGTGGTATAAAAATAAATAAACAAGAAAAAATTCACATTGATCTAATTCCAGACCTGCTCCATAATGTTATGAAAAATTAAGACTACTTGATGAATTCTTCAATTGAACACTTAATAGTTTTAATTGAGTAGTTTTGATGTTCTGAATTGCTTTGAAAATTCAGGAAATATGATGTGACCTTCAAGGGCGTTTATTAGGTCCTACGATTTTGTAACGTGACTTTGTACTTTTCACTCAAATGTATAAATAAATATTCTTTACTATGCTACCGATTTAAAAGATTTTATTTATTTATTATATTTTTATACTTAAATAGATGTGTCCTTCAGATTACATAATATTTTATTTTACATTTTAATAACCTCTTCAAAGCATTTTTCAGAAAGAACTTTCTTCACTTTTATTCGAGATTAACTTAATTAATCGAAGTCGGTGCAACTCACCCTTAAGTTTAAATAAATACCTATTAAGCTTTTTACGAAAGAAAGCAAATTCCTTTAACTTAAAAATATATAAAGCTGTTTAAATTAGAAAGTAGAAAGTTCTTTTTTTTTTAATTTTAATGTGAAATCACTTTCTTTGCAACTGGAAAAAAAATTGTGTTACGATCCTTCGCAGCTTCCTGCGTTTAACACGTACGCACACAACCCAAACGGCGGCAAAGAAATGACCCTTGCGCGCATTATTAGATCAAGAGGTATCTTCACACTTGGCCGATCCTTTTCTGCGCCTGTCAATTGTTCGTTGGGGACGTGGCCTACTGTTGTCTGAACGACGCGACGCCGACGCCGGCGCCGCTTTCTCCTAACACTACCTACCTCCTATGCAACGCGTGCTCGATACATTAACTTTGAACTTTTTAAAATTTTTGATTTAAAAAAAGCCCTTTTTAATAATTACGCCAGCGTTATGGGAACGGACACTTCAATAAAAAGAAAGATTATGGAAGAAAAGAACTATTTAATTATAAGTATCACAAACTCTTTTAAACGGCGCACAAACACTTAACGTTTCGCAGTCGTTCGATGAAGCTGTCCGTTTAAAAGAGTTTGTGATACAATTTTCATCGGACAAGAACCAGCTTTAATTATTTAATTATAAGGTCATTCTGACATAACGCGTTACACTAACTTTTGAACAAGAAATAAGAGAGAAAGTATGTATAGACCGTATGTTGGAACATACTAGGAGGACACTTATACAATACACAGAAGAACACTGGTGAAAAAAAGGTCAAAAAAAGTTAGTTAGGAGCAAATACATTAGACCTTGAAAAGGTCTGATTAAGATAAAGCTAAATGGAAAAGAGTTATCACTAGGAGATGAACGAAAATGTGATGGAGAGGCTCGAAGTCGTGGGCTTATTCGTCAATATATGGAGATTTTGCAAAATGCTCATGATTATCGATGTTGATGCAGCAATAAAATGTCGAAAGTAATATCTACAAGTCACCACTTTTGAAGCCTTCAATTAATTAATTTAGAAAAAAATGGCATTTAATAAAATATAATTTTACTTTCCAAGTTTTAATCAATCAACTAATCAAATTTATTAATTCATACTGCTTATTCCTCTAACTCTAATCCCTCTTCATGGAGATGAGGCAGCTTTGATGCAATTTCGATATAAATACATATTTATTAAACAAAGTTAAAACGTGCTTGAGGTACAAAGGGGAGGTTATGTAACCTTTATTGCGAAAAATGCGGAAACTATTCCACTTTTAATTCTGTATCCGTAAGTTCTCGATGTTACAAAAATCTACTAAGACTCTTCAGTTCTTCAATTTGTTGATCACAACTTTCTATATAAATACTAGAGCCCAGTAGAAAGCTTCCCTCCGTCCTTCTCTTACGTATATTTACTTACCGCAGGAATCCTGTCTCACTCATACTTATTCATTAGAGTGCGAGCGGCTTGTGTCTTATACCGTGTTCTATAAATAACAAATATTTAAATCAATTTTCCAAAGGTACTGCTACCACAAGACTCTAACGTGAATTATTCCTGAATTATTTTCCTTGATTGGTAAGTCTGCGCTACATCTTTCATCAGCTTTTCTTCGACTAACAACAGCGAAGAATGGGTGTAGGTAAATAGATCCTAAAATAGGCGCCGGGGTGAACAAAGTACCTAGTTGATCCTAAGTAGGCCTCGACAGTGTTCCCAATGTGTCTCGCCTTTCCAGTTGATCGTTCGCAATAATCACAGAAGTTTTAACTAAACTCACTCGTACGTTCAGGATAGTGGTACAAATACACAAACGGCTACAATAATAATTGATTCAGTTATAATTAATTATAATGGTCACACAAACAGATTAATCATAAGCCACAGAATGTCGACTAAAACGCTGTAATTAAAACGATTTCAAATTGAAATTGAGGAACGACGTAGCTCCAATTTTAACCTTAATTGAGCTTTTATACTAGTAAAATTATACGAAACATGTACTATCGTTTATTGTAAGAACGACGCAGATCCTATCACTGCATGTACCTTAAGTTAGTGAAATAGGAGATGCGTCTTGTATCATTGGCACAAGAAACCAAACTTGTTTTTTGCGTTTTTCGCAAAAGCCTTTATTTTGGAGCTGCGTCCTTCTTGCAGCAAGGTCCTCAATTGTTGTACTTAAGTGTACAACTTAATTTACTCGACTCGATATTTCAGATCTAATCCGTCTTACCGCTACTACAATAATTTATATCAAATAATTACAGGCGCATGATCTGTCAAAAATCACTCATTAATAATGCAGCGTCCCAAAACAGTTAATAAGAGATATTAATTAATCTCACACAACCAAGAATGTGTTTAGTAGATCAAGGTCGTTCACGCCTACCTGCATGCATTCTATTTGGTCTTCCCTTCAGTCTGAGCACGAAATCACGGGTTGCAAATCACGCTTCGATAGCAACTGCTTCCCAAAATATCGGTTAAATACCGAGTACCAAAAGAATATCCAAACAAAAGAGTATCCACATGAAAAAATATCCCAAAGAAAAGCCTGAGTTAAAAGGAGAAACAGTGTAATTAATAACAAGATGGCGTCATGGCGTTAGCCTAACATTACCTGGATTTTGGGAAAACGAGGCGCTGGCAAAGTTGTGAAAATCACCCTAAACTCGTTTGATGATGCTCTAACAATTTCCGATCACGTCAATTTCGAGTTTTCCTAATCGACATGATCTCAGATGCCGTCAGCCCCAACCAATTGGAAACCATTATTATCGATATGCCCATATTAGGACATTAGGATATCAGGGTTGCCACGATAAATTCTAAGTTGACTGAAAATTTTCAAATATTGCCAACCTATTCCTTACGCAATTTGAGACTGTAACAGTACAAGGGCATGGTCTACCGATTTTTCTGGTCAATAGATTTGTTTCAGATTTTATTATCGTTTATAATTAATTATAATAGAAAAAATAGTGTAAAGTACACGTTCCATAAGACTTGTCCATAAAAAAAACTCGCCACTCTGCGGCTCGTTTTCTAAACTTGAACGCGTGCGCTAAATCAGGTTCTTTTTAATATACTATTTTAGTTATGAATTAAAATAGGAAGACGAAATAAGTTGTTCAGTTCGTAGCTTTGTTTTCGTTGTGGGAAAAGACAACAAAGGATAAATCGAATTAATTGAATTCTCACAACAAAAGGAAGTAAATCTCGCAACACCGGCATTTTGTTGTCCGCTTTCTCATTGTTCTTATCTGTCGACGCGCTCGACGTTTATGGTTATTTATAATTTATTATGTTATTTAATTAGAACAGAAAATTAACTCGCAGGTCGATAAAAATGTAACCGAGATGTTCGAGCGCTTGTTTCACCTCGGTAACATCGATAAACTTACACGATTTACAGCCGTCCAAATCCAAGTAAATTCCAGGTGTGTCTTTGGTTCTTTGCTTTGCTTTCTTCGTGGCTAAACAAGAGGGCACTAAATATATAAGCCACATTGTGTGCGGCGATACATCACGTGTTCGATCATGCGTGAGCGCGTTTTTACGCGTCGTTTTTTGAGCGTGAATTTTTTTCCGGTGATAACGCCCGCGCGTAATAAATTGTACGCACATATATTAGAATTCGGGGGGCAAACAAATCAATTGTGTGTGGCTGTATGCGCCGACACAATTTGCTGAAGCCGTAAAAACTAATCGGATATTCGCATTGTAGTTTTATCACGTGCTTCCGGTCGAGCGCCGCGATGCGCTGCGTCTACACACTTGTTTACGACCTTTCTGGTCATTTTGTGTCGTCGTTAGGGGGGTGACGCCTTACTAACATATGTCTCTTAAACAACCACATCATTATAGGCCCATACATCTTATGTAAAAAAATCGATTGTTAAATAACATAACTACAATGCCCCAAAATAATTTAGGAAAATGTTATGTATGCAAGTAACTTTAAATACTAGTTCCTTTTTGGGAAATGTGGTACAAAGTTTTTATTATAATACATTAACTCCTATCTGTTACGGGTAGTATAACATGGAACCTAATAATGAAATCTATCTAAACTATTCTGTGTGTTATTTCTGTAGAAATTTTGCTCTTCTTGCTTTTTTCCACATAAATTACAAGAATATATGTAGAAAATGCTGCTAATACAGTTAGTAATAGCTGACGACGTAAAATAGCGCATAAACTTTATGGGCCTTTAAATTACCACAAGAACAAGATAAAATTCTACAGGAATTCGTATCGAAATATCCGACAATGTTCGGTTGGATATTTCTGGACTAATTCAATACGGTGAGTGAGCACTTTGAGCTTTTTATAAAAATTAGAAATCTAAAAAGTCGTGAAAATAATTAAACGTTTTCTTAACGGTATGACGTACATAATACGTAATAGAATTAAACTAGAAATTTATTTTTTATATAAATACATAACTACGAGATTTAATACTCCTATTTAATCACGGAGAAAACGCCGCAGGATCCAATTCTTGAAAATTTGGAATGGAAACGCTCATCAGTTCTCTACCTTGGGCTTTTCAAAATTCCGAGACTTTTTTTATTCGCCGATAGTTTCCAGTAAATCAGGGGTGGGCAATATTTCTTGATCACTGGCCATGAGGTCTTTCGCAAAACCTCCAGCAGGCCGCAGGTACTTTCCGTTACATGAAGAACTCATTGCAAAGGAAGATCTTTATGAAAAAAAAATAAAAAATACGGCTTAGCGTGGCAGGACTAAACAAAATGTCGGTCGTAATTTGCCTACCCCTATAGTACATTTTCGATCTTCTTTACATATAGCCCAAAATTACTCAATTGGATGCGTTTGGAGAAGATTGGCAATGTTTTCGTTATAACTTCATCATCATCGGGCTGATCAATCCTTAGGGTTTTGGCTAAAGCTAAGGTGGATTACTCTTCGTTTATTTCCAGATGTGGGTCTTGCTTGAATTTGTTATTTTGTTCCATTCCCACACTTGGCTTTTCAATCCGTTACTCTAACCGCTCCTTTGTCCTTTTAAATTTCCTCTCGCTTCGTCTTCCTTTGGCTCCTGACCATAATATATATCTATCGGTTTTCTTCTCATTGCACGTTTTACCCAATTTAGGAATTCTCACGATGTTTTCCCCTCCCAATCCGTCTTCAATTATTTTATTTCCTTTTACTCTTCTCTCTCTGTCCTCTGCTCATTTATTCTTAGTAGTGCTCTCATTATTTTCCGTCCATTATCTTTAGGTCTTTTTTCTATTTATTATTGGTACCTCGATTAATTGTTATAAATTGTTATCACAAAGTAAAATTTTCTGACGTTATTCAATTTTATTTTGGTGGCGTCAAAAGAGTTCAGATCTAGTTAAAGTTCTTCTTTGAAAAATTTGAAAAATAGATCACAGAGTCATTGTTCTTTGCTCTTATCCTTCTATTTCTTCTTTCTTTTTTATGTTCGTCGGAATTCTTCGTTGTACTCACAATCTTGCTTTCATTTTTAATGACTTTCTTTCTGAATTTTCATTCGTTCTGTTTTTGCTTTGATTTCTTCATTCAGTTTCTTCTTTTTCTTGTTCGTCAAGCGTCGGAGGTTGTTGGGATTCTTTGTTATACTTATGATCTTGTCTTCGATTGATGCAGTTTCTTAGATTTAATGGCTTGCTTCCTAATTTGTCGCTTCTTTCTTGTATTCTTCTTATAATTAATTGAGTTGACTGTTACTTGATGAAAATCCATATGAATAATATGAAATAACGTTAAATTCTTAACTGACTTCCACTTTATTTGTTAATACATAACAATTCTTTCGGCACACTGTACCTTCTTCAGATGTTGAGCACTCAATACTAATACAATATTGGTTTACAGTGAATTTATATCTACGACAGTCCTTCTTAACTTTAAGCTAAATAATTTATTCCGGACAAGTTCGAAACCTATTTTCTGTGAAATGATTCAGCAACGGTGAACTATTTGTCGTTTAACAATTTGTCTGTATATTTCAATTTATTTATTTCTAGACTTTCTAACAAATTTAATTTTTTACTTTTAGGTTGTACATTTAAGATTTTAAAATTATCATTAAAAGTATGATTATTCTCTAATAAATGGTTCGCATAATTCGAATCTGTTTTCTTATGTGTAAAAGCAAATTTGTGTTCAGCAATCCGTTTTCGAAAACTTCTACCTGTTTGACCTACATGTACTTTATGACAACTACCACATGTTAACTTATATACACCTGACTTATCTAACTTTGATGTTCTACTTTTATTATTTTTTATAAAGGAACCTATTGAATTTATACTGTTGAAAGCTATATTCAGATCAAGTTTCTTCCAAAGAAGGTTTAATAATGGGAAATCCCTTAAGCCCATTATTAAATATTAAATTCACTGTAAACCAATATTGTATTAGTATTAAGTGCTCAACATCTGAAGTGTACCGAAACAATTGTTATGTATTAACAAATAAAATGGAAGTCCCATAAGAATTTAACGTTATTTCATATTATTGTATTCTTCTTCCTAATTTGTCGCTATCTTTTTTCTTAAACTCTTCATTTACTCTTTGCCAAAGCTTGTTTTACTTATAGGATCTTTGTTGTGCTTCTCTAGTTTTGCGATGATCTTGCCAGTAGTTCTTTCTAGTTTTCGCTTTTGACCACCCAAATCTATTAAACAGACGTTTCCTATTCTGTCTCTTTTTATTTGCTTCTATTACCTTCTGAATTTCAATCGGTATTTCCTGCCAGACTTAATTCTTTGGCGTTTTAATTGGACGCCTTTCTGCAGAAAGGAACCAACCCGCAAATTGACAAAATTCTTGCTCTTCGGGCTATGAATATGTTAAGCATTTAAAATTCTACTGCAGAATAGATCGAAGCCCCAAAATAATTGTACTAACACCTATTGGCCGCTGAACCAACCCACATTCAATAGTGGTAAATAAATAGATCTGCAGAACAGAACTATATGGGTTGCCTTCTTTCTGCATAATGTCATATCAATGGCAGGGTATAAGAAAATACTCAGTAGGGACATTTAAACGTCAGTGTCTAAAACTACACAAGTATACAATAGGCCTCAAATTGTTTAGGAATTTTAGAATTGTTCAAAACTTAGATCACTGTTTTCTCAGTTTGACCATAACGTGGGTTGATTCCTTTCTGCAGAAAGTCGTCCAATTATGAAGCATAAATTAAGATATTTTGCTCCTTAAAATTTTTCTATAATTAATAAAACCCTGGCTAATAAACACTATCTGTAATGAAACAGTTCGCTGCCCATCTCTGCCCACTCTTTCTTTATTTTAATTTTAATTTTGGGTCTCACTAGAAAGTACCTGCCTATTCGATTCAACGAAGGAAAACGAAACATACAATCTACATCATCCTGACATAAATGAGACTTTTCAAATTTGTCCTCACTATTCTAGGGATTAAAGAAACTCTTCTTAAAATCAGACAAAAGATTCGCCTGGCAGTGGTGCGAATCACAAGAGATTTGGTCAGAAGATGCTACAACAGCAAAACGACCATGGATCGATTCCTAACTAAAAACGAAAACGAATAAGTCGGCGTTTTCTTGCAATTCTAGATAAGGCCGAAGACTGCACCGAAAAATCCAGACAATGAAAATGAGGTGTCTGGTAGATGAAATTGATGAAAAAGGCAAATCCTCGTGACACACCGATTGGTGATGAATACTTATGATGCAAAGAGTAATGCATTTTCCTCAATTGCATCCCAATAAGTCTATTACATCTCGCAAAGAAATGAATTCAGAAGTGTTATCGATCTCAACATTCTTAAATTTGCTTTTTTTTACTTTCTAAAGATAAGTAAAGATTCCTTCATTTGAGTGCCTTCTTCATACTATATCACATTTCTGCTTCCGTAGGACATTAATTTCCTCCTTTTCTTCTTGCTGTGTTTTGTTCTCGACTTGTATTTCATTATTATTTTTCTTCTACTATACTTAGCATATCTCTGAAATATTCTTTCCATAATATGTTTCCTACCATTTGGGATTATAGTCTTTACTCTTCGTTTTGGATTTTGGTTTATTTACTTCCCATAAAATTGTTTCAATTTATAATTGCGTCCATCTTGTTTTGTAATTTCTTGTGTATCCATTCATTCTTTTTTCACTTGTATGTACTATGTATAGTACAGAAAAATCATAACTTACTTCAACCCACGTGACCAATTTGAATTAGGTTTTGTTTTCTAGAAGTGGCATCACTGAGAAAAGTGAGGTTACTGTTTCAAATTTGCGTGTATTTGTTATTGACTATCCTGGCTGTAGGCGTTCTGTTGTGTTTAGCCACTTTAATAAAGCATTTCTAAATGCTTATGTAAATTACGATGCCTTTGTAAAATGCAGGTATTATATTCTCAAACGATTTAACATACAGCACTGCATTGTTACCATCAGAGTACAGTGTGTTGCCTATACGGCGGGGTCACGTGGGTTGAAATTATTTTTGATTTCCTTGTATTTGTCATGTTCCTTTTTTATCGTAACCCCTTCTGTCCTTTCGTGTTTATTAATTTAATTCTTACTGATTTTTTCGAATTCTGTCATCTTCTTTATGATTTACAACGTCGATTTTTTTGCTTTAAGAGCATCTGTTGCTGAACGTGCATAATGTAGTTAATATTCCATTCATTATATCTTCATTGCCACCGTTTCAAGCATTTTAATGTAAATAAAAATTAAAGTTCTAGGATATCGTTGAAAACACAATTCCGCATGAATAATCGTAAAAGAACCGTTTCGAATACGTCCCTGGGCTTAACGTGTGAGGGTGCACCGAGTGTCAGCTCAAACAATGGGTGCACAGGACCTGCGGTAAGTCAGAGAGAGCAATAGGACAATTGTTGAGTTACCCCCGGGCCTTTGTGTACCCCATTTATTATTGACATTACTTACAAGGACATAATAGTCATTCTCCACCGAACGTTACAGTCATTCATTCACACTTGACTGTCGGCGACACGAAATAATCGGATCTTTTAAAACGCAACGTTTTCCGGAATCTGCGGTACATTCGCATATTTTTCTTGGCAATAAATTTATCTCGATGCGATTTGATTCATGAATCCCGATAAAATTTGCTCTAACGACGTGATTAATTGTTTCCGGCAAAGTACAGGAGTAAGTAACTATGATCGGTGTCAATTAAGAAGGAAAGTCTTTCCAGAGCTAACAATCGTCTTTGTGTCGCTTCGGAGATTGGCTCAATCCAGGAAAAAAATGCGGTTTAACTTCTCTTCTTACACTCGTTAGTGTCGATTCATTAGTGGATTTTAAGTAGCTTAGGTCTCTTAATTGATTTCACAGCGGAAACACAGTAAGAACATAAAAGACTTTTCGAAAGCAAAGAATAAAATCCTTTACGTCCTGCACAGATCAGATCACACGGTGGCTTTTACAGGGCAAAATATTAAACTTTGATATTTATTTTGGTACAAATGAATTATTCATCCATTACTTTAATACCAGTACATATCCAAAAAAAGAAGCATCGACTGTTTTAGAAGTTTTTTTTTTTAATTTAATTGATACATCTTCTATTGGTTTCTAAAAATGTTCCTCATTAATGAGGCTGGGTTTTATTAGTATTCACCAGATAGAAGAGAGCGACTTTGAAGACGAACGACAGGAGCTTCAATCATCTTTCTTCTTCTGGTTGTTTTTTTTTCCATTCCCAAATATATGCACTTCTAAGGATTGAAAATTATTATAATTTGTTTTCAAAGTTGAACATTTTACTTATACTCTTCTTAGCAACGAAATTTTATTGACCTACCTCAGCGTTTATGGAAAGCGCAGTTTAAATCTACAGAAATAGGATCACAGTGTGCCGCGTAGTCTGTAAAACGACATCTCTTCAGACAATCGCCCTCTCGAAGACCGCTGGCTAGGATATGTTTATTAGGGTAATATATTGCTTCACCCCGAGATTATAGCCGACGATAGTTTGGGTGCCTTTGTCATTACGTTATTTATGCCCCTCTAGAACCTCACCAGACGAAAGAAAAAAAAAAACTTCATTCGTCGCATCGTCCAGTTTAATTAGAATAGATTTGTTCTACAAGCATTCGTTCGGAAACCGTTCGAAAAAATCACTTGTAAGCGAAGTTTTGTGACCTAATAAAATTAGGGCCGTCTCAATAAAACCGATTTTACTGGCGTACCTTTCCGGGTCCGAAACGCGACGGACGCCATTATAAAAGTAAATAGATGGAGGTAATTAAAACGGTTTATTACTTCGACCGAAATATTTTATTTGATTTTTGTCGGTGAAAAAAAGAGGATCATTATATTTTTATTTGGCTTTCTGGGCGAAAACGTAAATCAAAAGCGATATGTTATTCCGCCCGTTAGTTTAATTAAAGGTTGTAAAACTAAATGCCAAAATCATTGCCGTGAGAAACTTTCACTAGGCGACTCGAAAAAAGAAATTTAACTACGAAAAAAAAATTGTCAACTTATTGGTATTCGAGGATTAATGCAGACACGAATTTTTTGAGCTTTTACGTGGATATTTGGAAAATTGAAGATTTAGTTAATAATAATAATAATTTTATTAATTTTTCTTATTGATTTGTTGTCTTAATTCGCTCGTCTAAATTTTCTAAAATAAAAATTTGAATTAATACCTCCACTTTCTTTAACTCGTTTGTGTTATACAGTGTGCAATCGAATAAGTTTTACTTATATTCTTTTTTTCTGTCAAATGTTTCTGATGTTGGTACCCTACCTAAATGTTAAGAAATTTCAACAAACAATTTCTGTTCTACATATAGTGATAAAAGCATGGTTCCAACAGAAACCCCAGAATTTTGACACTGACAGATATTATTAAAGAAAAAAAGTACATTAATACAAAGAAGAAATACACCCTGTATTTTGTGTCTGTTTCTGTGTTTAATCTTATTTACCTATATGTCTGTAATAATTCTGATTGTTCTTGTGTGAACGTGTTAGTCTCTGCATGAAAACACAGAAATCTGGAAAAGTTCAGAATTTCGAAGATAAAAATTAAATTGAAACACTTCCTTTCATTGAGCTTAAACATTGAAAGTTTGAGCTTATTGTCTAATATTTCTAGTCTCACTGTTTATTATTTTTTTGTTGCTTTTGTTACTTCGTCTGAACTTTTCGTTCCGGTTTGTCTAAAAAATTGCGTTGTAGAAATAATTTGATAAAAGAAACAAGAAAATTTGTAGAAATAATAAATTTTGATTGGTGACCTACCCGATTTTTTTTTAATTATATAAATACCTTTCACGAAATAACCTTTCCGATTTTCTCAAATTTATTGCCCAAATTTAGATGCCGCAAACGTAATTAAACTTGATTAAAATTTAATTACGCCTCATTCATTTAATCTTCCCCAAATCTTCCCGAAACTTGTCGTCAATTACGTACATGGATTTATTTTCAAACGGTGGCCGAACGTTTCAAAAACTCCGGCTCACACAAAAATATTTCCATGTTAAAATTCCTTTTCAAATATTCCTCTTAAATTACAATTTTATGCTTGTAGAGATTGAGATCTTCATTTTAATGATTTTTGTTCCTTGGCTACATCAATTTTATTTTTATTTTCTACGTATTCTATGTTTAACAAGGTACGTGGAATATCCGAAAAGTTTGTTTTACTTGAACGACAAAATTCGGATATTCTGTGTAAATTAAACAAACAAAAATTTGAAATAATTTTTTTAATTAATTTGTTATAGTTTTCGAGCCTGTTTGAAAATGGTGGGGACCACCGATGCTAACATCGTAGGCAAAATCTTCTTTAATGTGGTCCAAACGAAATGCTTCGTTTTGAAGCGGACAAAAGTGTGCAAGAAGAAGTCCCGTTGGAGCAAGAAGTGTCTCAAGAAGAAAGTCATTACGAAGGCCATACTTAGAGACAATATACCCTATTAATAATAGATGTTTTAGGCAGAATCATAGCGCACGATGTGTTTTAAACAAATTAATTTATTCAAGCGAAATACTTGTGTTCTTTTTAATGCGCAGGGAGGGATTTTAATAAAGTGATTTTTTTTTTATTAAAACTTTTCCCTCGGTAACTTAACGTGCAAATTCTCTACTTAAATAAGTTTCAAAGCGCGTACTTACTTTTTTGTTTTTTGTTTTTTATAATTGCTTTAAATTCGTTGTATTTATTGTTCATTTCCTTTTTGCTCGTTTGTTTTCACAGCAAAACCAGTACTTGCGTTCACCTGTAACGTAGCCATTATTTGTTTTATTTATTCTTGTTTGTAAATAAATTCGCTATATTTTATATTTGGTTGTTTGTTTCGATTTTTGTTCTTTTTTATTACAGAGCTTACCGATTACTGAAAGTCTGTGTTTATTGCAACAGTGTTGACTGCAACAACGCTGTTATGAGTGAGTTATTTCAGAGGCGAATCATTTATTATTATAAAAGAACGAAACTCGTGCTATTACAGAAACTCCTACGTACTCACTGCATTACAGTTTATTTTATTTTTTTATCGGAATGTTAACTAGCGACCTGTTGATTAAAAAACGTCGACTTTTATTTCACAGCTTAATCGTACTTATTTGCATTTTTTGAGCATTTAATTCTTATTTCCCAGAAGGAATTCGACAGCAGATTTATTATTAAGATATTTATATTTAACGCATTTATTACTGGCGATCAGAAAGCATTCATGTGTGCTAACGGAATACTGTAGGATCGAATCAAAATATGTGGCAATCTTAAGTAGTTTTATGACGATGTTTTTTGTGCAGTTTTGTAATTAATCATACGAGTGTCCCGATTCCTTTATCAACGTTAAGATTGATCAAAAGAGATAAATAATTTTATAGATGAAACTATCTCTAAATACTTGATGAAACTTCATGAATTTTGATTAAATAATTTCATCAAATTTGATTTAATAAATACACCAGAGGTCTACTGGTTATTTGGACAAATTCTCCTCCTAAAAGAGCTCCATATCGCTGAAATAAATGCAAAAGTTTTTGTTTGCGAAAGAGAGGAACTTGGAAACAATTTAGATCGGAGTTAAAAAGGCCCGACAATCCCAGAAAGACGGGTTTCAACAATCTTTGCGTCTGTTTTACGTTATTAAGATCTTTTTGCTTAGTTTTGATTCAAGCACGGGCTAGTTATGTAATAGGTATTCCAAGGTGTGACACCTTCATCATTCACATGAGATAGTGCAAGCATTTCTTCTCTGAACAGATGGAATGTTGTTCTTCTCTTTAAATTTCACACTTAGATGAGTTAAAACTGTAGACCAATAATTCTACAAACTGATATCTTCTGATTTTTGTTGTCAAATCAAAGACTGTTTCGTAGTGTTGATTTAAATATAATCCAAAAATGGTAAGAATATAAAAATAATGATCGACAACTTGATTGTCTTTTATATACTGATTCTGCTGCCAACTGGATTCTCTTATCAGCAACATCTTCCTTTCACATACAACAATTAAAATAATTTTAGTAACCAAACTCAACATAGCACAACATTTTTTTGTAAACTAAGTTCTGTAACACTCATTTTAATCATTCAATTATCTTTGGATTCCCTTTCTTTTTGAGTCACTATCTTTCTTTTTAAATGATTGGCCCTTCACTTCCAGTTGTCATTTTTTTTTTTCATTGGGGTTTTCCATTAATGAATGTTTTGATGACATGGCATACCCCAACAAAATTTTTTTTTGAAACGCAGATGAATAAAAAGATTAAACATCATGCTAGCCATATCTGTTGGGTTGGGTGCAGCCCTGATGCAAGAAGGTAAACCTGTATTGCATGCTTCAAGGGCATAACATAAAACAGGACAATATGCATAAATCCAATAAGGAATTTCTTATAGTTTTATTTGTATGTGCATGATAAATATTGAAATTGACCATTAGGAACTTGAAATTCATTTTAAGAAACCTATTTTATAAGCACTGTGCATTCTGTAATGTGTAAGTTGCTTAAAAAAGGTAGAAACATGCGTTTATCAAAAGCACTATCAGAATCAGACGCTATGGATGAAGAAGACGACGAGTACAAGAAAATAAAATTTAGGAGTCGGTAGTATATCTAAATATTTTAGAAGACGTTAACCTAACAGTCACTAGAAAAAAAATGCGATATATAAAAAATGATAAAGATATCAAAATCTATCATCCGAAATTACCCTATGTAACAAAGGGGGGCCGATAAATGTATTTCACTTGGAATTTTCATATTCACGATACATGACAAAAATTACTTAATAACAGTTGATTGTAACTTAAAAACAGAAGATAAAATGGAAGACTAACGAATACATTTATTCCCAGGTTATACTTATATGAATATAAAATAGAAACTTGAGATTGGGAAAAACAAAAGGAAAATCAATAACATGACAAAGAGAGAACAAAAATTTCTAAGCTAGAAGCAAAGATGTGGTATGAATGAAAGTAATAAGGAGGAAAAGAAGATCTATCTCCAAGATCATACCTTGTTGAAATAGAAGGGTCCACTCGTAAACAAAAATATAAGATAGAAACTTGAGGTTAGGAAAAAAAAGTAAAACCAATAACATGACAAAGGCGGAACAAAAATTTCTAAGCAAGATATTAAGATATGGTATGAATGAAAATAATAAGGAGGAAAAGAAGAGCTACCTCCAAGATCATACCTCGTTGAAATAGTAGGATCCACTCGTAAACAAAATAAAATAGATTTAAAAAAAATCACCTGAAATGGAAGGTGTGAAGACAACAGCACCATCAAAACGTACGTCCAAACTTAACTTTGTACAACCAACTGAACTGTACGATGGTCATGTGATAACACAAATAAACAACCCATAACACATACGAATAAACGTTTAATTTAACAAATTTACAAATCATTTTACAGTAGATGTTGAAAATGACCTCCCCCACTTGGGCTCTTCTTCTCTATTTAATCAATCTTATTGCAGGAAATCTGCTGAATTATTCAGTTTCTTTCATTTGGCAGAAATCAACTGTGTGAGTTTGTCAATTGTGGCAACCGTGTTTAAAAAATTGAACTTTTAAGATAAGACCATAGGATAAGACCACAAGAAAAAAGAGAACTGGGGGGGGGGGGCAAATAACGGGAGTATTTCTGCTAATTAATCGGTTGTTGATGCGCTCACTAATTTGTTTAAGGTCTGAAAGGGTTAAGGTATTCCATGCCTTTTCTTCGATTTCTTTCCACTTCCAATCTTCATTTACACGTATAAAGACGCCCTCCGAATATATCCCATGTTCTATGTTCGATGGAGATACCACCAAGTGAGTTTGCTGGTCAATCTAATTCATCCATTCCCGAATCGTTTATACATATATCGACCAAATGTTTGATCAATAAACGATTTATTCAATAAAAATAAATTGTTCTTCTAATGTCACTACATGTGAAAGAGTGATGGGTCGCAAAAGTTTGTCTAAATTTTTTTAAACAGTAAAGGATACATTTTGAAAATCAGATAAAGATCTGTGTGATTTACCCCAAATGAACCTTGTGGAATGTTTTCGCCTCCTCGAAAGCAAGTTCCTCAATTATACCACTAAGGGAATTTGCTGGTCAGTCTAATTTATCGATTTCCATTTATATATCGATTTTTTTGTTGACCAGATGTTTGATTCATAAAAATTAATTGTTCTTCTAATGCTACTACGTGTGATAGAGTAATCGCAAAAGTTTGCCCAAGTTTCTTTAAACACTATAGGAGCCATTTTGAAAGTCTACCAATTCCCTGGTACCATCAAACCATCTTTGTTTGTAGGCTTTCCAGAACACATTGTTGATTATTTCATTTTCATTTTATTTCACTTACTGCTGCCAGATCGGGCAGCTTCTTTTCCTACCATTTTAAAAAGAAAAACTGAAATCTTTTAATCATAAAATGAAGCAAAATAGATTTAATTACGAAAACTATTTTAAGAGAAAGGACAAATATCGTATTACAACGATTTTTTCGATGTATATTTAGAGGAATACGTTTATACAGGAAGGTGGGTCTTTTTCACTTCAGATAATTTAGTCGTATGTAACCATTATACATACAGATTCGGAAAATGTTCAACTAGACATCCTATTATAATGCGTACTAGAAAAATAAAGAGAGAAATTTGACTAATCAGGCCCACTTGTAGCAAACTTGCTATGTCCAGTACTCAAATTTCCGATTCTGTATGTGCAATGTATGTATACGTTTCTTTTGGCTACATAATATAATAAAGAGCAAGTGGAATAGCTATGTCTGTTCTGAGCCAATTATCCCCATATGGTTTTATATAGATGTTCCAAATGTGTAGGTATGGTTGCCTAATTTGAAGTAACTCTGAAAAATGTTAATTAATACAATTATTTTTTAATGGCAACAAAATGATAAATTTCACAGGTGTTGCTTAATAATAATAATCGGTAAGCTCATTTTTAATAATATACTGTTTATGTTTATGTAATTACATATAAACAAGTTTTGTACATTATGTGTCTTCAGAAACGATTGTGCCAAACGAATCCGCAACGAGAATTAAAAAGGTGACAATATAAATACAGACTGAACTTATTTACAGTAGCTGCATGCGAATTGGTGTACGTAAATTTATTGAAACTGAAAATTATGTCGAACAAGCATGAAAGCGAAGAAATAAATCGCATTACTGAAACCTCGTTGCTTATTATTTATCATTCCTGTATTCTAAATTGATTCATATTATCATATCTGACTCTCATTATTAATATTATTTATAAATAACGTTTCGCTATGGGATGACAGTTTCGTCGTCCTGATGAAGCTACCCGTAACGAAACGTTGAGCGATCATATAATTTATACAGTGTTCATGTTAAAGATATAAAGATCATCGGACAAAATTCTACTTTAAATATTTATGAAGTAAATAAATTACACTGTACTTTTAAAGCCGTCTGGGTACTTGAAGCAAAACTTTTCTATTTCTAGTGGCAACTAGCTCATTAGGTATTACGACATGGCTCAAGGAAAAATTCGTATTTATGCGCTCGTAAACACGAAATATGACGTAAAACATTCTAAGTCAACATTTTAAGTAGTTTCTGCTCTTAAAAGGAGTCACAGGGCGACGCTGAAGAGCCAACCTGAATAATTAAGTGTGTCGTTTTATTTGGTGTTTCAGCCGCCCGAAACCGTAAATTCACTTATTTCACAAAACGAAGACCAAAGGACAGGTTCATTCCGGGCAGACAAGTTCATTTGGAGAGTGCGCGCGTAGCCTGAAAACACTGAAAAATACGTTATTTACAGTTACGGGATAAGTAAGTAAGTAATACGCTCGTGTCATCCATTATATAAGCCGTAATCTGTGAAACGAGGCTGGTTAAACTGTTGTAATTTATAAGTACATGGCTACCAACCATCGGAGTTAATAATATCGTGATTAAAGGGCGTTTCGGTGCGACGTTTTACGGGCACGTTTAACGAATAACATCTTGCAAAATACATTAACGTATTACATCCAATTTACATCTTGCTGTATTATCGGAAAAAGCGAAAATAAATAATTAATTGGTTTGTAACTTACAACAAAAGTTTTCCTTAGATTCGAAAAGTTTTAGGTACACCATAATTTCCTTTAAGAATTAGATGAGAAGATGACTAACAAACAAATAATGAATTGTAAATATATTATTAATTAAATTGTTTTATACGACCAATAATTTTCATTATGTATATTTAATTGATGATAACTTGTCTAAGTCCGTTTAACTTACCACATCCGGCATATGTATATACGTATTTAAATTGATAAACAGATAGCGTAGGCACTTATACTTAATACATTAAACAGTTACATATACATATATTTCCAAAAAAAAAAATTCAATCGCGTCCCATCCTTTTACAGCGCAGGACTCTTTCGAAACTCGCTCGCCGGAACGAAAGCTTCGCCCAAATATTTACGCCGGAGCTTGTAGAAACCGTGAATGCAGAAGTTCATTTGAATAAATATTTGGAGCCGACGCGGACACGAATAAAACTTTATTCGGCAATAATTAACAATGATTCCCGGTGCCTTCGTGGCTTACCTGAAAGCTGAAAGGACTTTCGCTTGCAGCGCGTCGTAAAGACAAACGGAACGTGATTGAGCGGTTTCGAAACGCCGAGAACCACCACTGCGTTACAAGCTAGTAAATTTTATCTGATTTGCATATCTTAGTTGTTTGTGTATCTGTGTTTTTACTATTTTGGTGGAATAGATCGGGAAAAGTAGGTTGAAGATAAAAAAAGTTTCGTGTAGGAATGAGAATTTATGTTTGTCTGGAAATACCAAGAAGGATAATTTATTTCAAATTATAAAAACACCCAAAACTGTCAAGTAAAAAATGACAATTATATATATGATAAATCCGACTACGAGCACCGACCGTTGAGTAAATTTTTATTTTGTGCGAAATATTGTTATGTCATAACTAAAGTTTCCAATAAAAAGGTTCGAATGCAAAGGCGCTTCGATGCGCGATTGAATTACGAAACTGCAAGCATTATTTCTTCAATATAGCGAGAATATTTTGATCAACTGTCACATTTTATTTTGTTATCTGCTGTATTTTTGACAAAACGATATAATTTAAAGAAAAAAACCAAAACGTTTGTTTAGATAAAATACGTTATACCTATTCATATATCATATAGTCGTAAACGGCACTGGACCGATTGAGGTTTACAGCGCATCAGCGCGAGCAGTAAGTAATATACAACTGGGCGGGTAAACGGACCTTTTATTTGGAGATTTTGGTTATAACATACTTCAAAAAAAAAAATTTAATTAGGAAAAAGACTTTGCGATTTGGTTTAACTTGTCAAGATCTAAATACCTATAGAAATCCTTTGAGTAAATTATAGTGATAATTCTAAGTAAATATAATAAATATTTGTAAAGCTAGTACTCTGATGATGTTAGTTAATTCAAGAAGGTTTTATTATTTTTATGAATTTTGGGCAAAAAAAATTGAAAAAACTTCGAACAAAATAGACATAGTGAAAGCTAGTGGCAATGAAAATAGGAAGATTCTTCTTTTGAAACATCAGCGACATCTAAAACATCAGCGGCAGCAGCCCTGAAAGAAAAGACGAAACGTCGGCAGAAATAAGTATTTGTGATGCGGCACATTTGGAAGCCAGAAGCAAAAGATAGACAATGGCCACGGAAGCCCTCAAGTTTATCGAATAAACAGCATATTATACATAACGCGTGTTCAAATGAAAAGTTCATCAAGTTGGTCTTGAATTTTATAAAAAAAGACGAGCGAAAAAGGAAGGACTTCCTAGAGAGAGTAACAATATTTTGGTAGAGTATAGCAACTGAAGATGGGAAAATAGACTTAGGCATCAGTCATAGAACGAAGAAATCCAAAAATTCTTAATAGTATAAATAACACTCATTAAAGAAGAGAGAAATCGACATGAACTGGTGAATCATAGGCCACACAAAAAAAAATACCAGGAAAAAATCACAGCAATGGAATTGAAATATCGAGAACGAGAGGTAGAAGGAAAGATGAAAAGGGGCACTAGGGGCAGGATATGAAACGAAAATCTAAATGGTGAATCAAGAAGAACATGTAACTACTTACTGAAAAAAAAGTTGAACTGGTTTAGACATGCCACGAGAATGAAATATAACAACTAGACGAAAAGAATGGGAAAGAAAAGAAAGGATAGGCCAAGGAAGAGTTGTGATGACAGACTAATAGAGATAGGAAGAAGTAGGGGGAAAAAAAGAAATAAAAATATTAACTAAAGACTAACACGCATGGAATGAATGGGTAAAGCTATCAGTTATGACGAAAGGAAATTAGAATCCGATTATTGAGGGTATAAGGATCAGAGAAGAAGAAATATTAATTTTAATTTTATAAAAATATTTTTCATTCCATTTTAACCAAATTTCCTAACATTAATAAATTTAATGTATTTTTGTCCTCATGAAAAGATTTAGTCTTTTAAAATCGTAAAATTTTTCGTTTCCATGCTTCTAGTTTTGAAATTCTGTTCTTTGTCAACACCCAAGTTTTATACGCGTGTGTTACTGTCGGCCATATGTATTGCAGATGTCTTGCAAATTTTTCTAGATATTTACTTCGATTTTAGTATTCCCTCCAGCCCTTCTGCACAGCTGTTCGCTTTGGCGATTCTTAAATCTATTTCTTTGTCTTTCTCACATTTGTTCAGCAGTACTCCTAAATACTTGAAACATTCCACTTCTTTGACTTCTATTACTACACTTTTTTCTATTTGTATTCTAAGGGTGTTCCTCGTTAAAGTTTTCTTTTGCCAGTTCAGCTCCATATACTTAGTTTTTCTTTCATTAATTTGTAGACCCATCCATTTGGCTGCTTCTATTAGTCGCTTTGTAATTTCCTTCAGTTCTTCTTTTTCTCTACTTAAAACTACGTCGTCGCTATTTGTTCTGTACTTCAAAATTGCTACCTATCCGCCCGTTAATTTTAACTGCGCGTGTAGTACCTTTCAGAGTCAGGTTTATTAACTTTAATAATTTATAGGTGGGATTTTGAATTCTTGTAGCTGTTTAACAGATTATCTCTTATATGCACTTTTGAAATCCACAACAAGGATACTAATTGGAATGTTATATTCATAGGCTCCCGCTAACTTTTATTATGAAAACATGGTCACTTATTGAGTGGTTCTTTCTGAACCTTGCCTGAGATTCACCAGTCACAGTTTCGGCATAAATTTCTAATTTCTGTTCTACGAAAATAGCCAGAATCTTATACGTAGTATCCAGTAAAACAATTCCTCTATTTTGCATTTAGGCAGGTCCCCCTTTTTATGAACCGAGTGTATTCCATCTACTGGGCATCTCTTATTACTCATTTACAGATGAGTAATAGGGAATAACTGCTTAATGCTGTTCTTGAACGAGTTTCTCTTTGGAATATTTGACATTGTTTGCCGAAGTTTGTTAAAGATTTTAATGGCCTTGTACTTAATGCCAATTTTCCACTATATGTATAGGCCATTTTTCCATTACATACCGATCGATCAATCGATAATCAGAGAACTTTTTTATAATTATCTCTTTCTAACTTTCGTGAAACGGTCTTGCGGCACTTTTGTCAAGTGACCTTATTTCGTCTTTTTCTTAAGTCAGATCTACACGATCGGCATATAAATAAAAATGAAATTTAGAATGTTGCACTTATTAAATAATGGCTTGCAACGATCTCTTCATTTGTTGTTAGCCTTAAGACCTTTCCTTTATTTTGCACTTTTTACCGTTTGTAACGACTTTAGGCAGAAACGTGAAAAACTTTTGTGCAATTCGTTTTCGAGAAAGAAAATATTGAATTTCAAAAACTTACATCGAAATGCGACAGAAAGAATGGAAATTCCTGCATCCAAAGTAATGTTCCCATTAGGAATAAACAAAGTTGTTTATTACATATTATACCACCAGTTTATATAAATTATTTTGTGTAATTGTGGAGAGCTGTTCCTCTTTTTAATAAAATGGGATTTACACGTGGTGAGAAAAACGAGTTCGTGGAGATCATCAAAGAAACCTTCCGCACGTTGCTGTCTGATAAATCCTTCACTTCCATTATCGCAAACGATATAAGTGCACAAGTTAGTGATAATTTCAAAATGCAAAGTGTTAGAAGAAAAAATGGATAAATTGAAAACTGAAAATAAAAACATGAAGGCAAAATTAGATGAGTTAGAGCAATATTCCAGAAGGAACTGTATGCCCGTTTATGGTGTGCAGGAAGCTGAATCTGAAGACGTTTATAATGTAATAAGCGATATTTTTATTGGCAAAATGCAGATAAAGGAATCTGATATCCTGTTGGATCGCTGTCATCGTATGGGCAAAAACTCAACTGGCAGGAAAAAAGCAAGACCCATCTTCGTTAAATTTGCAACTTATTTGAGTAAACAACACGTGTCACAAAAGCGAAGGATGCTGAAAGGTAGTAGTGTTTTTTTATCTGATGATTTAACTCAGCTAAGATTCAACATATTGAATGCTGCAAGAAATAAATTTGGCCCCCGACAAGTTTGGATGTACGATGGTATGATTTGCTGCAAATTCCAAAACAATATCGTAGGATTACGTACGCTGGATGATTTAGCCAAATTAGCTTAATGTACCGTCTGGCAGGTGTACGGCTATCTTGGATATCAAAAGTTAGAAATTTTTGTTACACATTATTATTTTTGCACTTTGTTATTTATAGTACTTGGTCTTTGTTATCAATCTTAACATAACAAGCTAGCTTATAAGTAATTGAATATAAAAAAAATTACTTTAGAAATTGAAGAAAAAAATTTTTTTTTTGTATTAGCTACGTATTACGTAATATGCTTTCCTTTGTTGTTTTTTTTTTCTTTCTTCTTTTTGAATTTCATTGTTTGTGTTATTAGGGATGCTATTTAGAAATTAATTACTATGTTGGTTTTATAATTATCATCTTACTAACTATAAATTTTTCATGCAGTTCAAAATTGCTACTGTTAATGTACGCTCCTTGCTACCGTCGTTCGATGATTTTAAAAACGTTATTACAAATGAATCTTATGATTTAATTGCTGTTACAGAGACGTGGTGGCTTCAAGATGGTATTGATGCTGATATCTTAAGGATTGAAGGGTATAGTTTGTGAGAGCAGATCGAATGCATAAAAAAGGTGGAGGTGTAGCAATCTATTATAAATCGTCCTTAAATTGTAGGCCTATTGTTTTAGAAGATGATCGCCAGTAAAATTAGAGCAATGCTGAATAACATTCAAAGTAAGTTTGCGGTTTATAGATCTAATACAGATTTTGGCCAATTTCTAGAAGTGCTAGAAAACCTTTTTACGCAGATGTTGCCCCTTGTAGATACTGTGCTGTGTGCACGAGACCTTAATGTCAATTTATTTAATCCGACTAATCCTATAGTAACACAATTTGTTGAATCTATAGGCTCTTATGGTATTTCACAAATTGTTAATTTTCCTACTAGAATCACTGTATCCACTAGTACTCTTATTGATGTAATATTAACTAATAATCCTTGTCTTATAACTAATGTATCATATAAAGATATTTATTTTACTGATCACAGGTTAATTAAAGCTGAGTTGAACTTTCAACCTATTAAAATTGTTCCTAAAATAATAACTTATCGAGACTACAAATACTTTTCCTATTTACATTTCCGTGATGCGTTGCTTTCTCTAACTTGGAGGAACATATACGATATTGTTGACGTAGACGATGCACTTTCTTTTATTACTGAAAATATTCTAAGTTTGTTCAATATATTTGCTCCGATCCGTACTGCACGTATTACAAAAAAGCCAGCCCCTACTTTGTTATAAATTAAAATATTACGGTCTGGATACTAATGCATTAAATTTAATTGAATCTTACTTGTCAGAAAGATCTCAGAAGGTTGTGGTTGATGGGTGTTTGTCTGATGCTAGGACAGTTGAATCGGGGGTGCCTCAGGGTTCTGTTCCTGGGCCACTATTGTATTTGATTTATACTGCTGACTTCCAAAAAGAAATGCAAACATGTAAATGTCACTTTTATGCTGACGACACGCAAGTGTATGCTAGTTTCAATAGTGGAAATAAGCAGTTGTACGAAAATCTTTTATTATTATCAAAAATGCATTGCCTAAATATAAACCCACGCAAATCTTCAGCAATAGTATTTGGTCCATCTAAAGACCGCCAGAGGGCCATAGATGACATGAACATATTGGTAGATAATTTTAAAATCGACTTCGCATTAGAAATTAAAAGTTTGGGCATTATTCTTGATCAAGAACTAAGATTTAGGTCATATGTTAATAAATCAATTCAGCGCTCTTATGGAGTTTTACGCTACCTACACACAAACATTATTTAAACTTGAAAACTAAAACTACCTTATGCGATTCTTTAATTTTATCAATCTTCAATTACTGTGATGTCGTCTATGGCCCATGTATTGATCAGGCCACCGAAGTACGGATACAAAAAATTCAAAATTCGTGTACACGATTTATTAAGGGTTTGCGTAGACACGATCACATATCCCCTGGTATATATTCCTTAAACTGGTTAAATATGGGTAACAGAAGGAAATATCATCTGGGTTGTTTGATACACAAAATCATGATTACGGGGATTCCTACATATTTACTTGAATTTTTAATTCCTAGATCATCCATTCATAATCGTGACTTGCGGAAAATTTCTAATCTAACTGTCCCTCAACATACAACCTCAACTTTTACTAGATCATTTGCATATGCTGCACCTTCCCTTTATAATTCAATTTCTGATAATCTAAAAGCCATGCCTCTGTTATCATTTAAAAATAAGTTAAAGTCCATATTTTTTGCGGAGAAGGGATGTTGATAAAATTTTTAATTACATTTTTACATCAGATTCGCGAAAATAAATTAGTTTGTTACTTTGTTACTAATGAACGTCTGATAACCCCCCACCAAAATTCGCATATGGTATAAAAGTTAATTCTTATTGCCCTCATAGTGAATGCAAACTAATATTGTACGTAGGTATCTACCTACAAAAAAAATTGTATTCAGTATATTATGTAATTTCTAATTCAGTTATACAATTTAGTTTTAGTTATACAATAATGATCCCAAAGTGTAAATTTTTACTGTTGTATGCTCTGTATGCTCTTTCAATAGAAAAAGAGTAGTAATTGTTATTTTACAATGCAGAAAATTTTTAAGTTAAAGACGCAATAAGCGGCTTCCTACAAATAAACTTATGTATGTATAACCCCTTAGCAGTTATTGGACTTTTCTTACTTTAAACTTCACGAATCCCGTAAATATTTCTAACAAATATTGCACACCTCGCAAGAAAACATTCATACTTGACACAAGTTATTACATAATATTGTATTAAGTGCATAATAGTGCTAAATAAATTTCCAACACAATAAATAGACTTAGGCTGTGATCACACTGATGAAGCAAAAACGTCGACACTCTGTATTAATGTTGAAGTTTTAATTATAGATTTGTTCGTTATAAATCAAGCATTTTTTTTCCTTTGGCATTTTTGTGTAAAGTTAAAAATAATTATTTTTTCCCTCTTGTAAACTCAATCCGGGGACATACTGTACATTGAAAAAGATTCGTGCTTAATGCAGGTAGACGTCGCGTCGAGAAGTTAATATCGTTGTTTTGTCTCTTTAATATACGGTCACACTGTTTTATAATTCATCAGTGAATGGCTAGCCGAAACGTTTTACAATGCAGTAAAAACGTTTCTGCTTCATCAGTGTGAACGCAGTCTTGAGGTTTCTATGACAAGTTCAAAAAACAAAACAAAGTTTCATTAGTCATTGAGAAAATTGTCAACATACAGAGAAACATTGATTATTTCGTGTTAATAAAAGTCTGTAAAAAGTTTGTATGGTTTACAAACGAGCTACTACAAAAGTTTCAACGTTCACAAACTACTTTAATCATCAAACTTTTTTTTGTTTAGTAAATGTGTAATATTCTTAATTAAAAAAGTATATATTGCAGAAAATGCTTTAATAACTTTCATACATTTTGGTACTACAAAAAAAAATGTCACAACTAAGGCCCGATTTTACAATCGTCTGATAAGCGTTATTCTTAGAATAACGTGACCTATGTGTGACGTAGAAATGGAGGAACGTTAAAGGATATTCGGCGAACAGTTATTCCGTCCTTATTCCACGATTGTAAAATTGGGCCTAAATGGTGTATACCTATAGCACAAAATAACTGAACATATTCTTAAATTCTTAAATAACATATAAGAAGGGAGCAGAAGTTCCTTTTTTATAAGCAATACTTTGGCTGAAATTGTCTTCAGTAACTATGTTTTCTAAAGCTTCGCGTATAGAATTTTTGAGCATTTCATTCTCTTCTAGCAAAGCTTTCTTCTCCCGCTTCAACTCAAGACATTCCACGTTTACCTTACTGCACATTTGCCATAATCCATCTAATTTATACAAAGATTCCAAGCTTTCCTCAACGACTTTACTCCCTTCACCGTTTTGTAATGCACGCGGAAAATCATTTTCATCTAAATTTTCTTGCTTTAACTTAACCGGTTCAGTTATAGTAACTTTCTTGACGTTCCTGTTGGACATCGGTGAGATCAAATCTATCTGTTGCTTTGCTTTTTTGCTCAACTTTTCCAAGGGTCCTTTTTGAGTTCCCTGTCGGAATCTCCTGTTTATGAGCGACTTAAATTTTTGTGCGGTGCCCGTAGTCTGTAGCAAATTAAAAGGTGTTTCCTTATCGGTGCTTTCGATTGAGGCAGATAATGAACTGACATCACTAACACCGGATTTTGGTATGTACTTTACTATCATTTTTCTGTCGAAATCCTCGTTTGAATCTCCGCCGGTTTCTGGGCGTTCGCTTAGACCGGCCGCTGAATCCTCTTCATCGTCGTGGTCGGTGAAGCTCGCCCATCTGGTTATTTTTTCTGCTTGGGTTTCGTATTTCCTGCTGCTTTGGGCGAGTTGCAGAATGTGCTCTCCTTTTGCAGTCAAATTTTGCAGGTGGTTCATCGTTTGGTTCCAGTTATCTGCGAGTTGTCTCAAACGTTTTTCGTCCAGGTTAACGCTGTACGTAACGTTTTGTTGCATTTTGATGAGGATGTCGTTCATATGCTTCGCGGTTTCTTGAAGGCTTTTGATTGTGTCTTGTCTAGAGGTGGTTAGGGTTACGTAGTCTTGCTCTAGTTTGTCAACGTGAGCCTAAAATGTAAACAAATTCGAAATTGTTATATGTATACGTATATTTCTAGAATAAATAAAGGATTCTAATTTATTATATCAAAAATTTGATCTCCATAATTGCGCCATAAATTACTTAATGGAGTGAAAGTAAATATATTCTAATTCCGGGTGCAAGTTTCATGCTACTGAAAATTACGGCGTTCGTTTAATTCAAAACTTGCTCCACGCCTACTTGGATGCTGGGATGATTTACCTCCTCGAAGTCTATGCGCTCCTGGTTGCGGGAGATCTCCGCAGCGCTCTCGGCGTCCAATCTGCGGAGTTCGGCGAGATGTGCTCTCCTTTTGTCCGTCTGCTCAACGTAGGCGCTCACCGTTGAGGCTATGTTGTTCCAGATGGCGTTGCTCTCTTCTTCTTTCTGTTTTCGTAGTCTGTTTATCTCCACACGGCACTGAAAAATGAAATTCACAAGGATTTATTTCTTTTCTTGGTACGGACCCTCATGTAGTTGCTAAAAAACTATGTATAAATGCGATTCCTAAGAGTTGGTTAATTTTTCAAAGAAAAGTTTGTCTGCTCCTAATGGTGTATTCATTTCCCATTGGTATTTAGAATCTGTAATTTCTCAGCGGCCATATAGTTGTTTTTTAGTATTAAAGAAAGCATTGCTTGTTCTTAGTTCTTAAAGAACTGGGCACTTATGAATTAATTTGAAGTTCAATATTTCTCAAAATGTTATAAATGAATTAATATGGACAATGAATAATTCAAATAATCGGTTTGTTAAATTTAGTTTAATTCTTAAAGTTTACTTTATGACATACGAGGAAGTATTGTTAACGTAGAAGACGTTACTATGTTCCAAAACAAATTCTTATTTACTCAACATAATCACCTTTTAACTCTGTACTCTTAGCGCAACGCTCATAAAGTATTTCTGAACCTTTCAAAAAAAATGGTTTATCTTGGTATGCAAAACACTCCTCCACAATACTTCTTGATAAGAACCCTTTTTTTATTTCGAATACTTAAATAATAGTCTGAAGGGGCTAAATCAGGTGAATAGGAAGGATGACCAATTTCATTAATTTTATTTCTTCGGGCTGGTTTTCCACTTTTTTGATTGTTCCTTCGTTTCTGGACCGTAGTGATGAATCCACGGTTACAATTCGATCCAAGAAGTTATGAGAATCCTCTTCGAAACGGCGGCAAAGCATCGCCGAAGTTGTCGTTTTTTGATCAGCGTCCAGCCATTTAGGAATCAATTTAGTAGATCTTTTTCTCATGAGCAAATCATAATGTACTATGTGAAACATTGTACATTCGCCGGAAATGTTCAATGTCTGTGCTATACGTTTAAGTCCAATACTTCGAACCTTCAAAATGATGTATGTCAAATATTTTCTGGAGTGGATTCTAAAAGGAGTCATTCAGCACGGTGTTCGTCTTTTACTTCTGCTCTTTCTCTCTTAAATTCTACAACCCATTTTTTATGGTGGCATACGAAGGACAATTGAAGGGTCCAATGTAAAAACCGCCTATCTCAATTTTTTGCCAAAATTGCATACAGGCAAGTCCATAACATGAAGCCTCATCGTCAAGTGCAAGAATTAGGTTTTTGTATTTTCTACTTGGGTTGACACTACCTTATACAGTTTAAGTCATAATTTTGAACTATGAGGAACTGTGTGTAAATGACATGTTTTTTTTGTTCTCCTACAAAATTAGTAAAAGTGGAGATAGTCGGGTTTTGCATTGGACCCTTCAATTATCCTTCAATGTATGCACCATATCCGCATAAATTTGTTTTATGAACAACTCTTTAAAAAATAAATACTTTGTTACCGACCTATATTCAATTTTATCAAAAATTAGATTTTTGTCTGATATATTTTCTTTAAAAATGTACAGAAACTTTTTAATATTAAAATTAGAGGAACAGCATAATTTTTGTCATGACACCCGTTTTCGATTTTGTGTATGGGAAGGATGCTAGGCTAATTAGATAATTAGATATCAGTTCCTCCTCGTATATCCTAGAAGTTACTTTAGGAGCTATAAGTATTGAATGAATTTTTCAATTTTTTGATTTTATTTTACTTTTAATACATATTATTATTTAATAATTTAATTTCTATTGTTCTCTTAATCAAAGAAATTGCAATTGCAAAATAGATATTATTCACTTTTAGACTGTGTACTGTGTTCCGGTTTTAACAACGATTTGTATTATTGTAGTAAGAAGTGATCAAGAAATGAAAAATGAATTAGAGTTGGCAATGCAACTAAACACGCATATATGCATTTAGTTCATCGAACGCTCCTTCAGTCACTTTGTCGTTTCTACAAAGAAAGAAAACAGTTTTATTAAAAAAAAAAATTAAAGCAGATGCGTAAAATGACCACTTCCTGCTGCATCAAGACACGTTTGAAATTTATGAATAATTTCGTGAGTAACGTTAAACAACATTTTCGGCGTGTTACTTGCAATTGATTGACAATTAGTATTAATAAGACGTTATCCAAGACATGCATTTAAATTCCAACGCCTACCCCAATTCATTTTTATATTGATCGCGTGTTAGTACTTTTACGCTGGATTTCACAAACGTCACTTAACTTTAATCATCGATTAAGAATAATCGTTCCTATACCTTCAACACATGCAACCATAGCAACGTTTACTCTTAACGGATGATTAAATTTAAGTAACGCCATTAGTCTTTGTTGAAGATGACTTAGATTCAGGGACCGAAATTAAATGTGTAATATTATGAATGAACTTTTCTTTTCCGAGAGATCTTACACCTTGAGAAATACCTAGTAACTTTATAGAGTTCAAATTTTAATTTAAATTACAAAAATTTTCCAACAGTTGTCTATGAAAAAGTTATTGCTTCCCTGAATCATTTTTCAGTTTATCTTCGACGAATTTTCGTTTTCATTGATCTTAACAACTTCAGTTGAAACGATTATTGAATTCTTAGTTGAAATGATTCGTGGAACTCTGTGTTCAATTTTCTCTTCCCGGCTGACTATAAATAAAGCTTCTAAATATAATAATAACTCGTCATACAATAAATAAAATGAATTATCATAGGATATATGAAAAAAATTAGTGGGTGCTGAACATTAGACATTAAATTTCCTACTCCTCGAATAAAATTTTTATTTATCACTATTGTAATTAAGATAAGATTATATAGAGGTAGGTAATTAGCCTCTAAAATAATTTTCAATACGAGCGTTAGTGGGGTATATGTCATAAGAGTATTAAAGTCATAAAAGATGATTTGATAGACTCTAGAAATATGTATAAATACAATAACTTATTATGTACAGAAAACTTTGTTCCAAATGCAATCACCTATTATAAACATAAAACGTAAATAAAAAAAAATTAAGTATGTACCTATAGGTACACATTTTTTTAAATTTTGGCTTTCAAAGTTAGCCCTTTTATTGCTTAAAATGTTTCAAATTGAAATTTCTGTTGTGTTTAATCAAGCTTTCCCAGATGCTGATGTAAATTACGATGCCTTTGAATATACATCGGAGATATTACAGTCTCCAACCATTTAACGCAAAGCATTGCATTGTTGCCAACAGTGTACAATGTGTTGTCTATACGGCGGGGTCACGTAGTAGGTTGAATTAATTTCTGATGTCCCTGTATAAACCTGTTAAGTGCACAATGGTTTTTGGGGTAAAATCAATATTAATTAATTATTAAAATGTCATAGTTAAGCGAATTATCCCTAAAAAAATCCAGGTGTAAAGTGTTTTCAGACCTGAAAGCTTCAAAGAATTATCGTAATTCGATATGGAATAAAAAATAATAATATTAATTATTTTTAAAACCAGTCTAAGACCATCCTATTGGTTTCAGTGATATGTACAACATTGACGAAAAAGTTAAAATGTTAACGTTGTATGGTGGAAAGCTGCTATCTAGTAATGTTGGTTGCCTATAGTCATATATAAGCTGGTCCAAAAGTAAAGGGGCACAGAGCAATAGTGGATTGCTGACTTCAAAATATTGCGATTTAGTTAAATTCATTTAGTCCAATAGTTGATAATAAAGTAGATACAGGGCGTTCAAATCAAAATTTTAAATTTAATTCTCTTGAATAATTCTTAAAGTTTTTGACTTGTTGTCACAAAAATTGAAACGTGGGGCTTTTTTGGGTTTGAGAAATAATAATATGGTCTTAACTTTTATGTAGGGGACAGAGGGCGCTACATAAAGTATCATTGTTAATTTTAAAATGCTCTAACTTTTCTGTGGTCGACTTATGGAACTTTTAACAAGAGATTGTTCTTCCTTTATCTTTCTTAAACCAATTAGGTATACCTGTTCAATAGCGCTAAAGCGTTTTCGAAATACTTGCTGTTTTAGCTTTGAATGTGACGCGGTTGGTCTTTATGATTGTAATTGTCCGATTTTCTTCTTTGGGAGGACTAATGGAAGTGTGTTAGTGATACAAAATTTGTATTTGAACAATATAACATCATTACAAAACTACGAGAGATTGTAAACTTATTTTTCTTTTATGAAAAACGCAAATATCTGAACAAACTATTTTTTTATTAAAGTTATTCCATCAAAACCATCAACAATTTATTTTCCAAACTAAAAACTAAAATACCTATTTTAGAAAAGTCATCTGTTGCGAAAAACAGAAAAGCTGCTTTAGCTTCCCATCATTTCATTACTGGTCCCAACTTTGATTTCAATAATGTTTAAATTTTAGATCAAGATAAATATTCGTAAAAGATTGATTTCTGATTGATTTTTTGTTATAAGTTCCATAAGTCTACTCAGAAAAAAGTTAAGAGCATTTTAATAGCAAGAATGATACCGTATGCGCTACATCAAAATTAAGGCCACATGATTACTTCTCGTTCCAAAGAACCCTCACATGTCAATTTTTAGATTAAATAAGAAATGTTATTAAACAAATCTAAATCTAAATGGTTGAACTGATCTAAATTCAAATCTTCTTCTGATAAATACTGTGTGTTGTAATTCCGTCAAAAAGATCATCACTATCATCAGTTATACCATTTCCCGGTTTAATATTTTCATTCCTCTGAACACTAATTACTATCATATTTTTATTTGACACTAAATCAAATAATTTCATTTTTCTCGTTCTCAGTATTTATAAAAGTCAACATTCTATAATTACACTTTGAAATTTGACGAAGGTCTCGCCTGATATACTTTTATATCTTTTATGGAGTGAGAGGTGTGCCTTTGAAATTATTAAAATCATATTTATCTAATAGGTATCAATGTGCAGAAATTAATAATAGTCGAGCTTGATTATTTTTTGAGCAAAATTTGGTGTCCCTCGGGGTTCTGTCCTAGATCTCTTATTATTTCTTATTTATATTAACGATTTGGCTGATTTTCCTTATTTGTATTAACGATTTGCATAATAGAAGTGTTACGTATGCAGGTGACATTACATCAAGGGAAGTAACTGGATATAGAGTGTGCCATATTTTTTATAACTAACACGCCCCTTCATCTAAACCTTTTTCGAAATAATTTGAAAGGAATGATGAGTACAAACGTTGTTAATCTGCTTTCTTGGTTAAAACATGCGATCGATAATAATCATATTTAGGATAAAAGAAGATGGGAAAATACAAGAATTTATCGACAGGAAAATGTAAGGAAAGTATAGGAAATACCATAAAAGAAATTAGCGTGCAATTGAGTACAATTTGAGGCATTTCCATTGTAACCGGTAGTTCTGCGAATTTGAAAATTATTTCTAAAAAACTCATCATTTTCAATATCAATCCTGATTGCACATCCTGTAATCGAAGCAAACAAAGATTGTTTACCGAAGCCTAATTGATCACGTTTCAGGAAATTCACTCCGTGCCAGCACTGTGTCCAATTAAATGCGACATGGATGACAGCAAAGGTTACAAAATAACCATCAGAGGGGCGATGGCGACGTCAAACGCGGCGAATCTCACCGTTTCGTTTTAATTTGTCGCATATCCTCTTACATAATAATCAATTGTTTAATATCATTACCGACGAATAAACAAATTGCCGTCGTATAAATAGATAATTCCGGAACGAGATTGTAACTCATAGCTGGTGGATCGCTTTCGCAGTTAAGCTCGTTACGGGAGGGCTATCGCCATGAATTTTTATTTCTTTCTCATCGTCTGTGCTACGATAGGTGTCGTTTTCGTAAGCATTCATAAATTTTCATTTTTTTTTAATGAAAATAATTTCTTATTATGAAATTTTTGCTTCATTTTGTAGACGTTAGAATGTGGTGCGCCCAACAGACAAAATCGGTCGGAAGTGAAACGAATCGCTAGTATTTGCCTTAAGGGAAACAAAACTAAAGAACCTGCACATTCTGAAGAACACGCCAGTGAGGAATCATCTGACGAGGGTGGTTTTGATATAACCGAGGATGCTTATGGTAATGTTCACCTACCATCCAATCCAAACAACATCACGACCATGCGTTTCTAAAATTCGCTTCCTCAAAATTAATCTACTCTAGTTACTTTCTTTATACACTGATAAAAGTGGTAGTAAATTTGCACTATTTTTACATTAAAATTCAATATTATTTTACGTGTATTTTTAATATTACATAGAATTCTATTATTCTATTACTTAATAATAGTAAAATAACGTGAAATTTTGATGTAAAAATGATGTAATTTTACTACCACTTTTATTAGTGTACCTACATAGATGCAGATGCAGTGAAAAAGATTCATGGGTTTTATTTGAAAAAAGAAATGTTGTAGGTTATCGAAGGAGACATAGGAGAAGCAACGCCGAGAACGATAAAAATCAGTCGAACGAAAACGACAAAGAAGGAGGAAATGATGATCAAGAGGACGTCCCCAATTACCAGGACACAGACATTCCTGATAGTTGTGTAGTGAGATGCATTTTCGAACGTCTAAAATTGGTGAGGCAAAATTTCAGGCATTAAATATATCAGGTGTTCCCAAACAATTTAATATATTAAAAAAAATGAACTCTTACAATTACGCCCAAAAGCTCCACGTGCTAGAGTTTTGAACGTTTTAGATTTTTTTTGGGATATTTTGTATTCATGTTTCTGAGGGAATACTCTGTATATTATAATAATAATAATAATAATAATATCTTTATTGAGCTTGGGAATCACAGAGTGATATAAGCTAAGTCAAAAAATACATAGAAATGTAAAGTACAAGAAAACACAATAATAGACAAACATTTTAAAATACAGTTTACATACAATACCATTATTAGAATTCAAATTCGTGGTAACTGTATAATGGTTTTTCTAATAAGCGCATTTTTATTGCTCGCCGAAAAGCTTTCAGTGGCAGTGTCCTGATACTGTGCGGCAGCCTGTTAAAGAATTTTGGTCCGTAATAGTTAGGTCCATACCTGCTCGAGTGAAGCCTACTTGGTGCTGGTAACATATTTCCTTTATTCCTTGTGTCATGATTATGTATTTCTTTATGTGTATCATAAATGCTTTTGTTTTTATATGTGTAAGTCAAACATTCCAATACAAATATTGCCGGTACAGTTAACACCTTTAGCTCAATGAATTTGCTTCTGACGTCCTCTCTGTAACCCATATGACATATAATCCGAATAGCTTTCCTTTGTAATGCAAAGATTCTATTTGATATTAACTTGTGTCCCCAGCAAACAATTGCATAGCAAATATGACTATTTATTAGTGCATAATAGGCAGTCAATAGAGCGGATAAAGGAAGTAAATTTGCTAAATTTCGTAATGCAAATATATTTTTTGCAATTTTGTTCGACGCGAAGTCAATGTGATGCCGCCAAGACAGCGTAGGGTCTACATACACACCTAGAAATTTAACTTTATTTAAGTTTCCATATTCTTTTAGATCTTTATGCGTGAAATAAATCTGTGCCGTTTTTTCCTTATTTAAAATAAGTCCATTTGCTTGGAGCCATTCGTTTACATCCAACTGTCGATTATTTAAATTATTTGAACATTTTACCAGTGTATTGTCCTTATTAATTACTGTAGTGTCATCAGCAAAAGTTAAAAGCTTTGCATTACCCACACTATTCACTAAGTCATTGAAGTAAATTAGAAATAGCAATGGCCCAAGGACCGATCCCTGTGGGACTCCAGAGCGTACGTAAGCAATTTTAGATTCATTTCCATTGAAGCTGACATATTGACATCTGTTATTGAGATAGGATTTGATTAATTCTACACTTTCGTTATTGAAGTTGTAATGATGTAATTTATTTATTAAAATACTGTGGTTAACACAATCAAAAGCTTTTTTAAGATCACAGAAGGCCACTCCCACCAGGTCTCCCCTCTCCATACCTTCGCATATTTCATTTATTAAATGTACTATTGCGTCCGCCGTAGATTTTTTTGCTCTAAAACCAAACTGGTTCTCATAAAACAGATTTTGTTTTTCAAAATGATCAGTTATTTGTTCTTTTAGGGCAGTTTCAAGGATCTTTGATATGATAGGTACCAGGGAGATCGGGCGGAAGTTTCCCTCTGCTATCTCTCCCCCTTTATGAATTGGCACAACTTTAGCGGTTTTAAGTACTTGTGGATACGTACTATTTTCTATACATTGGTTTAATAGTAAAGTTAGTGGGACTAAAATTTGGTTTTTTATTAATTTTATTATATCTACATTTATACCCATATAATCGCAGCTTTTCTTGTTCTTCATGTTGTCAATAATAGTCCTAACTTCGTTAAAGCTTAGTGTTTTAAATTTGAAGATTGGATAGTCATATTTTCCCAGATATTTTTCAAAAGAAATATTACTCATCTTACCACTCTGGATAATGTTTGTGATATTTGCAAAGTAATTATTAAGTCTATCTATATCAATTTCGGCTGCTGTATTAATTTGTGTTATTTTTCTATGTTTATTAATCAAGTTCCAGTATTACTGGGCATTTATATAGTATCATTCAGTTTCTGAAGCAATGGAAAAGATAAATTATCTGCTTGACAAATAACTCATTAAATTTGACAGTTAATTCTAAATAGCTGTATTTTATCTTGTTTCTAAATTGGAATTTCTTCCCTTTCGTAATTAATGATGCTCCTTATAGAGAAGACACGAAAACAGAGGCAGAGTATTAAGTTTTTTGAAAAAGAAGAAAACTCATTATATTATCTAGATAGTAAATGATAAGTGATGAACGATGATTGAAATTAAAAAGAAATCTCTACGTTTGTCTTTGAAACAGCTTTCTTAGAACATACCGCTTGCTGGGTTTGATTGAGGTTTGTGTCTTGGAAAAAGAGGAGAAGCTAAACGCCCAGTGAAACAGAAATTCTTTTGGGTACAAGTGTAACAGGCACTCTTCATTTGGTGGATTTTCGAAAATAAATTGATCGAATTTGATTTTTATTTTCCAGATGAACTCCAAAGGTTATCCTGATCACAGTAAAGTCTCGCAGGCATTTCTGAAGAACGCTGAAGGACCTGAGCTACGCGATTTCCTACAGGATTCTACCGACGAGTGCTTCCAGCTGATGGAACAAGGTAATTGAGTCAATCAAGACCAATAAAACAATTCGGTTTTGCTCAGTTTTAGGCGACCGTTTGGATTCGTGCTTGTTCACGGCGCAGTTGGTGAAGTGCCTGGCCGACAAAGGAAAGTCCAATTGCTCAGATTGGGAGACAAACGACTTGCCCTTCGTCTATGCACTTTAGGTGTTCTCGTTTTATACTCTTGTTAATGTTATCAATTGAAATAATCATTGCGTTTAGCATATAAAATACTAGTGCGTAATTGAATTGAAGTTATAATATGTACACGAGGTGTATCCGTTTTTTTTGGGAAGTCATTGATTGAATAACATTAAATTTAATGTCGAGTAGTTTGTACAAATTATTTTCTTACCGTTTTAATATATTCTTCTTTCTTTTGAAGATAATCGTCATGCCAGTGTTTGAGCTTAGTTGCTCCGTTAAGTTCCTGCCCGTAAGCAACAGTTTTAACGTGCTCCAATTCCTTCTCCCATCTACCTAGGTATTGTGATATTTCATTTGAATTTTCTTCCAAAAGTGAGTCACGATCTTGTTCGTATATAGTACGCAGTTGCTCCATGTACTTATTATAGAATTCTGTTGCAAACGGAATTAAATTATATCTTCATATGAAGAAGACTTTATTGCAAAATTACCAATTATGGTGTCGACGTGTGTCAGATGAGCTTGCAAGTTATTCGAGTATTGGAATTCCGCCTCGTCCAGTTCTTTCATCAAGTTATCAATCGCACGGTTTTTCAAAACCAAAACCCGTTCTATCCATTTCTTTAAGTGCTGTAAAAATTCGATTAGTTTGTGGCACGTGCATCCAAATATTTTACCTCTCCGTTCTCTTTCATTTCCTTGCATTTTGCCAGACGAAGAACTTGATGCCACTGCTGGTTAATTTTTGCAACGTTCAATCGCGAAAAAGCTTCTTCGCGCTTCACTTTATTCTTAAATTCAAATTAAAGATTGGTTTGCTTACGAATTACTTACATTAATCGCAATAAATTAACGCAATTCAAAAAGTAAATTTTATTTCTTTTCTCTTTACTGCGTGAAAATGATTAATTGAACTTTAGTCTTTGAGCTGCGTTAATTTTGAATACCCTGTACATATTTCTCAAATATAGTGTACCTTCATAAAAGTCGTGATAAGTTGTTCTTTCCTGCGTCTCGCCTCTTCTTCCTGATCCGCTTTAAGTTGCATATATCTCGCCCTCTCTTCATCGGACATTTTAGCCAATTTATTGGCCAGGCCTTTCTTCTTAGCTCCCATTTTGACGTGTTTCCTTTCGAACTCGAAAAGCAGAAGAAATAACAAAGTCACAGTTCGGGAAATATAATCGATAAAGCACAGGCAACGAAGCAAATCACCCTTGGCAACTTGGGAACGAGTGTTACTTAGCAACAAGAGAATGTTAAATCTGACGTTTTTATCGATTTAATTTATAAGTTTCGTGTTTCGTCGAAAATGGTACTCTCCAAAGAATTTCATCTTGAAGAGAGTCCCGGAGAAGTTATTATAAAAAGAATCCTGAAGAAGGAGGCAAAATATAAGAATGCAAAGAAGAGGAAGGTGGTGGAAGAAGTCGTTGACTTATCCCCGACACAGAGTGAGTTTGATGTTAAGTCGAAATCGCACGAGGACCTGGAGGTAGAAATACAGTCCAAGAGGATCTTGTTGGTGCTCGATGAAGCGATTTTTAAGTTGCACGTTGCCGTGAGTTTTTCTAAAAAAAAGTAGTTGTTGTTATTTCAAGTTTTGTCCGCTGCAGTCTTGCTTAGGTTTACTAATTGAAAACGAAGGCAAACTACTAAAAAATTACTTACCACAAGAGGAAGTAGAATTCATTTTGGACGCGTGCACGAAATACGTAGATTCAGAAATAGTCGAGTGTGAGAGCGTGCCTTCACCTGGGGTAAAAGATATCAAAACTTTGCTTTCCTTCCTTCCAATTTTATCCCTTGCCCTTAGGGTAGGTCTACTCCAAAATTCTCCCAACACTTTCCCCTGCCGAAGGACAACAGAATGGATGTGAACGTGGCGCAATCCATAGACATGATTTGTAAGTCTAAGGAGCTGAAGCAAAGCATCGGGCTTTTGGCACCCAACGAAAACAGCCTTGCCGAAGAGTTTTTAGAAGGCATTCATCGACTCAGAACGGAAATAGCTAAGAAACTGTCCGTTACAGCTTCCGAGGAAAGAAAAAGGGAGAAAGAATTGAGAGTTGCCTGGAAGGAAAATTCAGAAGCTAAAGTACTAATTGCAAGTAAGAATTTTTCTTGACTTACAAAAAATCTCCCTGTTCCACTCGGGATCTAGCTTCTTTCTCATTATAAATTTGTTTCCAGGTATACAAGAAAAACTAGATAAGCAAACAGAGGAGCTTCAAGTTCAGCTAGACGCCAAAAATGAACTCATCGAAGCGTATGAAACCAAAATCCAGAATATAACAGAAACATTTCAGTCGGAGATCAAAAAACGAGTGTAAGTTTCACTAACTTAACCCATCAAGTAACACGAAAGAAATTTCTAGTACTGAATCAGAGAAAGCAATGGTTCAAAGTTCTCAAGTCAGTGAAGAACGGCAGACCACTTTAACCCAGGAAACCAAAGAGCGAGCTCAAGAATACCAAGCTCTGGTAGAGACACACATAGTAGCCGAAAGGATTCTGCGAGCTAAGCGGTTTAAAGTGGAGGCGCAGCTCGCCTCTTGGCTTTCTAAGTACGACCAAGACATCGGCGAACGGCAGGCTGAACTAGAAGAGATAGAAAAGCTGTAAAGGCACCCCTTCTTAATTATTCGGTTTCCATTTCGGGTTTTCGTTGTAGGTACAACGAAGAGTTGGAAGAGATGAATAAACTGCAGCTGAAATTCGACGAACAAGAGGAGGATTACACGGTGTTAATGGCGGAGAGGGACGAGTACCAGGCAGCGGTAGACAATCGGAAAGCTTACGAATTTTTGTGTATTCGATCAGCTAGAATAATTCAAAGATGTTGGAGGGCGTATCGAGAAAGGAAAATGAAGAAGAAGGGAAAGAAAGGTTTGGGTTTAATCTATTGCTTGGAAGAGAGATTTCAAATCTTTAAAAGATCTCATTTTTCTTTTTATAGTAGTTTTAAAATGGCCAACAAGTTTACAAAATACCACCGTTATTATCTCCTTTTACTTCTTTCTCCATCTGTATAGTTTCCAAATAGAGGGATCAATATAATTTCTACATTATTATTTCCTCTTTATATTTAATACACTTTTATCAAAGGTAAAAAGAAGAAGAAATCTGGAAGCGCTAAAGGAGGCAGGAGTAGGAGCAGGAGCAGGAGTCCAAAAACTCTGAAAGGTAAATAAAATAAGTATAATTTATGTATGAAATTAATTGATTTTTATTTGAACTTGAGAAACCACCTTCAACGTCCCTTAAAATAAAACCGTGAGAGCAATTTTTCCAATTTTGTTTTATGAATATTGAACGTGTAAGAATCTACATTAATTGTACCTATCTTTGCTACACTGAATGGTTTTTAATTTTTACATATCTGGTTACTTTTGTGAAAGGAACACGTGTCATTAATTTTTTGTTTTTTCTAAACTATTGATAATTTTTCAATTAAAAAATTTGGAAAAATCACACGATCAAATTTGGGTTGCAGAAAACAAGGCAGATCTCAACGTCGCTATTGAAGAAGCAATTAGTCAAGCTATTCCAATGTAAAGAAAGTCGAGGAAGCAAGTACGTTATTTCTTGATTTAATTTCTTTTATAATTTTAATTTTGTTACAGATTAAACGGAAACAAGAAAACAATATTTTATATTTCGTTTTATTAAAAAATATAATAATAATTACATCTGTAAAAATATTTTACTTCTGTCACAATTAAAAAAAACTAAAATATAATAAAATTGCATGCACTACATTAATGGTTAACTCTGATTTTATGGTAAGAATGTATGGGGAGTATTTAATGTATTTCTGGCAAATTCATCGAAACACCCTGAAGCAACGTTAATGGCAGTTAATAAATATAAATACTTATAATAAACAGACTGGAACTTGACTGACGTCTTCAACTATTAGCTTCCAAAAGAACTATTCTGTTTATTATAATTGAGCATATTCTTGATTATTATTGGTTTTTAGTTTTTAATTCTCAACACCTGGGTGAATTCTATTGTTTTAAAGGTCGTTTTAAAGTCGCAGCCTTAACTTCCAAAATGACAGGGCGTTCCCTTGTACTTGGCATGAATGAATACGCCCGACGTACCCTATCACCCTCCCTTAGTGGCACAACTTGAGTTAGTCTCGCTTCCAAAATTTCTTTCGTGTCTTCAGATATTTTGATCCTATTGTGGGCAACCTTCAACTGTTCGTCCAAAATTTTGCGCTCGTTTTCTAATTGTTGCAAGCGTTCCTCAGCAGCTAAAACAAAAGGCACTTTCTTACGCCTGAATAAAACATTGTTTATACAAGTAAAAAAATAGGTACCTCGTAACTGCATTTCCTTGTGCCTTTGCTTCTCTTCGTATTCCCTCCTCTTCCCCCTCTCTTCTTCCAGCAACAACCGCTGTTCATCTTGTAAACGTTCCATTTCTTCTCTCTTCTCCCATTCCTCTGCTAAAACTCTGGCTTGCAACGCCCTCACAATTTCCTCGTCCCTTTTGGCCTGCGTTTCCTCCTCCAACAGCCTCTCCAATCTATCTCGAATCTGCTCCAGCTGATTCAAACGTTTTGACTCTTCCTTGACCACCGCCTCCAATTCTTTCGCCTGCCCTTCCGCAGCTTGCCGCGCACTTCGTTCCACTTGTAACTGAGCTTTCGCCCTGAGCATTTCTTGCACGCGTCCTTGCCTGTAAAGACGTCGTTTAGCTGCTTGTAACCGCTGGTAGCTTTGGAAACCGCCGGAATGGTCCACCGCCAATTGCAACGCAGAAATCCACTGGAGCTTCGCCATGTGGTCCATCGTGCCAAGCTCGAACGTCCGATCTGGCGTCTGCAGGATTATTTTGAACCCGGTTTTCGGCTCGACTTTGCTTCCGGGCTCTAAAATCAACGCACCGCATTTCTCTTTCTCTGACTTGCTCTTGTAGTACGTCAGTTCCGACGGTCTCAAGACGAACCAGTATTCGCGCATCGTCGGAAAAATGTACCCCTTTTTCGAGAGGAAGCCTTTCTTGATGACGTCTTCGACGAACGTGTGGTAGATATCCGTGATTGCTTCCGACATGGCCGCTTCGTCCTTGATTTCATTTAAACAACGAGATTCCAAAACCGCTATGAACGGGCCTAAACGAAACGCGCCCATCGATATGCTGAGGCTGGTGAAGTCTTCTTCGTCCCATGGACACCCCAGGGAGTTGGCGAGGATTTGAGCGATGTACGACGCTTCTGCCGGATGGAGGAGTATTTGGTAGGTGCTCTCGTTGTCGTCGGGGGTGAGTTCGGCGAGGAGGCAGAAGATCCTGAAGATCTGGAAGGTGGAGTTCTCGGAGAAGATTCTGCTGGGGGAGAAGAATTGCTTCCGGCATACCAACCAACATATTTCGGCGATTTTTGTTTCGTAATCGCGCAGTTCGCAAAGGGGGAGCTTATCGGGTAGAGATGAGAATACCTCTCGCTGTAGGTAGTATTTGAAGTGGTCGAAATTTAAAGTGGAGGTGCTTCTGAAGTGTTCTAGTCCTCGCTCCACGCCGTATAAATCAAGGAATGAACCTATGTTTGCCGTTAATACCTAATAAAAGAAAAATTTAATTTAAACTGACAAATTACACTTTCACTTCAATTTTCTATACAGCGAAATTTAGTAATGTAATTACAATTGTTACGTAATTGTCACGTAAAGGGATGGAAAGGTAGAAAGGAATATTATAGCCTATTATAGGCAAGAACTAAGAAATAATATGTACTCTTGTAATGTGCTCTGACGATGGATAGGCCCCACGTTGGGCGCCAATTTAGATGGAGTACGAAAGCTTCACTTTATAATAAACTTTTATTTAAGAAATGTTTGAGACTGTTGAAGAAAGGATAATAGGTATTTAGAGAACGTGTTAAGACTAAACAAATTAAAACAAAACAGGAGAAGCATTTAATTTTGTATAATGATTTGATACCAAATTGTTAAACAAAGAACGATGCTGAAAATAGAAGAATAGCATTTAAAGAAAATCTAACACGAACTTTTGTTCTTAATTGTGTAATGATGTCATAATCATAATAGAACTTGAAAGGAATACGCCTGAAATAGTGAAAATAAAATGAGGTCAGCCTTTTCTTAAATCAATTTTTTTTAAGTTTTAGCTTCAGTAAAAAGAAAACCGTTTAATAACTGAACAAAAATATTTCATTACTGCGAATAATGCGTGTTAGAAAATTCGATAAATTAAGTAAACAACGTTGATAAGTTTGACGCAAATGCTTATCAGAAAATTTACGTTCACCAAAAAGATTTTCTGGCATTCATCGAGTCCTTATCACTAGTGCAATTTATGTTGCGAAATTTCTTATCGCGCGAATAAAACATTCAAATAAAAACAAAAATACACGAAGTTCTCTGCCCGAACGCCTATATATGGTAAATACTTAGCGGCGGAAAACTCGCGGCCCACCTGTTGCATTCGAGCGAAAATGGGGCGAGAACGGGCCGATTTCCCCGGATTTTTCACGGATCCCGACTGAGTTATTGCGTAATTTACAGTACCTTGAGTTTGGTCTTGTGCACCGAGCCGGATTTGTCTTGCTGAAGTGACGAGAAGGCCTGCCACACATAATTCGTGACGTTTTCTAATAACACAGCCATACTTTTACTTACTTAATGTTAACTTGAGTTGACTCTCCACTACGCACGTGAATCACATAGCAGGACCGGATTAAGTTAATGTAACGACACGCCTACTCGTCGCTCGTCGGCTATCAACTGCTAATCAAGTGGATGGATCATTATAATGATCGTTTAGGTGCTTACGTAGGAATTATGTTATTAGTTCTGTTATCGATAGGTATTTTTGAGCTTAAATGATATATTATTACCAGTGGAAGTATATTTCATTTGTATATAACAAACCGTAATAATGGTCAACGCTATAACAATATACAGGGTGATTCTTGAATAAACCGACAAAGAAATACTGACGAAAGAAGAGACTTCTCAGAACATGGGAAAAATTCTGTATGCAACAATTTATAATTAATTAAAAATTTACCCCAAATGCACGTTACACCCATGCATAAGACGAGAACCAAAAGTTGACATCTTTAAAAGCATGCAATAAACGTTTATGGCGTTACGTAGGAAACAAGAGTGTTCAGTCGTAAAACTTGACCGTCAACACATTTGCACAGCTGATGATGAATGCGTCCTACAAATGTATTAATTACTGTGAGATTCATTAAAATCAATTACATTTTCAAAGGTTTACAAATGGTAATTCCGTCGGCTTAAAAGAATAACACACCGAACGCACGTATTGAATTTTGTTAGACCCTACATAATTCGTCTTTTATAATAATAGAATTTGTTTCTCATTGAACGGCGCACACAAAACGAAATTATAATAATTAACAAACCAAGCAGATTACGAATGTGTTTACTGGTTACGATGTTTTAAATTATGGTTAACATCATAATTTCTTCATTATTAGCAAAGTCTATTATTATTCAAACATCAGCGATAAACCGAATAAACGTCATAAATAAAACAGATTGATTAAAATGCAAGGGAAGGGTATGGGCCATAAAAAGATTCCGAAATGTTTATGACGGACACGTTGCTTGTGGGAATAAACTTTATTTACAACCCAATTTAAATCATAAATTTAAAAAAACACAGAGATTCAAAATTGTTTTCGTGATGTAGTGTTTTATTAAATTAAATTTAGGTCCGCAAATTTATGGAGAGTACAAATGTGCATGGGCGCAACTGTTTCAACATTAGACACCTTGTATATAAATAAGAAGTTTAAGGATCTCTTATCATTTATAATCTCTAGAACTCGATAAACTCAATTACTGTGCCAATTGAATCTCATTAATTCTTTAATCACCATTTGATAATCAAAAATGATAAAATTCTTGAAACGAACTATAATTAAAAATATTATCTCCAGAAATTTTAATAGAATATAAAATGTGCTGGACCAGGACACGTCAAAAATCATGTAAAAGTTACCGAAGAGAAACTGAAAGCTTGCGAAAATCACCAAAAAAGTTCTCAAAATTATAACAATTTTCAAATACTCCAAAGTAGACTCAAAAATTAAACACTGGGTTACGTAAAAATTACTGAAAATGTCTTAAAAAACCTCGTCGAAATGGTTGAAAAAGAGATCAAAATCTATCATCTCCAAATACCCCATTTGTAGACCAAGACAATTGGACACATATGGTAAAAACATTACCAAAAAAGATCTAAAATTCTTTAAAATTTCCTCATTTTTATATACTGAGTGTTTTTGGAAGTGTGGCTGAAAAAGAATCTGGATACAATATTTTAAAATATGGCAGATTTATTTTTCTTTTTTCTGTGTTCATTTTGAAATGAAAATAATTTCATAAATTTTCATAAATTTACTAATTTCTCCATATTTTTACTATTGTGACAGTTTACCTTTAGGTGTTGACATTAGCTTTTTGTTTCAGATTTAATAATTAAAACCGTAAGTACGAGTTTTTCTAAGAATTATTATGTTTACGTTCTTAAAAATTTATTTAAAGAAATTTCCTTATTCACCAGTGCCGCCGGGATCGGGGTAGAATACAAAAGAAATTACACATTAGGTAAATGTGTTTTTGAGCAAAAACAAAATGTTCAATCATATACCTAGTACACCTAAATACCAAGATTTTGTTTTCAGTCACACTTCCAAAAACATCCTGTATATATATGACTTTAAAACCTTTTAGGCCCTGAGCTTGATTAGTTCAATCCACAGTTTCTTGTTCCCAGCTATGCTCTTCCAATTCTTAATATCCCTTTCTTTCAAATCTGCTAGAATTACTTCTTACTGTTGGGTTTCGTCCATGCTACTTTCCATTCTTTCCAAATATCCAAGCCATTGGAGGCTTCTTCCTCCAAATATTCGTCTTTGCATTTTCTTCTTCCATCTTAATATATCTTCCTGAGACTTACTATTCAAGATCCAAGTTTCAGCTCCATATAATAATGTTGTCTGGATATGTTTTTCGATCTTATTAAATAATTTATTGCTTCAGCGCATTTGTTTATTTTCATGATTCTCTCTTCTCTTCCCTTTTCAGTTCTATTAGTAATTATCGTTCCCAAGTACGTATATTCTTCCACTTCATTAAACAATACTTTTCCCTGATTCGTGTTGATGCAAATTAACTTCCTGCTGCATCTGCTCCTATTCTCATAAACTGGCTTTTCTTTGGATTAATCCAAAGTCTAAAGTCCTATTTTCCTGGCCTAGCCTCGCCGCTACTTCATTCAGCGTTTTCGTACCTCTGGCTATCAAGGCAACGTCATCTGCATATCCTACTATTTGATGCATTTTGTATATAATGTCACCCGTCCTATTCTGCTGGTTTTCTCTCGCAATTTTCTCTAGGACTAGGCTAAATAGTAGCGTTGAAAGTGGGTCACCCTGCCTAAGGCCTGTTCTGTCCTCATTTTTAGGCACCCCAAAATGGCATTTCATTTCAACAGACACTAGGGCTTTTAAATGGAAAAAAAGCATCTGAAAGTCATCAAGAGATGATAAAATTATTGAACAAATTTAGTAGCCCAAAAATAACTATCCATTTCTGGACCAAGACCTCTTAACACTTTTGTGGAATTCTTCTGCAGCCAACACTGACATGTGCAAGTGATTGACGCCTGTAAAAGTCTCATACTATGATATAATTTCAAGTTAAGGTCAAAATTTCGATGGATTTGTTTATTTGGTGTCATCAAAGCTATGTGTTCCTTCACCACATCGTCTGCATCATCACTTTCCAACCAATTCTCTTCAATGTTTTCATCCATCAGCTCATTTTTCTCAATATTTTCACCCTTTCTCTCTACAAATTGTTCCAATTTTTCAATAAATGCCCGAATAAATAGCTAAATAAAAATAGTTAATTTTTCAGCTTCCAAAGGAGGTGGCCATTAAAATCGTTACCCCTGCATGCTAGCCTCGTCCTTATTGACTTGCAATGGAAACAACGACTATCGTTTGTCGACTCATGGCTATTATTCCTTTGAATCGTAACGATTTACATGGCCACGAGTATACACTACCTCTTTCTCCAGCAGTTCAGCTACTTTTCCTGTATATCTCATATCTCAAATAAAGTTGTTTCAAGTGGAATTTGACCAGTATGATCTTTCATCAGCTAAATAGTTCTTAATAGACCAGAGACCGTACATGAATAATATCTTTTTAATGAGTTCACAGTCCTTTCCAAGTCGAGCAAAAAGATTGAAGACTTCCTCTGTAGAGAGCCCATAAAATTTTGATTACTGATGGTTTCTCGAAAACATACCTGTAAGGAGTAACATTATTGACGCTAGAAAAGAAGGTGATGACTGAAATTCATATCAGAAATGCATGACGTCATTGTTTGATAGGAGCTTCATTACTTGCTCTCACGACTTCCTTTAATGCTTCTCTCGGGAGGTCAAACAAAGTTTTAGGGAGACTCGTCCACCAGAAGCCAACATTTTGCGTCAAAATGTCTCCATAAGTAATATGGCAAAACTTGCAGACCATCTTCAAGAAAACATGTAAACAATGTACACTCGTGGCCAAATAAATCGTTACGATTCGAAAGAGCGGTAATATGAGAGGGGAGACGATAGTCGTACGATAGCCGTTGTTTTTATTGCAGGTCAATAAGGGCGAGGTTAGCATGCAAGGGCCTATTCCTGAAAAGTATGGAGTAGTAATTATTAGTTACAAGTTCCTGTTTTGAAATATCGAGCTTCGAAATTGTTTTCCTCAGAAGAGAAAAGTGCTTACAAATAATAACAGGTGATCAATATTTTTTCTAATCAAGTGACCTATGGAAATAAAATTATGTGTCTTAGATTAGTTCATTATTTCAAATGCCACTTGAATTACATATTTATATTGCATTCCTATACAAAACGATAGGATGCAATAAAATAATCAAATGGAATTTGAAATAATGAACCAAACAAAGATATAATTTTTTTCCATAGGTCACTTGATTAGAAAAGATATTGATCACGCGTTACTAATATTAGTAAGCACTTTTCCTTTGAGGAAAACGATTTTAAAGCTCCATATTTCAAAAAAAAGGAACTCGTAACTAATAATTAGGTACTACTCCATACTTTTCAGTAATAGGCCCCAGGAGTAACGATTTTAATGGCACGATTGAACACACCAACCATTAAAGTATTGATTGCATTGCAATAAATTCATTCTTCTTCTATAACTTACTGTTAGTATAATTGAAAAAAAAAAAAAATAAATTGTTATTCTAAATTAGTTTTTTTTTTCAATGACTAATAATATGATTAATTCATTTTTTATGTTGCAAAAGCTAAAAAAAAATGAACAAAATTGCCAGGTACATTTATTTAAATAAGTACGTGTTTACTGTTACATCACTAATTAGGTCAAATGAAAAAGGCAAACATAGCGTTTTACGTTGGACAAGGAATCTTTGTATTTTTGTCCGCGTGCGTTAATTTCGACACGTTTCTTTCCCACCATGTCAGAAATCAATGTTCGCAAAAAAAAAATTAATTTACATGAGATTTACAATGCTAATGGTCCGCGCTCAGATGTCAGAGTCCATACTCTGCAACCGCCATGTTGTAATATTTCCAGTGAAGGTCGGAGCGTTTTGTTACATTTAAATCAATTGACAATAAGATTAAATACAAAATGAAAATATTAGAACTGGAGCATGCTTCTAGTTGAATGGAATTATTCCTAATTATCCTTTTTATATGTATACATATACCTATGTAAAGAAAATTATTTTCTTCACTTTCACATGTGATCAATACTTGCGATATACTGACATAAATATTGAATCTGTTGTAAAACGTAGTAAAAAGCAATCATTTTAATATTTTGGATTTGTTAAACAGTTGTCTTTTGTATAGGCAACAAATTTAGCCAACTAAATAAAGTGTTGCCTGCGTTAAAGCTACCTGTGAAATATCGGATTGTGTGCATTTTTAATATGAAACATCAGTAGGATATTATGTAGGCAACGGTTAACCGATTTTGTATATTTTGGATATTCGCGGTGTACAGTATGTCACTCGTGCAAATAGAGTTGCATAACTTGAATAATTACTTGAGTTGACTGTTACTTGATGAAAATCCATATCACTTTATTTATAAAGTGGAAGTCAGTTAAGAATTTAACGTTATTTCATATTAATGCATAACTTGAATGTGAATCTAAAGCTGCGTGAGACAGTGAGACAAAAATGCAAAAGGAGTAAATAGAGTGAACGGAGTTGAATAAACAAACGCAGCTAAAAAAGTGAAAAGATTTTTTTCGTGCAACTCTATCTGCATGAGTGACATGCTGTACACCGCGAATATCCAAAATCGGTTAACCGTTGCCAGCTCTAATATTATGTAATCTGAAACGATACCTAAAACTTGTTTAAGAACTTTCAGTTTGAGAAATACATAACACGGGAAGACTATGAATTCAGACATTGATAAATTAAGGGCAGAAATTAAGGCAACATAATATTTAATAGATATTATTAATTCAAAAAGGCAAATTGCTGCAAGTTCTCGTTTAGGAGAAGGCTTAAAGAAGGAGTAATAGATCGAAAAATAGTTACTTACAACTTACCTACCTAATCGCATTGTTCGCCTTCCACAGCTTCCTACTTTGTGCCCGCAGGGACTCATACCCTTATTATAAATACCGGTATCATACCGTTATTTTATTTCGGTTAACGCTCTCACAGAAATTATTTTGATATTGGAATTCGTTAAGACTGCTGATACAGTTACCGTTAAATACCTTTATGTTTATACCGAAATATTTCGGTAACGTAATTCTCTTAAGGAAATAATATTTCGGTATCGTAATCTTTATATTTCTGTTTATGTGTCATTCTGTTCACCTCTTTTTTCCATGGAATTAACCTCTCTGCGGTCGCCGTCTTCACAGCATCTTTCCAACATTTTCTGGAACTGCCCCTCTCTTTCTTCTTATATTATGCCATCCTGTTAGCCTCTTCCCTTGGAATTCTCCATTCTGGGGTCGCGTCTTCACAACACCTTTTCAACATTTCCTGTGTCTACCTCTCTTGTTTCTGCCTTGAACCTTGGCTCTGAAATACTTTCTTTGTTAGTTTTTCCATTGGATTTCTGCTTAAATGTCCTAACCAAGTAGCTGTTTTTCTTGTATTCTGGTTTCAACCAAACCAGTTTCATTTGTAGTCTTTCCATTGGCTTTCTTCTATTTTTCTTTGGAATTTCATGTCTGCTGCATTTAGTTTATCTTTGTTAATGTTGTTGTTACTCACTATCCACGATTCGCTGCCGTGTAGTAACGTAAGCTTTTACTATCTATGAGTTTCTGTCTTGCCAAAAAAATTTTGCTCCCATTGAATTAAATATTTTCCCCACCTTTCCTATCCTTTTTCTGATTTCCTGGTTTAATTTTTGGCCCCTTTCAAATATTGTCCTTAAATATATGTTTAGTTTTTTTACTTGTTCCCTTTTATTTTAATGTTGTATGTCTTGGTTGTTTTTGATATGTTCACGGTTTCCATCTTCATGTCGATGATCTTTGATTCTTGTTTAATATGTTTATTAATTGTAACTTCGTTTCTGAGTCGGCAATGATTGCTATGTCATCAGGATACGTTAGCTGTGTCCTAGCTGTGTCATAGAGGTATTTTCTAGATTCCAGTTTCCCAAGTAGAAGAGTCTCATTTTCTGTTTCGCCGTCTTAATGGCAGTATCTATAACGGCTGCATTCAATACACAACATTGGGTTAATCCTCCTGTTGTTTCAAACTCTTTCGGGTCTTCGTTATGCATTCTCACAACATTTCCCTTGTCTGCCCCTTCCTGCTTCATGCTGTTTCATACATCCAATCTCTTGCTTCTGTTGAAGTCTTTTTCTAAAATTTTCGACACGTATCGGAAGTTCTTTGTGTTTTGCCAAGCTTTTCTCTATTGTTTGCCTAAGGATGAGAACAGGGTCTAAAGCCATTTTGCGTGTCCTCAAGTGAGCTGTCCATGTCTCTCCACCATGATTCTTGGCAAAATTTTTCCAAGTATAAGTACTCAATGAGGTTATGCCTTAAGATGCGAGCAATCTTCGTGTCTCCTTTTTTTATGTAAAGGTAAGATAACACTGGGGAACAATTTTTAACACAATTTCTGTTGAGTTCGATTTTTCAGCTATTTTAAACTTAAATAGGCATGCTGATTTCAAAACTGAAGTTAGTTTTCTCCTATCACGTCAAGTTTTTTCTCTACAGCTTAGCTTCATGGGACCATTCTTCGCTGGAGGCATAGTATCAGGGTAGATGAGACGTAGGTACGTATGATGGCTAACCATAGTTGGAACATCAGGCGAGACTGTCCACAAATTGAAAAGGAAAAGCTATAAGCGAAAATGTTTACCTTAATATGTATGGTTGCTGTTTGGTAAAAGAACTTTACTAGTTGAATGAACACAATTTGACTTAAAGTAACTATATTTAGCCCTTGTATGAATAATGTATCATTCTCTGTGAACAGTATACCTAGTAATTTTTTCCTTTATTTTCCTTTGTATGCACATTTTGTATGACTTTTGGAACAAAAAAGGATATCCTGTAGCTTGAAAAGTTGACGTGGTAGACAAAAAGAGGGGTTATTTTTGAATTCAAATGTCAAAAGTTAATCAAAAACAGGTGTCAGATTTAAGTCAACGAAATTTGTGTTCCCCAGTGAATTGCTGTGTTCCAGTATTCTGATTTGCTCCTTGTTGTAATTACTGTATTTAATAGATTTCTTAGTACTTCTTTTCTGGTTTCATCTATATGCTTAACCATTTCTGGGGTAATGTCTTCTTCTCCTATCGCTTTTTCTGTCTTTAGTTTTAAGACTGCGCTTTTTAGCTTTTCTTTTATCATTAGTGGGATTTCTTGTTGTTCAGTTTCTGTCTTTTGGGTCGTTTCCTCGATTTGTCCCCTATTTGAAGTGTTATCTCCATCTCTCTTTATGTCGTTTTCACCTATCAAACCTATCAAGATGTTTCCTTCTCCATCTTTTAGTTTTTTTTTATTGGCAGTGATTTCCACCATTGTTTTAAAGTAGGTAAAAATTCTAGACATAAAACGACCTTTTTTTCCGAACGACTTAATAGTTTCTGGTTTTGATTGAAGTTTTCCTTCAAATTCCTTCCATGGTTCTTTGGCTTCATTTACAACATTTTTTTATTTCCATTCTTGATTCTTTAAACTTATTATAGATAATCTTCCACGTTTCTCGTGTATAGCTACTTTTTCCATTTCTTTTTCTTTTCTTTCACCTTTTATTTGTTTTCTATTGTGCACCATTTTATTTCTTTTGATAATAATTTATTCGAGTTTTTTGATGTTCCACAAGTTTCTTTGACTGCTGCGAATTGCTTATGTTTAAATTTTTGTTTCTTCCTTTTTTTTCCAATTCTGCTTGGTATCCTTCTCTAGCTCTATTTTCTCTATTTCTCTATTTTTATAGTTTATAGCGTCTTATTTTTCTTTTAGTTACTTTACTCTTTTTCGTTATTTTTATTTATCATTTCCATTTTTACTAAATAATGGTCTCTTCATATCTCCGCGTATCTCTCAACTTTGAAATCATTTTTCTCCCTGGATCAGGAAATACTCGATTATCGATTTTTCTTCCTAGTACATTTTATTTGTGCATATGAAAGAAGTGGCCTACAGCTTGTAAACACTTTTTAAAGAAATGATCAAGCCAAACGATTACATAAAAGAATATTCTCTCATATTTTTTAACTTAAACTCAAAAATTGATGATTTATCTGAATCGATTCGATTTGATCTTGCGGAATCGATTTAATTTGAAAAGGTGGAATCGGTGCAAAAAAAAAGATTCATGTTTTTAAATATCAGTATTATTTTTATCCTTGAAATATGTTACACTTACGTGACAATATCATACTTTTTATTCAACTTAAAAACAAACATGTTTCACTGTGAAGGCCGTTCTTGACTGTCCAATTTCTTGCACAAGATTTGGTTCAGTAGGTAAATATTTGGCGCTAAAAATTGTTGGGGTGCAGATACGATATGGAGGTAGAACACATTCTATTTTGCAAGATAGTTTTTGATTCAATTTAAATTTTGATACAATTTTCTGCACAATTTAAATTATATAAGAAATTGAATCGAATCTTATACAAGAAATAGGGTAGTGTAAAACGGCCTTAACAAATTGATGTAATTTTTATCATCAATTTTAGTATTACGTATGTATATTACTTGATTGTCCAATACCAGTTTTCATTCGTTTATAGTCAAATTTATTTTCTGTTTTCTTGTTTTATGTTATTTAATGTCAGTAGTTTGCTAATGACGCACTGGTGAAAAATTGGTGGTATATCCGTATCTCTGGATCGATTCCCATAAATTAAATCAATTTGATTCTTTGAACTAGCAAATTCAACTCTACATCGAATCCATTCTGAAGATTCTTATGAGAAAGCATCAATGAGAGAATTGTATCAGATCAAAAATAAAGTTATATAAGAATACTTTTAAAGTTTTTATTTGTCAAAACGAAATATAAACCAAAAAAATTAAATTCGTAGTACAATTTATCTTTCAAAACATCAGTCAGTGACAGTGACATTGACATAACGATGAGAGAAATCGAAATCAACAATAAAAAAATGTTGCAAAATAAGTTTGTATATTTGCATAGAGTTTGATTAAACTTGACTGCTATTTTTATTTTATACTTGATTTGCAAAAGGCAAATGGAACCTAATAAACTAGAGATGTGAGTTTACGCATATCGAACATAGATGGTCAACATTGCATCAAATATTCTTTAAAAACGTTTATGTATGTGATTGTGTATTCTTTATTTTTCAACGTAAGATTATTCATTTTCTTTTTAAATTAATAATGTGCATAAATTAAAAAAAAAAAATGAATAATTGCCAGTAAATATCTGTTAAAATTCTTGCATCATGACGTACATACATATATAGATATTTTTTAAATGTTTGGTTAGTACTCCTATCACGCTATCACAAATCAGTATATCTAAACGAAATATTTCCGTTTAATCAAACGATGTCAAGGTGGTAGAAAAAAAACATGCAGCACTTACATATTTAATTAAAAACTCTTAGTCGCAATTAATATTCAAATCGGCTTCTCCTGAACGTGTTTAGCGCACCTTGGCTAATTTAAGCACACGTTCTTAGGAATTTTTCATTGCCGAAAAATACACGACCTGCAAGTTGCAATCGCATTACAAAAACTAAAAACCAGCGGCCTCACCGATAAAAGACGCTGGATGAGGAAACGAAACGCATATTAACGTCTTTTTTCATTGAGATTCCAATGCTATCATTTGTCATATTAACGCGATTGGAATTAATTACACGACTCGGATTAACGTTCATAGTTATATATCACTTGGAAAATATTTTATCAGTTTTCTCTACGTGGCTGTTTATAGATAGAAATTATCGCCAAAAGAGTTTTTCAAAAAAAAAAAAACATTGATTTGGAACAACGTAAACAAAATTTTAGTTAGTAAGTACAGATGAACAGCTCAATATAGCATCGCGCTAAAAAGCTTTAATGGACGGTAGAATAGTGAGAAATTCTTTTGCTAATACGATAATTCAATAAACAAATTTGCACTTTATAATTGAAATGTCTTTTGTGAATGACCAGACTTCATCTCAGGCTTTTAAATAAGTAGGCCCCACAGTAGTCTCTTTATTTCAGCCAGATTCAACTTAATTTGCATTTACTTACATATTCATTTTATTAAATTAAAAGAAAAAAATATGTGTTACATCAAAATTAAAATTAAACTGATTTAATTAAAAAATACAGTAGTATTATGTCGAAAAGTATTGTAAACATCAAAGATCAAGGAAACGTTCCCGATTAATATAAAATGAAGTGTGAACAAACACGCACTTACGCATTAACACACACAAAGCTATTTGAGTGTTTGTTTAATTTACTTATTATCGAATGTTAATTCAATTATCCTGTTTTTCCTAGAAAATAAAAAAAAATGTCTGTTTCAATCAATTGAGCGTTGTTCAAATAATTACAGAAAATATTAAAAATATATAATCGACATTGATCTGAAACGTGACGAACCTTGTGAAATTTAGTTAAAAGAAAACAGGAAACGTAAAGACTGCAAGGAAAAATAAATACTTCAAGCATTAAGTTTTACAAAATTATATTTCCATTCTAAAATATTGAAATAGCTTAACACTTTCTTTCCAATTGGTAATTAGATCTTTTATAAGATTCACAGGGGAATTATTAGGTATTATTATTATTATTATTAGGTATCCACCACATTCATTCATTATTAAGAATATATTAAACCAAAATCAAAAATTAAAGCTGGTTCTTGTCCGATGAAAATTGTATCACAAACTCTTTTAAACGGACACTAAATGGCGCATAAACACTTTTTATGTTTATGCGCCATTTAGTGTCCGTTTGCAAGAGTTTGTGATATAAATCAAAAACTACAACACAAAAATAATGTGAAAGTGGACATTTTTATTTTCATCTTTTAGACGTTATTTGCAGAAGTAAATCAACATTGACTTTCGCAGAATTCTATGCGTACTTAAATTTGCATGTAATAGTAAGTACACACATTTAACATCCAAACTTCTTTGCAGGAATGAAAAGACAAATATTAACTCAAAGCTAAGTAATTTTTAAAACTTACAACCTAATTTTCATATACAGTGTGTAATCGAATAAGTTTCACTTACTGTAACCACTATTAATACACGAGAAAAGAAGCGAAGTGATGGGGCAAAGGTCAATAATAATACCGGAAAAGTCTACGTTTACTTTTTACAAAAAAAGTTTCAGAAGTACTGGATGTGACTTAACTGCCCTACCTGACCAATGTGTAATAAACGTAATCATCCCCTAATTTATGATTTTATTACTTTATTAAGTTCAGACTACACAAGCAAAAAATTGAAATATCAGAGCGAGATGATTCTTTTATTAGTGAAGTTGAAGCTTGTGAACATGCTTTCTGCTGATGGACGTTCAAATAAACTGAAACGTTCTTCTAATAAAGTACAGTAAACATTTATAAACTTCTGAACGATATTAACGCTGCATTTTAAATAATTTAGAGTTACAAACTTTGTCCTTTTTTTTTGTATGCAACTTGTGCATGTTACCATGAATTTACAAATAAATTTTCACGTATTCAGTTCCTTTTATGTTATAATTAAATTTAATTTTTACTTCAACTTCAACATCCGTTTGTTTATAAACAAAACATTCTTGTGTAATTTATACAAGAATTTTAACGCCTCATCTGGAATATTATACCTGAATTTAGTTGATATTTTAATAAGAAGAAGTAGTCAAGTTTTTTCTTCAAATTGACTATGCAAATAAGTTACAGCGAAATGATGTAATCTAAGAGGAATGCGACTGAAATTCTCAACTTAATTGACAGTTAAAAAGCAGGAAAAAAGTCTTCGCCCAAGCAAGAATTCACTTTTTCAATTAATTATTGTTTAGTCTGAATATAACATAAATTAAGCGCTAACTTGGTCAAGATCTACTCCGAATACCAACTGTTACTTGTTAAGGTCGCAGGGTTATATAACGTTGGTTAATTGTAATTTACTTTCGTTCTTTTATCGTTTTTATTGCACGGTCGAAATAAATCTCGATCTGCACCAATTACGCAAATTGTTAAATTTAAGTCCTGTCTGCTAGGTATGATTACGACGGAAAGTTAAGCTAACCTCGAAAGAATTATTATAATATTTCACTGGAGAACAGGTTGCGTGCAGTTATTATTTTTTTTGCTATTAAATTCTTTTGCTCAATTTTTTTTTAATTCAACAGGACTTGAATTATGATTTTAAGTTCCGTGAACTCTTCACATACGATAAACAACAAACTTTAGAACAGGATTTTCCAAACGTTTTCATTCGGTAAACTGTCTGCCAAATAAATTGGGAATCCCAGCGGATTTATTACCTGCAGTAATCTTCACGTTATTCAACTGCAAACACCTAGAAATTGACTTATTCAAGGAAATCAAAAATGCAACGAAAATTGCATTAATAAAATATGAGACATGTATTAACTCATGTGTCCATTCCACTGTAGGTTTATATCCATTTGCATCCAGCAGTGTCCTTCGTGCGTGCGTGCATTTCTGCGCGCATGTGAGTACGAACAAACAAGTACACACAAAAGCACGATAAAATATTTCTTAATAATTAAAGGTAAAATTTTCGGGCGCATGTGAGTACGAGTAGAAACAAGATCACATTGATAAGAAATATCTGTTATTAATTAAGTTAATTAATTAATTGAGCACGAGCAGGAATAAAAAACACATTAATAAGAACTATCAACACAAACACACGATCAAAAATAAGAAATCACATCAAAACACATCAATCAAAAATTAATACTGAATTCACTGACGAATTCATAACAAATTAAATAACAAAGTAAAAGAAACAGGTAAGTAAGTGGAGTAAAAGAAAAATAAAATCTTCAACAGATCTGTCTTCCCCGAATTATGTTATCACTTTAGTTATGTTATCATAAATTTTCTTCTAATGAGGTGATTGTAGAGGCTGCAGTTTTCAGAGCAAAAAAAAAATATTTTGAAAGATTTACAAGGCTTGCAGATTCGCTATAATAAGTGTACTTATAACGTTGAGAAGAGACTATGTTAAATAATAAAGTGTTTTGAACTTGAAATTTTGTTTGCCTGTATCATAGGCTAAGAGTACAGAGTGTTACTTGAATAGACTGACAAAAGAATACTGTCCAAAGAACAAACTCATTACAGTGATGATCAGGGAAGGGTGACGCGTAATATTACTCCATAAAAAATGCCGAAATGTTAATGACGTTTTCGTGTTGTAGTGATTTATTTGTTTACCTGCCAAAGCAGGTGTACAAGGTACATACAATTTGTATGAAATAATTTATTTCAGGTGATCTGCGTGCATTCGGTAAGTAAATGTTTTTGAGTTCCGTTTAAAGGTCAAGTTCATGTCCAACGCTTTTATGGCTGTATTTATTTCGTTCATCTGTTGCTCTTTCTTTTTCAGGGGCCCATCGTCGTTTACATAGAATTTTTCCCATGCACAGTGATGTCTTTTCTTTCAGAATTTTTTCCTTTGTCGGTCTATTCAAGAATCCAGCCTTGAGAACAATATCAACTCGTATTATATTTTTAAACATCATGTCACACAAACAAATGAAACCAGTTTCGTTTTTCTTGGAAAAATTTCTCCGTTATCCTTAAAGATCACGCTAATAAAGTCATCAGATCTTAACAAAGTGCAATACAATTAGAACAAACATTGTAAAAATATAACGCTATTTTAAGCGCTAATGCGTGCACAAACACGCAGAGATTGTAAATCTAACGGCGATTTTGAATGTAAGGCGAAAGTCACTTGCGTGCACAAGAGAGCAAAAGCAAACGAATATTTTTACGCCTTAAACAACGACCTAAGCTAACTATAATTTTGCGGAGTTATTCCTGAGAAAAATGCGTCGCCTCTAAACTGTCTGATTGTGAGATAAAAAAATTGCTAGTCAGATTTGTTGTACCTATACAGAACATTTTCAGAATTTTTAACATATCCTCACTAATCGACGTTTCGATGAATCAGTTGACATCTTTCATAGTCATAAAGTCATAATATTTTGCAATCTTAAGATTTTATTGAAAATTAAAAGTGGTGCTGCGCATGGGATACACAGAACATTGATATTATTTTTTTTTCCTTTTAAGAGAATAAAATATAAATTAATATTGTTAATGAAAACGTACATGTTTTTGAAACATTGTTATGGATCTTTATCTTTTACGTAACACGTAATTATGCGTTGAAGAACATCACGACTCTTGCTGGACTAGTTGTGTAATTTACGTTGCGAAAAGTATTTCAGTGTCGACTGCTTGGTAAAGAGAAATCATAAAAATTTGTACTTGCACATCTCGAAGGTCTTTACCGAGGAAACAATTATTTAAATAGATCACTGTAAATGATTAAACTTCTTGCTTTTGCAAAATAAAACTATATGTACATTTAAGCTAATCATGCACATACACCTCTTTTTATGAATCCAAAATCTAAAACTAAAAATATATGCACAAAATTTTTGTATCAGATAGGGGAGAAAATGTAATCCTCAATGAATCTTCTTATTTTAAAAACAGAATTCTAAATCAGGCGAGTAAATATCTTTACTTTCGATAAGAATGTACAAACAATAACATTTTTAAAATCAGAAATATCATGAACTTTTATTCTGTGTAGGTTTTGTCAAGGATAATCGATAATGATAGTGAGTTTTAACAATAGCTCATTGGGTTCGGTTTTATTACAAATAAAAAAAGTAGAATTATTCCATTGCATTATTATATTGCAATATTGCACACAATCTCGTTTCTTTAATCTGAAAAAGGAAAATAGATTTGCTCAGAAAAGTTATTTATGTAATAAGCACAAAAAGTGTTTGTTTTTGGCACGCGATATAAACCTGTTCAGGAGATTCAAGGTACTACCTATCAGAGCTGTGCCAAGTACTACTTATAAATACAACAATTACAAGTGTGACAAGAAAAAATACAAGTTTATATGTATGGACATTAGCGCTATAGACTTTGTAGGCCCTTGGCTTGTATTACTACTTTGCGCCATACTTTCATATCCCGTGATTAAACCTACTGCTTTTAGGTCCTTCTTAACTTCGTCCAGCCACCTCTTTTTTGGTCTTCCTTTTTTCTTCTTTCCTTCATATCTCCTACTAATGATGATCTTCGGTAGTTTATCTTCCGTTAAACTCTCTATGTGCCTTAACCATCTTATTCGATTCATTTTTATTTGTGTTGTTACATTTGGTTCTCCAAGCCTTCTTTCCAGTTCTTTGTTTGTTCTTCTCCAGATACTGTCTTCCTTTTTTCTTTCGAAGATTCTTCTTAGTAGCTTACGTTCCCATGTTTGTAGAGTTTGCTCGTCTTGTTTCGTTATGGATCCGAACAGAACAATTCTTCTTTTATATTATTATTTACTATAATTTTGACTCCCAGTTATGTGTCTACTCCTTCAAATTTATAATGCCGTTTTTGTCGTTTATTTCTAGTCCCATCTTTTCCGCTTCTGCTGCTAGTATTTTTATCGCTGTTCCGAAATCATTTTTCGTCGTTGCGATGATAGCAATAACATCAGCGTCTGCAAGGAACTGATGCCGTCTGTCATAAATTAACCCCGTTTTGTTCAGTCTTCATTCTCATTACTGTCTCATTCAGTCTCATTACTGCCTCCACTGCTAAATTAATCAACGTTGTAGATAAGGGATCACCTTGCCTTAATCCTGCCCTCACCTGAAACCACTCTGTTTTTTGTCCGTTTACTTTAACTCATGTGTTCTCTAATGTGGCTTCCACTACCCTTATTAACTTTTTTGTTACATTCTATTCCGTCCTTCCTTTCAATAGTTCTCTTCCATCAATCGAGTCATAGGCTTGCCTAAAGTCTACGAAGAATGCATGCACGTCAATCACTTGTTGGTAATGGACGCCTTGTAATTCTTTTAAAGTAAATATCTGATCTGTCGTTGATCAGTTTTTCCTAAATCCTTCCTGGTACTCTCCCACAATGTTCTCCATCTCATCCTTCAATTTCGGGGTTAAGGTCCTGACAAGTCTTTGACTTAGGACCCCGTTGGGCAACCACAACAGATTTTAAAAAAATCATGTTGATATTATTTTATACACTACAACCAGCGAACCAGCAGCGCATTTGGAGGTTTCTTCTTTCTTATATATGAAGAATAGTACTGCTTTCTTCCAGTCTGATGGAATTTTCTCTTCTTTCCAGCATAAGAGTATTAATTTGTACACGTCCTGCCTTAGCTTCTCTCCTCCGTATTTTACAAACTCCGCCGGTATGATTATTGTCGATGTTGATTATTATCTCACCTATTTCTTCTGGTTTTGGTTTTATTTCTTCTTCTTGTTCTACTTCACTATCTTCTTCGCTGTATATCTCTGGGTTATCCCTTATTTCTTTGGTATTAAGGAGCTCTTCAAAGTAGCTTGCCCATCTCTTCATTTTTTCTTCTTCATCTCCTATAAGCTTCTCTTCTTTGACGTTGTAGTACCAAGCTTTTTGTTTAGGGCTCCGTTTTTCTGTTTTAATATCTTGGTGAAAATTTCTCCTTTCTCTCTTGTTATAATTTTCTTTTATCTCGTCTATCCGTTTCGTAATACTCGCTTTTTTAATCTACATACGGCTTTATAGTTTTTCTATTGCTCTTTGTACTGCGTTTTATCCGTTTGGGTTCCGTATATCATGTACCTTATTCTTGCTTCTCTACTTCTCACTTGGGCCTGATAGCATTCCTCGTCAAAACCAGCTGTTCTTTTTTGTGGTTTTTGTTTTCTTCCTCATGGCTTCTTGTGCCACTTTCTTGATTTTGTCTTGGAGCACTTGCCATCTCCCTTCTAACGAATCGAGGATCTCGTTTTCCGCTTCTGCCTCTTGTTCTTTTCTGTTATCTTTAATTTTTGAACGCCGAAGTCTTTTCTCTTTCCTTTGCCCTTTTCAACCTTTGTGCTTTTAATTCTTGCATAGATATTCAAGGTGGTCTATGTTTGCTTTTGCTAATCTGCAGCTTCTCACATTTTTGATTAGTTGGCTTTGTTTTTTCCCTACTAGTACTTGGTCTATCTAGTTAATTGTTTTCCCGTCCGGTGATGTCCGTTTTCCCTTGTGGGTATCTTTCTTTGCGTTTGAAATAGAAATACAAGTGCCTTTCGTATAATTCAGATAAATACAAGTCCCTGGATAGTACTTAATTATAAATATAAGACTTGTACTTACGTACAAGTGCACTTAATTGTCATTAAGTACTGTAAGTACAAGTACAAGTACTTTGTAAGTATAAGTAATAAAATAATGGCGACGGGAAAAGTTTTATCTGAACATTTTTATATTGTACTACAAAATAAGAACCTGTTTTTGAGAATTTTCATTACAAATTTCACTCACAGTCTGTTGTAGTTATTCAAAACGACATGCATATTTAAAAAAATCTTGAAAAATGTATTAAACAAACACTGTCATTGTAACTATGCAAATTTCAATTAAGTCACAAAAGGAAAGTAAATGAAATCAGAAGTAGGTAAGTAGTAAAGCTTCGACTCACGGTTTGTTGGAATTCTCTCAATTGGAGTTCCAAGATATTTTAGAAATATAAATATCAGAAATATGCGCAAAATAAAAAAACTGGACGATCTATTATGTGAATGTATTGGTTCTAAAACTAATTGCAAGTTCCCAAACTTAGAAAAACAAACTAAATTTCACTTAGTTTTGCATTATTTTGTAAAGGCATTTACAAGTACAAGTACGTCAGGCCTTTGAGTATTTAAATATAAGTACAAGTATTGTCGCCTGTTGCATGTACTTAATAATCAATGAGAGGACAAACGGAGTTTTTACGGTTTGCTGTTGCAACGAAGCGGTGAGATGTTATAAATAGAATGTCTCACGACTCAACGTATTTGCCGCCGCTGCGCGACTTGCAATAGTGAACAATTAGCGAGCCAAAGAAATAGTGCACTCATCAAATCGAGGTGATTCACAGTATCGTAGTGATTGACTGGATGCTCCGAGCAATGCGCGATAACAAATTTGTGCTTCCAGCAGTGCAACGTGATTTAAATACATTATCGGGAAAAATATTTCATTCAAATTAATTAAATTATTGTTCCGAAATTCAAGAAAGAGCAATTATTATTTTCTGGAATTATATATTACTTTGTACTCTGACAATATTAGACTGGATTAGTCGTCTAGGATTCTCGATGTCTCAAACTGGATGAAACCGGAAAAACCTTGCAGGTCCTCTGACTGTTAATGTTAATAATAAATAAATAAATAATAAAGTTACTTTATTCCATTAGTGTCATTTTATATGAGTTGATTGTGGATAAAATAATTTTTCTTCAAAATAAAAAATTGTCCATTTGTACTTATTGCATTATAATATAATCATTAGTAAGATTAGTAAGACGTTCTCTTTTCGATACAATTAATTTCATTCACTTTCTTTTCAAGGTCGCAAAGACTTGCGCTATAAACTACGTAAAAAATTAATTTTTATGTTATCGACATTTTAGGGCCGAGCAGATTGTACAAGTCTTGTTTTTCTGAATCTATTAGAAAGTGTACACAAAACTGAAACGCAGAGCGCAGACATTTCTGACGTATTATTTGTAATGCAGCGTTGCACACAAATCTAATCTCGCCGATTTCAACATAGTGTTTCTTTGTCCTTTGGGGCAGTTATTTTTGAACACTTAAAGTAATTTTCCAGTAGAAAATCTGATGTATTTATATTTCTGTTATGCAGGTGAAGAATACTCAACGACACGATAAAGTCGATGATATATCGGGTGTCCCAAATTTAGTGTTACAGCCAATATCTCCTTTAATTGGCAAGATAAAAAAATATTCAGGTTTTGTCGAAAATGGCTTGGAAATCTCTACAAGACAGAGTACTTAAAAGTAACCTCTAGGGAGCAACCCCTCAGAAACTGTCCCCAACTCCATTTTTCCAAATAACATCCCTCTAGTGTCTTTATTTTTTAATGAAGTATTTTAGATTCTAAATACAACAGTATAAGTAATAATAATTTTTTATTAAATTTTAATTGAGAAAAATTACAATATTTATAAAGGTATCGCAAAATGTTAATCAAAATTAATAAAAATTTTACATTTATGAATTTTTTCCTCTGCTCTGTTTACCTTTTATAATTGTTTTAGTATCTGCCTTGTACGAGACTAGCTATAACATTAAAAGTGGAACAAAGGCATAATTTTTTTTCAGTTAAAATTTAACAGAAAATTACTATTGCTTATACTGCAGTATCTAAAATACTTCCTTAAAGAATATGAAAGAAACTATGTGCGTGTTATTTGAAAAAATAGGGCTGAAGGTACTCTACCTTGTAGAGCTTTCCAGGCCATTTTAAACAAAACTTAAACAATTCTTTATCTTGCCGTTTAAGGGAGATATTGGCTGTAACACTAAATTTGGGACACCCCGCATATTGTATATCCTACATTTTATATTTATAATAATATTTTCCTAAAATTTCACATTGGGAGGTACCGTTTCAGTCAATTTTAAGCATGAAGTTCGCTTTCTGCATAACAATCAACTCACATTGAAAGAACTAATAAATAATTTTAGTAAAGCTCCACGAATTAAATTATCGTACATTAGAACGAAAAATTAGAGTAGGAATTTTTTTAATGTGTTTTTTTCTCTGGTGATCTCCAATTCATTGTTTCTTCTTTTAAAAACATACAGTGCTGTTAATGAATTAAACGATAACAGTGAATTTATCGCATGCAGTACATGCACTGCAAAGTACGAGTGGTCCCGACCTTAGATTACGAGAAAGAAAGTGGTATTTAGTAATTGATAAGGTAAATAAATAATGTGCTTATGTAAATACTAAATAGACGGCGATGAAAACATCTTGTCATGATACAAATTCCGAGACGAGATAGAAAAATATCAATTTTAAATAATAGTCACCGGCGACAGATAGATCAATATTGAAATCGAAAATAATTAATGCTTTGAATTTATTGTAAACGTAACTTTCCATCATGAAAGCTTTGTGGATTAGTGTAACCTCCATTGTTAATTCAATTTCTGTGCTAAAATTTACAATATCACCGCACAACTCTACCAATAACTTAAATGTCAAAACAGACGCGACTGTGTTTAAATTCATTTGATCGCCCAGTACATATACAAAATAAAAGCTAATACATAGTATTTTGCGATACATTCCGGTCCGGCTGCTTAAAAAAAAATAATTTAACAGCTCAAAATTCCAAATATTCAGACATATTATAATAGCAATTGTTTATTAAATATTCCTTTAAAGTTAATTCAAATCTTTCTAAAGTTGAACATCCTTAATATGTTGCTATAATTTGTTATATTCCCTTTGCGTGCCTAAAAAGTTACGGTGGAACAGTAATATGTAAAAATTTCAGATAATTCTCGGAATGATGAAGAATTACTACACAAAAATACTTACTAAATATACTTAAAAAAACAATTGTTTACTGGGCAATACTTTTTAAAATTCGGTTTGGAAAAAATATCTACACATAAGAAATGAAAACGATCCTCCGATTAGTTATGGACTGATTTATTTCGACCTCGGTCCGTGTGTTGAGAAAAACTCATTCGTTGACTCTTAAAATAGTCTAGCTTCGAGCTGATTTATTTAGACCTCGGTGCGTGTGCGATTTCAACTACTGTGTAATCCATAATAAATTTAAAAAAAACTGAAAAAATATACTTTTAGAAAACTGTTGTTTGCCGGGAAATATATTTTAAAATTCGGTTTGGAAAAACTATCTACACATAAGAAATGAAAACGATCCGATTAGTTATGGACTGATTTATTTCGACCTCGGTCCGTGTGTTGAAAAAACTCATTCGTTGACTCTTAAAATAGTCTAGCTTCGAGCTGATTTATTTAGACCTCGGTGCGTGTGCGATTTCAACCACTGCGTAATCCGTAATAAATTTTAAAAAATGTGAAAAAATATTCTTTTAGAAAGCTGTTGTTTGCCGGGCAACATTTTTTTTTAATTCGGTTTGAAAAAGTACCTACACATAAAAAATGCAAACGACCTCGGTCCGTGGACGATTTCAACTATTGCGTAATCCACAGTAAATTTAAAAAAAATGTGAAAAATATGCTTTTAAAAAACTATTTTTTTAAATTCGGTTTAAAAAAAATATATCTAAAGTATCTACACATAATAAATGCAAACAATCCGATTAATTATGGTCTGATTTGTTTCGACCTCGGTCCGTGTGTTGAGAGAAGCTCATTCATTGGCGCTTAAAATAGTCTAGTCTCGAGCTGATGAATTTAGACCTCGCTTCGTGTATTTTTTTAATAATCAATTGGGACCTACTGAGTGGATGTAAAATTTACGTCTACGGTTGATTGCGATTGTTTTCTGCACGTCTAAATAACGCAACTGTTGTCAAATAAACAGAAGGATTTATCAATATAGTAAGTGTTCAATTTTTTTAGTTTTTTTTTAAGTTTAAATTGATTAAGTGAACGGATAAATGATTAGACGAACTTTAAAATTAAAAAAAAAAATTAAAAATTAAGCATTAAACACCCAGTATTCCAATAATTACAGTCGAAGGGAGACGTAGCGGGCGAGGTTGGCAACACTGCTTGGCGATTGGATTATCTCGCACTCCACCAGAGAATAATATTGTCGATCTTCTCTTGCTTCAGAAATTAAAAAAACAAAAACCGCTATGCCGATATTTAGCGTTGAAATATTAAAAATAATTCGTTACAACGCGACTTGAAAAAAATCTGTTATCGAGAAGGTTCTGGATTTGCTTTTGTTCGGTGCTTTTATTTTATGACGGCACGTCGTAACTTAGTGTGAATAACTGTGAGCTGTCAACTGTCATAAGCTTTGTTTACATCTTCGAGGTGTTTGTATTAAAATAAACGTTTCAATTCATCAATTGCGTTTGATTATCCATTTTGTAGAAAATCGTGATTAAATGGATATAAAAAGTTAGGTTATGTTTATAATAATCGTATGGTTACGACGTGACTTTGCATTTGACATAAGCCTACTTGACAGCGATTTTTTTAAAGCACTTTACAACTACTATGTAGGTAGTAGGATATAAACAAAAAAGAAGAAGAATGACTCCGTGTCCATGTCTGGCGATTGTGACAGATGTCACACCATGAAATGGCAGAATTAAATTGAACGAAATCGAAATCGGCACGAAATGACTGAAGACTAAACTTCTGTGACAGCCTGTGCTGGAGTCATTCTTTTATATGTCGAAGAAGATATTATGAAACCTAAAAGAACATAAGAGACAAGAGTAGGTACACATCAAACACTTCATGGGATCTTTGGTTGGTAAAACTCAAGGATATTCCCCTCATTCCCCTCATAGGATATACTCCTCGCCAAATTTTGTGGATAATCTCCTCTCCAAATCTTTGAGGATGTTCTCCTTACCAATCTCCACTTTCAATGCAGATTTGGTGAGGTATCTCCACTTTGAATGGAGATTTGGTGAGGAGAAGATCCTTCGGTGTTACCAACCAAAGATTAAATAAAGTGTTTATTTGTGTACTGAGGTGACAGCTTAGCTGTTAAAATATTATTATACGTTCTTTACAGACTACAAACATTCTTATAATTTTTAATTTAATTCTCCTCACCAAATCTCTAGTGAAAGTGGAGAATATCCTCCGGTTTCACTATCCAAAGATTCCACGAGGTATTTATTTTTGTACTGAGGATATCAACTCTACGTTAAAAATAATATTGCATGTTCTTTAATTTTTAATTTATCAAAATTTAATTCCTTAATTAATTATTTTAAATCGTGCCCATTTTATAAAAGCTTACGCTAAATCATAACCAGAGAGCGACCAGTTTTAGGTTTTTCAAATCAGTTTACTTTGCGTAAGTTACAATTTGTAGAGTGAGTTTGATTAAGTAAATAATTTTGATTCAATAGGTTTCTCCTAAGGTCATTTGCTCTTCGTTTATAATTGAAGTTATTCTGATGCACCAGTTACGTAATCCAAAAGTAATTAATGTATACAGGTTGAGTCTAAAAAAAAATGCCTACGCGAATAGCATCGGTGTTTATCGTCTGTCTTATCTTATCGCTGTCTTAAATGTATTAGAGACCCAAGGTAGGGAATATTTTTGATTTTTTGACTGCTCAAATCCGACAATAAACGCAGACGCTTTTCGCGTAGCGTAGGTGTTTGTTTGGACTCGGCCTGTATAGCAAAGCAAACATAAAAATCTATTCATTTAATATTCTTGAACAGTAAAGTTCTTCCAAAAATATCTGAATTTTATTGCGTATTCATCTTAAAGCCAAACGAAACCGACTTTATCAAAAATAAAACAAATGATACACAGACGCTAACTGGAACGCGACACAATGTCAATCTTTGTTCCAAAACTCAACAAAGTCTGAGTACGAAATTGCAAAGTAATAGTGGAATGCTTTAAATAATATTTTGAGGACAACCTTTCGTCCTGATATCAGGCCTCTATGGTAACAATAAGATAATTTTAAACGTTCTGGACGAATGAGGAGACGCAAAGGTATGTTTTAGTTTGAATCATTTCCCTGATATAATAAACCAATCAATTTAAATTTTTAAAAGTTGAGTCTATCGTATGATAAATTTTAATACAATTCATTAGGAATCACAACGCTGAAACTATATATTGCTGTTATTTTGGTTTTGAAATTTGAAAATTATTGTAATAATATTATTTGTGAAATGTTTCAATCGTGACATACTGCGATCACTTTTTGATCTAACATTGCATTAGGATTGACAAATTGCAGCTAGTTCGCTACTTAATAAGTCATCCCATACAAGGCGGCCAAGCGTGCTGTCAAAGCATACTGAAAGTTTTAAAAATTTTGTTGCCAGATGGTTTTGATTACATTGGATTCCCGGAGCATCCTCTGTATAGCTGCTTCGGCCCTACTTGGGGCCTCGTGAGCAGAAGCGTTGTTCGAGAATTCCACTGCAAATTAAACCGACCTGTCCCAGATTATTCGTAAATGCAATGTAAAAGTAATGAAAAGTTTTAATTGCATCATCCTGCGATCACTTTGACCTAACAGGAATCCACTGCAATCAAAACCGACTGGCAACAATATTTTTAAAACTTTCAATATGCTTTGACAGCACGCTTGGCCGCCTTGTATGGGATGACTTGTCTCTTAAACCACTTTATAGTAAATTAACGCCTACTTCTACTTATTAAGTAGCGAATTAGCTGCAATTTGTCAATCCTAATGCAATGTTAGGTCAAAAAGTAATCGCAGGATGTCGCGACTGAAATATTTCATTACTTTTACATCGCACTTGCGAATAACCTGGGACAGGTTTGATTTGCAGTGGAATTCTTGAGCTACGATTCTGCTGACGAGGCCCCAAATAGGGCTGAAACAGCTGTACAGAGAATGCTCGAGGAATCCACTGCAATCAAAACCGATTGGCAGCAAAATTTTTAATATTATTGGCATTTATGATTTTGATGTATTAATTGTAATTTAGTTCGTGATTTTTCAATTTAGTTTTGCATATTAAAGAAAAAATTATGATCCCAAGGTGTATCAACAAAACTGTTGCTATTACTGAAACACAAATTTTTGTTAAGAAAAACAAACAATAAAGGAAACGATTAAAAGATGCAATCGTCATCACCTAACTGACACACACACACAAGTCTAAAACCAGTTCCGATGGGTGTACACCATCGTGGAGGATTTGCAGTTCTTGAAGTTAAACTTCCTAGACCAAGAGCAAGTCTTATTTAGCCGATTTAATTTAACATCGTCGGTGCACAAGAAAAGTGACACATCTCAAAAAACGTTCATAAAAAGATTGGCTTTTATCAGAAAATTTGTCGTAAAGATAGTTCATAAAATACCTACTCACTAGGGACATCATGTGTCATCATGTGGATTTATAACGTCACAATGCAAAACAAGATTTTAAAATCGTTCTCCTGAAAAATACGGATTTTTGAGATGTGTCACTTTTCTTGTGCACCGGCGACATGTACATTCATTTGTTTGACAAATAAAATCAGAATTAGGTACATGGCATTTCATTTAAAATCAAACACGAATGGGTGAGAGAGATAATTAGAAAATAATTTTTTGTATCGCATTTGCCTATGCGTCAAAAAATTGTATGACGCGTTTCAGTTACTTTTTAACACAGCTTATAAATATGAGCGGCATTCAGTTGGGGTGGAGTCAAGCAAAATACACGAGCTTTAACATATAATATACCGGGTGTTTGTAGAATGGTAGCCAGTCGATAACTCCGTTAATAATAGAGATATTTTAGTAAACTTTTTTTTTGGTTTATTTGACAGAAGATAGTCTACATGGTAATATGCATTGATCTTTTCCTAAGCCTACTGTGATTGAGTTATTATACATAACTTTGTTTTTCCAAATGGAACGCCCGGTATATTTTGTCATATTTGGAATCTACTTTATTTCGACAAAATCAAATATATGGTTTAATTTTTTCAATAATTTTTTAATTGTTTACAAGTTGGCCGTGAATTGTTTAAAACTGTCAAAAATGCTCTTACATTGATATAATAAATAAAATTAAGTCAATAAATTGCTTTACTAAGGAATTATTGCATCTTAAAACATAAAAAAATATAATTCATAAAAAAAAAACTTTTTTCCTACACTATTAGAAAATTCAATTTTACCGACTCATCAGAGAGGAGAAAGCAAACGTTTCCACGGCTAGCCCGGCAAAACAATAATAATAATAATAATTTATTTAGTTTAGTAGCACATAGTGTGGTAGAACATAAATGCCTAGCCGAGAAAATAATTAACGAGGCTTTACCACTAGGTGGCGCAACAATAATTTCTGGAATGCATTCTCATCGACATCAAAAAATTAACCAACGTAAGTTTTTTTAATTTAATTCCACTTGTATTTGGTTTTAAAAATGATTAAAATTATCAAGAAAAAAAAATAAACTCGGCAGCGGGGGATTCGAACCCATGCCTCCGAAGAGACTAGTGTATTAAACCAGCGCCTTGACCGCTCGGCCACGCTAGCACATAGAACACCGTGTTTTGAAACATCTATAATAATTTTAATAGTAACTCAATTTTAATATTTTTACTACAAGAAAAAGAACGTTTGTGTGATATTAACAAAATTAATTATAATGTTGTGTAGGAAAAAAATAATGTGTAAACCATGGCGGTAAAGTAGTTTTCGAGGTCTCGAGAAGTGGCCAGGCTCGGCTGCGCCTCGCCTGTCCACATCTGGACCTGGAAAACAAGCACTTTACCGCCTCGATCTACAATATACTATTTTTTCAAGGGAAACATATGAGTTTCAGTGCATATTTGACAAGTGCATAAAATTAGCTTTCCAACGGAATAAGACACTTGGTTTCTTACTGTACCCTAATTATTTAAATATCAATTAAAAAATTAAGCCATGTCTTTGATTTTGTCGAAACTTTGCTATTGGATAGAGTTTTTAGAGTAGATTCCAAATATCACAAAATATACCGGGTGTTCCATTTGTTTGGAAAAACAAAGTTCTGTATAATAACTCAATCACAGTAGGCCTAGGAAAAGAGCAATGCATATTGCCATATAGGCTACCTTCTGTCAAACAAAACAAAAAAAGTTTACTAAAATATCTCTATTATTAACGGAGTTATCGACTGGCCACCGTTCTACAAACAGCCTGTATATTAATAATAATAATAATAATAATAATAATAATATTTATTGCCCAGAGAAAATACAAATTATAAACTTAAGCTAAAGCGAAACATAAGCTAGATTAACAATTAAACAAGTACATAATATTATAGACCGGGAATAAATATGTAAGATTATCCACAAAAGTTACCTTGTATGTGGATAGGAATTGACATTATTTTTATTCAATAAGTATTAGACAATAAGTAGGTATTTTATACATTTTTTTAAAATGAAATTTAGAGTTTAACATTATTATTTTAATGTTTATTTATATCATTCAGCATCATATCATTCATCAAATATCAATCGATACTATAAATTAATGAACGCGAATCAATTAAATTACGCAAAGTGAAGTGATAATAAACATTAGTTTGATGTATAAAACCATAAAACACTAAGCATATTATTTATTTAATTGTTATAAAATAACATTTTTGAACTTACTTTTAAAAACAACGATAATAATTACGCCTCCAATAGTTTTCAACTGTTTTGTGATATGCATATTGAAACATATGGCCGTTATAGGAACTTAATTTAAGCTATGTATATTAAATTCATTTAAACAAACACTTTTGTAGCATTAAAGAAATTGTTAATAAAGAATTTTAATTTGAACAGAGTTAATTTTAATTTATTTTTGAGCATAAGAAAATATTATCTATTATCTATACATGCAAAGACCCCAAAAACTTTCATAGATTTTATTAAATTAGCACAAAAGAAAAAGGTTATGCCCTGAACCTGAAAGAATTTCATGTTAATTACAAATATATGAAAAATAAACAAATTAATTTCTCAATAACGAATAACGTAGCAATTTTTATTTAAACATCCTGAATAAACGTGTTATTTTAAATAATGATTTGAAGTGACATGGCATTCTGTTGTTCATGAAATAAATAAAAATTATAATAAGATATAAAAACCGGAAATGAAACCTACTCCTTTGTTAGATTTGTTGAATCCGTAAGTAAACGTAATATAAATAAGGATAAAGAAATATTCATAATTAACTAGTACGATAAAGGTGTAATAATTCAAATATTTTGATGAAAATTCTTTTCAAATTACGTCATGAAACTCGGAAGTTTTAAATATGCATAAAAAACAACAAATTACGAAAGTAATTAACGTGCTTGCAATGGTTGATAAGAAAAAAAAACAAAACGTTATGCATTTTGATAAAGAAGGAGCAAGGGGCGTGCAACGTAAAAATTTTCCGGTCGGCGCACATGGTTTTCACGCGACCTGTCAAAAGCTATAATATCAGTGCCACTACCGTAGGTGATATTTATTTGATCTACTGCTGAACCGGTACACTCAGTGCTCGTGTAACCACAATCTAATAACAATATGTTGTCGACAGCACCAACAAATAATTAACAAACAGATCGCGAGCGAATTACCTTACGGTAAATTGAAGTGAAGCAAAAAATCGCTAGTAATTAATTTTTTATTAATAATTGTTCTGGCGAAGAGTATGTTGGATGAAGCACTGACGATTGATTTCTTCAAGACGCAACTGATAATTTAACACTGGTTGCTTCGCGCGTACGCGTCGTTTAAATCACAAGAAGTACAATTTTTTTTATACGGAAAATTAAAAAGGCTCGAGTATTATAAAGATGGGCACGAAAACTACGGAAAACCACGAGAACGAAAAGCAGGCAAACGAAGAACTAAAACCGCTAAAACCTCCGGGTAAGTAAGATACCATACACTTTTTAAGGTTTGTTTGGATTTCTCACGTTTGTAGAACAAGCACAAAATTTGCATTTAAAAAGTATTTGCCGTTCTAGTTTCTTATTTTATTTATCAACCGCTCGAGATCAATCGATAATACTTTAATTTTTGGGCTGTTTTCGTTGGACACGACATTGCCTTAAGCGTAGACCTTGTGTAAATAACGGGGATTTTTTTTCGCCGTAGAATTATTATATAACTTAACAATAAATTCTCTTGTCAAGCGCCAACGATAACGCTGAATAAACCAGACATATTTGAAATCGCATTGTTTGTGCGGCTAATCAGACAAGATTTACTTAATTATTTGAATTTTTTTAATATTTAAAAATGCGCACATCCACTGCGGGGCCAGTTTGTTCGTAAACGCAAAGCGTTTAATTTGGATTTTCTTTTAAACCAAAACCAATTCAAAATTTTCATGGAAAATGGTTTTAATAGATGTAAAACCTCGAGGCGAAGAAAAATTAAAAATGCCGGAGAGCAAAGATTATATTTTGTTAGAAACTGACAGTTTTTGTGACAAATCGAAAACGTCATATAAAGGTGAGCATAAGTACATATATAAAAAAATTAATAAAATTCACCCGAGATCAAAAATATTGTTATTATTAATATTTAGCGAAAAATTATTTTTAGTTAAAAATTCAAATACTTTCAGTATACAATGACTTCATTTAATATTAAATCATTTTTAACTTTTAATTGTTTTTCATGATTTTATTTTTTTATTTTAATTAATGTAATTTGACTTCGCAAAATTTTAGTTCAGTGACTAATTATTATTATTGTGCACGAAACAATAAAATGATAAAATAAGATAATACCATTGAACAAGAATTGAAAGAATATGTTTCGATTAAGGAAAAATTTTTTAAAAAATTCAATAGCAAATATGTCAAGCTAGAATATACGTTGATTTAATAAAATTTAAAAAAAAAACACGAAAAGAAGTATAAGAAAATTATTATTAAAATTTGAAATAAATGATGACACAAAAATTTCCAAATGTTTAAGTCATAGGTCCCCAAAGTGGGCGGTAGTGAGTTCAGAAGCAATTAGAGCGTTAAGGCGATCTAGGGGGCGGTGGCGAAATTAATAATAATAAATACTTTAAAATTAATACTTTTCATGATTTTGTAATCCGGAAAATCATTGAATAAATACTTTAAAATTAATAATTTTCGTGATTTTGCAATCTATAAAATCATTGAAAATGTTTGTCTTGCAAAGTGGGCAGTGGTCCCAAAAAGTTTAGGAACCTTTGGTTTAAATGATCTATCTGAAAGTTCGTTTTGGAAAAATTAATCTTTGTATAAAAATATACCTAAATATATGTGATAAAAAACGTACAACACCTAATTATATCAATGTAATTATGAATAATTAAAAAAAATTAAATACCCATTCTGACTCATCAAGATCTTATTAATGATGTATGTTCGTAATGTATTATTTCCTTGTAATTAATTAATGAATAAGTTATACAAAAATGAGTGCGGTCCAAGTGGGATAAAAGAATATTTCTAAAAGACAATTTTTTTGTGAAAAATTTAATTGTGTATTATACAGGGTGTTATTGAATTGAGTGGAAGAATTTCACAGGGTGGTAGCTTGAATCAAGACGATGAAAAATTGATATGTAATATGGTTTCCTAAATATAACCGTTTTCGAATTATGAAGGAATAAATAAAGGCATACAGTACTTTCGGCCATATGCGGATCTTGGTAGGGCTTTTTCAGACGTTCATTTCTTCGTTTATTCGAAATTTAAAGCAACAAACAAATTTATTTTCGCGAAACTGACGTAAAAATTTAATAAGAAATCATTTTAAATCGTTTTTCCCAATGGGAAATTTCCATTCTTTTTGTCGCATTTTGATCTGTTTTTGAAATCAAATATTTTTTTTCTCGAAAACGAATACATTTAGGACATTGTATTACATAACATTTTTTGATCGTCTTGATCCAAGCTACCAACTTGTGAAATCATTCCACTCAATTTGATAATACCCTGTGTAAATAATAAATAAAAATTTTATGTATGATTTTACAAACAAAAAAGATTAAAATTTGCTGCTTAATTTTTTCAAAAAAATCCATCAAAGCCTATTACAGTTATGACTTCATATTAAATGATTTTTCCTGCATTTATGTTTCTCCCCTTTTATGACCTACCGATTATTTCACTGGAACTGGAAAAACGGCTTCATCAATGTGCCATGCCTACTTCGCTGTATATTCTAGACACAAGATTCATATAAAAATCAAAGGAATGAAGACAAGAGGGTGCAAATTATGCGGCTACGTTTTCTACTTAAAATGAAACATGTGGTATGTGATCTGCAAATGCCAGGTCTTCCAAATTATTGCCGAGTCTAGGAGCATTAAAATTTTTAATAATATACCGCCAATAATGTGATGAAAATTGACGTAAATTTGATACAGACTAAAATACAAATTAAAAAGGACTCTCAATCAGTGTATAAATAAATGTTGAATAAATTAATATTACAATATACATATACAGTGCTCGCCAAAAAGTCGGCATCAAATGGGAAAAATTTTTATTTCTGATTTTTCGAAAAAACTTTTTACGGCAATAATTTGGCTTGTCTGAAAACCTATTTAGCCCCTATTAGATATACGGAGTGATTTTTACTTAATAAGAAAATAGCGTTTTTTGAAATTCCCAAAATACTAAAATTGTTATTTTCTTGGAAATTAATCAAGATTCCAATGAGATTCTTTTACCGTGTATTAGTTTTAGCTTACTGAACAATCTCGAGGCCAGAAAATAACGTTTTTTTCTTCAAATTTAATTTTTCAATTTTTGAAGTTTTGACAAAATTTCACATATCAAAATTTAATTTTAAACTTCAAATAATTTTGGACGAAAACTTCAAAGATTGATAGTTGGAAAAAAAATAGGGAAAGGTGTTTATTGCTTTAGATATTTTATTATTTACCGAAAAGTAATGTTTGTACATAATCGCAACGTTTTTGATGCAATATGCTTTTGAGGAGAAACATTTTTTAATGATAATTAGCAGGTGTTGGAATCGTTCTAAAAACTCTCATCTACTCCTATTAATGAATTCCTGTCGCAAAAACCCCCTAAAAAATTCATAGCCGTCTCATATTTACTGCCTGTTTAAATGGCTTGACCATGTAAACTACATAAGGAAAAACTCTCCTCATATAAGTCGTTGTAAAAGAACATTTAGGAAGTTTTTGTGACAGGAATTCATTAATAGGAGTAGATTAGAGTTTTCAAAACAGATTCCAACACCTGCTAATTATCATTAAAAAATGTTTTTCCTCAAAAGCATATTGCATCAAAAATGTTGCAATAATTTTTACTTTTCGGTAAATAATAAAATATTTAAAGCAATACCTTTCTCTATTTTTTTTTCCAATTACAAATCTTTGAAGTTTTCATCTAAAATTATTGAAATTTAAAATTAAGTTTTGATATGTGGAATTTTGTGAAAGGTTCAGAAATTGAAAAATTCAAATTTTGCGGAAGTTAAAGAAAAAAGCGTAATTTTCTGGCCCTGAGATTGTTCAGTGAGCTAAAACTAATACACAGAAAAAAAATCTCATTGAAATCTTGATTAATATGCAAGAAATAACAATTTAAGATTTTGGAAATTTCGAAAAATGCTATTTTCTAACTAAGTAAAAATCACTCGGTATATCTAATAGGAGCTAAATAGGTTTTCAGACAAGCACAAATTATTGCCGAAAAAGTTTTTTCGAAAAATCAGAAATAAAAATTTTTCCTATTTGATGCCGACTTTTTGGCGAACACTGTATGTATGTGTCAAAAAAATTCAGATTTTGTATTTTGTTACAAGGTATTTATGTAAAAATGATTAGAAATATGTAATAAATAAATGCAGAACATAATATTAAATATTACCTTCAACTTTTGCAAAAAAAAAAAAAATTAAAATTATCAGCAGAAGGAAAATGCGTGCACGAAATGGTAACATCCAAACATCAAATATGTATAATAATACATAATTAAAAATTACACGTTATTTGACCTTCATTTCAAGGAAGTTTATTTGTTTATGCGTTTAGCTCTGTTACTTACACTTTGCTGGTCATTAAGTGAACTAAAATATCGCAGAAATAAACGGAAAGAGAAAACCAATTTTCCCAAATAAAGATTAAACAATTTAAAAATACAAAAAAAACACAAAAATTTAAAAAAACGAGCAAATAATTAATCTGCATAATGTAGCATTAAATTAAAGTAAATTTATTTCTGATGAAGAAAATCAGGAAGAAAAAAAGATCTTAAGGATGTTTTATGTAAATAAAAATATTAATTCCTATGAAAACAAAAATCAAGCATCTAATAGTATGTTTAAAAATACTTTAGCTTAGGAAAGGGTTACGTGAAAATAAATGAATATACAGGCTGTTTCACAATGGTGATGAACCAAACTTAGGGAACGCTTTCCTGGCATTATTTGGAACAAAATATCTTAATTCAATTTTGCAGTCTGAGCAAGTTGAAATTTGCATTATTTGGAATTATCTTTTTAGAAATACTGCAGCAATTTCAATCTCTGCGCGATTTAAATTATTTTATGAGTGGCACACAGCTCCAAGAAGGCAAGCGAAAGGTTAAGGTAGGTTAAGAAATCCGTTGGTCCTCATCTACTGGGCGTTTTAAAAACATACGGTTCTCCTTTCCCTTCGGATTTCTCGAAACCTATTATATTATGGAGTTGCTCCTTTATTTGTAGAGTGGCGTACCGTTAGTGTTATTTGAAGAGATAGACGGTAGGTTTAAATTTGGCAAAGTTGCTAAATTTTATGAGCAGTAATAATCCGCAGAGAAATAACTTCTATGTTAACTCTTATTCGAAATAATTGTAAAAAATGAAAAATTGTCATTTTCTTATTTTTCCTCTATCTTCTTTATTTGAAGAGATATCAAAAAAATAAAAGTACTTTCTTGAGACACTTTTGAATTCTCTAGACACTGATGAATACCATTTTGCTATAACATGTTTCGTCAAATTGATATCATCATCAAGTTCATTTTTTCTTATGGGCGCCATATGGTGGCAAAATAATCTACTCTTTCTGCTGATTACGCCAATATAGCACATGTTATCAAAATTATTTAAAATAAGGTCAAGATTACAATTTATTTTTTTGAGATAAGACAATTGGCAATTAATGGAAGCCTGGCTTTGGATTCAAATCAAAAACAGTACAATCTGTCATTTTAATACATACTTGTTGCTAAATATTATCATAATAACAATAGCATAATATTTAGAAATGAAGAAAAACGTGATGTTAGGTGCCTTGTATTCGTGCCACACACGAAAACAGCAAGTGAATTGTATTTTGAACATTCGATGAGCTGCATTAAGTTTAAGCAAACGATCGCAATTATGTATAAATTAAAGAGGATATTTGTTTGAACATTAATGTAAATATCTTATTTTGAGAGCCTTTATTTATTTATGTTATTATTGTTACTTCAATTTCGTTCTAAATTTTTGTTACTGTAAAGAGTAGGTACGTATTGTAGTAAATGCTCTTCAATATTTTTGTCTAATTGTATAAGTATTGTTCTAAGCTGTTTGTTCTCCGAGTAGGTTCAAAAGTACCTACAGTTCACTTGCTGTTTTTGCTTTTTTGTTATAAGAATAAAACACACGTAACATACATATTCTGTTTCTCTTATCTTATTGCTGTGCCGGTAATATTTATTAAACTAGTGCCTACATCAAATAAATTACTTTTAATTTTACTCCAAAGTTATCTTCTGTTAACCACAAAGTTACCTTCTGTTAACTACTACACTTTTCTTATATCATATCAAACATTCTTAATTTTGGCATTATTTTAAATAATTTTGATAACATGTGCTATATTGCCGTAATCAGCAGGAACAGTAGATTCTTTTGGGATCAAATTTCATTATGGCGCCCATAAGGAAAAATGAACTTGATGATGATACCAATTTGACGAAACGTGTTACAGCAAAATGGTATTCATCAGTGTGTAGAGAATTCAAAAGTGTCTTAAGAAAGTCCTTTTATTTTTTGATATCTCTTCAAATAAAGAAGATAGAGGAGAAATAAGAAAATGACAATTTTTGATTTTTTACAATTAGCAACTTGGCAACTTTGCCAAATTTAAACCTACCGTCTATCTCTTCAAATAAGAGAGATCCCAATGGTGAGGGTCGAATTTGAAACAGCCTGTATATGTATATAGTGTGTTTCACTTTACATGAAGACACCTGAATAACTTGTTGATTAATAACGCAATTAGTATAAAATTTTTACCAGAGGTAGAGACCATTAAGATTAATCTTTTTGTAGAAATGGATTCTTTTTGGAGTCTAAATCTGGCCAACTATGATTTAAATAAAAACTAGTGTTTCAAGTAAAGTCATAGTAGCGATGAAGATAGAGCAAAAAAGTATTTAAGAAAGTTGTTGCTCACCACTAAAATATTCCAGATACGAAGTTTCGCTGAAAAATTTTAATTTTTAATTTTTATACATTTTTGTGTAAACCCATTGAAAAAATTGAAAAATACATTAAATATGAAATAATAATTTTGTTACACTATTAAATATGATTATGATTAATTATGATTTCATGTTTAATGTATTTTTCAATTTTTTCAATGAGTTTACACAAAAATGTATAAAAATTAAAAATTAAAATTTTTCTGCGAACGTTCGTATTTGGAATATTTTTGTGGTGAGCAACAACTTTTTTAAATACTTTTTTGCTCTATCTTCATCGCTACTATGACTTTACTTGAAACACTAGTTTTTATTTAAATCATAGTTGGCCAGATTTAGACTCCAAAGAGAATCCATTCCTACAAAAAGATTAATCTTAATGGTCTCTATCTCTGGTAAAAATTTTATACTAATTGCGTTATTAATCAACAAGTTATTCAGGTGTCTTCATGTAAAGTGAAACACACTGTATATATACAGTGAGAATTTTTTAGCGTAGAACATTATGCATCCTTGCTACAGTATTGAAGGTGAGTTTTTTAAAATTGAACATAGGCTTAAAATGTACGTGGGCTTCGTTACTATGAATACCATTGGTACTTGTTTGTCTAGCACTGAAGCTTTTTCCGAAATAGATAAAAATAATCATTAATCAATTTTCTGGAAGTTTGAGAACATATCCTAAACGGTCATAAAAATTGTTAATTGCCTCAAACTGGATCCTGCTCGATACCAGTTGTAGATTTGTGTCCTTTCATTCGTTGAATATATGTCAAATTGCATTGTCAAATGTGTGAAAGAAAAATAATGACAATTAATGTTAACTATAGCCATGGTTACCACGTACTTTTCGGCCTATGTTCGATTTTAAAAAATTCAAGAGCTCTTATACATGTTCTACGTTAAAAAATTTTCACTGTATATGTATATCTAGCTGCAGATACCTTTTTCCAAATATATCTACAGTTCATTTTTTTCTCTATATGCCGATCGATCGATGGATAAATAATCAAAGAATTTTTATATATCTCCTTCTAATTTTCGCCTTATGGCTTTTGCCATTTCTTAACTTATATTTTATACGATCGGCATATAGTAAAAAAATAATTTGTAGATACAGATAAAGATACAAAAAAAAGTATCTACAGTTTATCAACATACAGTGCCGGAGAAAAAAAATCATATTTTCTTTCTATATAGATAATGAATGTTTAAAACAATTTTGTTGATAATTCTTTCAAAGATTACAACGAAGAGGTAGGCGTTTCAAATCAACAAGAATTTTTAACTTCAAATAAAATTTTCTAATAGTCAAATTCATGATCTATCCCTATTATGTGAAAGTATAACATCAAATCAGGATAGTCAACGTCAATTATAAAATTATCGAAATTATTAACAGAAATGACATTGTGCTTCCGAACTCTGTCAGACAAGTTAAATGTCAATCAATCTAGGGACCCTAGTTTTGGCTAAGGCAGCGTTCCCGAAAATATGAAAGATTGATATGGTAATTCAGCAAATCTAAAGTTACAGGATCTGCCGCTTTTATAGAAGTTTAAAATTTATATCTTAGTATCGCAGATGAATAAATACTCATGTATGTAGACGCAGATTCAAAGACAATTTTTCAGCAGAATCTAGAAACTCAAAGTGTATCTATGTAGGTATTTCCATCTAACGAGCGTCTAAATAGAAACCTGATCAAGTAGGTTGTGATCGATCCATTGCATTTACATAACAGAATTACTAAATGTAGCCTACTTGACAAGGTTTTTATTTAGACAGTTGTAAGTTAGTGACAAAAATTCATACTAATCGAGCTTGAACTTTTTCGATTTTGAATTTTAAAAACTTTGCAGGAAATTATAGTTCTGTTTTCCTCTTAACTCTCTGGTTTTGAAGTTAATGCGTGTTGAAAATTGATGCTAATTTAATAAGGTGTGATAAATATTACCCGATAACGCGAAAATTATATAAAGCAGGCAATAAATTAGAGAATGAAATAGTGCTTTTGTTTTCTTTTTTCCCTGTTTACTTATCATTTATTTACATTTTATTGAAGGAAACTCTTTGCATTTTATAATTTGAGAGAATACTGCGAGTATGTAAATCCAGTGTCCCAGCATTTGGTAAATTAACTTCTACATTTCTTACTGCAGTCGTGGTGCTAAGGGGGCTTTTTAAACTTGACTGTTATATTGAAAATTTTTAGTAAAATACGTACCTTGTGGAATATAGTTAAAAGAGAAATTGTGGATTCTAAGCAATCAAAGTGAAAACTGGAATACCTTAAAATTGGGTTTGCATTAATGAATTTTGAGTTGAAATTAAATGTAATGAAATCATCAATCCGATCTGCAAAACGTGAAACAGTGAAAGCTCGTCGAAACCTGTCGGTTGAAATTTCACTTTAATGAGAACGAGACGAATTCGGTTTTATTTGAAAGGGTTGCATTCGCAGAGATTTACTACCGCACCAAAATTCCAGTTTTTGTTATGGCAGTTACCTCAGAGCAATCTTCTTGAGGCCAGGTGCATATATATGACTTAATTTTATGGAAATTAATAGCTTACTGGGAACTAATTAGGCTGGTAATTAAGATAAAATTTCAATTTTAACAGAAAAGATAAGCAGGAGAAGTAATAATTTAGGTGAGATATTACAATTCTATAAATTTTGCATATTTTAGTAATGAGTTTGTATTTTATACAGGACGAGTTTCCAAAACGGTACAACATAATCTGATATTCTGCAACCAGCCATAACATGACGACAAAATTTAATTTTTCAGCGAAAATAAGATATCAGAAAATATACATATCTCTTGTTCTTTTCGTTTCAAATCTAGCTCAGCAGTTTTTCTTCAATTTGTATTTTTAATTATCCTCAACCTGTATACACTATTTAAATCTGCTGTGGTAAGAGAATATCATCCTTTCTCCCTTTTCTTATGAGTTAATTACTAATAATAATTATTATTTATTGCTCCTATTAATTAATTTATAATAACTTGTTACCTACCACTTAACCATAGAGATTGATTGCGTTTAAGAGGTTATTTTTCTAAATAAGAAGTGGTTCAGAAAAAAAGTAGCAGCGAAAGAATTTTATTACCCAAGCAGGCTGTGACAAAATAAATTTGTAACTGTTTGACAACTGTCAAATTAGTAATCTCTGTTCTTCTAATGCAAGTTTTGTGATAAAATTTATTTAAAAAAAGCGCCAAGTCAACGAATGAAGTTATTCGTTGTAAACTAATTGTGAACACCCATCTTGAAAATCCTCTCTGGAGTCAGATTAAGTTGGCAAAAGTTTTCAATATACCCAAATCTACGGTTGGAAAAGTTTTGCGAAGTTACAAGGAAAGACTTAATGTTGAAAGAAAACCAGGTTCTGGAAGGAAAATGGGATTTCAGGATAAAAAATTAGTAACCAGAATTAAGGCTAATCCTAATCTGTCTGAGCGAACCCTGGCTGACAAATTGGGTACCACAAAATCTATGGTACATCGGGTTAAAGTAAATGCTAAGTTAAAAACTTACAAAGTTCAAAAAGTACCTGACAGAACTCCAGAAAAAGAACGGACGGCTAAAGCACGAGCTCGCAAATTGTATACGGATTTCTTCACAAAATTTGATTGTTGCATAATGGACGATGAAACTTATTGTGTTGCTGATTTTAACCAAAACCCTGGACAAGAATTTTATGTTGCAACAGATAAGGACAATGTGGCTTCTAAACATAAATATAAAATGGCAAGTAAATTTCCACAAAAATTCATGATTTGGCAAGCTGTATGCACATGTGGCCTAAAAAGCGAGGAATTTGTTACAACTGGCTCTATGAATGGAGAAATTTACGTAGAGGAATGCCTGGAAAAACGTCTGCTACCACTAATACAACGCCATAATACTACTGCTTTCTTTTGGCCAGATTTGGCCACGTGTCACTATGGAAAAAAAGCTAAAGACTTTTATGCAACCAATAACGTAAACATCGTTCCAAAAGAAGCGAACCCGCCTAATTGTCCCGAACTTCGGCCAATTGAGCGTTACTGGGCTCACATGAAAAGAAACCTTAAAAAAACAAAATCTAAGGCAGCAAACATCACTGATTTTCGGAAAAAGTGGAGAAAGGAAGCTGAGAAATACAGTAATAATCATGTTCAAACTTTAATGAAGAGGGTAAAAGCAAAGGTTCGATACTTTTGGCACGGATAATTTAATTTTATTTATTTCTTATAATTTAATGAATAATAAGTTATGGCTTTCGTATATAAAGTATTAAGTTTGAAAAATCCATCTCTTTTATTTTTTATGTGCAATGAAGTAGTGCTACTTTTTTTCCAAACCACTTCTTATATGAGACAACCACAGTTTAAAAATTATATTGGCCACGAGAGTTTTTTTTTTTATCAAAAAGTACCTGTTGCGCGAGAGACTGTAAATTCTTGAATTTTTCTCCGAAGTGTTTGTACAGCAACGGATCAAGGTCTTTGTTGTAGATGATAGTCACATAAATAGCCTGAGAAATGCTTTATTTAAACTCATTTATGTAAATATTGCCAATTGTTTTCACTAGTTAATAAATTAAGATAATTGCTTATATGAGGCACGGAAGGGATAGAAAACTACATCTACATCTGAATGAAAATTATAGAAAAATAAAGTAACATCAGAAAATAAAAGAATTTTGCTCAATACTGGACTGGGACTGAATGTGAGATAGACGCAAATAAAAATAGTGTCTGAATTTTGCAATATTTAAATCTTGGTTCTATTTCACAGCTTGTTTCTGTGTTACCACAAATTTGAAACATCCCGTTAAGTCGTGCGTAAATATTTTCTTAAAACTATTGTTTTTACAGTTAATCAAACTGTTATTAATAGAGCACAACTGCCGGCGTCTGTTATCACAATTAGTGATTACGACAGTTTCATGAGGTTATCTCGTCTGTTGTCAAATGTGTCAAATGGAAATGCACTTCATAATTACAAACTGCACATCGAAATTCCCAATGTCAGTGAATATTCTTGCATAATGTGGAGTCTGACGTCTGACACAGAATTTCGTTATCAAAGAAACTAAATTAATTATTCAAATCAATGGGTTTAATTAATTTTAATGATTTGAATTTAATTTTAAGTGTTCTAATCGGAACACTTAAAATTAAATTTTTGAAATGCTTATTTCCAAATTCAAATTAATTAGCATTTATCAAAATTAAATGCAGCGTCTCTTTTCAGTTTACTGACCATTTTAGCATTATTTCTTTAACTCTATTTTTATTCATAGTTTATTTGTTCATAGAGTAATCGACGAAAGAACGAAATTGATATTTAAATAATAAGGTCTCTTTCAAGTTATTGTCGCAAAACTAAGGTGTAATTGGGAATTGTTGCAGAAGAAATTCTTCATACATTTTATGGTTGAAACTAAGTTGATTTTAACTTAACAAAAATTAATTGAAAGAAAAACTAGTCCAGCAAAATGATAAAAGAAAATAGTCCTGAACACCATTCCTCTGCAAAAATAAACTCGTTTGTTAACATTTGCATCTTTGAATTTTACAACATACCAGATTTTTTGTTATTGTCCATTTATTGATGAAATTCCTTACTGCCCCGACCTAGCAATGCCCACCCCTTCCAGGTGTTTCTAGGAGAGCTCCAAATACGAATAATAAGATAATCAAAAATAAACGGAATTGTTAAGAACTCTGAGGACTAACAGAAATAAAAAAAGAACTGTAAGAATAACATACGAAGAAACAAAAGTGACATGATACAAAATTAGACGAACAGAGATCAAACGAAGATCGAAAGAATAATTCGGCACAAAATGAAACAAGCAACATCGAAATATTAAGGATAGAATGAACGAAAAACAAAAAATGAATGTCGACTATTCTTCCGAAGAGTTGAAAAATCACAAAATTAGACGAACAGAGATCAAAAGAAAATCGACAATAAAATTCTTTTCTTGCAGCGAATCAAAAGAGTGAACAAAACTAGACACGAGACAGATATGGAAAATTAATTCTGTAGAAAAAATAAAAGGTAACTGAAACAAACAACCTGTTATTTATAAACTGCTACCAGCGCCTAGTAAAAATCGCGATAGGCAACCATACATGCGAGTTTGATACATCCATTTAAAATCTTCATGAGAAAGTGGTTTAGAACCCCCGTAGTGTCGATTGTTTCATTTTTCTTTCGCTTCTTTTTATATGTAGCTTCTTCTTTTATCTCTTTCTACAGTTTCCACTTTTGTTTTTTATCGTGTTTTGCTTTTGATGTATTTTATTTTTTGTGGGCCTTTTCCATTGTATTTTATTCTTTTTAGTTCATTACTCTAGAATTATCATTTCATTCTTTAATATCTATTCTATCGCGCAATCGTCGTTTTTCCCTTATTTTTCATTCATCTTATTGGAGCTTCAAAATTTCGATTTCACACATTAAAAAAGGTGCTCCTCAACAATCCAGCGACGAAAACTCTCCGAAAGCTGTTTATAAACAAATACATACATACATCCTGTATACATTAAACGACGTCCTCTGATACACAAATGTCAGCATCTGGCTGATGAGAGCCAATAAAACCCGAAACAGTTGTCGAAATTAATTTATCCCTCTCGTTTTGAGTACAAAGTACATTCACAAAATTAAAAGTTCCAAATTTTATTTACAAAACAAAATCTTCTTCTTATATCCTTCTGCTTTTCGGCGTCGGATTTAGGACTTCTTCTTTCCAATTACACGCTGCTTTCATTTCCTTCTAATTTGAGCTAGTAGCTTCATTTTATGTAGATTTTTCCTTTTCTTTCTTAACAGCGTTTTCGATTGACTACTCTAGAGCACTCTCAGAATATCTCCACCCTTTATTATTACATGAGATTAAAATAAGATAAGATTATCTGAAAAATCTGCAAGGTTTTTTTGGATGTTCTCTTTTTCTCTTTCTTAATCTTCTCGATTCCAGTACTTTTTTGTAAGCCTTTTTCTGGCCCAACTTCTGTATGTGTCTATCATGTCTATCATGTACTGTCATTTCGTGTTCTATCGCACTTAGTTTTATTTCCTACTTTTCTTAGATATTTCATTTCTGTGCATCTGATCTATTTTTGTCTTTCTTTTTTTTTTTGAAGAACCATTAATTGCCATTGAGGAACGGCAATAATTAACGTTCAAGATATCTGGAAAATTCATGAACGACTCTTATCGATGTATTTAAAAATTTATCAGGCAGTGAAGAAATATAAAAGCACTAACGCGAAGCGAAACGAAGAAAAACATGTTTTTAGAAAAACAAAAATGCCAAAATTTATTAACAGAACAAAATAAAATTCAAATTTCAAAAGAAGAATAGATAAGAGAATAGATTAAATAATATGAAGAGTAGGGAGAAAGCTTTTGATGAAACAAATTACTTTGAAGCAAGGGTTGAGAATAATATATTAAAGAAATTAATGAGAATCACGTAATTAAAAACTTTAATTTATAATTTTCTTCAAAGTTCCAATGGAAGGAAATAGAAAAATAACAAAATAAAAGCCAACATTTTTGAAATCCTTTGATTTTTTTATAAAGAAAAGTTTTCCATGCTGTTACTAGCTTTGAGGTTATTAAAAATAACAAGACTAAGTCAGCTAGTAAAAATATATTTCCTCTTTCACCAACTTCTTGTTATTTTTAATTTTTTTTTTACTTTTCATGTTCTGAGAATTTTCTTCTTTCTCATTTTTTTTGGTGGACCAGCCTGTAGAAGGGTTTCGTAGATTTTTTCGCTTCTTCTGGGGCCTAATAAATTTTGTATACAGGGTGTAACTTAATGATTGCAAAAAAAGAACAGGTGATTCCCCAGCTTATGTTAAGCAAAAAGGTTCCTATAAACGTGTGGCCTAAAATGCTTCGTTTTTGATACACATACATACATATATGGCGATAATATTTTAATTTATTTTGGTTTTACATTAGTTATCCTTTCTTTGCAATAATAGCATGAAACTTGGTACAAAGACAGGTGGTGGAAATTACCACCCTCACATCGTTCCCCTACGCAGTGACAGCTGAACTAGCTGAAAAATCCGTGTACCATTTTGAATAGTTTCACATACTGTCCTGTTTATCGAAAACGAAGCATTTTTATAAGAACTTGTTTACTTAAAATCTGTCCACAAATCACCCTTTCAATTTCTTGCAATCATTAAGTTACACCCTGTACATGTATTTAGCAGGAGTTGGATCGGAGTGAATGTCAAAGAAGTTGAGTTGGAGAAGTTGATTTGGGTATTCACCAGTATCCTGATGATTTTTCTTTATAGATTCTATGAAGTGATCAATTTAAAAGTTCATCAAGTAGCCTTTGTATTTTTCGTAACGTTGTGAAGCAGGTCTTGAATCAGATTTCGATTAAAAAAGTAGTAGTAGTTTCTTCTAAATTATGAGGTATCTTGTGTTTTATGCTGTTAATTATCAAGTATGCTATTTTTACACCATTTAAATATTTTTGTCATGTACTATACCTAGTGGTACATAGGATATTATACATCATAAAGTTCATTTTTTATTTAAATGCCGATCGTGCCTGATCTAAGTCAAGAAAATATACGACGAAATGACACGACAGCTAGCTAATAAAAGTTCTTAGACTTATCGATTGATCAAACGACATTATAATAAAAAAATGTGGATCAGGTTGCAAACGATGACGCGAGCTGAAACCGATTGGGAAAAATACTCCTCAGAACTGGAAAAGCGATCCATAAGGATCTCCAAACCTGCTCGTTCCAACAAAGAAAAGTAAAAAAAAACAGAAATCTTCGTCAGAACAGGAAAAGCGGAAAATCCACATTAACTTGAGGAAACAAGGAGCATTAAACCAAAAACAAATCTTTCTATTGCTATCCTATTTCAAATTTGCTATCTAGCATTGAAATTAATAAAAAGAATAAATTCTGTTTGTTCTCTTTGAAATCGACTTTCTTACATTAACTCTTTTATTTTGCACTTGCTTTTAAATTTCCTTTTAGGAAAACTATTGCTCATTTGTGGAAATGCATTTAAGTTTCCCATTGAAGTAAAGAATTGATTTACTTATAATAAAAAAAACCTGTGAAGGATGAACAGATGTGGTAAGATGAACAAAGAAAAAGCACTTCTTTCTGTCAACAACAGATTATATTAAATATACGCTTAACATAAACCAGGAAGACATACTGCACAATTAGATAAAATATATCATGCGACAGTAAAAACTATAGAATGGCCTTTAGATGAAAATAAATTTCTGTACATAACTCAACAACAATCAGTGATTATTTTTAGCACAACAAAACTGTTTGAGGAAATATCTTAATGATATACTTATAAGAAAAATATGTATAATCAGGAGTGATTGATAAAAGGTGAACAGAACTTTTCTCACCATTATCACCACAATTGAAAGAAATGAATTCCGTAGATAAGTATAGTTTTTGATGGAATTTAGCACAGAATTCATTTTTTTTTTACTTCAAACATCATACTTGTCCATTGTTGCCTTGTGGTTTATTCAATGCGGTTAAGATTTAAGAGCCAATCTGTTTCTAATATACAGAGAACTGAAAATGGACATGAACGCGAACCAACCTTGGCGTACCTCATTGGTATCAAACTTTCGCTATCAATGTCCTGACATTAAGCCTGCCCTTAAATACTTCCATTCAATGTCGACGGCGTTAAACGCGCCGCGCCGTTCCGAAATCAAATCACGTCGAAGAATTCCCATTATTAACATAATTACCGATTGTATGGTTGTTCCTTGCATCCGCCAAAACACTTCGTAGCTACCCATTTCGGAAAATTAAGCACTTTTATTATTTTGTCGCGTATTACTTTATTACCTAAGCATTGGACTGCATCGCTAAATAAATATATCTGCTTTGCGTTTACATATTGGAAAAACCGCTTTTTTTTCTGCTGATGATTGTTAAGAGAAATCTTCATCTAGGAAGTAAAAGGAAAGTGACCCCAGATAACATTCTGATACTATTTTTAACCGATCATGTAATTACAATTACGGTTTTTATAAAATAGAGGACGAGGGAAATTTTGTTATGAATATGAAGAAGGTTCCTATATACGTCAGTCCGTACAAGTACATGATGGACGGTGAAGACATTCCACTATTGGGCAGAAAGGGTAAAATTGGCGGTTGTTGTCTTTTATCTAACGAAATCACCTTGAATATTCAGTGATTAAATAAATAACATCAATGACGACCGTGAGTCAGATTTTAAAATCGTTAATTATTTTCAGGATGGATCGGAGTTCGTCACACGCAGATGGTTCTGCTTTTCATCTTGATCGTCATAGGGTATGGAATGCGAGTCAATTTATCAGTCGGCATCGTCGCAATGACGGATCCACACGCCAATCCGGACTATAATTTTCCGGTAAATACTCAAAACGCCTACCCAATTTTCAATTAACGATCAATTTTGTGCAGACGTACAACTGGACGGATAAAAGCGTGATACTCTCTTCATTCTTCTGGGGTTACATCCTTCCCCAAATTGGAGTCGGACAATTGGCTGAGAGGTACGGCCCGAAGTGGTTCCTGTCGACATCGATGACCGTATCCTCAATATTTACCATTTTAATACCTTTCATGGCCCAATTTGGATCTTGGGGTGTCATGCTTTGCAGGGTCGCGCAAGGGTTCACTCAGGGCTTCTTCTTTCCTTGCATGCACATTTTGCTGAGCAAATGGGTACCCCTGGGGGAAAGATCAAGGATGGGCACGTTTATTTACGCAGGTTTGTACTTTGAATTTTTTTTACCGACCAAAATTTACGTCATTGTTTTATTCAGGTGGTCCTTTCGGCACTGTGTTGGCCTTACCTATTACGGGGTGGATATCGGCGAGTTCCATAGGTTGGCCGTCAGTTTTTTACATATACGGGGCATTAGGGTTGTTTTGGGTTTTATTGTGGATTTGGCTGGGAGCTAGTGGACCGGCCGATCATAAAACTGTAACCAAAGAAGAGATTGATTACATACGAGGCAACGTAGATCAAACTAATGAGGTACTTACTTTAAGTTATAGTTACCATTAGACATAACTTATTATAATTTGTTTATAGCACGTTCCAACACCGTGGAAACACATGGCCAAATCTCTACCTTTATGGTCAATACTGTTAGTACATTGCGGTCAAAACTGGGGCTTCTGGACTTTATTAACGGAAATACCAACCTACATGGGCAAGGTTCTAGACTTCAATATAAAAGACGTAGGTCAACTTCATGTATTTTCACAACCTCAATTTAAAAAATTCGTTTCAGAATGGCCTACTTTCGGCAGCCCCTTATTTCGCTCTCTGGATATTAAGCTTCCTCTTCAGTTATTTAGCTGATTTTAGCATTAATAAGAAGATTTTCTCCGTAGGAGTTACAAGAAAAGTTTTAACTTGCATAGGTGCGTCAATCAATAAATTGAAGCGTTTCTATTCTTTAATTATTTTCTTGTGCTCTAGGTCTCGTAGGCCCGGCCATAGCTCTGATATTCCTGGGTTCTGTGGATGACGGTCAAAAAGTTTTGGCCATTGGCTTACTGATCGTTGCAGTCGGTTTAAATTCCGCAGTTTATTGCGGATATAACGTCAACCACATCGATATTGCCCCAACACATGCTGGCACTCTCATGGGAATCACCAATGGATGCGCCAATATATTGTCTATAATTGCTCCTCTTCTTGTGCAGTTTGTTGTAACCGATGAGGTGATACAAAAAAAACTCTATTTTAAGTCCAGGCCATTAATATTTGATTTATTCTGTTATTATAGTCGAACGCAGATCAATGGAGAGTCGTGTTTTATACGGCTTCTGCGATCTACGTCGTTGCTAATCTCATCTACACCGTATTTGGAAGTGGAGAATTGCAATATTGGGATAGACTACCTGGAAAAGACAATACTGACAAAATGGAAAAAGGTAGAGTCAAGTTTTTTTTGTAATTTAGTTCAAAATCACTGAAACATATTTTTTTGTAGAACTTCAGAACAAAAGCAGCGAAGAAAAACCTAGTCGTTTCTAAATATTTATTTTTTATATAGTCTGTGATATGGCTAATTATTTATAATAAATTATTTTAAGTGTAATAAAGTGTAACGTTAAGTTAAAATGCACGTTCATTATTTTAATGACCTTTCTAATTTAATGCAAATCAGATTTTACTAGAAAATCTCCATTTCAATTTTTTGACCTCTCATAATTATCAGCTTCAGTATTTTTGAAGCACTGATCTTTAGTTGTATAAATACTTAGAATAGTTAATCATCAGAGAGTGGCCAGTTTTGCGCTTTTGAAATCAGAAATAGGTACCTAGTTTGCCGTTTACAAGATGTTGAAAGAGTATGAAATAAGTAAACATTCCAAGATTCCATAAAAAAATGGTTATGGTTTGGACGACCTTGGATAAACCTAAGGTCATCCACTCTTTGCTAATGATCAATTGTTGCATATTTATGAACAATAATAGTTTATTTAGACTGAATTAGTTTTGGAATTGTGAAATTTAATCAGTAATAGATAGACAAGGATAATAATTTAATTGAGAAAATAAAAACGTTGATAGACATGTATAATTTCGTGCAAAGAGGGGTATTTGAAACAATTTCGAGTGGACATTTTTCAGTTGCCTCAAAATGGCCTGAAATTTCAACAAGAATTCACCAGATTTAGTGACAAAATCACTAAATTGGCGACACTGGCAAATTATTTAAGACTAGCGTCTGCAAACAGGCAATGAGCAACCCCATCCCCACTATCTTTACCTGTAAGTAGTTGTGGCGGTAATTTAAATTTAAAAGCTTGTGGAAATTACTTCAAAGAATTAGAGGTCCGAGCGGAATAAAATTAAACAATAAATAGACAATTTCAATTGTCTATTTATTACAATTCAATTTTAAATGCTTTTGAATATGATTTCAAGGTTAATTTTTATGTGATTATTTTTATAAATAAAATGCCAGTCAGTGGAATAGGGTTAGATAGAATGAGCTTGTTTGATTTATTCTATTTGATACCCTTTGTTGTTCTTTTCATTAGAATATCTTTAAACAGTTTTGAAATGGACAAACCTAATGCTAAGCAAATAACTTAAGACATAAAATTAGATAAACATTTTACTTAAATGTAAACTTATAATATTATAAATTTAATACTAATACCAAGTTTGTGGAAATGTCAGTAAATACAATAATCCAAGTATTCCTAAAAACTAAAATCATATAAAGAAAAAACTTAGTTTTCTGCCCACATCATTTCCAAAGATAATTTGTCTTTTTCGGCTCGAGTTGGGTTTTTTAAAGAATTTTTTTTAGATAACATCTTTTTTTTTGTAGAAAAAAACCGTTGATGCTTAATTTTTTTATTTGCAGGTTCATTAATATTCTCCGGAAACTAAATTTTTTCTTTGTTTGACAATGCGTTAAAAATGCTTTGAACCGGAGTTAATTGTTTCGACATGATCTCTAATTGTTCATTGTCTTCTATTTGATTATACAGTTTTAGAAAATTGTCCATTAGTTCTTTCTTGCGATTAAGAAAAGTAGAAGAAGATAAGCTACTAATTTCCCCTATTATAACGTTTACCTCACTATCTAAAGCTGTCTTAGGTTCATGAGTTAAGTTTTCAATAAAAGAAATTTGATTTGATGTATTATGCTTCAAAAGCATACATACATGATGTATATGTTTGCACATATTCCATTTTATGGTGAAATCTATACAACTACAAAAAAAATTGTGAATGCAATAATTACTTTCCTGGCATCGAATTTCGCAGTTGCAATCTATATTATTTTTTTCTACTGTGTGGACATTCTTGGAATCAGTCCCTGATACAGTCCAAACGTTTTCATTTAAAACCTGCATTACACTATGATTATAAAGTTCTAATGATGCCTTATGCCTTTTTCTTAATAATGTTAACTTATTACAAAGCTTTCCTTTGTGTAATACGATCAGTCGATTAAATAATTTATCTCTAATGAACCGCATTAACAAAAAAATTGCTTTATCCATGCGTTTTACTTTCTTTCCGTCAAAGTAAATATGTTTCAAAACTTTGTGCATATTTTCTATGTTCATGTTTGTATTTATTCCGCAGTTTTTACGAAAGCAATATGCCCAAGTAGATGCATTATGACAATATTTTTCAAAATATTTATAAAAGTCTTTTGTTTCAACATCACTACTTAATTCGTTTAATAAATTTTTTATCATTATATTAAAAGATTCTTCATCGGTTTCAAACATTACAGTTTTAATTTTCTTATAGGTAATGGCCTGTTTTTCTTTATTTTTAATTTTATTTAAATTATTTCTCCACGCACGATCCACGTGCCAACTACAAAGTAAGCGATGTATGACAGGTCCAAAAGTGGCACACCAGGCATTATAAAATGTATCGTCCATGTCGGACATGAATATTTTTGGAGAAATACAATTTTTTTGAAAACAGTCCTTTATAGTTTTGAAATATAACTGCATTGCTACTGTGTCTCCTCTGTTTGAAAACAGAAAACAGCATGGGAAACCTTGTCGTATGTCATCCAAAACCATTATGGTGTATAACTGGAAGTCATAGGCATTTAATCCATGCGTTCCATCAATGCATATGCAGTCATCACCATATTTTTGCAAAATTGATAGTTGCGCGTTATTCATTATAATTAAAAAGAAATCTTCAGATTTAAGTTGGGGGTAATCATCTGAAATAACACCTTGGGGTTTATACAACCTTATAAGATTTGATGTTGAGTGCATATGTTTAACCCAAGCATCTACACTAATATAATCATTCTTGTGCAATATAGCTTCATGCTGTAAATTAAAAGTATGCACAACATTCCACAAATCTTTCCGTGTCAACAGATGAATCCTACCAAGCTCATAATTTTCGACAGAATCCCGTATGTCATCTAAAATTTCCTGAAAAGGAATTTTTAAGGCAAGCTTTTGGGCAATAATACTTTTTTCTGATTCGCTTATATTTAAACGCCCAATATCTAAGCTATGCCCAACATGTGTACTAATATAATCAATCTTCACACAGTCATCCTCTTGATAAACACATATTCTAGCCGGACAGTATGAATTTATTTGGTTAGAGCCCTGTACCTTTATATGCCTCATTCCTTTGCTTTTAGACTCAAAATAGCCATCCCTGTGGCAAACATATTTTATATAACGTCGAGTCTGGCTTTTATTAAATTTTGTTCCACTTGTTTTCACAAACCGCGCTTTCGTTTCAAATTCGAATTTTTCTTTCCATGCCAAAAATTCCTCCCATTTGCTGAACTGCATTTGATTAGGGATAATATTAATTTCATGAACAGTTCCATAGTGTTGCTGAAGCAACAGTTTAGTTCCTGCTTTGAAATCACACAAGGGACAATCGATAGTAGTAGTAGTTGTAATAATGCAGATTTTTTCATGTCTTCGTAAGTTGTTTTTCTTCGTAAATCTTTTATTGCATTTAATGCAAACAGATTCTGTATTTTCAGCATGTTTCCACTTATCGTGAGCCTTAACAGCCGCCAGGGATTTAAAAAATTCCAATTTCACCAAAAACACAATTTCTTGATGTATTTTCTCATCTTCTGCAAAAAATATCCCTCTTAAAGAGTAAGTATTAAAAGCGGATTAATAATTTTACCTTTCAAAGACATTTTCACGTTTTAACAATTTATTAACAAAGTTATTTGCTAAAAGGCTATAATATTTATATGCACGACAGACCAACGGTCAACTCGAAAAGCTAAATAGAAAGTGATTGGCAGAAATTTTTATTTAAACGCTCACTTTCAAACAATTCGATCGGTAGTTTTCGGCAATATTCGTGGGGTGGCTCATTGACTGTCTGCAGACGCTAGTTTATTTAAGTGCTAAAAACTACGACTAAAGAATTAACAGGAGGCAGTCATACAAACCACAGTATAAGAATCTACACAGTAGCGTCACTCAAGTATAACTGTCACATTTGGCATTTTGTTTGATACCTAGGTACCGATTTGCAAATTACATTACATTTCCATAAGGGTATCAAACAGTATGGCCGCTTTTTTGACACTGACGTTTAAGTGACGCTACTGGGTAATTACTTATACAGATACTGTGTACAAATAGTCAGTACTCTATCGATTATGCATTCAACCTACCGGTCTACCGAATTCAAATTAATTCTACTGAAATTTAATGTTAAATACAGGGCGAATAAAAAGTATGGAACATCGATGGTAGAGCTATAATAAGTTTCATAAAAAAAAGTTTCAAGCAAAAGTGAAATTTAACATAAATTGATATTTTTCATTTTTTTCGGATTGTCATCAATAAGTTCTTCTAATTACAACTTTTTTTACGAAATTGATAGCATATTTTTTTCTCTTCGCAGCCTTGTAAAAATAATATAGAATCATATAAGAAAATGTTCAAGAGAAATTTGAATCTGTTGTTCCTATAATTTTAAGCGCTCGTGCTTTTATCATAATAAATTAATAAATTACTTTATTTCGAACAATTACACGCAATGTTAACACTAACTGGTGATAACAGATGTTCAAATTGTTCACCATTAAGTGCTTGGCAATGTGCAAAGGCAGTTCTTACAAGAGCTCCAAATAGCAGTCTAGTCTAGACAGTAAAGTAAATTTTTCTTGAATTGTTTTTATACAATCCTATAACATGTATTCTTACATAGCCGTAAATTCTTCGAAAAAAAATTGTACTTAAAAAATCTAAAAAAATCTTTTTTATTTTTATTTGAATACATACACCCTGTACATAGATATAAAGAGAAGAAATAAAAAATGAATAACTTCTTTCCCTGGTTATGTTCGAGAACTTCGGGTCTTTCCCGAAATCTTTTACGTATGTATCTCGAGCAAGGCTTTCCCCTGGATGGTTTTACCAAGCCCAGAAAAGTTCGGTTTTTATTAAACAATTTTTTGTTAAATTTCAGTCATTCTTTATATATAAGATAATTAATATGATTGAAGAGAGATAAGAAATTATGTTTTATGATGTCTCACACAAGATGTACAGTCTGTTCAAACTTAAGTCGGCACTATTGCTAACTTTGTTATTATAAAAGCTACGAATACGATTAAATTCAAGCGTCCTTCAATCATTTCTGAACACACTGTATACCTAATATAAATATTTAGATGTTTATGTTTTTATACGTTTTACAATTTTTGGTATTACAATTAATTCTACTTATTTTATTTTGGTTTGATATCAGTATACCTTTTTTACTATAATCATTAATTTTGTTAGATTCTTATCTTTATTTTATGAATAAATATTGTTTCACATTTGTTTTACGGTTTGATTTAAACCATTTTAATGATCTACTGAAATTCAGAGATATTTGCCGAAATTTACCACAACTACTTCCGAAATGTACAGTTCCGCGCACTTTAAATGCACCTCCTGCATACAAACCTCTCTCTTGTCAAGTTGTCAAAATGTCAAGATGTAGTATTTAAGCTGCGCACGACTATACGCTTGGTCTGTTGGCAACAGTGTTGTCAACTGAGGGACTTTCGCCTTAAGTTTAGAGATAAACTGTTATGAAAAATTTTTTTAGAGAGATAATCTTTTTAGATTTATTTTTAGAGAAAAACATTTCAATTCTTTTTTCATCATTTTGAAATGTCTACCGGTTTTATTTAAGTATTTGACAGTTAATAGCTGACTGTTGACAGTTGACAGCGGTACCATTTATGACAGTTATTATTTCAGAGAATTTGTTTGCATTACAACTTAAACATAAGTAATAAGGAAAAGTATTTAAAAGTTCTACGCCCTCGTGAACAAAATAGATAACTGAAGCTAAGGTAATTGTAAAGGCGTATTTATATCTTTATATAATTTTGTTGTTGTTGTCGTTGTAACAAACTTTTTTTACATAAATTTATTTCCATTTTTGGAACAAAAAAAATTAAGGGGTATTTAATACGAATTTAGGGAGTGTTTAGAACTAAAGGGGGAATTTCATTGAAGAGTTGGTGACACTAGTTGGCAGCATTACTAACAGTAATTTATTGTCCAAAGTGGTAACTAACGGCCGCAATATACAATTGCAACCGAAAAAACACCTGTTTTCGAGTTTTCTAATAATATTTTTTCGAGTTAATCAAATGCGGGTAGATTTCACTGCAAAGGAACTGTCACTTTCACAAGAGTTTATTTTGAAATAGTAAAATGCTAAACAAGGAGAAAGTCAGAGCATTTGCAAAATTATGTTTAATAAACTGTCCTCGCAATGAAATGTCACTTGCGATGTTAAAGCCATAATCACAATATCGAAAATGAAAAAAAAAAAAAGTTACTATATAGATTCATCTCGATGTTACCATTTTTTCCAATCGTAATAGATTATAGGCATACACAAGCGCTTTACAATACTCTGGAACGTCCACAATGCACACAGTTCACCACTGTTTATAAAACACTTACTACACCAAAGCTTTGTTCTAGCAACAGTACATAACTGTTAGAATTTGTATTGAACATGCGCAGTAACATTTTAGCGTTCTAGTAGTGAAACTTTTAAGTTTCTTGTTACCAGTTTGATGTTCTAGCAGCTGTGGATTGTAGTTTGCTGACAGTCCAAACAATTCACGTATTCTTTGCGATTTTCTAATTGTAACATGCGCATATCGAATCATCAACGTCCACGGCCGCGCTGTAAAAATATTTATATTAATCAATTCGTGGAAGGGTGGATTTACTATTTGTATTGAATCTGATGTGATAGATTAATATCTGTTGCATCTAGTACACAGTATTTTATTTACAATCAGTGAAAGTGATGAGTTATTTGAGGAGAATCAGCCACAAAAAATAAAATTATGTTAAAGTAAATTATTATTTAGACAGAGCAGCAAAATAGCGGAAAATATTTATTATTTATTAAATATTATTATATTATTATTTACCTACCTATTTCCTAATTTATGAAATGTAGAGATACGTACGGATTTAACTGACTTGGCGCGAAATGTCGTATTGTATTGTACATACCATCAGGGAAATGTTCTAGCAAAGAAAAGTTCGAAACAACAATTCGACAACAATTACGGATTACGCGTGCGTATAGAAAAAGTACACAAACTATCAGAAATTGTTTGCTAGAAAAACCTTAAATTAGAAATGTCAATTGTATGGGGTCTTCAACAAAAAATTATCTCGGGTTAGCCTTGGGAAGAACTCGTACGTCGCAGCTTGCATAATCAATTTCTTAAAAGTCAAAAACGGATAAACATTCGATTAAACATAAAAAATGTTCGTATTTGGACAAGCTCTAGATTTTAATCGTTAATTTCAGTTATTAGGCGACACATGGTGGAAGTGGTCAATGCAAGAGATATTTTGAGAGTACATAATACCTTCGTTTTTAAAAGAATACGTACTAAAATAAATTGTCTGAATTCAGTTCCTTCGATTGACTTAAATTTTACATTTTGACAGTTCTTGCGATAATCACAGCACCGGTATTAGTTCAATCTACGATAGGTATATACTTTTGTTTCCAAGGCTAGATCGAGATAGGTTTTTGTTGAAGACTCGATATTCTATACACTGAAATTCGATGGCTAAAACTACTGCAGATCGAATAATTACAAAACTAACCTAAAAGTCATTCAGTTTTTAACTAAAGTTTATTATATCCTATCAATGTATCATTTATATACACAGCTACTAATCACAATTGCTGATTAAACACACCAATTCATTTTAAATTCAGATACAAGCACAAAATATCGGGCTAATTTTTTTTCATCGAGGGATGTCAACGAAACGCCATATTACAGAAACTGACCTAACGCAATGTGGTAACTTCCGTCAAAATAAATTGCATTCCCCTACTGTCGTAGGTCCTCTCCTGTTAATTCTTTACACGAAAGCTAAAAATGAATTACTTCAATAATCAAATTAAATTAAATTTGACACTCTTTATGGCAGATAAAGGCCCAGTTTCATAAAATGTAGTTAACCACACAATCAAGTTAATTGCGTGATTAAGCAATATCATTGATGGAAATTTAAACTTTCCTCCAATGATATTGCTTAATCGGGGTTGCAAATATCATTAGTGGAAATTTAAGCTTTCCTCCAATGATATTGCTTAATCACACAATTAACTTGATAGAGTGGTTAACTACGTTTTATGAAACTGGGCCAAAGAGTGTCAAATTTAACCAATAAAAACTAACGATATAGACTTAGGGGGTCATTCTAATCGGGGTTGTAAGTTACTGTTGAGAATCGCGTAGCAAATGCATAAATAAAAGTAATGTAGTTGGCAGTAGAAAAATAATGATTGAACAATCCCGTGTGGGAAGTTTGAAGTTCGCGTTAAAATAAAATATTAATGTTATATTCTTCAATTTTGTAATGCAAAAGAAATTGGATTACGTTTATTTGAATAAAGATTAACAGTTACAACTTGGTATGAACCTACTTCCGAGCATTATCGAGACTGCATAATGATTCATGATAACGTTGTAAATACGGATTCAAATTATTATTGGTACTGGCTAACTTCATGTTATAAACATGTTATAATACCAAATTAGTATCCTGTTACCACCGAACATTGCCGAGAATGCAGCTTCTTACCAGTTGCTTAGGAGGTTCAACCGTTGCTAGGTTGCAAATCAGATTAGAAAGACCCCTCAGGGGATGAAGTTGGCAGGGTTGTGATTGTGAGTTGGCTATACTGTTTTTGACATCAAATAACAAAAATAACTTAACCTTAACAATCGTGAAAATCATGAATTATGAAACTTAACCTTCTTTTATTTTTAGTGTTGATTAAAAATTTGGTTTTTGTTAATACGAAAAAATGCACGGAGTTCAATGCTTCCATGACACAAATCGTTGAACATGAAGGTTTTAAAAGGTACCCCCCCCCCCCCCCCCCATTTACCGTAAACAACATTTCGTTTTTCACTTTTCATCTTTTCTCAGGGAAATAAAATGGTTAATAGAAATACAGTCTCCCGAAAGCAGTGAATTAATCAATTCAAAATGCGAACTCGCTCTGAGATTTGTGGCTTCGAGTGGAATATTCTTGAACCCCGATGAACTTGCTGAACTACAAAGATTCAATCGCACATCAACATACATCGTTGGTGACGTTAACATCGAAACACCTGAGCACGAATCCAAAGAACACGTGGTTTACATTTTTATATCTGCAGAAAACAGTAAGCGAATATCAGTGAGTCTACCTATACACTTGCGATATCAGAGAGCACAAATCGCTGGAGGGTAAATACCTACTTTTAATCCAAAAATAAATCGATCAGAATTTACTAGATTCTGTTTTAGGTATGGAAAAGTTCTTTTATTGAAGCCGTCACTACTCGCGTACTTCCCAGACGAGTCTAAACAATGTAAGAAACAATCGTATATCAAGGGGCCTGCAAACGAGATGGGTTTAGAAACTCGTGCTTGGAGAAATGTTACGTATCAAGCTGTGAGTTTCAAAAGATTTAATGTGATAGATTGTTTGAGTTGGCCTGTTTGTGTTACAGTTATTTGAAGAATTTGAGTTATTTGTTCCACTTGGAAACTTGGATGACTATCCATTAGTTGCAGTTGTGACTTTGTTACTGGGCTGTTGTGGATGCGTTTATATTTTGTCTATTTTATCAACAGCACCATTGTGATTTTAATTTATTAGACGTGCTCTATTAAACTGGTTTGCAAAGGTTATTGAGGGGTTTCAGAATTGATAAAGAACCTTATGTTTGATTATAGCCAGCGTAAGGTTTAATTAAAAATCAGTAAGTAGTTTGTGATAGTAAATTGGGAAGTGATTTTAAATTCAGGATTTAGTAGCTCATTTCATTATGTGAAACAAACAAATAGATATGTTTATGAATGTTGTTTTATAGATATTAAAATAAAACACATTTTAGCATTTTGGACATTTTAAAATTATTTATTAATTTATTTATTGTTGTCTTGATGTTGATTACCGTCAATTAGAAAGCATATTACAAAATTGTTACATGAAATTTTAGTCACTTTGTCCAAATCAACTGAACATATTTGGTTGCCTAATAGCACTCAGTTTTCTTATCTGAATGTGTATTACTGGCATTATTGCATTAAGTGAAAAATATTATTATGCAACAGTTTATTAATAGTTCAAATTTGAGGTGTAATTTATTATGAAATCTGTTTTCTGATTTGAAAATAATTGTTTTGAAAATGCTTTTATTAATCTTATCTTACGCATAAGTAGTAGCAAATTATTGGGTAATTCAAATCACCTTATGTGATTTTTTGGCTGTCTTGAGTCTGAGTTGTTTCTTCTTATTTATTAGTAATTTCTAAAATAACTGTAATTGCGTATGAACTAAGGGTAACAAATTCGCAAATAATTGTTTGTTAATTAGAGCGGAACGTACCATCTGCTTCATCCACAAAAAAGAAATCGCAAGGATTTAAATCTGAAAATCGCGTACGATGTTGCGGTATGTATTGTTTGTTCTCTGTTTATGTGTATTAGACAAAGCTAACGCTCAACGAGTTTGTCCAGCTCCTCCCAATTTCACTTGCATCAACTGTCGCCGTCGGAGACATAATTGTTGTAAACGTCGCTACTGTTACAATTTTGGATCAAATCGCATACGTGAATGCATGTCACAGATTACGAGAAAATGTAAATTGCTGGGGTTGTTTGGAAAATGTGAAACGATTTATTAGACCTGAAATTCATCACCGACAAGTTTTTTTTGTTTATTAGCCTATAAACCTTTATTACGTACAGCTGTTTTAATAGTCGTTAGTGATATGCGTACAGTTTTTAATCAAATCGGGTACGTCAATGAATTAAACAGATTACGGAATCATATTTAAAAAATTTTATGGAACAGTTTATAATTAATTAAGAATTTAATTCAGAGTGAAAAGAATGCGTACGATGGAATTAGGAACGATTTACAACCAGTGCGCCAAAAACACAGGATATGGAGTTGCAAACGCGTCTTGAATTTGTTAAACTTTTAATAGATTTGTGTTAATAATAAGTCGTCACACACAACACGAAGTTACAATAATTAACAGGGTTACGAGGGGATTTTACTGATTAAAATGTTTTAAATTCTGTTTGCCAAAAAATGTTTGTGAAGTGCACGTTTCTTGTGGAAATGAACTTTATTTACAATTAAACTAAAATGAAAGAAAAATAAGAGGAATTCTTAACACAGAGATTTAAATTGCTTGTTAGTTTGAGTGATTTATTTGTCAAAGCAGGGATTAAAAGTGAGGCCGTTGTGATCCTTTGCAAGGAATAATCTGCTTCGGGTAATTTGCATGCATTTGTCAAGTAAATATTTTGTAGTTCATATTTCACGGCGTCGGGCGTTGATAAAAAAATGGAGTTGACGTGAAATTCCACTTAAAGGTCAAGTTCACGATCGTTGCTTCGCCGCCGTGCTTACCATAACATTTTTACGAGGGCATTTAATTTGTCCATCTGCTCCTCTATTTCTTAAGCAGAGGCGCACCGTCATTTTGGAGCTAATTTTTGATTAATTATTTCTCGAAAACTGAAGTAGAAATAATTTTTTTTAACATTTTTCACATGCTCTCGGACATCGCTTCATATCTGTTTTTTTTTTTGACGGAACAATTGTCAGTCACCCTGTGTCTTGACTTGTTTTATTTGGTGGATATATTAATTGTATGTATACCGTGTGTCCTGTATGGGATTTCAAATATTGCTGATTTTCATGTTCCCAACACAAAATACAATAAAAATGTACATTGGGTCTGCTAGCCCTCGATCGAATACAACTTAATATTTAAAATTATGAAGAATTATGCAACAATTATTTAAATAATTAAAGGGAAAAGTTTTCGAAAATTAAGTTTCACTTTAAGACCCCCTTCTTAAAATTCGTAATAAATAAGCAAATTGGCCAACTTGTATGGACTCCAGGCTTGTGCTTGATGCCCCGGGTTCAAATCTCATCATCTTTTTTTTTAATTATTACAATTTTTTTTTAAATTTAACCAACTACACTGTTATTATTTAAAAATGTAAATAGTTAAAAATTGTAATAATAATAATAATAATAAAAACTTTGCTGTTTTGAACCCCAGGCATCTGAGCTGAAACCAGGAGCCCACACAAGTTAGCCAACTTCCTTGTTCATATCAAGTTTTAAAAAGGGAATCTTAAAGTGAAACTTACTTTTCGAAAACGTTTCTCTTTAATTATTTAAATAATTGTAGCATAATTCTTCATAATTTCAAACGTTAAGTTGTATTCGCAATGTGATTTTTTGTCGTATCTTAGGAACATAAAAATTGATAACATTTGAAATCCCATGTTAATGTCCTATAGCTCAGATATGCCGGAACACTCGGTATAGAGCTTGTTATTCTAAAAATAAATATATAAGTAAAAAAAAATGTTGTGGAAATGATACAAAGACTATTTTATTTTATTTAAAGAGATCTCTACGGAAAACCCTTGCTCCTTAAATTTCAAATATCTACGTGAACTGCAACATTGAAATCTTTTAACGAACGGTTTACCTGGATAACCCTGTATAAGCAGAATATTCAAGGCAGTAAATGTGTACAGTTGTCGCCTAAAAAACTGGTACAACAAATGTGTAATGTAATAGTATTTTCTTTAGTTTTCATTCATTTAAATAAATTAGAAAACTATTAATTTTCGAATGGTTAACACAGAACCTGAATGATCCATTTAAAAATATAAAATTCCATGGATTACATTTTATGAATTTTAAGCCTTGTACCAGTTTTTTCGACGGTAACCGTACATTGGTAATAATACTTGTTTCACGTCTTATTTTTATTTCCTGTGGTAATTGTCGATGCATACTGTCAAAGCAAATTTTGATGTCATAACAAGAACGTTGGTATACAATACGGTGATTCTTGAATAGGCCGTCAAAAATACGGACTAAATAAAAGACTTCCCAGAACAAGGGAAAAATTCTATTATATTTATAATTAATTAAAAATTTAGGCGAAATGCCCGTTACGCCCTTGCATAAAATGAGAAAGTTTACATTTTTAAAAGCACGCAATGAACGTTTATGGTGTTATGCAGAGAATCAGTCGTTCAGTCGTAAAATTTGACCGTGAACTAATAATACACAGTTGCACAGCTGATGATGAATGCGTCGTACAATTGTATTAACTGCTGTGAGATTAATTACAATCCAATACGTTTTCAAAGGTGTACAAAAGTGAAATACTTACATCGAACAATAAATCATTTACGACAGGTAATTCTGTCGCTTAAAAAATAACACACCGAACGCACGTATTGAATTTAGTTAGACAGATAATAACAGAATTTATTTCTCGTTAAACGGCGCACACCATACGAAATTAGAATAAATAATAAACCAAACAGATTACGAACATTTTTTCTGATTATAATGATTTAATTGCGGTTCTCATCACCATTTTTTTGTTACTAGTAAAGTCTATTAATATTCAAACATCAGCGATAAACCAAATAAACGGCGTAAATAAAACCGACCGACTAAAATGCAAGGGAAAAATAACGCGTAATACTGGGTCATGTTTATGTTTATGATGGACTCATTGCTTGTGGAAATAAACTTTATTTACAATACAGTTAAAATTAAAATTAAAGAAAAATACTAGGAATTCTTAACACGGAGATTTAAATTGTTTTGCGTTTTAGTGATTTATTTGTTTACCTGTCAAAGCATGTGTTCAAAGTGATGCCGTTGTTTTCCATATATCAAACAATTTGTACGGTTTAATTTACTTCAGCTGAAGTTTTATTTATCAAATGCAACTTAAAAATCATTAGTTACTGCTCACATTGTATTGTAAAAAATACGTATTTACATATTGCTGTGATATTACCTGAATGAAAATAAAAGGAAGAACAACAAAGAGAGGAATCCAATTTTTCAAAAGTTTAACGATTCCAAACCATTCAACACCATAAATACCAAAAACATCATCTGAAAATAAATATATATTACAAAAATCATACAAAGTAAATTTCAAAATTGAAAATAAAAGAAGAGTACTAAAGTAAAATTCAGAGGGCAAATTTAGTTTAAAAATTTCAAAAATCTAAGTCAATTCAATTGAAGAACGTACCGGACGACGTAGCTACATGTCCAATGTAAAAGTCAAAATTATGACATTTGAGAAAAAACGGTTATATGATAAAAAGTTTAGAAAGTGTTGTTTGCCATATAGAAGATCGTTGACATGGTGAATAATATTTGAAGACATGAGTGGATAAAGGTGTCATGTCGCATTTTTGAGATTATTGGATGATTATTAGTTTTATTGGCTTATTATTCAACCCTTACATCTTTCAACATATACGAAATACCTATTTTTATTAAATTTGAAGAATTAACACTTGCTAAAGGTATTATGTTCACCATCAGTATTCAGTTGTCAGTGGATGAAGGTGTTATGTGGAAACATAATATGTGGATATGTGTGAATATTTATGTGGAAACATAACACCTTCTTCCACAAAAATTATAAAGTTCGATTGACAGTGAAATAACGGACAGACAGGTAGAAGGCATTCATTGACAAAAACATTTCTTAATATATCAACAATGCCGCTACCTAAATTGTTGTCTGATTTTCATTTATAGTTATTTGTTTTAATTGTGACACATTTTTTTAATACAAGAGTTATAATTTTTCAAGAAGTTTTGTTTGAAATAGTTTTAATTTGAACCAAAGGACAGCCAAGGATATCACAGTGAGTAAAGAAAAGGAAATTTTGTTAAAATTTTAAAATTTTGACAAACATCTGAGAAATAAACATGACATTCAAATAAAACCTGTTTCAATTAATGAAGGCTTATTTAAAAACTATTTGCAAGGATCGTGGTTAAGGCATTTAGGCCCGATATTATAAAAGCTAGTTAACTTTAATTCCCAGGTTATTGCCATAACAACAATTGTATTCACAATTGTTACCATGGGAATAAATCAATAGTTAAAGCTAACTTCGCTTTGTAGTATCGGCCCTTTAAACCTATAGAACAGATTTTGTTTATTAAATTAAAAAATACAATTTTATTTCAATCAAAGAATATTTTGATGACGATTTGCTAGGATCGTAATCAAGGTATTTAAACCGATTAAATAAAATTGAAATCAAAAATAGAAAATATTCAATTAATGAATAAAGTGTAGACGATTTGCAAGGATCGTAAACAAGAAATATTTTCAAAAATACGCAGACACTTTGACTTTCTTAATTAAAAAAGAATCTACAACCCTGCGATAAGCCTCAGAAAAATATTTTAATAAAAATTCAAAATTAATAGAAGTGGAATTTCTTTACCATACAAATGTAAAATTATTACATATAAAATTGATCACCTATGTGGGGACACAATTATAATAACACTACAATATGCTTATCAACAACTTTATCAACCCTGTTTTTTTTAAACTTCCTTATCATCTCCCATTGCGTGCAACTGCTTCCGCCACAACTAATTTGTCTCACTGTGACCATTATCTAATTAATAACAATATATCGTAAACGTACATCAATCACTTATGTATGTTGAAAAATGTTTTGTTGATAAGGTAAAGTAAGAGGGTAACGGCTTGAAACGCGTCGCAGAATGATAAAATGACAATCTGACCATAATTTTCGCAGTTGTTGCGCGTTGTTTTTGACTGAGGTTCTGCTAAAAAGCCGCCGAGCCTTTTATTCGTTATTTATTATTCTATTGGCAACTTCCATCTAATAAAAATGTTAGAAATTTTCCTTCATCATTTTCAATAAACATCAGTTGTTTAATAGGCGTGTTTCCAAAATTTTATAAATTTGCAAATGTTTTATATAAAAACGTGTTAGTAGAAAGAATAAATAACTGATGCGAGATTGAAGATGGCCGAATTAAACCAAGATACCAAGCAAACATCAGAAGAAATACAAGCACCTTGTAAGTACCTATACTTAAAACATAATTATATGAAGGTCTGTATTAAAAAATCAAATCAAAATAAAAAAAAAAAAACCAAATTGCACCTGTAATTTTTAGTGAGAAAATTTGTTAAAACTTTGATAATAGAAAAAGTGATTTTGTTTGAATTTGGTAAGATCGAATTTTTTTCTTATGATGAACTTATCAACCGTCTGACCACGATATCAGAATCTTTATTGTTGCATCATTGAGATTATGATTTATTTTTAATAGGACGTTTCGAGTGGATATAAAACATTCCTACGATAAAAAGGGGTGTTCAGACGTGCGTACATGTTCGGGAACGTGTATGTAAGATCACAAAACTCATCCACTAATTTGTGATATAAGTATAATAATCCTTTAATTGGAAAAGAAGTGAAAGAATATATTGTATTAAGCCCGTTAATGAGGGGCTGTATCGTGCGTTATGTTTCCCTACAACTGGTTGTTGCAATCTTTGCCTTTACCACATATATTCAAATGTATTTTCCTTTGCCTTGACTGCTATGTTATTCATAGCGGCTTACATGTGGTATAGCTACGTAAAGCTCACTGACGTTTGGAGAAATGCGGGTGTAAAATACAAACCAATTAATCAAAACAGAATTGTATTTGACGTCAATATTAATAAAAAATTTATAATTTTGGAATACCTACAGACCTACACGTTAACCTACATCTTAAACAATTCCTCTCGTATATCTTTTTTTACATCGTTTTGCTTGTTTTGTTATTTGTTTATAACACAAAGAGCATTAGAACGTCGCGTCGCTGCGAACAAACTCTCGAACTTGTGCACTCGTCTGGGAGCTCCTAAATATTTACAACAAGCAAATTACAGTGTTTAAGTCTGAAGTTTCGAAAATCTAAACACGAGGAAATTGGTTAATCACACGATTATTAAAAGTAAATATTTCCTGTTTGACAAAATAATAATACAAAAATAACAAGAGAAGCGGAATTTGGAAAGGACAGCATTCACGTGTTTGAAAATAACATACGAACAAATAAATAATAATAATATAATAATAAATAATAATAATATAATATAATAAATAGGAACAAATTTACTTAAAAAAATAAAGCGAAGTGTTCTTAAAATAATAATAATACTAATTTAAAATATCTGTAGGATAGTTTTTTTTGTGTTAAACATTTTCGACTAACAATGTCAGAGGACGGAGGTACAATAAACATTCACTCACCCTTTGGTTAGATCTCTCTTTCTCGACCATTGCGGAGCTGAGGGTAAACGTCTTAACATCTGGGCTTCCTTTTCGATTCGATAAGGATGTCATGCAAAATTACAAATAGCCATTTACGAGCATCCACTCAGGACTATAGGACTTACTTACTCAACGGGGCTCTCTCCCGCCCCCCCCCCCCCCCCTCCAGCGGCGACTCTAGATGCGGAATGTATCCTCGAATGTCCATCTTCGTACTTCGCATGCATAAAGACAAACCCCAGGTGGATATTGCCTTCTGAGCGTACGTTCTTAGAATCATTGGTGCTACTGCCTCCTACAGTGTTGCTACACCGGCCTAAGCAAAGTCAACACCAAGTCATGACCTTTCTTGGAGAGCACAATGCAATCACCTGGTCAGGTATATAACTAGTTGTGTCTCCGGCATTTACTAGTCACGCCTCTGCAGTTAGCGGATAAGGTCAAATGCCGTGTGCAGGTGGAATGATCCCCTAGTCTCTCCGACTATCGGCGAATAAAGAGCGATCGTCCTTATGATAGAATGCCCAATCTCTTACTCTCTGTCCGAGCCATCAGCGGACACCACGTGATTGGCACCTTACTCTTCCTCAGAATATCATCTATCATCAGCAAGCCTTAACTCTTGCACAATTACTTCATCACATGTCATTGCAATTTATTACAACACTCGCGAGCCCGTTTGCGTAATTAGCGCAACATTATCAACACGTTTAGCCCTCAAGGACCGCGCCGAGACTGCGCTAGCATCTTTCTTTCCTTCCATCCCTCTGCCTAAGACGCACCCCGTATCATATTCCAAACCATAACATAAAATAAACAAACGTGCTCGTGTTTTACGGATACATTGAAAATGCGTAAACTTTCTTAAATTCTAAACTTGATAAAATATACAACGACAACACTACGAAAAATCAAAAAAGAACAAAAATTCGAGAGATTTTTCTTAATAATAAGACAGAATTAACATTTTTCCTTGAGTATAAAATACAGGGTGATTCTTGATTCGACCTGTAAAATCGACCGCCTTTTGTTTCCGTTTTCTTTAACTTGATGTATTTTTAATGATTTTCTAAAATTTACTCCTGACTCTAGTAACAAATTTTAGAGATTTTCTACGTTGAAAAGGGATTTTTTTGATAATTCTTGCTTTTTACACGTTGGTAACACTGGTTCGAACTTGTAATGTTCGAGCAAATAGGGCCAATAGGAAAGGCAGCAAATTACTTAGCGAAGCAGGCGTTCAAAGTGGGACCATTATTATCCTTATTTTAAACAATTTGAACGGAATAATCGACTTCTGATGATTTGCATGCATTTGTCAAGGAAATATTTTGGAATTCGTGTTCAGCTGATCACGTCAATTCTGTTTAAAGGTCAAGTTCACGCCCGTAACAATCATAAAACTGTAAAACATTTTTATGACTGTATTTATTTCCTTCATCTGCTGCTCTTTCTTAACCAGGAAGGTATCGTCTTTTTGAGGATAATTTTTAATTAATTATTATTTCTGGAAAACTAAAATACGGAAAATTTTTCCCATGTACTTATGATGTCTATTTTTTCACCACTTTTTCTTTGTCAGTCTATCCAAGAATGACTCTGAATACATATTATAAAAGATAATCTGGCCCATATAAATATTTAAAAAAGAACCTTATAAGGAAAAATAAGTAATCTGAACACGGCGTATTTAATAATGTTAAATAAGCCCCCTCGCAGGTATTTTTGAAAATTTTGCTTCTGTATTGGCAAGAGCATATCTATTGATAAGAAAATGTTGTTATATTATTATTTTCGCCTATATCAAGCACCTGTTTGTAAATAAAATGAATTGATAATAAATTTCAAGTTTATTTAATGAAAAATTAAAGGTAAGTATCTATTTAATAGATATTAATTCGTTTGATTGATATAGCATGATAATTTTGTAGTAGTTTGTAGTATTTGTAAATACATACTTTACCTATTCACTTTAACATTTTTTTCAATTATTATTGATAAAATCTAAGTACGCTTTTCAATTTCTATGCAGTTTTAATTGTGTCGGAGTGTAGGACAAACGCTGAAAATTTCGTGGACAAGAACAGTCGTGAAACTTTGAAGGAATAGTTGAGTTCTCCTCAATTATTTGAAAGACTTAAGTAACTTGTTTAGGCAAACCTGAAACTTAAAAGATGGGACTAACTGGTAAAGAATTTAAAATTTTCTTCTTTAATTCCACTTCTTTTATTTTTACAACTTCTTTGTAAATAGTAGCTATGTTTTGGATGGTCGTGTGGAAATTATCTCAAGATGGGATGGACTACATCTGAAACTGATTACTAGAACATCTTAAAAACAAGGTTAAATTATACCTATTATTACAAGAGTGATTATTACACCATTATTCACTAGGATGAAGTTTGCAGAACGAGGTCGCGTTGAGTGAAGCAAATCATCCGAGTGAATAATGGCCGTTATCGTGAATATAATATAATACAGTATTAATTCTATTTAACCTTCTTGTAGTGTGTAGGTACTGAAACTTAATTAGAAAGTAAGGACTAGAAAAGTGTATTTATAAAATTTGGTAACAAAGAGAATGCCAATTCTATAAACATTATCGTTCAGAAAATAAGTGTGCTTAAATTGATGTTGTAAATACATAAAACAAAAGATAAGATTCTTTAGTACATAATGTAAGTCGTTCGTTGGTCTAATATTGGGGCTCGCTTCAGATAAGAATACATCTGACAATCACTCTTAAAATATATTTTGTTCCAATAAAAATCCTCGACCTTTGAGTTTCACATGCCTGATAATGTTTCATCATAGAGAAACCTTTTTCGAATGTCTACCTAATGGAATTTTGGATTCACTGCTTGTCTAATGAACTGTCTCAACAAAATTGAGAGTTAAAAAGAAATGCCTTTTTCGAATGTTGCACGAAACCAAAACTGGCTAATACATAATAATTTTTACAGATTGGTATGGAGTGCGTCATACGCAAATGATTATGATGTTTACCCTCATCCTCATCGGTTACGGAATGCGAGTGAATTTATCCGTGGGAATCGTAGCAATGACTGACAACACGACCAATCCAGATTATGACTTTCCTGTGAGTAGCTTATACAGTTCGACTCAGCTCAATTCTCCAACATACGAAATTAATTGCTATTTTAGACGTATAACTGGACGGACAATAGCGTCATACTTTCCTCGTTCTTCTGGGGTTACGTCATACCACAAATCGGAGTAGGCCAACTGGCTGAAAGATATGGCATCAAATGGTTTCTCACGGGAGCCATGTCCATATCCGCCATATTCACAGTCCTAATACCACTGTTCGCCGAGTTCGGATCTTGGGGCGTCATGATATGCAGAGTCATCCAGGGATTCACACAGGGATTCTTCTACCCTTGCATGCACGTTTGTTTGAGCAAATGGATACCGTTGTCGGAAAGGTCTCGAATGGGAACTTTCATATACGCAGGTTTTTACGAAATCATTAATACTCAGCAATAAATTATAAAATCTTTTAAAAAATACAGGTGGTCCGTTTGGGACGGTTTTGGCTATGCCAATTACGGGTTGGATATCCGGGAGTGCCATCGGCTGGCCGTCGGTTTTCTACCTATACGGAGCCGTTGGATTTCTTTGGGTTGGAATGTGGTTGTGGCTCGGTGCTAACGGACCTTCTGATCACAGAACAGTATCTAAGGAGGAAGTTCAATACATAGAGAAAACTATTGGTCAACCAAAAAAGGTAGTGTAACGTATTTGAAATTAGAATGAAGGCGAGAGAACACCAAATATTATCAACGACCATTTGGTGAAGAGATCCTTGAAAGAATGATGATTTATGATGGCTATAATAAAATCTCAGTAATTGATTTTCATGCATGATTTTTTTCAGCATATTCCAACACCTTGGCGTCATATGGCAAAGTCCTTACCCGCATGGTCAGTTCTAGTAGCCCATTGTGGTCAAAATTGGGGCTTTTGGACGTTGCTCACGGAAATACCCACGTACATGGCTAACGTGTTGAATTTCGACATAAAAGATGTATGTTACTTTTAGGTCTTCTGAAATTGCCACATTTATCGTAACACTGATTCCAGAACGGTTTGCTTTCAGCAGCTCCTTATTTCACGCTGTGGATACTCAGTTTTATTTTTAGTTTCATCACCGACTTTCTTATCAATAGGAAAATTTTGTCCGTCGGTGTCAGTAGGAAAATCATGAACGGAATAGGTATGCTTCCAAGTACGACCTGAGCATGTTTTAGTATGGATTTGCAGGTCTGGTTGTTCCGGCCATTGGGTTAATATGTTTGGGTTCGATTGGAAGTGACGACAAAGGTGCAGCTATCGGGTTATTGATAGTGGCGGTGGGTTTTAATTCGGCCGTTTATTGCGGGTTTAATATAAATCACGTGGATATATCTCCAACGCACGCTGGCACTCTCATGGGTATCACAAATTGTGTTTCGAATGTGTTATCTATAATCGCCCCATTGCTAGTGCAGTTTGTCGTAACAGATGAAGTAAGTTTTTAAAAATTTTGAAAATTAATTAATTCTATTGTGCTTTCGTTCTAGTCTGATCCGGAGCAGTGGAAAATAATATTCTTTACAGCTTCTGCCATTTACATCGCCGCAAGTATTTTCTACACCATATTTGCTAGTGGTGAATTGCAGTACTGGGATAAAATCGATCCCTGTAACAAGGATGAAGGTAAAATAGCTTTTAGAATTGTCGTTTTCTATTAGTGCTGTTTGCTTTTCAGAAAATATGAAGGAAGAAATGGAAAACGTCATCAAGAAACATTAACTCGCACTGTTAGTTTCTATTCTGTGATATAACTACGTTTAATTATTGCAATTAATTATTGGCCTACCTTGTTATTTTTTGATTTTAGAAAATATGTTATAAAATAAATATTAATATACCAATTGTTTTATTGAAACCTGAAGAAGGCGGAGACAGGACAGAGATGGCTATATTATAAATAAAGGATAGAAAGGTATTCGCTTGCTCCCTATCCCATTGGGATAGCATGCAGTTGGAGAATTTAACACAAGTGAGTTTACATTTTCAAATCAAAACGAAACATACGGTACATCTACATTCACAATTTAAGAAAGTAAAGAATTACCAACTATTTGCAGTTTTCTTAATTGTATATTAATTAAAGTTATCCTTGTAGTGTTATGAAGGGAAGTTTGTCACACTTGCATTAGTCGAATATGATAATGAAAATATCCACTTATAATCAATATAATCTATTTATTTTACAATAAATATTTAACAATAAACATCAAAATAAATACAATGTGAAAAGAATGATGTATAATAATAATAAAGGAGAACGTGAAAAGAACACTAAATACAGTAACGATATAACTTGTTTATTTGGTGCCTTCTGAAGCCATACAAGTCACACATACAATACATTTGACAACCTAATTAAAAATAAGATGGCCATGAGATGAGGAGTGTCGAGGGCTGTTTTTGGATGGAAGTACGTGTCTCTTTCTGTCCCTGGAGTGCTCCGCCTCTCATGTTACATAACAGGCAACGGAATTATAAATAGAAATTCTAAGAAGTGAAAGAAAATAATAATTACAAAATAGTTAAATTAAAATTAAATAGTCGGGATGGTTCAGCGTGTTCAATTCCCGTTCTGATTGTTTTAACGTTCATTTTACACAGCGCGAGTTGTTTAGAAATCGATTTCGGGAGCAAGATCAAACCTAGGTGGGAAAGTTGAACCTTCCAGGGGGGGACGTGATCTTGGCTGGAATAAAAAAAAAATATATACTCAAACAAACGCCATACAGAAAACTAAATAAGGGACAAATTTGAACTTTCTAAATTACTGTTAATCAAGTGACGTCTATTTATTTTACAAGCAAGGGAATTTGGAACTACAAGAAGAAAAAGACGACATTTTTAACAGCACAGACAGAGGGTTGAAACCACCCTCACTTACTATATTTGCTGTGGTTACTCCAGTGCTGCCGCTAGTATGCGAGCCTTGTTCGACTACAAGAAATTAAGTTTTATTTACCATATTGTGTATTGGCTTCTGTTTTATGTGATTACATCAATAAAGTGTTCTCGTTTTATTGTGTCATTCTTATTTAAAGTATTGAACTTACCACTGGGCTAGCTCCTCTGGCTGTAGATCCGGCACGTCCCTTAGCACGGAATTTTGCGATAGCTTGTTCAGCGAGGTCTGCGCGTTCTTCGGCTTCTTCAAGTTCCTGTTGGGCTTTGCGGAACTTCGCAAGGTTAAGGGCAGCAATTTCTTCAGCCTCTTCGATTTGCCTCTTGTAAGTCTTGATCTTTTGTTGGAGTTTGTCTACAAGATCTTGCATGCGTTCGTGGTTCTTGCGGTCTTCTTCGGCTTGGAAGCTGAGTTCCTTGATGCGACGTTCAGATTTCCTCAAGTTCTTTTGAGCGTCGGCGTGTCTTCTCTGTTCACCGTCTAATTCATTTTCTAATTCCCTAACTCTTTGTTCTAATTTAGCGATTGCCTTCTTTCCTCCTTTGAGTGCGTTGGCTTCGGCTTCGTCAAGGCGTACTTGTAAGTCCTTGATTTGCGATTCGAGGGCTTTGCGGAGTTTCTCTTGTGTTAGGGCGTGGTCTTGTTCGGCGCGAAGTTCATCGGCGAGGCGGGCGGCATCAACCATGGCCTTCTTGGCCTTCTCCTCAGAGTTCTTGGCTTCGTTCAGGAGCTCATCAAGATCGGAGTGGAGCGTCTGGAGTTCGGTTTCCAGTTTCCTCTTGGCAGCAGATAAGGAAGCATTGGCAGCAGAAAGATCGTTGAGTTGTTCGTGGGCGTCTCCCAATTCAGTTTCAGCTTGGCGACGGGCACGGTCGGCTTGTTCCAAAAGCGTACGAGATTCTTCAAGTTCGTTTTGGAGAGCGTTGGCGCGACGTTCGGAAATTCCAAGTTGTTCGCGAGCTTCATCACGAGCACGTTGTTCCTCTTCAAGGGCAGTCTGTGTGTCTTTAAGTTGTTGTTGGTAGCGTTTGATAGTCTTCTGAGCCTCAGCATTAGCCTAAATACCAGAAAACATTTAATATTACAATGTTGCATTCTTGATATTAATATAAATTACCTTATTGGCATGGTCGAGGGCAATTTCAAGTTCGTTAATGTCAGCTTCCAACTTCTTCTTCATGCGTAAAGCCTCAGCCTTACCCTTGGCTTCAGCCTCGAGGGAAGCTTGCATGGAATCGAGAGCGCGTTGGTGATTCTTGCGCGTGTTTTCGAATTCTTCTTCCTTCTCTTGAATTCTGCGATCGATTTCCTGTCGTACTTGAGACAGTTCGAGTTGGCTGCGGAGTACTTTGTTTTCTTCCTGTTCGAGGGCAGCCTCGGCTTCTTCGAGGGCGGCCTGGAGTTCATCTTTTTCGGCTTCCAGACGCTTTCTGGCCTTTTCGATTTCGTGGATGTTGCGGCCACCTTCGCCGATTTGGTCGAGTAAGTCCTTGACTTCATCGGCCAAGTTCTTGTTTTCGCGGCGGACAGCTTCGAGTTGTTCCTGTCCTTCTTCATAAGCTCCCTTGAGCCTGAAGAGTTCGGTGGAATAGTTGCGGCACTCCTTCTGGCTGGCGTCAAGTTCGGCGGCGAGGTCGTCAACTTTGAGTTTCCATTCTCCAATAATCTTGTCGAATGCCTTCTGTTTCTTTTCAGCGGCATTAGCAATGGCAGTGGCGCGGTCGACTTCGAGTTGAAGGTCTTCAACTTCGGTGGCGAGACGTTGTTTAGTTTTTTCGAGGGCTACAACCTTCTGGTTGAGGGACTCGATGGTCTCCTCAGCTTCAGCGAGACGAGCTTGAAGTTTCCTCTTGGATTCTTCAAGTTCTTCGGCGCGGGCGATACCTTCAGATTCGTATTTGGAGCGCCATAATTGGGATTCTGCGTTAGCCTTGCTGAGTTGGCGTTGAATATCGGCTTTAGCTTCAGCTTCTTCTTCGACTTGTTCGCGAATGTTGTCCAAGTCGTGTTCCAAATTGCGGAACTTGCCAAGGAGAGTAGCACGTTCGCGACCTTCCTCGTCAGCCAATCGCTTGGTGTCTTCAAGTTGAGTGGTAAGTGACACCTTGATCTTGCTAAGCTGTGAGACTTGAGATTCAGCTTCTTCTAATTGGCGGAGGAGATCAGAGTTTTCGATGGAAAGTTTCTTCTTGGCGGCATCGAAGTCGTTGAGAGTTCGGTTGGTTTCATCGAGCTTACCTTGGACGTCGTTGAGTTGTTGCTGAAGTTGTTTGGTGATCTTTTCAGCGGCAGCCTAATTAGGGAAATCGTGTTTATTGAGCTGTATTCACTGGGTAAAATAAGATAACACGCCAGAAGTTAATGAGGGATAAGTATTAGCTGGTAAAATACAATAATTAAGTTAAGAGCGAAAACTAAAGAAATGATAAGAAGCGAAGCTTGATGAGATTAAAGGCACTTTCTGGTTTGGCCACTGCTGGAAATAAAACAAAAAAACTGAAGCTTGTTTTCGCCGGCCACACATCTGTACCTTCTCGTTAGCCAAGTGGTCGACGCTGGCGCGGAGGTCGTTGAGTTCACCGAAGTATTGAGCCTTTTCTTTCTCAGCCCTATGAAAAAATTACATATAAAACGTGGGGAAAACATACGGTAATGTAGGACAATGCGGGTAATTTTGGCATGCTAACTGGGGCTAAAAACAGCAGCCTAAGGACCATTGTACCTTTTCTCGGCCAACTTGGTCCACTGCTCCACGAGTTTGTTGCAATTCCAAGTATATACTTGCACGATCTCTTTCTGCCCTAAATTCAAATATGATATTCAAATTTTAAGTTTCTTTTCTTTGGCATGTTCGTTTCATCATAAAAAAAGCAGCCAAGCATATGGGATTTAAATAGAATGAGGATTGGACCTTATAGACATATTACTTACTTGGCCTTAAGTTTGTTGAGTTGATCAATTTGTTCACCCATTTCAGAGACGGCATCGTTGTGTTTCTTGCGGAGGTTGGCGAGGGTACCTTCATGTTGGATGTTGGCTTCCTCGAGATCACGTCGGAGCTTAGCGAGTTCGGATTCGCGTTTCTTGTTGAGCTCGATTTGGGCAGACGTAGCACCGCCGGCTTCTTCAAGACGTTCACCAAGTTCCTCGAGTTCGCGAGCCAAATCAGCACGCTGTTTCTCGGCCTTGGCGCGGGCTTGACGTTCAGCTTCGACTTCCTCCTCGAGTTCTTCAATGCGAGCTTGCAGTTCCTTGATTTGCTTCTGAAGTTTACCAACAACGGACTGTTCGTCTTCGAGTTTAGCAGTGAGAGAAGAGATTTCCTTGTCTTTGCGTTGGATGGTCTGTTCGAGTTCCTTTTTGTTACGTTCCAAGTCAGATACGGCTTCCTGTGTAAGTTTGAGGTCACCCTCAACCTTACGTTTGGATTTCTCAACGTCACCGCGGAGTTTCTTTTCACGTTCCAAGGAGTCTTCAAGTTCGTCGAGGGTCTGTTCCAGTTTGGCCTTAACTTTGTTCAGGTGATTGACTTTGTCTTCGGCCGCCTGGAGTTCCTCGGCGATCTTTTGATTATTTTCGCCGGAGAGTTTCTTTTCTTTGTTGAGCTTATTGATGAGCTCATCTTGGTGGGCGATCTCATCGTTCAAGTTCCTGATTTGGTGGTCCTTGGTGGCCTTATCCTGCTCAGATTTTTGCAAGTTAAGTTCGAGGTCTTCGATGTCTTTCTTGAAGCCGGATATTTCTTGTTCTAGTTTCTTCTTTTGCTGCAAAAGTTGGCTGCGGGCGTCCTCCTCTTGAGCGAGTCGGTCTTGAGTTTCCTATGAGACGATGCGACGTGTTAAAATAGGTGCTTCCAATTTAATCGCGATCAAGCGAGACTGTTTATAGATCATGTAGAACTAATATATGGGACATATCAAGCGCATATTTGAAATTAAGCCAAACTTTATGCGTTGATAATTACGGAAAATTTATTAATGACACGATCTTATGTTCATGTCCGCGATGGCTAATCGTGATAAATGCAAGCCAAGACTTTAAATTTATCAGGTTCTAAATGCGATGTGACATAAATGCTCGTGCGTAGGATATAAGTAATTGAAATTAGAAATATCCCACTAGTAAATTCTTAAATAACAGTTTGTATATAAACAGGTTTTTTTGGGTAACATAAGTATCAAAGAAGAAGAAATTTATGTTTTAAATTTTAAAGTTGCGTATTATTTTCGGTGGTTGTAAAAAATGTAGGTGTATAGGCGTCTATATTTATAAAAGATTCAGAAAGTATGATTCAAGTTCACGATATTCGTCATAAATTTTCTAAAAATAGTCCCCGACTATGAAAATGTATATTTTGTTGCAAGCTCGTGGGAATTTCACAGGGGAAAAAATAGAAATTAATATTTATATTCGCACCGCTTCAAAAATAACCAAGGGAACGGAATTTTTAGTTCTATAATCCGGTTTATATTAAATATGTTTTCGGATACAATCTGGTTTGTGTTAAATTAAAAGGTACTTGCGAAGCTTTCACAGAAGCAGGGTACTTACAGAAAGTTGAGATTCAAGATCGTTCTTTTGTGCTGAGAGTTTAGAAGCTCTTTCTTGAACTTCGGAAAGAGATCCCTTTTCTCCTTCGAGTTGGGCTAAAAGGTCAGTCTTCTCTGCGAGCAGCTTGTTGTAGAGGGCTTCCAAGTCATTCTTGGCTTTCTGTTCTTTTTCGAAGTTCTCTTGTGCCTTGGCGGCTTTCTCTTCCAGTTTCTGCAAGGTTTTTTCACTGTTATCAGGGCAATTGTAATCGAGATCACTCATTTTGGATCGGATCGTTTATATGAATCGGCTCTATTAACAATAAATAGTCGAATCGTATCGCTCGAATATCCGGAAGACAGGTGAAGATGTCTTGGGGATATGGATCGATCGAATTTGTCGTCCGCACCGCACCGCGTCCAACTACTAACTGAAGAAACTGAAGTATTTTTCGTGAAAATAGACCGCGTAGGACGGGGCGGGTCATTTTTGATGAAAGATTATAAAAATATGTGTGGCAACCGAACACGATGACTGATTTAAGTGGGGATGATTAAAAATAGCTAAGAAGTTGAACTAATTTCTAAAATTTCTCCACTCCAGGTAAGGTTTCATATGGATCATTACGGGATAAATTTAGACGCGGGTTTATTATTTTTTAATAAATATTTCTCCGAATAAATCTCCGCGGTTTTTTCATCTCGGCGCGCGGTTGACATTTATTGGATTATTGACGAGCCATAAAAGCCGAGCATATTTTTAGGTGAAATATCAATTCAGAAGTTTTTCTTTTTGTAAACCCATAAATTTTTTTATGTCACCTGGAATTTTTGGTCGACCACAAATGCGTGCGTTTTTAGGAAGCAAAAGTATAAGCAAAATTACCGCAATTTCATCCTCGATGCGGGTGACGTTGAGGAGGGGCTTGACCTTCTGCCACAGTTTGTACCATGGCCAAGTACGGAGCTTGAGGTATTTGCGCAAGTTTCTCTGGCATACTTGGAGGGCGAGACGTTGTTCCTGGAGTTTCTTGAATTCCTTTCTCGACAGGTAACCACGCACCCAAGATTGCATCCAGGTGATGATTTTGCCGAGACGTTCATCACGCAATTCTTCCATCTGACCCAAGACACCAGCACGGAAGAATACCTATTTTTTTCCCCAATTCAAGCCCGGTTACCTTTTTGCATCGTCTCCTAAATCAACTTCAAGAAATTTTTCTGAACGAAAATCTCGTGAAATTGATCTTTATCATTAAAAATTATTGCGAAGCAAATTGTTTGGTGGTTTAATGCAAAGCAAAAATCCAAATCTTATTTAAAAAGAATAGGGCATGCACGACAATAATCAATAACATAAATAAGACACAAGATAAAGAGTTAGGGCTTAAGTCAATTTTCCATTGGTAAGTACCTTAGTTTTGCCCATACGGTATTGATCACTAGTCAAATTGCATTTATCCACAATAAGTTCAGCTGCCTTTTCGGGAGTCATGTCATTTTTGATTTCAGCTGCGGCCAGAATTTTGTATCTGTTTGTCGCATTGAAAATTAGTCAAAATACACACAAAAATCTAACAGGTAAAAGACAAGAATAAGAATTAGAGCAAAGAGCAACGCCAGTATTAAGACGTTGTGGCCATATACATATAATATGGTTTTTCGTTGAACCACTTAACTATGGTTTTTTCTGTACCAGAACACAAAAAAACAAACAGATTATTATGATAACAAACATAAAAAAGTTGCCATATCGTTTTTTGGTATGGTTCTTAAAACGTATTGGTTTTATTTTGCAGTAAGTTGCAATTTTTAAGGAACATGCCTTGGTATGACCCAAACGATAAGTCTCAGCTTCGAGTCCCGTAGCATCCAAAATAAGGGAGGCACATTTCTTTGGGTCTGGTTCTTTACTCACGGCAGTGGGGTTCAATATCTTGTAACTAAAAGGGTTCCGGATTACAAAAGTGCAACAACAGGGTTTCTAGCAACCGAACGGACATCGAAATATACTACAGTCTGTGCAAATTAGTGTTAAATACGTTTGATGGACAGACAATATTTGGTGTAAAAACAGACTCTACAAGGGTAAAAACGGTGCATGTAACCCTTGCCTTAGTATGTCCTATCCGGTAACTTTCTGGGTCTAAATTAATTTCCTCGAGACATTTTCTCGCAGCTTCCTTGGGATCTTTCTCAGCTGCCATAGTAGCAGGCGCAAGGATCATATAACTAAGCAAGCATAATATTATTGCTTGGATAAACAAATAAATAAAAAAATAAAATCACAATGGAATTGGGTTTTCCTGCGTTACCGAATTTAGTTTCGCCCGTTTTCAATTTACGTCTGAGAAATCTATTTTGGAAGCCGACGTATTTTCAAATCTATAAAGCAAAGCTAAACGAACCGCGGCGTAACATATACCAATGACTCTCAACGGGATGGAAATAGTTTAAGTGTAAACAATTTCGGCAAATTTATTGTCTTTTTCATCTCCATTGGAAAACGAGATATTTTCTAAATATAATCGCGTTTATTTAACGAAATCAGAACTTGATTAATAAGTTTATCTTAGCGCGCGCAGATACTCATTTAATTTGTAAAAATAAACGCGCCTCTAAATTCCTGCCAAGTCGGAATAGTTTTGACGAATTTATAAATTCGCGTCGGCCTACTTTGATATTATACCTCGTATATTAAAAGCGAAATTACCGGAGTTTGAAGTCGGGGTAGACCATTCTGTTGGGGAAGCCCTTACGGCAAATACGGATGCCTTCAAGTACGCCGTTACATGTCAGTTGGTGCATTACCAGATGGGAATCAATGAGACCTATTGGCACAACACCAAAATTAACATCACCAAAACCAAACCAAATCGAACTTCACAAACCTGGTTGTTTCAATTCATTGGGAATGATGCAACGTACGAAGTGAGGTTGAGTTGATCGCAGGGTAGTCATCAAGTTGTTCAGTTGTTCCTATGGATTTACACATTTTTTAAATAAACGGCGAAACAATTACTCACGAGAAATTAGTTTGTGAGCAACATAAGCAAGATACGTTGGAAGAGCTTTTATTAGTAGGCACACACTTAGTTGGTTCCTGTATACTTTTGTTTGTGGTGTATGACCTTGATTTGTGCTGAACACTAGTAAACGGTGCAATTTTTCCATTTCTTGGATTTTTAACGTAAGAGTATATCGCACTTCATTTTAAAAATTTGTGCAAAACGATACAAGTTAAACATATACGAAAAACACATGGTGCATGAGGTGTGTCTCGTCCATTTTGACATTAGATCCGTTCATCGGATAATATCAGCCTATTTTGTGAGATTATTATTATTTTCTGTTTTACTTGATTCTATACAGAAACCTGACGTACCTTGTAGGAGGATGACACAGTGGCGAAAGCACCGCCCTTTTTACCACGGCCACCTAATTGAAGAAGCACAAATTTTGAGCAAGATATTCATTAGCAATACTGCACATAGAAATTGAAAATATGGACACTCAGGTTCGGATTAGCTGCAAATTGGCTGGGATATGATAGGTAAAGATTATTGGGAGTCTCAGCCTATTGTCTTAATTTAGGATGAGCAAGAGTTATAACCTTGTATAAACTGGATACAGTCTGGAAAGCGGAACCCTTCTGCCTCTTACCACCTAAATCATAGAATTATAGTCATTTAATGAATTATCAGGTCGTCAAAGGAATTTTTACAGCTCGGAGGTAACCGATTCCATTACATACCTTTGCCACCGGCGGGTTCAGCACCACCAGATTGTCCAGGATGATCAGCGAAAATTTCTTGGACTAATTTGTTGCCGCCCTTCTTGAACAAGTCCACGACGGTGTCGTTCAGTGGATCCTTATTCTTCTCAAGCCAGCCAGTAATGTTGTATGGTACCTAAGCGATTTTAATCAGTGAAACTTACATTTGTTTATCATATTAACGACTTACATTGCCAGCATAATGACCAAGAGTGAAGTGGGCTGCTTGTTGGCCTGGTTTTGGTGGTTTAGGTTTCTGGAAGTTGGGAGACTTGCCCAAATGGTTATTGTTCAATTTTTCTTCAAAGGTCTTATCAGTAGCCTTCGGGAACATAGATTCTTCTTCAAGGATGGACAAGATACCCATAGGCTATAACACAATCGCTTAAATTATAATGAGAGAGTAACGTCCGAGTTTTGCAGGTAAGAAAAAAACATAGTCCTGTTCTTTTTATCACAAGTACTATAATTTTTTTCTCTGAAGCAACTATTTACTCTTACCTTGAATTTTGGACGAAAAAATAAAAGTTCAATCTATGACTGTGCATATACCTACTACAAACAAGTGCAATTTGTGTAAGAACCGGTTAACGTGATGTTTTGTGCGATTTTGATAGAATACACACTACCTTCTCGATTAAGTCAATGGTAGCCTGAAGGTCCAAGCCAAAATCGATGAAGGTCCATTTAATGCCTTCCCTTTCATACTCTTCCTGTTCCATAATGAACATGTGATGATTAAAATATTGCTGCAGTTTCTCATTGGAGTAGTTTATGCACAGTTGATTGAAACCATTGTACTGTAAGTTAGTCAAAAAGTGTGTTAGTGCCTTGATGAAAGAAGGCTTTATTTGGTTCTAGAGATTAGTCAAAAGTTAATATAGAGACGTTGGCTTCGGCATGTGCTTTATACTTCCTTGACTTTGGCTATTGCGATCTGGTTTAATTGTATGTATGAATTTAATTGTATGTAATTAAATGTATGAAAGACTAGATTAAAATCAAAATGTTGTTAAGTGATGAGAATGTATAGGCCGTATTAAGTCGTTCTGGCAGGGCCTCATGTAAGGTGAATTACCTTCTCAATCAACTCAATACAAGCAGCCAAATCCATGCCAAAATCGATAAAGGCCCACTCAATGCCTTCTCTTTGATATTCCTCTTGTTCCAAAACGAACATGTGATGGTTAAAGAATTGTTGCAACTTTTCATTGGTAAAGTTGATGCAAAGTTGCTCGAAACCATTAAACTAAAGTGTAAAACAACAAACAACACAATTACAAAGGGTTAAGCACAGCAGTTCACCCATTACGGTGGGCCTGCGACAACACTGAACTTGGTGTTGTCAAAATACGAATAATTAAACACATACAACTACTGAAACATAGATTTGTTTTTAAATCTAATCTACTACATGTAAAAATGTGGAGTGCGATGGAATAGGTTGACATAGGTGAAGTAGAAGTTAATCACATGACGTATATCCACTTCTTCGTTTCAGCGACTTTTATTGCCACCAATTACCTTTTCAATCAACTCAATACATGCGGCCAAATCCATACCGAAGTCAATAAAAGTCCAAATAATGCCTTCGCGCTCGTATTCTTCTTGTTCGAGTACGAACATGTGATGGTTAAAGAATTGTTGCAGTTTCTCATTGGTAAAGTTGATGCAAAGTTGTTCGAAGCCGTTAAACTAAAGATAGATAGAAAAGGGGTTTTTATATGACTAGTAACAACAATATGCCTTTCCATAGGTCAGAATTGTACGACACTGTCTCATGTGCCGCTACTAGCCACATAGAACGAGAAAGAACTCAAAATGTCAAATGTAACCCGTCGCTTGGCTACACCTCGATATTGTCCCAGAATGTGACCAAACCTCCTCCTCCTGGCCGAGTGATCTCTCAGAGAAATTACCTTCTCAATAAGTTCGATACAAGCGGCCAAATCCATGCCGAAATCTATAAAGGTCCAAACGATGCCCTCGGTCTTATATTCTTCTTGTTCCAAGACGAACATGTGGTGATTAAAGAACTGCTGCAGCTTTTCGTTGGTAAAGTTGATGCAGAGTTGCTCGAAGCCGTTATACTATGATAAATAAAATAACTTAACAAATGCCCACCAGCGAAGTCTCGGCCATCTCGAACTGGGCAGTTGCTAGATTGAAAAGCTTACCTTAGTTAATGTAGCGATAGGCGTTAGCATAAATAAAAACTGCGACTTACCAATTTCGGCAAAATAAAAGAAATGATTTGTTAGTATTTAAAAAGCGGAGGAGTACCTTTTCGATAAGCTCAATGCAAGCAGCTAGGTCCATTCCGAAATCTATGAAGGTCCACTGTATACCTTCGCGCTCATATTCTTCTTGCTCAAGCACAAACATGTGATGGTTAAAAAACTGCTGCAGCTTTTCGTTGGTGAAGTTAATGCAAAGCTGTTCGAAGCCGTTGTACTAAGGAAAAAGTGCGAAAGCAGGGGATTAGCATAAGCATTAAAAATGCGTCGATTAAATTACACAACCTGTAAATATTAACAGATATTTTAGAATTGACAGTTCCACCTTGGAGTTAAAACAGGCGAAAACCTAAGGAGACAAATACATCATTGTGATAATAAGTTGTGATTCACGACATTAAAATAAGGAAGAAATTATCAAAGTGTCAATGTTACTTAAACAAAAACTTATTTATTATTTCCTCTGAATCAAAACTTGAATTCTACGTATCCTTGAAGAAATCCAAAATTATGTCTATTGTGGATTTCTAAAAGTACCCAGGGTTTTTTTTTTGGGAAACTTACGTCGAAGATTTCGAATCCGGCAATATCCAGTACACCAATGAAATGCTGTCTCTTTTGCTTGGTGTCGAGTGTCTCGTTACATTTCCTGACGAGATATTTGAAGAGCCTGTCGAACATAGCCTTTGACATGGCACCAATGGAATAGTTGACCTGAGCGACGTTACGGCCCTGAGTTACGAATTCGTTACCGACCTTGATCCTGGGCTTCAGGTACGCGTTGTAAAGAGCCGCAGTATCGACCTGCAAGAGTTTGGCGACACGGTCACCTTCCTGTCGAAGAAAGAACCATTAGACCTTAAGTAGAAGAAATAGGACGACTGGGATTACCTCATTGCCATCGGCTTCGGCCTGTTCTTCGCGACCTCTTTGTTTGAACTTCATGCAACCCATATGCATTACAGAGGCAGTGATCTTGTAAATATCGTCCTTTTCTTCTTGGGTGAAACCGAGTACATCGAAGGCTTGCTAAAGGAAAGCTTTTACTAGTAAGAGGGCCGATTTTAGCCAAAAATAATAAAAATTTCGATGCTGCTCACATCGACCTTAAGAGTGTAGATTATTTACAATATCTACAAAAGGCATTTAATGCTGAAAAAACTTATCAAAAAAAAAATCACTTAGCAAGCAGAAGCAGCTTTTGTTTCGTCGTGGTCACGTCGTTTTAAAACCTTTTTGTGAATATATTTTGGGGGGAGGGGGGTGATGAATATTACTTACATCTGTGGCCACTAATTCTTCCCCGTCGTCGACATTTGGAATCGTAATTTTGCCTTGGGCCACGTAATTGTAGTCGTGGATGTCATTTGAGAGCAAGCAGATTTCTGCGGCAAAGCATTAGCAAAATGCTATCAAAATGATATACATAGCAAAAGATGTACTCGTATATGAAATTAATGAAAATTTCCATGGAGATATTGGCTGAAACATCCGTGTATTAAAGTCAGCCAAATCTTTATGGAAATTTCAAGCGGTTTTTGACTTGTTTAATGAATGAAATCGAGCGTGATTTGCCTGCTGCCAGCCTCGCCATTCTTTTTTCTTATTTAGAGTAAAGCAGCAACTACTCAGCGATAGCAAGAAGTACGTGTCAATATTGGCGTAAAAACTATTCGGTTTTATAAACTGTATATTATGAAAAGGACATATGAAATATAAAAGGGCTTAATTTGGTGTTAAAACTAGAATTGAATTAAAAGATGAAAGGAAGGATCTTGGCGAAATAAAAACTTTGAATTTACAAATACAGAGATTGGTTGAAACATAAAAAAATAAATGTATATATAAAATTGATTTGAATGCAGATATTTGATGGGAAGATATTAGTGTTGAGTTGACAACACAAACGTTTTAATGGCAAAGTAGCTTACGAAAATTAAGAGAAATGAAAAGATTAAAGAAGATAAAAATGTAAAATGTCATAAGAAAAAGCTTGGCTTTGAGTTACTCAAATTTGTAATTGTCACATCTTTCAGTGAATTCGTTTGTGAGTCGCATGATATATTTACAGACGTAATATTCTCAACGATGATTCTATATACAGATGATGCCTTAGTTTTCGTTGCTAAAATTCAAAAAGTCAAAGTCAAAGTCCTCGGCATACATGCACTCAGGGAGCGTGCGATGCCTCGCTGAGATTTATCTGCCTTCAGAATCCATCGTTCAGCAAGAGAAAAAGAGTAAAGGAAGTTCGCGCGCTCCCCGAACGAGGACGCTCACGTCAAGGGTTGGAAGGGGATGCTTACATCGACCAACAAACCGTCTTCGTAGTCGTTCACGTTAGGTATTCGGGTCTTACCCTGACATACAAAGGGGTAATCGGAAACCCGGCTGCTCAACATGCATATTTCTAGGGCAGATAAATCTTTCAGTGTAGGACAACGCAGATATTCGGCTAAATATTAGTCACAGTTGCTACTACAGATACAAAAAAGACAAGTAGAGGCCATTCAATTAGAGAAAGGAACTCCTGCTGTTCTACAAATCTAATCAATGGAAATAAAAAAAATGTTAGACATACTACACGAGTAAACCATTTTTTAATTGGATGGACTCTGCTACCATGCTACCAATACTTTGGTAACTCAAACAGATAGATAAAATACACATAAATACAATACACAACATACAAAGAGTGTGCGTGTGTTAGGGAAAGTTAGAATTAAGTTGTGTTTTGGGGGCTTACATCAGTAATGGTCATTTCCTCATTGTCATCAACACTGGGAATTGTGGTTTTGCCTTGCGAGACAAAGTAGTAGTCATTGATGTTATTGGAGAGTAAGCAAATGCCTATTAGGGTTAAATAAAAACAAAGATTATAGTCGAGTCATGTAACGACTATTATAGGTAACTTCCGCCTGACGTGTTCAGAACAGACGGAAGTTTACGAGAAAGTCTGTATTTCTCGTATAAAATTTAATTCCACACATCTTGGTCTCCAAGTAATATGAGCCTGCGTGATGTGATGAAAATGACTTCTACGAGACAGTCTTAATTTCTCGTATCAAACTGAAGTCATGAAAAACAAAAAAAAAGTGCCTCGTAAGAAGTTCCATGTTCTTATTGGCAGTGCTGGAGGGATTTTTTAATTAAGTTGTACTATAACGGCAGTTATAGTGCGTGTTCTCGTGGAAGTAAAAACGAGAATTTGATGGGAAATAAGCGTAACCATGTGTTTCTGAAACGTCTATTCGCTAGTGTGCGTGGGTGCTATCATCGACCCACTTACGTCAGTTAATTGGCATTCTTCTCCGTCATCTACGCCTGGAATTGACGTTTTTCCTTGTGCCACGAAGTTATAGTCCGAAACGTTGTTGGACAGCAGGCAATTGGCTGGTTTTATAAAATATAACAACAACAACGTTGAACACATTATTTGAATATGTATTAAAAAAGAGAAGCAAATTTGAATCAACCTCGGATTTCACTTTGTCCTGCCTTATTAAAAGTATATCAAATAGATTGTCGACATGATGTCGAATTTCGTTTAAGACCCAGTCATAATTTACAATGCCAGTTTAAATTTAAATCTGTAACAATGATTATTTCAACAATTTATTACTGTTAAGGGTTTAAGTTTTGGCTTAAAGTTAAGCTGGAATTGTATAACTGGGCCTAAGTCAACTTGATACCCTGGTGCAGATTTTACCTTTAAGATTTTTTACGGCACCAGACATCATCTGGTAGAAGATGTGATAGGATCTTTCGAGAGGCTGCTGGGAAATTACACGGGCCTTCTCAAGCAAATCTGGAAGAAATTAAGTGAAATTATCATTTTTCAAGAATCGTATCTGGGGAATTACATAATTCGGAACGTACTAAAGAGATTAGGACAACCACCTAATTATGTATTTGAATCGATTAATAGTTATTGCATATGCCATACGTAAACCGCATATCAGTCAGTGCAGTTGTCGAGATAAAGGAAGAAACACTGTAGAGTTTATGTGTTAAAGACAAAAACTGCAGCAACCAGATGGAGATAGGTGACGCGCGAGCCGCTACCTATCTTCCCAGTCTTTGTCATTAACACGCTTAAAAAGAATTTCCTATCTTGTCTTACCAATGCATCGCAATCGGTATATCTATCTACCAAGTTACAAAAAATAATTTGAACAATTGAAATTTAAAAGAGATTTTTAATTGGCTAGCTTAAAATCACAAATGCTTTGTAATACAAACTTAAGGCCGTTTTACACTGTCCTGTTTCTTGTACAAGATTTGATTCAGTTTCTATAATAATACTGACAACAAAAAAGTTTTTGAGCTGCAGCTTTTTATTGAAAAGGTTTGAATATTTTGAATGACTTTTTGAAATTATAAAAAAGGTCTTCACTCTAAATATGTACATAATTGTTTAGATTAAAAAAAAAGGAAGAAATGAATATATTTTTTTGAAGATTTAAAGAATTAATTGTTTTTCTTCTGACTATTTTGTTTAAACGTATGTTTTGAAATAAAAAAATACAATAACTAGTCGTTTATCATCAGTACTTTTTACCGATTTATGTAAAAGTTACAGCTTCAAATGTTCAAACACGAATTATTTAATTCAAAATTTCATTGAATTTGGACTTTGTGCTTATTTATCTCTTATACATACATATAAGAAGATCAACATAAAAATGTTTTTTATTCTTTAGATGTAAAATATGTAGCGCTAGATCCTCTGCGTTTATTATCATCAAGTTGTTACCTGTTTCCCCTCAAGAAGTTTAATTTTTCTTACCGTAAATAGAAAGAGACGAAATAAAAGGAACCAATACTATCGTTTAAAATTTACAGAGAACAACAAAATATTTCTAATCTAAATGAAAAGAATTTAATCATTAGCAGTTGTACATCTTTTTGTATAAAACGACGGTAAATGTAAATTACAATCGGTTTAATGAGGGAGATGGGTGTCATCTATCTTGGTAATGATCTGCTGGTTTGTGAGCTTGGGTGTACGTGTATATTTTCAACGTTGTCGAAAAGTTTTCCTTTGTGTCTTAAAAAATCATATCTGCCTTATTAAAAAAAAACTTTTATTATATTTTCTTTCTGTAAATCGATTGTAATGTGCCTATATCGTCGTTGTATACAAAAAGATGTCTCAAGATAGACGACAGACTGCCTATTTCATGTATTGGGACAAATCTATCTGAAAACTCCAAAAGATTTTTGGATTAAAGTTAAACTAACATGATAAATTGATATCTATGGCCTTAGCGTGTTCTCTTTAAGTTACCACGATGTCCATATGTGAATTGGCAATTCTGCGCAAAGAAAGTTTCCCCTTTGTATTATCGTTAAGCCATCGACATTCAAATACTTAAATAAGTTGTCCCATAATCTCTTTACTACTTGTTGCTAACGATTGTGTTTAGGCATTTTTTGTAACTTTTGATTAATACTTACAGGTCTCAATATCAGCACCGGCCAATTTACCACTAGCACCGAAGTGAATACGGATGAATTTACCCTGTCACAGATGAAAAGCAAGTATTATAGATTGGCTTTCGCAACTTAACCAGAATCACTTACGAAACGAGAGGAGTTATCGTTACGGACGGTCTTGGCGTTACCAAAGGCTTCAAGCACAGGGTTAGTTTGTACGACCTGATCTTCAAGGGTGCCTTTCTTGCTTGCCGACTCATCTTCCTTCTTCTTGCTGGAGGCACCGACGGTGGCGAAGTACGCGATTACCTTTTTCGTGTTTTCAGTCTTACCGGCACCAGACTCACCACTGTGTACAGAGAAAGCACGTTAAAATTTATGTACGAAAGGGAAAAAGCACGAAGACTTACGTAATCAACATGGATTGATTCTGATGGTCTGAAAAGTAAAACAAACTTCAGTTAATATCACTTCAAAAACGTTTCTCGTTATTGGCGCAAAGAGAAAAGTTTTTTTCTTAAGTACAAAAAATAGGAGTTGCAGATTGGATAAGGAAATGGAAGAACATTTGGAGACGAATATATAAAAAGGAGATGGCAAAATATAAGAAAACAGAAACAATTAGAGAAACCTGAGAGGGACGTGAAAGTTTAGCAGTCATAAGAATAATAAATAAAAAATAAATAAATAAAATAAATTTGGGCTTAGTTTTATGTGATACTTACTGGTTAACATAGCCACGTAGGCAGCATCAGAAATAGCGAAAATGTGAGGAGGAACTTCATTACGCCTCTTGCCACGGTATAACTTGGCACATCGGTTAGTGTATACGGGGAAGCGTTTGTAGGGGTTGATGGCGACGCAGAACAGGCCAGAATATGTCTGTAAAACATCAGCAAGCATAAAAAACACTATAATTTTACGTAACAGAGCAAAAATTTCCCTCCTGTCTCATAGAGGGTGGAAACTCAAACACAAAAAAGAAATAAATCACCTCAAGTCACATATCGGTGATGCATATTCTAGATCGTTCATAGTTTTATTAGCGGTAAAAAAAAAAAACAACGAACTGACTAGTTTCATAAGGTCAGTTTGTGATTCTGAAGTTTCGAAAGCAACGCACTTTACGAAATCTCAGATATTATTAATTTAGTTGAAGTGGAAGTAAAAAGATGTCTTTGTTCAACAGCTGAGCGGCGAATTTCCGCTTTATCCAGCGTGTTTTAGGGAAAAAAGGTGCAAAAGAATTGATGGTTTCATCCTCTGTTCGCAGGGATGTAATAGTCACCAGAGGTCATACTTTGGTGATGCGAAGAAAATTGAGGGGTGGTACATAACGTGTTTGTTGAAGTTAAAATTAAAATGCACTGAGTGGTATTACATCGATGCATTTCAATTGTTGTAAGATTACTATGTATACTGGACGGTGTATCCCCGTTTGTTCCAGCCTTGGTGTGAAAGAGGGAAAATCAAAAGGTGATTTCAAGACCCGTCCGACTTACGTAGATAAGCTTATTATAATATCTTTGTTTCAGATTATGCAATACTGAGGCGTCATTGAGGTACGTCAGGTTAGACATATCCTCGCACTTTTCGTATTTGGGGGGGTTTACTTGCGTCACTTGTTCCTTCTTGAAGTTCTTTTCCTGCGGGGCGAAGAGAAAAAAGCGCATTAGATCTGTGCCCTCGGATACTTACGTAGATAAGTTTGCAGTAGTAGCGTTGGCGTAAGTTATGTAAGACGGCAGCTTCGTTTAAGTGTGTCAAGTCAGCCATGTCCTCGACTTTCTCGAACTTCGGTGGGTTTACTTGGTTTAGGAGATCTTTCTTAATTGTTTTGTCCTACTCATAGAAATGTTTATGTATATGGAGAACTTACATAGGTGACATAGAAAAGAAAAACATAATGTGTTATTGGTCATTTGGTTACCTCTCCTCCAGGAATATGTACGGTGACGAGGTCGCCCTTGGTTCCCTTGATTTCACCAAGGACGAAGCCTTCCTTTTCGTCTGGTATCCAGCATGATTTTTTGGCATCGTAGGGCTTGCTTTGGTCAATACGTTTTTGTTCGAGAGAAACGAAGAGGTATGGGGTCGGATCGGGATCGTCTGATTCAACTTTGTCCCTAACCATGGCTGTAGACGAAAAAAGCTGGGGCTATCGAGACACGTAATACAGCCCTAGAGCCTTCCTACGATAAACGAAAATATACATAAATATTTGTTATTTAAATTTATTGGTTATTTCATACTTAAATATTTTTTTACATTAAAGTTGAATGACAAAACATGGAACATACAGAGAAAAAATGACTAACATTTTCAAATATCGACATTAATTCAAATTTGTCAAGTGTCAAAGTGTCACGAATTAATACATTTATAATTGGTGCGTTTTTTTACATGATATAAAATAATTTAAAACGAAGCTATAAAAATTGAAGCTACTACTAAGAGCTATTATAAGTGATAAAAGTTAAAATTATGACATTTTGGTAAAAATATTACTAATTCGAGCCACACATGCAAATGGAGCATCATTCTTCTTTATTTGTCTTTACCTACAACTTTCAGTTTACTCTACACTAACAAAAAATACAAAAAACAATTAACTACTGACAAATAGGTTTTTTTGAATATCAAGAATTCTTTGCGTACAATTTACATTCGTTTACATTTGATTACATTTTACACAACTATGATATAATTTTTTTTAATGGAATGAACGCGTGATTGTGCAAATGCAAGTTGAAAATTAATATTTTTTTCATAAATAAAAAAGGTTTAAATGATATTAATGTGACGAGTAGAGAATTTATAAAATAATACTCAAGAAATAAAAAACCCATACAAAGTTTTTAATATAAATGTTACAAAAATAAATTACCTGCTGTCTACTAGTTTAAAACAAACAAAAAAAAACTTTTTCTAGTTAAACTATTAAATACGAGGTGTTCCTTTAAAGTGTCACCAAATTTCTATATAAAATTTATTTTAATGACATATGTTTTCCTTGTCCTTGTAGTTAATACATTTTATTCTTTTTGTAGAAAGTTAAAAAAAAATAGGCGGGAGCGGAAAATGAAATTCGGTTTTCTTACGTAGCCAGCGGCGTGTTACATTTTTGTAACGTATTAATAATGCGCACCAAAAATAGGCTAAGGAATTCGTAACGTCCTAAAAATGGATTTCAGCCGTCATACGATATGTGCCGAGAGGAAACGACGGAAAATCTCCAGGGCTGCCAAACAACGGATATTACGAGACATCTTGGCTGCCGTCATGCTTTTGTGGCGTCGGTTATGCAATTCGTCGCTTCGGAAATTGCACGTGTGAAACGATTCCGGAAATTCTGATTCTAAATGGTTTCCAATTTTTACAAAAACCATCAGGTCCAAAGCCAAAGAAAACCACATTTTATTGTCAAATTGAGAAGGCCTGATGGTGTTAAATTTTGAAAATTCCAAAAGACTCCTCAGGAGAGTTTTGGGCTGCTCAAAATTGAAAGTTTAAATATTTTGTCATATTGATCTAATACAAAGACAGTAAATTTTAATACCTAATTCAAGGCAACGTTTGGGCCAATGTGCGAATGATTTGGTTTCTTTTGGATAGGGAGTGGATGAGAGCTTTTTCTTTTCGAAACAAATGTGAGATTGAGAATATTAATAGTAAAACTGAATATTAATAATACTTGGGAATAATTGAGTTCGGTTTAAATTTGTGCAAAGTTAATGTTTCGCAAACATATTTTGAATGTAAAATAAATAGAAACAAATTAAATGAATGAATGCTCTATTAAGGTACAAAATTTCTGCGTTTGTTGAATGAAAAATTATTCTTCATTATGTCTCTAAATAGGAAAGAAATTTTATTCAAAATGGGTTGCCATTAGATTACAGGAGCTTTTAAATAAATTTGAGAAACAAACTCTAATTTAAAAATATTACTGAATTAGATCAATGTCTTTTTTCGCGTTCTACTTTAGATCGAATTAGTTCTGGTTCTCTTCTAGTTAATTCAAGGTTTCGTTCTGTTAGAAGGAGATTTACTTCTTCTAATTAATTTAGATGCTTCCAAATTAAAAACAGATTGAAACCCTGAAAGGAACCCTTTGTATTTGACTTGTAATAAATTTATGGCTTTAGTATTTTAAATGGAATGGAATGTTCTGAATGATTTTCTAAACTAGTCTAAATGTTTTCAGTCATAAGCTCTCGTATTATCTTCTTCAAGGTTGCAAAAGAAATTTCTAGGAAAATTGTGACTTTGTACGAAAGCAAATGATAATGCAGTTATTAAGTTAAGGTCAAAAATGATCTTTACGTGAAGCCGAAAAAAAATTTGATCAAAATCGAAATTCCCTTTCGAAATTAACGATTAATTGTTACGGCTCGCCAACGTTCCATTTTCCGTCAACTCAAGAATAGATGGCTACGCCCGGCTACCAAAATAGCTTCAGCGGCCGTAGTAAAGAATTAGGCCCACCATCTATGGCCGCTGGAAATTCAATATGGCGTTCAATGCTTCGAATATCTTTATTTAAAAAGGAAAACAAAACGTTTTTGTTATGTAACGGAGATGTCTCCGCTGTTGGCGATGCCAAATCGGAAATTATATTTAGACGCGCGCGCGGTCGACGACGACGATTTGGTTTCGTTCCGAAAGCGACGAACAGAATTTACGAGAGTGAAAGACCCTTAAGTCTCAATTACTATCAGTTATTAAAAATAATTTCTATGAAGAATGAAGAAAGTCCGAGTGACGTCAGCCGTTTCATCGCGGAATTTTAAGTTGGCAAGCGCAGGACGATGAATGATGCTTTTGGCTTGTTCAAGTGGAATATTTCATAACATTGTAATCGTAATAACTTTCATAATATTCACATTAAATCATAGTATCCAAAAATTATATAATGTTTTTCTATTTTGGGGTTAGTCAAATTGATCATGTATGTGGATTAGCAAATGATTTTTAGATGGGTGATTGATTTAAAAAATGAGAAACATGCACTATGGTCATAACAAAAAAAAAGAAGCACCTTAGTGCCATACTAGCGCGTTATTAGAGACATACTACGTGTTAATTATTGTTAATCGAACAATTTCACAAACCACTTGCAATAAAATCCGTATTATCACAGAGAAAGAGAGAGAGAGCCACTGTTAATTACTCTGCTAGTATGACACTGAGGATGGCGAAATTTTCTCTCTGTTGTACAAAAAGAAAATGAAGTAGAAACTGCACAGTTGTGTCGCACAAAACACTTGCACGTGTACGTAAAGACGGTCCTGTGTTATCCTTGTTAATCAAAAAAGCTCTCAGATACGCACACGCACACACATGTGATTAAATAAATGAGCACGAGCGACACTCAGGTCCTCAACACTTACGTTCGAAAGCCTATCTGGACGAGAATAGCTCTGGCCGACTTATATAAATGCGTGTAACCAGATCTGAAAATGAAACGAGCCCCGCCATTCGCCGAGGTCCTGGACCAATCCTAGGATCCGTTGTATCCTGGTCAGTCTACCATTTTAGGAACGGGGAGTCGGGACTGACCAGGCAGAGAACCCGAAATACATGATCACTATGATTAGTTTTAGAGTACGAAGATTTGGGGGGAAACGGGGCGATGCGAGTACTCTTTTCGGATTCTGTACGAGTGGGGAGTCACAGAACTAAGGTACATTAACCCACTGCTTCATTTCTGAAGGCTCTCTGTTTAAATTCTTTTTTGGAATATTATTTCTCTTTCGAATTACACTCCAAAATCGTCAAGGTGAAAGAACTTCTTCCACCTTTCTCTTTCTACAAACGGTTTTTTTTCTATTGGCCATTTACTAAACAAATTCAACTAGTTTTATTATCTGATGGACTTACTACGATAATTCAAAAACATTAGAAGAATTCTAAAATTCGAGTTTTATTTTCAAGTTAATTTCGGCTTAATCTTGAAGACTTGGACTAAACTTTTTTATCACCTATCCAGCAGACCTTGACTTGTTATTTCAATGGCATCTGGCTATTCTGATTGTCATAAAATTATGACTAACTAAATTTATATTTTGCCTTACTAAGAACCTTTTATTTCATGAACGTATAGATTCTCTTCTGGTTCTGTTTTCTCCCTTGTTCGATTTTGAAGTTTTGACTAACCTTCTATTTTTTGCACCCATTGAACACTGATAAATAAAAAACTTTTAAATTCAATTCAGGGCATTTTGCCCGGATTTTTTGATTTACGCAGCGGGGTGGAAACAAAAAAGCTTTCCTCTGGGCCGTTTGCCTATACGTTCCTGGCCACGTGTAACAGCGTCAACAATTCCGCCATTGACGTAGGGACTTTCGTTCACCTCTGACGCATTTCGAGCACTTTTCAAATTTGCTGAACTCCGATTTACATTCGACGTTCTCGGAAATATATTATGCCGTTGATGATAAAAGTAAATAGATGATTTTGTTGACGAAAATTAATATAAAGAACAAAATTCAATCTAGTTATATTATTTATTATTACAAAAATATAATATCTTTATTAAAGATTCGAATAACATCAAACGTTTTTTTATTAATTTAAAAATACCTAGCTTTTTTAATTCATTAATTTTCATATTATGTCGATGAAAATGAAAGTAATCTGATTTTTTATGAATTCAAAAGTAAAGTTTTATTGAAAACAACATATTATAGTTAAAATATAAATTTTTATCTCGTGTAACGTCTTTTAAATTGTGTCTGTATTTATAAATGTGTCCTACTTAGTCTTGAAAACTGTGTGCTATTCAATACATACATATTTTAGGTAACATTGTTACTCTATTATATTACGTATTTCTCCAACACTATCCTGAAAAGGATATTTTAATTTCTGTTTATTAAATTTGATGGAATTTAACGAATTATTTTCCATTGCCTTTTGTGAACATCTAGCAATTAAGTAATTAAATGTAAGTTTTGTATTTTTGCTTTTTTTTTGAGAATTGGTTTAGGAAAAGCACTTCTAGGACAAACAGTGAATAAATAGTTACAATTCTGTTCGATATAAAAATTGGTCTGCAACTTACTAAGAAACTAGATCCTCTTATAAATTTAAATTTTCTTTGGTCTTGAATCTTCAAGACGTACCTCAAACGTGATTCAGAAAGTGAATAATGGGGCCAACTGATTTCGGAAGATATAGAGCCATCGAAATTGATTGTCCTGATCCTACACTGTTTTCCACGAGCTTGATTTACATCCAATTAATAAAATGAAGTTAGCAACATAGGAAGATCTGGGGAAGTTATTAGATATCCCAAGATTTTGTTGACAGTTTATTACCGTTCATTCGTTAAAAATGGTTTATTTTATTGTCATAGTAACAATAATTAAGTTTTCTTTATTAATTAGGTTAGGTTTGGAGTAAGTTTCATGAATGTTCTATGCACGCATTGCTTTTAGTTCTAACCTTCAAGTAATAGATGTAAATATTAATATCAAGCTCACGGAAAGTAGTGTAGGATCATCACAATCAATTTCGATCTCCCTGTATTAATTATGAAAATTCCGAAATTTTTAACTATGGAAGCCAACTATTTCAAACGCAGTTTTTTAGAAATGTATCACATTCTCATAAATAATAATACCATTAATAAACAAACTGATATTTCAAACTTAAGTTTAATTAATCATAATTTATTAACAAATATTAACATAATTGAATTGAAGGTATAACATAATTGAAGGTAATAAGATTGTGATTTTAGATAAATCCGATTATTATGAAAGGGTAAACAACCTAATAAATAATGGTCCGTACAAGAAACTACCCCGAAATCCGTTGCCAAAGTTAATTAAAGCTGTCAAAGACACGATAAAAGAATGTCCCAATCTTATTACTAAACAAAATATATATAAGATTAATATATCTAACCCCACTGTACCCAAATTGTACGTCCTTCCCAAAATACACAAGCCAGGTAACTCGGTGAGACCAATCGTGTCCGGTATAAACTCACCCACTTACTCTCTTTCCAAATGGTTGAATAGTGAGCTCAGTGCACTTCCCAATCCTCAAGATAATTTTTCGGTAAAAAACTCAATGGAGTTTATAAATAAGATTAAAAATGTTTCTTTACAAGAAGGGGAAATCCTGATCTCTTTTGATGTTCAATCGTTATTTCCCAGTGTGCCCATACCTGAAACGCTGACTTATTTGCGGGAACTACTGACAGTTAATAATGTAGATAAAGATAGGTTGGAGGAATACGTCAGGCTCACATCTCTTTGCATATCTCAGAACTGTTTTCAAATAAATGGTGAGTTTTTTGAACAGTTCAAGGGACCGCAATGGGAAACTGTTTGTCACCGTTTTTGGCCAATTTATTTATGAGTAAATTCGAAAATGACGTAAGAGATGATTATCAGTATTTTCCAAGAATTTGGTTGCGTCATGTTGATGACATTTTTGCAGTTTTTGATACCAAGAAATGTAATTTGGAAGATTTTTTAAAAAAATTAAATTCAAAATTTGATAGCATTAAATTTACATACGAAAAGGAAGAAAACGGTGCGATTCCCTTTTTAGACACTCGTGTAATTAGAAACAGCAAAAATGAATTAGAAATCGACATTTATCGTAAAGATACAAATACTAGCCGGTTTATAATTAACGAATCACAACATTCTGTACAACACAAACTCGCGGCACTAAATTTTTTAGTAAATAGATTACTCTCATTTCCACTTACTAAATTCCGATATGACAAAGAACTTAAATATATTAAAAATGTTGCGGTTCATAATGGTTATACTCCCCAAATAGTAGATAATATAATTAGGAAGATTAGCCACAGGAAACAAGTCCAAAATTCTAGCACTCTAACGGCAACTTCATCTCTAGGAAAATTTGTTAAAATGCCTTTCGATGCACTTTACACTAAAGGTTTAAATTATATTTTTAAAACTCAAAACTTACGATTAGCTTTTTCTACTAACAATACTACAAAGAATTTATTGGGAAACCCGAAAGATAAAGTTGACGTTGAACAGAAATCTGGAATTTATGAAATTAAATGTAATGAATGTGCTAATAAATATATTGGACAAACAAAAAGAAATATATTAACACGTTTTAAGGAACATTTAAGTCACTATAGGTACAATAGGTTTGAGAAATCAAGTGTTGCCCAACATATTTACAATACTGGACAGTATTATTAAAGATAATTTAAAACTCATTAAGGCGGTATCAAATAATAGGGAATTAAATGCTTACGAAAGTATTTTTATTCAAAAAAATAAAAACAATTTAATGAATTCAGATAATGGACCGATACCGAGTTCCGCATTGTTTGATTTACTCTAATTTTGTAGGTTTTATATACGGATTTATTATTATTATTATTATTTTTTTTTAATGTATATATATATATGTATGTGTATGTGTGTGTGTTTGAGTCAGAAATCGACCACAAGATGTCGCTTTTGTTAGGTCAAAAATCAGCCACCAGATGTCGCGACCTAAATTTTATATAAAGGGGTGTTAGAGACAGTTAAGCGCATTTGCACTGGATATGTGATAAGGATAGGATTCTCCGAGATAAATATCGTGAAGTGCTCTTAATTTGTGGTGTGTGGGTGTGACCTGCTTTTATCTGTAGCTTGCTTTTTGGCGATTTGTGCATATATATATATTTATTTATGTGTTTGTGTATATATGTGTTTTAGTCAGGAATCGGCCGCCAGATGTCGTTTTTGTTAGGTCAAAAGTCAGCCGCAAGAGGTCGCGACTTAAATTTTATATAAAGGGGTGTTAGAGACAGTTAAGCGCATTTGCACTCGATATGTGATAAGGAGAGGATTCTCCGAGATAAATATCGTAAAGTGCTCTTAACTTGTGGTGTGTGGGTGTGATCTGCTCTAATCTGTAGGTTGCTTTTTGGCGATTTGTGCATATATATATAGGTGCATGCATATGCATATATAGGTATATAATTTCTTTTCAGGGATAAATTCAAGCGGTATCAAATAATAGGGAATTAAATGCTTACAGAAGTTCTTTATTCGGGAGAATAAGAACCGTTTCCGGTTATTAGACCAATACTCATTTCCGTTTTATTTGATTTGCATTTTTGGTAGGTTTTGACTGTTAATATTATTGTGGGCGGAGATAATTTTCAATTATTTCTTAAACCACAGTCTCTCTTTTACTATTTTTTAGTGTTAATTTTGTTATTTTTAGATAGTATTAGTAGTATAGATAATATGATCAGGTAGGTAGGTAGGTAGCTGTTAGATTCCATGTAGTTTTATATAAATATTAAATTGTACTGAAGATGGCAGCTTAGCTGCCGAAATACGTATCTACGGATATAAAATTATTGTGGGCGGAGATAAATTTCAATTATTCCTTAAACCACAGTCTCCTTTACTATTTTTAGTTTTAAATATTAACATACACAATACTTCTGATACAAACTTGTGTAGTTTAATTTTTTTTAACATTTTTGAACTTACAACTAAATTTTTTGCCCCCTTATTAATTAATAATTTTAATAATAATAATCAATAATTTAATAATTAATAATTTTAAGATTTTCTTTTTCTCTTTAACTCTATCAGGATTACAGTCTGTTTTTCAAATTTCCCGCCGGGATCTTTTCCCTCCAAATGAGTTTAAACTAACCTAGAAGCGTTACAAGATAGGCGCCATTTTGCACGTTATTGTCTCAAATGTTTTGTCCATCATTTTAAATTGTGACTTGTAAATTTTAATCTACAATTCAACGTTATTAATTGTCAATCATGGTTACTACGTAAGAAATTAATCCTGCTTGTTCAAAATGTGCAACTTTAGCTTTTACAACCTCACTTAGATGTAAGTAAAATTTCAAAACTTTAAAATTTTTCAATTGTGTAACACTTTCATATTAATATTATAGCCGCCCTGATGAAGGAAATAAATACTTTCCGAAAGCTTGGCAATCAAACAAGAGTAAACTTTTAATTGCCCCCTTTTGACTGCTATCCTGCTAGATCTCTCAACTTTCCTTAAGTTCCCAGTCGCGATCAGAAGCCATTTTATCCCAGTATTCAGCATCCCTATGAAGAACAAATCAATTCAGTTTAACTTTAAGCGTCACTTAGATTGTGCCTCGCTCAATTTTGTCAAACTTCCAAATATGTCATATTGTTACATTCCGCGAAGTAAATTCAATTTTTGGACTGATTGCGCCACCTATGCTGCGATGTTTGTTCGGCGATATTCTAGGATGAGTGAATTTCTATACCTAAGGCCGAGGCGGCGGGATATTTAAATCAGTTTTATTTAGAAAGTGATGTGTGTAGCAAGCGAATTAGTAGAACGATTAAGTTAGAGAAGTGTTCAGCTGGATATTATTTGTTCTTTCATTGTGTTATATGATCGTAGACATTAAAATGGGAGAAAATGTGAAGAATTTTAGAAGCAGAGATCTGGACCAGGACTAACCCCGGAAATCAATTTCCGGCGGATCATTTTACACTGCCCCACCCTTAATCAAAAGAGCCAATAGGAGCTATGTTTTTTTTTTTCAAATCTCTCAGGCGTTACGGTTCCAGTTCAGCGAGCCGTAACCGTTACGGTTCGCCAGACCGTAACGTAACGCATCACTGACTTCTTGGGGGTATAAAAGCACCCCTTTTTCCCTTCCGAAATCAGTCCAGTGATATCAAGCTGAAGCAAGATGATCTTCGAGGTGTTTCCGAGAGCAGTCTACGAGAGGAGTTTCGACATCGCCGACCTTCCAGTGGAACTGGGCGTCCTGATCCTGAGGTAAGTCTCATTTTGTTTTCTCTTTTTATTTTTGTTTTTAACTGTGGATTTTGTTGTGTTTCGCAGGCGTTTGGAACCTGAAGCGCTGTACAATGCCGCGAAGGTGAGCCGAAAGTGGCTGGGGATTTGCCTGGGCGACCAAGTACTTCGTCGACGATTGAGGGTCGAGATCCAAGAAAGGAAGAAGCGTAACGTGGAAGTTTTGACCAGGCCAAATCAAGGTGTGGTGGTGGCAAGAATGGGGCCTTCAAGTGCATATGGGTGTAACATAGTGAACAGCGTGAAGGTGAAGACTGGGTTGAAGTACGAGCCGTATCGACAGTGTGTTGTGGAGGATGCCTTAAAGCCCAAGAAGATTGCAGGGAGAAAACCGATGAAGGGAGAACGCGAAGGCAAGAGGGTGCAGTGTAGAATTTAAGGTGCAATGAGGAATTGGCTGACTCGCCTGATATAAAATCGGTTGGTGTTTGATTTAAGTTAAGTTTGTAAGTTTTACTTATGATGTGAGGCGTTGCTTATAAAGTGAGTGAAAATAATATTATGAATTTATTATTAAATATAATAATCCATAAATTATTTATATGTATATACAGCAATCCACTTTTACATTCATTGGTAAAACTTTTTTTTAACAATTTGTATAGAAATAAAACGACTTTAACTCTGTTACACGTCAGTGTTAAGCGCTCTCTTTTGACTATCCACAACTGTACATATTCTGTGCGTATAGTAGATTTAATGTAAAGTATGTTTTGACAATATTTATTTATATTTTTTTGTGAAGAATACAAAACTGACTTGACATTACAAAATTATTATTTTTCACACATTTTTTTGTTTTTTTTTGCCTGCTTACTTTTTTTTAAATTAAGAATTGAAGAACTGAAGATGAAACTGAACATGCCGCCGCCCTTTGAAGGAATAACCTTCAAACTGATTGGTTATCAATAGGTAAAACACATAATTTTGCTGCAGCTCTCTTGAAAGGCCCCTTTGAAGTGCGAACGGTGGCTACCCGGACGATGCCATCAGAACCTGGATGGAGTTTCTCAATCCGGCCGGTCATCCAGCAACTTGGGCGTAGATTGTCTTCCCGAATGAGCACCATTTGACCTTCTTGCAGCTGATAATTCTTGTTGAATTTCCATTTACTACGTTGTTGCATTTCAGAAATATATTCTAATGACCAACGTTTCCAAATATGTTGTTTCATATGCTGAATACGCTGCCAACGTGATAATCTATTCATTTTAAAGTTTGTTAAATCAGGTTCAGGTAATGAAGTCATTGAATCTCCTATTAAAAAATGACCGGGAGTGAGAACTGATAAGTCATTGCACTTACACTCCGATTTCTAGCCACTAATAATATTCTACATGTGTTGCTTACTTTGGTAGGTAATCGAAGAAGAAAAATCCATCACGATTTTTCCCCAAATGATTAACCATTCTCAGAATATTGATCAAAAAGTAATCCTGTTCATTCTTAAAGTTTAAAATTTTGGTAGTATATGTACGTCGATTTTCCAATGATAGAAGTGGTATCAGATTTTCTTTGCAATGAATAAATTTTTGCAGTCCAGAGGACAAGCCTAGAGGACAAATATTGATTTCCTAAAAAAGTACTTATTGTAGTTATAACCGTAAGTACATACAGAGGCTCTACTGTGGATAGGTGTTTGCTACGGTATTTTATATTCAGTTGAGGATATTTCCTTGGAATTTGTGTTAATAAGAGCATTTAAGAAATAGCTTCCCAACGAGTTCAAAATCTAAATAAATTTCGCCAATTTCAGAACTTTCCCAAAATATGATAAATTCGGTGGGCTAATTTATTTACATGTCGCGGAATGTTAAATGCCAAAATAATATTTTCGCGCTGATTACTCACTTGAGGGAGCGTGTCATGCCGCGCCGTTTGAGGCCTTATGCGAACGCAGAATGCACACGTGTTCCGTTTTCTTCTTGCTTTTGCATCTAAATATAATGCCGCTGCAACGCATTGCTCCGAGTCAACCCGCTCAAACCGTGGAAGAAACACACATACACATACGAAAATAGAAAATCTCTATTCATAACTAAGTAGGTTAGCGGATTCGTTGCAGGAAATTTCATGCTAAGTGTCTCTGAAGTTGAGAGTAGTTCGTGTCGCGTCCAGAAATAAAGGGTAGAAGAACAAATAAAACAAACTTTAAAAAATGTCTTCTACCTTCTAAGCTTTAAATGATCGGAAGAAATAATCATATACGTTAATCATTTAGGGCAATTTAACATTCAATTTCAATTAATAACTCTTTATTTTTCTACTTAACTCCCTTCAACACTTACACTTATTCCATAATTTTTCCAATTGTCCTATACCCTCAGAAAAAAATCTCTTCGGCAACCTTGCAAAATATTGTGCAACTGCTTCTTTAAGTATTTCATGAGATGCAAAACGGTTTCCCCGAGGTGCTTTTTTAAGTTTCTGAATTAAAAACAACGACGGGGCTATAAGGTTGATGCCATAACTCTCTGAAACTTTCTTTTCTGATCAGTTTTTGCTCGGGTGTAAGCAATCTGTGAATCCGCCTTCTTCATACCCAAGTGATCATGCAATATTTTCAAGACACTTGTTTTGGATATACAGATCTCATTTGACTTTTATACGGTACCAAATTTTCGACTTTTTACGCCATCTTTTCAGTTTGACCTTCCGTGGGGTCGTTCGGATTTTGGATCACCGTAAATTGAGTCTGTACCCCTGACTTGAAAATAAATAATAAGATGGCCTCCATTTCATAAAAAATGTTTGGGCCATTGCCTTCTTTTGTTAGGAACTTTTGACACAACGATGTTTCCACGTTAATTTTACTCATTTTATTAACAGATATTAATTTGCATCCAAATGTGCGGGATACGTTTAAATTTTCAGGTGTTACAGAAGTTGAAATAAGTAAATTGTTATGCTCCATTAACACGAATGCAAGTGGATGTGATGGAATTAAAATGCTCAGTTACTGTTGCCCTCGTATAATACCTTTTATTACTCACATAATTATCTTTTCCATCTTAAATATGGTATTTCCTAAAGATTGGAAAATAGCTCGTGTTGTACCGGTTCTAAAAGTATCAGCACCTGCTCATTTTAAAGATTTAAGACCAATAAGCTTATTGCCAATAATGTCAAAGCTATTAGAAAGAATCATGTACAAGCAAATTATGAATTATTTGAATGTTCACAATGACTTGTTACCAAGTAATCAATCAGGATCGTAAAAATTATAGCTGTTCTACAAACTGATGACATCCTGAATGCAGCTGATCGGAATGAACTTACAGCGCTAATTCTTTTAGATTATTCTAGAGCTTTTGAAACGGTCAACCACGAGCTACTTCTATCAATTTTACATTTTGTTGGGTTCGGTAACTGTGCAGAATCTTTTATAGCTAGTTATTTAAATGATAGGTATCAAATAGTAAATTTTAACCATAACCCATCTAATGCACGAGCAGTTAAGACCGGCGTTCCTCAGGGCTCAATTTTAGGGCCATTACTGTTCACATTATATACCAGTAATGTAAGTAAATGTCTCGAGTATTGTTCTAGTCATTATTACGCTGACGACTCTCAATTATATCATTCATTTAAAGCTACCGATATTGAAGAAGCAATTTATCAATTCGGATATCTCAAATTTATCGCGAGTTTCTAAGCAACACTGTTTAATTTTAAACCCAAAAAAATCCGTAGTAATGCTATTTGGAAAAACGTTTCAACGTAAACTTTTGACTGATTTACTTCATATCCAAATAGGTGAGGATTTATTAAGCATATTAATAATTGCATTAAAAAAGCGTTTACCAATATAAAATTACTTTATGCTAACAAATCAGTTCTCAATGTTGCTACAAGAAAAATGCTTTGTGAATCAAAGAGTTCAGAACACCTATGTACGCCTTATATACGGTTTAAGACGTAGAGAACGAGTGTCATGTAAATTAAAAGAAATGATTTGGTTAAATATGGCTAACAGGCGTAAGCTTCATTTAGCAAGTTTCTATGTTAAACTTATTCATGAAAAAGTTCCACCTTATTTTTATAATAAAATACGCTTTCGAACAGATGTGCACAATATAAATATTCGTCACAAAAATGTAATAACTCCACCTCTACATAGAACTGCTCTTTTTGAAAGGTCTTTTCAATATAATATTGCTACTACTTTCAATGCACTACCCGATGACTTATAAATTTTGAACAAGATTCAGTTCAAAAATAAATACAGCCATGTTTTGCATATGCAACAAATATAATTTACTTGTATGTATGTAACTAGATCGTTAAAATTTGTGAATTATTTTCATATAGTTTGTATATTTTTTATTGTTTCTAAATAATTAACTTTTTTACTTGCTTTTTTTTAATTTAAAAAAATGTTAAACTGCCAATACTTGCATCCTCACTTGTCATTGCATTAATTTAAACAAGTCAAGGTTAAGTGGAAGAACAGGGCAACTTGATTGCAACTGAACTTCGCCATTTGACCCAACTATGATACATCTATAACTCTGCTTACTCTACTTGTACTTGTATTTATGTTTGTACAGTTGGGCCAATAAAGACTATTTATTATAATTATTATTATTATATAACTTCCCAAATCTCTATAAGGCCCAATTTTACAATCGTGGAATAAGAACGGAATAACTGTGCGCCAAAAATTCTTTAATGTTCCTCCATATCTACGTCACACGTACGTCACGTCATACCACAGGTTATACCAATAATAGTGATTATCCGACGATTGTAAAATCGAGCCTAAACCGCACAAATTAAACACATGCACTTTCAAAATATCACAGCTAGTTTTTAATAATTGGTTTAACGTTACTATTTTGTTTCATGCTTAGGTAAATAACATACAAATACGCTCTCTTACATAGTTTAGTAGTATTTCTTAAGGATTGACTTACATTAACTGGCGTCGATTTTTCAGTTTCAGCGGAAAATAGGTGTATAACTCGAAGCTGAAATATTATATTTAAAACTCGAGCGTATTTGTTTTTACATATGACTCAGAAAATTAAACGGGCACTCGAACGATATTTGAAAATTTATTTTGATTTTTATTTATACTTTGCACGTCCTGTGAAAATAATTCCACGGAGAAACAAAATAATCACATTAATCACGGACGACGCAGATTACTTCATGTCTTAGTTAAAAAAGTCGTTGGCGCGTTAATAATTATATATTATCGTAATTACTCCACTTTTTTTTAATTGGGATTTAACATATAGTACCTTTGGAAGGAGTTGAGAGCCACGTGACCTTTGTCACATTTAATGATTTTATTTTTACTTATTGTTTGGCTTTCTCATTATAAAAGTTTTCCTCAATTATTTTGCCAGCGGCGTTTGAAATTCTTTTTTACCATTTAATATCAACAGCAATTAATAAGTAAGAGAAAGTTAGTTAGCCGTAACCCAAAATACTTTTAAGTGTTTGGGTGTTTCTGTTTATCATAGCAGAATCTTTTCCACTCTTTTCTGTCTTGTGCTTCTCCCTTTGCTGTGTTCCAGGTGATGCCCCTTTCTTTCAGTATATTTCCAATCTCCTGGTTCCATGTCATTTTGGGTCTTCCTCTCTTTTTCTTCTTGTCCCATCCTGCTTTACCTACTTCCTTAAACAAGTTATTTTTTCCCTGCGTACAAAGTGCCCGAACCAGCTTAACTGTCTCTCCTCTATCTATTTTATGATCGATTTAACTTTCTTCTTTCTTGTACTTCACTATTTCTTATTTTATCCATTCTAGTTACTCCTTCAATTTTTCTAAGTATTCTCATTTCCATCCCTGTAATTTTTGACTGTTATTTAGGGTCCAGGATTCACTACCATATATCATTATTGGTGCAAAGACAGTAATATTTTTATTTTCGTTAACTTACTGACCTCCCTTTTGTTCAGGAAGACTGTTTACATACCATTGAACATTCTTGATGTCGTAGATATTTATTGTATTGTTGACGCCTGTTTCTATGTTTCCAGTACTACTCATCATGGATCCGAGATATTTCATATTTCTGATCATGTCAATGTCTTTTCCGTCTATGCTTATTTGAACTGTTTCTTCTTTTTTCGACACTTCCATGATCTGCGCCTTCTTCATGTTTATTTTCATTCCATACTCGTGTAGAACCTGCTTCCATACTTCAGTATTTCTTTTTTAAATCATTTACGCTTTTGACACCCGCAAGAAGTCACCTGCGTACAAAAACTCCTTTATTTTTATCTGCCTTAGGTTTCTTAGTCCAACCGTACATCCTTCTACTATTTTCTTTGCCGTTCTTGAGATATTGTCAATAATTCAACTGCACAAGAAAGGGGACACCACAGTATGTATTAATTACAGAGGTATTTCGCTATTGCCAGTGCCAGGCAAAGGATAATAGAAAGGAGACTAAGGTATCGTGTTGAAGACACTCTCTAAGATAACCAGTCAGGATGTAGAGCTGGAAGACTGAATTTTTTGTCTGAGACAAATTTCTGAAAGAGTTAGAAACGGAAATGGAAAAGTGTATTAAGCAACAATAGATCTGGAAAAGCCTTTGATCCGCTTCCAAGGAAATGGATCGGGAAAAGCTTTGAAGATAGAGAAATAGTATATACTCAAAAACCAGTTAATGAAGCCAGAGCCATGCAATGGAAGCACTAAAGAGTAAGAAGAAGGATACGAATAAAATATTATGATAAATACTTGCAGTGTTCTCGAAATGACGATCTTCAATTTTGCAATCTATGTATGGTTGAGGCAAAGCCTACTTAAATACTATTTGAAGAGATTTGTAACTTTAAGCCAAAACTTAAATTGTTAACAATTGTTGAGGTAATCGTTGTTACGAGTTTAAGCTACAGCTTAAATTTAAACTGGCATTGTACAACTGGACCTAAATGTATTGACTGATTATTAGAATTACTAGCAACAACACATCCTGGAAATTGTAAAAAAAAAAATATTTTCCCTAAATTATTTAATATAAATTATAGAAATTTTGGCATAAATAATCCTTTGCAGGATTTATTCATATAAAACCATTATAAATATTGATTAAACTTTTAGCTAGACATAAACACAAATTCTCAGGACGACATAAATCTTTCAGTTTTATAAAAGTAATATTTGTTTTATCAGTTGCAAAAAAGTATATTGACGAGAGATTGCAGTAAAAGCTGGACCTGACAAATTTTTATTGCGTGTTTTATTCCTCTATTTGTGTATCGATCGATTTATATGTTTGACTAATTTTTTCTCAGCTGCGCGTTTCATCTAACTAATTTTTGTTTCTATTCTGAAGACAACAACATGTCTGCTTTAATTATTTTCTTATGTCTGCTTTCCTCCCTGCTATCTTTTCAAAAATCGACTTTTTCGATGGAATCGAAGTTCTTATTTTCATCGTCTCGAATCTTTCACTCTTTCCTCCAGCTCCTTTCCATTTGACACATCCACGAGTTCATGACTAAATTGACGCGTGTAACAGAAAATGTATTGTAAAATAAAACAAATTCTTGTATACAGTCTGATTTGAATTTAAGGATCTCGCATAGCTCCGTGATGTTGCCAACACATACCTATTGCGTTTTTTGACGAACTCATTAACGTTATACTTTGATTGTTATATGGTATATAGCCAACATACATTTTTTGATTAGTATTCGTTGATAGGTACTGTTTTGAATCTTCTTAACTTGAAGATCGTTACAAATCTTAATTATGCAGGTATTTTTAATTTCTGTTACAAAAAATTCTTGAAGACGGCAGCTTTTTCTTTAAAGGATATTTTTTGCAATGTTTAAATTCTAAGAAATTCTTACACGTCCCTCTATGCTCACGTGATTAAGTACCACAATAAAGCCACAAATAAATCATCCGTGAAAACCGCTTTCAAATTTCACTTTGATTTATCGCCGAACTCCATTGAGCTTACACTCAGAAAGCACATATCGAACGTATTTTCGTTCGCCCCGCCGTCACTGCTCTCGGAATATTTATGAGTTGGCAACATTTTCGATAGGATTACATAACGTGATAAAAAGATTCGACGAAAGCAACAAGTTGTCTCAGTGCGGGCCGAAATTCTTGAGTTCATTCTTACGCAAGGAGAACTCAGAGTTGCCAGATACATTAAGTTTTGTGATAGAGTTTTTTTTTTGGTGGTGGAAATTTAGTCTCGTTTTCGGCACGAGGCACAGGAAAGTGATTTATTAGAGTTATGTTACACGAACACCTAATTTGAAACACCATATAAATTTAATTTTGGAAAAGCACTAATGTGGAATGTAGCAATAGTTTCAGTTGAGAAGAAAATATTAAAATTACAAGAATTACCACCATGGGTTTAATCAAAAAATTATTGTCATCATTATCATCATTTTTCTGGTCCTACCTCATAAAGATTTCAAAGAATCTTCAAACAGTATTTTTCTATAACTATTTGGCCGTTAAGAAGTAGTTAGAAATAGTTTGGAACGTTGCTTATAATTTTGTGAACTCCTTTTCAACTCTAACAAATGGATCACTAGATACTAAGAATTATATGTCATCTGCAAATTAATTATAAATCTATCGGGATAGTGGATACCTAGCAGAAAGAGTACAGGTCCAAAAATTGAGACCTTTGAGGGACACCAATATTCGTATTGAAAATGATCAGATTCAAGTAAATTTAACTGCAACATGAAATTTTCTGTTCTCCATCAGTTTGATTTCCAGTATTTGTTGGCTATATACTAAATGCTTACAAGAGCCATGATTAACGACTTTGCAAAAATTTAAATTTCGTCAATAGGACATAAAAAATAAAATAAAAAGTAGAAAGGGAAGTATAAAACCTACACCAAGGAAATCTTTAAACATTTAAATAAATGCCAGGACTCATTTTTTAACCGAAATGTGCCGACAGTTCGAATGATCTCCAGCAAAAATATCACCCAATAAACCTTTTTAAAACAGACAGCTTCCTTTTAAAAATAACTCCGCCGAAGTCGACTAAATGGACAGGCAAACGAACTGACTTTAAGAAAATACGCTTTCACATAAAACTGCATAAAAGATCGCTTCCTGCGCCTCCATTTAGCGGTCGTAAATCCGGAGGCCCGGAGAGAGCGTCCGCATGATACACAGCTCCCGTTAATGAATTCGAACGGAGCCGGGGAGTTTATAATTAACTTTTGTGCGCAAATGTCATACCTGATGTAAAATTGGAACGTCGACTGTTTATTCAACGAGTGTGTTGTTGTAACTCGAAATACACAGAGAATACAGTGGATACTTTCTTTCTTTTAACGTCTAATCATAAAAGTTCTGATTCAAAAAAATAAAAATAAATTATTGCATGACGATTTATTATCTTTCCTACTACATACGTATTTACGCAAAATGACCAAATAATAAGCACGATATATGTATGTATGTATAGAGTATTTAAGAAAACTCAAAACCATCATTACATAAGAAACACATCATTCTTAGGCAGGTCTTTGGTACAATAAGAATGCACTCCAGTTTTAGTTTCTTTACTTCTTTATGAAATTGTACCGTAAGTGTGTACTGGTGTATCTTGTAAATTATCTTTAATATACCTCATTCAAAGATATATCGAGTTTACTTGAAGTATATTAACTATCGTTTGATCACATTATGGTTCCAAATAAAAATGAGGACGTTTTAATGCATATAGTAGGATTGATCTTTTATTCTATCCGGCATAATATACATACATATAACACATTCTTTAAGGGCTGCTGCGATTGGTGTAAATTTCTTTGACGCTTTTCCCTCATAGATTTGTAGGAATGCAGGAATTTCACAGTATTTTTACTAACCAGTTGCTCTTTATTTTTTTATAAAATTGATCCAGATATCACTTTCGTTTTCTTTTGCTTTAAAGTTATGTTAAGCCATTTCCTATTATCCAAGATTCCTGCCTTTGTCATATGTCTTTCTTTAAGATCTAAACTTTATATTTTCTATGTAGAGTACGAACAACAGGGGGGCCAAGAGAAATCCCTGAGGCATCTCTATATTAATGATGCGGGGATCACTTAGTGTGATGCTCCTTTGTGTTATTTGTAATTTGTCTGTGAAGTAAAGCATATACCATTTGATGTACCACGTATGTCTTTCTTATCCAGTATCTACAGCAATGGTCCCAACGTCAACAGTATCAAATGACTTGCTCAAATCTATAAATAAAGAAACAGCGCATTTGCATAATATACACCATTCGCCAAAATAAACAGTTCCAAAAATAAAAATTCTGTTTACCTTTTATTTTTATAATTTAAATGTGCACCATCGCCTTGCAAACAAACTTCTTAACGATTATGAAGATCATTGAATATATTCATGAAAAAAAGTACTTAAATGTTTTTTATTGTAGGTCTCCAAATATTTGTTGGCGGATTTGACCAAAATATTGACTCCTTCAGTATGTTCCAAATGTACGAGTATGACATCAGGTGGTGTTAAGTGAGGTGAACGAGAACGGTACTCGAAGTCTGCGTCTGATCCTGTAGAATGTAGTCAAGGTGACGTTGTTGATGTAAAAAATTTTATCAAAAATACATTTATACATCATATAAAAATTTTTCTTCAAAATTAATTCTACGTATTACCACTATCTATTATCTATCCATTATCGTACCACTTCCGTATGGGCGAAAATAAGAATCTGTTATAAACAATTTTTCCTCAATTGTAAGAACCTTTTTCAAAACATCTGAAACACCTGTTGCATTAAAAACCATACAATATGTTGTTATTCTTTTAGGAACAAAATGCATGTGACAAGAATAAAAAGGAACAACAAGGAAAGTGTGGAGAAATCTTCATTATTGGATATAGTGGATACCCTTGCTTAAAAGCTCTTCTAAAACCTTTTAAAGATAATGTTTTGCTTGGCTTTGGTTGTTTGAAGCAAAAGTTCAGACACCTATATCATATTAAATCAAAAAGTGTAGAAGACACTGCATTTCATAAGAGCGAGTGTTATTCCACACTCTTCCACCGATTAAGTTATAGATGTTCATCATATCTAACGGGTCTTCAACAAAAAAAATACCTCGTGTTAGCCTTGGAAATAAAAGTACGTATCGTAGATTGAACTGTACAGTTTTTGTGATTATCGCAAGAAATTAACGATTAAAAGCTAAATGTTGCCCACATATAAACATTCTGAGGTGAGTCAATGTTTATCCATTTTTGACATATAAGAAATAATTATGAGAGCTACGACATACGATTTTTTCAAGGCTAACTCGAGGTATTTTTTTTTGTTGTAGATCCCATATACACAGGAAGGACCAATGACTACAATTGAAGTAGAAGATAAGCAATGGAGGATGAAGACAGATGACAGAAATAGTATGGTAGGAAGAAATAAGGTAATGAATAGATTACCTTGTCTCGAATTTAGGATTCTAAAAATTTATAAATTTATATAATTTGTAAGAAAAAAATGTCCTAAAGTATTTTGTAATTAGTAAAGTGTTAAGCTCAGCAAAAATTTTATTAATTTCATTGCCTTTAATAACAAAAAAATATATATATTAATCTTCAAACGTAAGTAATAAAACATAAATAAGGACCAGTTTCATAATGGAATTTAAAGGCGACTTTAAATTTAAAGTCACTTTCACATGTCACATCAGATTGTGACTTTAATTTTAAAGTCGCCTTTAAATTCCATTATGAAACTGGTCCTAAGAAAAATATGAGAGACGTAAATTAAAAAAAAGGAGATTTTAATAAAAAATGGTGTTTGAAAGAAACATTACAAATAAATAGTTAAAATTTCGAACAAAGTACAAAAGATTTATAACCATTATATGGATGCGATTTATGATGTCATCCGTTACTAAACTTGAATTCAGAAATCCCACTTTAACGAACTAAATTTAACAGAAGCGTTTTCAGAGACTTCGTATATTTTAAGACGGCGTCGATTGCACATTTGGGTCGAATATTTGCAAGGCGAATTGTTATAACTTTTTCAAGGCTTCTCTGTATTTCTGTGTGGGCTCTGGAGTGCTGCCAATCACCGAGACCGATGAGAAGTATTTAGGCTTTCGAGTGAATTATTATTATTATCTATGGCAAGGATCTCCTCACATTCTTTTTTTTACTCGAAAATTCACTTTGTGAAAAGATTAAACCAGATTAAGCCAGAACTTTGCGAAAACATTTAGAATACTGCATAAAATTGCATTAGAATATGTATCAAAACAAAACAAAAGAAAAGGTTATTCTTATAAGTACCTAGACCAACAATATTTATGTGAGGAATAAATAAGAAAAGGTTTTCCTTCCATAAGTATCTGCCAACCTTGTTTATGTGGACTACCTTATTGACGTGATCAAAACGCAAAGAGAATTTAAGTATGTAAGTGTTATCAAAAATTAGGTGCACACACCAATAAAATATGTATACATATCGAAGTAAGGCAAAGTCATCAAAAAAGTAGGACGAGACAAGAATGAGAATAACGTAATTTAGAAAACCTTTGGAAAGAAGATAACATGGATGAGTCGGTTAGCCAAAAATAATAAGTGTACAAAGGCACTGAAAATATGATGGGTGAAAGAGATGTGGAAGATAGATCAGAAAAAAGTATTGGTGGAGAAGGAACATTCATAGAAGTAGAAGAAAACCACATAACAATGAAAAAAAAAAGAATCAATTCAATGATAAACTGCCTTTTATTATCCATAACCAAAAGTAAAAGACTGAAAGAACTGAAAAAAGAAATTATCGAACAAGATTTATTTTTCAATCTTTGAGATTTTCAAGTTTTTGAAATTACAGTTAGTTATTTTGGAAGAACCTTAAAGCCTCAACGAATTAAAACAAACAAAATTTGAATGAATCGGAATAAAAAAAAAGTAATGGCGCCCGATCTCATACTGAATCTAAAAGTAACGAGAACTTTGACTCAGGCGTGTTTTTTTCTAAATTTAAAACGCTGATTCATTACTAATTTTCTCTCTGTAAGACTGACATAATCACGGTAGTTTTATTAAAAAATTCAGGTTCTAGATTCATTTTAAAACAAATTAAAATGCCTCTAATTTTTCAAAGAACGTTGATTAACATTTAACATTTTCAATTACCAAAGTCCTATCCGAGATTAAATTTTCACGGACGATTTGTTTGGGGATTGAGAAAAGGCGAAGAAAAAAGATTCCGACTCGGAAAGCCAAATAACGTCGCACATTTGGAAGCGATCCATGTCAATTATGTCTTCAATCAACCGATTTACACTTGGCATTAGTTCACAAATTCATGACTGCAGAATGTGCGCCATGTTTTCTTTTTATAGCGGAGCTTAATTGTTGGAAAAATTTTAGAATGCAAATGCGAAAGTGAAGCGGATTTGTTTTATGTGCTTTTGCGAAAGCCCCTGCCAAATGGTAAGGCGAAAAAAGCATTATTTTATGCTGTTCTCCTTAATTATTTTTATTTGATATTCGATTAGTTTTTTATTTTTTCGTTTAGACGTGAAATCTAACATTCCAAGTACAAGGGAAATAATATGAACATAAAATAAAAGTAGTTCAAGAAGGCTGGAAAAGGAGGAGCTCTAGAGTGAATATGAAAATAAGAAGAAAACAAAATGAAAACTCAAGATAATCAAATGATGAAAACGCAAAGATAACAATAGATAATTACAAAAAAGATGAAAATAGCTTAGCGAGTCTACTGAAGCGAAACAAATGCCAAACGACTTATAATATACTTGTAAAATCAATCTTTGGCAAAACTGGTAGAAAAAATGAACATAGGTACATGTGCCGAAAAGATAAATCAAAACAGACATAATTATATTACATTGTACAAAAATAATAAACAAAAAAAAAATAAATAAAATAAGATATAATGAGAACATGAGAAGCAAAACAAATGCCTGTAGAAGATATAGACTTGGAGAAAAAAAAAGAAAAAAGAGAAGAAACAAAAAGAAATGAAAGGATGGGGGAATTGAACTGGAAAAGAGGAAAGTCAATAGATGGGTTTCGAGGAACTGACAGGACGTGGAAGGAAGCTTATCGGAATTGGTGGAGGCATTTGTCTTACAAACTAGAGAAACACAGAAAACTTACTTCGAAGGAATTGTTATAAATCCTAACTTGGTTCAAGTCGAGAAAAACCTATCTCTCCCATGAAACTTCTTATAGCAAGAAAGGATTAGAACTCAATCTATAGTTGCCCAACTAAGCATCAGAATTGTTGCCATAGAACACAAACCCTTCAGCTATTCAATAACTTAAAAATAGTTACATTTCCACAAAATATTCCCTTAACTACTTCAGGTCCAAAAGTTGAAATTGTATCTTTTTTTCTTATCCTTTCTGATTTTTCGTTTCATGTGGTGCTTTCATTTTTATACACATTCAGTACTTATTGTATTAGGAATAAGTTGGCAAATCAGAATTTCGGTCAACTTAGAGTCTATTGTAACAATCCTGACCATCCCAGGCGCAGGTTAGAGATTATTGCTCGCCGCGTTGTACGTCCTTGTATGGACATTTCGATAATAGTGAGTTCTAATTGGTTAATCACATTTACGATCACTTGGCGTCATATTCCTCCGTTTGTTACAAGGCGGCATTACTTGTTCAACGTTGGTGATGTTGTGTCGTGTGTTTGTTAAGGTTTCGCTAAAAGTTTAGGAAAACTTATCGGAATTATTTGCATCATTCAACGAGACTTTTTTTTTATAGAGGTTTGGAGAATCTTCACGGAATCCAGTATCAGATGTGTTGGATTCGCCCTGTCTTTATCGCCTATTTCTTAGGTCCATGACAAGGGCGCCTTTAAACTAAACTCCTTATCCTCTCTTGCAGCTGCTAATTCCTGGAATCCGCCGTTAAGCATTGCATCAGGACTTTCGCACTGTCCGGTGTTGTGTCTGGGTAAACGGATGTCGCTTTTGGCAGAAGTTGACGGCGGTTCAGTCGCTTGAGGTGTCGGGTCAAAAGCATGGGGCACTAGTATCCGAGATGAGTTGTGGGTAGCCATCGTTTGAGGTGTCGGACCCCGTGTGTGGAAACCTAGTATCCGAGACGACAACCGATGCAGACCACATGCCGTTTACCCTTAAAACTAACCTGTCTAGCTGCCCTATCCCATACACGCGGGTATACGTGTTTGGGTAGTGGATGCTGGGGTTAGTACGAGATATGTGGTAGAGATTCGCGTAAGCGTTCTCGACGGTTACTCATCAAACGTAGCTAGGGAAACCTTGCTGACATGAGTTCTAGGGGTGCGGGGGGAGCCCACCGGTCCCGGCTGCTGGTCCCTCTCATTGGCGTTGGTCTCCTAGTGGCAGTGTCACAGCTGGTGGACAGTGGGAAGACCGTGCCGGACGGGATCCTCGCTGCCATTTCTCAAGGGAGATGAGCTGACGCCTGGGTGCCCTAGGTTCGGTGTTGTGTAGTTCCCTCTAGGTAATAGTGGTTTTTTTCATATCCTTGGTTTGTTTTTCATTGTGCTTGCCTTTTACTGTAGGACAATAAGCCTTCTTAGCTCTATTTCATCTCGGGCCTCGGTTTGCATAATCGTCCTTAGCATGTCTGTTACACAGTTCCAGTGCCTTTCACTTTTTAATAGGATTTCCGCTACATTTTCAGTGAAGACTATAGTTCCGCATTTCCTATAGGCTTCCTCACGTGTGTTTCTCCATCTACTGCAGTCAAAAACTGTATGCTCTGGCGTGTCTATCTCCTGACAGACATTGCTTGGGAGCTTTCTAATTTTATTCAAGAAACTGGCGAATATCCCGTGCCCTGTTATGGCTTGAATGGTGAGTGATAATTCAACGAGACTAGGAAAGATTTCTTTTACCCTGCAAAGGCCTGGTTTTATGAAATCCAGGTAATTCTAGACCAACAATGGCTTGACGCTATCTTGATTATTAATTACGTGTTAATACAGGCTTTTCGCGTACGCTTGGTGTACGTTTTCGTGTAGATTTCTTATACGTTCTGGTACTTTCGCTCTTGCCGACCTTTGCATTTGGATATTCGTCTGGTGGAATACTCACTTGGCCCTCGGTTAATTAATCGACCTTCTTGGAAACAGTTGTGATGTCGACGCAGTTTCGTTACTATTGTTCCGTCAATGTCCTGAAGACCCGCCAGAAAGTATAAACGACCTTCGACCTACAGGACACACTTTTGGATTGCGTGAGTTTGTACAGCATTTCTTTATTAACTGCTTCGTTACGCTGCATTTTTTAAAAGAGCGAATTTTCGACCGATCTTGCTTTTTAATTAACTGATATTATTTTGCTTGTAATAATTGTGAGGTGATTTGGATTTGAAATGTCGAATACAGTGTTTAGTTTTAAATTGTACACACGGGTACAAATTTTGAATCATTTCAGTTGTAGTGTATTCGGCGACCTTCTGTCGTATAGGTATATGTACTCTGTTTGACCCAACGTAATTTTTCTGTGCAACTTGATTAAAGCAGTTTATAGTAACTACTTATGTTTTTCTTTGTACTGCGGATTTCAGCGTGCAAGTGAGTAAAGTAAAATCTTCTGCATTTATTGCGAAAACTATTGCGAATGCGAGGTACCTTGGGAACAATATTTCCCAATAACTTATTCAGCTGGGTAATTTTTCATCCTGGCGTCCATATTACATCTTTAAAAACCACGTCAATCTCCATTCAGCTTCCTGGGGCAACAGCTGACGAAAAGCAACGCAAACTTGCCACCTAGTTAAGAGTAAGTAAAACGGGAGTAATTGATTTTAGAGTTTCGGCGGTAGCAGTTTATTACTTTATATTTTGTTTTTCTTAACGCCTGTGTAATACAGGTCCAGTATTTTTCAATTGGCCGCAGTTCTAGGCAATTCGGTCGTGGTCTTTTGGTACAAAAATTATTCGTTACCAATTTTTGATACCATTGGCATAGTGACATGCAACCAAATCGGGCCAAAAGGAGTGTATGGCATCTTACAAATAGCAGTAAACATTCCCTCAAGGAGAAGCTTCGGCTACGTTTACCAGACTAACATTTTTCTAGATACTTTTTGATATTTTTTTAATATTTTTTTCAGTTTAAATTTATCTTTTTACACATGTTTCGTCATTCACTATGAGACATTCAAATTTTGTTAAAAAAATTGGTATATAACTTTCTTGTGTGTGTTTTTGCGTACAGTTTTGTTTTTCGTCCCTATTTGGAGCCTTTTGGTCTTTCATGATGACGATGCACCTACCAATTTTTTTCCGACATGTTTAAAATATTCCGCTACACTTTTCTCCGTCTTCTTACATACTGGACCCAAACTTGACCTTCTACGTATCATTAAACTTTCTTGGAAGTTTGCAACCATTGATTTTCCAATAACTCGGTACGACGTCATTGGATATTCTGTTCCTATGAGCACATTCTTTTTACGTGATGCGTATTGCTTGGAACTCATCTTCTGCACCAATTGACTATTTTACGGAACAATTTCTTTCTCAGACTATCTTAAAGGCTGTTTTAGCCTATTTCTTGTACAAGATTTGGTTCAATTTCTTACACAATTTAATTTGTGCAGTAATTTGTAGCCGAATTTAAATTGGATTAAAAACTATCTGGAAAAACAGAACATGTTCGATAGAATATGTTCTATTTTTTTTTTAAATCGTATCTGCAGCCCAAAAATTTCTTGTTCTAAATTTTTATTGTAGAAATTGGACAAAATCTTGTACAAGATTTGCCTATTTTTAGCCTATTGGCTAGTCTATAACGGCCTCTAGATGATTGAATGCAATCATACGATTGAATGTAAATGAAAGGAAACAAGATCTATTAATTTTGAAACCAAACGATTTATTTACGTTAACAAATGTTGTATACATCGTGGTCTCGTCGCTTTGATCTTAGACTTTAATTTTTTTAATATAAATTAGATCACGCAATATGTTTGTATTGCAACATAAGGTATTTATGATTCAGCGATAGAATTTAAGCGATTCAAGTTTGTTGGCCAAATTTCAAAGTGAGTACTCAGGCATTCCTCTAATTCTTAAAATTCCCTAGCAAAAAAAGAAATTTCTGAAATATTCTCCGAATAATTTAAAAAATATTACATAATTTTTTTACCTATAGCTTTGTTACAATTGTAAATTTTTTCAAATTGTTAGTCCAACGGAATTACTTCGATGAGTCAAGACACTGTCAATTTTTAATTGCCACTTAAATCTTTGCTAAAGCAAATTTATTTATACAAATACGCATTGTACATACATACATAAAAAATGGTGCGTCATTCCTCCAGGCGGTGAAAGAAATAGGATTATGAATTGTATCTGGCAGACGTTTTTCAAAAAAAAAACTATAAATATCGTAAGTCTTTAGTAAGTAAGTATTTAGATGGGCAGTAGAGAACGTTGTCATTTTCATACGTTTATTCTTAAAGACAGGAAATGACGAGAAAATAGAACAATCTTTTAAATTATTGCACACTTTTTTAAACAGTACGTTACGTGGCGTCTCAGTTCAATGGTTTCTTGTCGTAAATTTAAAAGATTCGCGAAATGAATTTTAAGACTTTCAAGTCGAAATTTATTATTGTTTTTTAAACTATAGATTAAAAGGATCGTTTTTTATCATCATATTCATAAAGTCTGGGTGAAGTTATTCTAGAGTTTAGGCCATTCGTCAGTCTAAAAAAAAAGGAACGGAAGGATTACGAATTGTTTCTGGAAAACGTCTTTCAAACACTATAAATATTATAAGTCGAATACAAAAGAACTTTATATTTTGCACATACAATCACTCTCGGACAGGAAATGAAGGAAAGCAATTTTCCCAGTAATTGGAAATTTGTTTTAGAAATAAAACGTTCATTATAAAGCAGAAAGGTTCATAAGTACTGGATTGATGAAGATATACATAGTAAGCTCTAGTATTAGGGAGCTTTGCATTTCAAAGGTGTGTGAAGAAGCATTTGCTTGATATACTCGTACGTTTATGTTGAAAATAATTTGCAAATACTTGGGTAAATTTACGATATATACTAAAACGTTTCTTTATGTGATTGTTTCCTTCCACATACCAAATATTTTCAGTGGCCAAAAGGAATCAATAAATAATTCTCTCGTTAAAACATTTTCAATATGTTAGGTTTCAAGCCTGAAAAATATATAAACACATAATATTCAACGTTTTATTTCGTTTGGGACTGAAGATAATCAAAAAAAGGTTGCTTTCAGTCAGTAGGTATCATCTGTTTTTGCTGAAAAAGCTGAATTTCTACAGAATTACGTATTTATTTACGCGCGCTCGAAAGACTTTCAAGGTTTTATTTATTATACCGGGACGTTAGAAATGCGAATTATTTTTAGCAGAAGCATATACATTTTAGTTGAGTAAACATATCGGCTTCCTCGCGAGCTTATTTACGTGTAAGATTTCCAGCAAAAGCGTTACAATATTTAATTAAAGATACGAACGAAATCCGATAAATAATAATTTGTATTTGGGTTTCGGGCGCAATGAGTCAAAAAATCGAGCAAACACTCCATACAAACAGTATCCTAGAAGCGTTTTAGTAACACTAAGTTCACATTTTTGCCAGGTTATTAGAGCGCATCGTTTGCCAACCTGCACGACGAGTTAGTCACGAGATGTATTTTGGGAACTGTGCTATTTTATTTATATTTCGGACAGAATCTGTATCTCATGTGTTTCGACAATTCTCGCGGAAAAATGAAAGCAAAAATATTTCTTTTATGAAGTCACGCCGCCACTTACCACCTTGTGTTTATTTGCTCTTTTTCTTTTTGAAATTTATCTGATTGAAAACAACATCTGACAGGCAGAAACTAGCATTATACGCTCGCTAATGTGAAGTTCACTTTGAAGTACTGCTGTGTTTAGTATTATACACTTAATTGGCGTTAAAATAATGATGTTTATAAATGGCTTACATAAATATAAGCAGTGGTAATGTATACTGTATAAAAATGTTTGTAGTTCTAGTTTAAGTGGGTAGGATCCATCATATTTTCTTCGTATAGTCTTAAGAGGTACGATTCCATCACTGGAAACAAATTGCATGCAATTAACTCTCTGAAATTATATAACAAGTTGAATCACTTAAACAGAAGATTCTAATTTCGCACAAGTAGAAACATGCTTTCCTAAAATTTGAGTTTCAAATGGGAGACATTTTGCGATGCCAGATAATGTTACTCTTCGCATTATTATCCCCTTTTTAAAGCAGAAGAAACATTTTGTTATTTTCGTAGGTTGACATATAACTTTGGGATATGTGGCGACTTTTGTGTCTTTTCTTGAAATTATTATCTTCAGATTACTGTCTTTCTTTTAAACGATTTCCTTGTTGATAAGGCAAAATTATCTCAAAAAGTGAGCTTATAAATTATTATAACAGAGACAGGTACCAGATTATTATGGATATGAAATAAACGTATATTTTCATGTGGCGATCGTTTTTCTATTGCTACTCTTGAACTGCTTGTTAAGAAACTTGAAGTTCTTGCACCCATCCACTGTTGCTAATGTATTTGTAGTCATCGGCATTGTGATGTCCTTATACTCTTCCATCAAAAGATATACCAAGAACCACATCAAGAAACCACGTGGACTACTGGAATCAGTTATCGTTGTATTCGGAACTGCTCTTTTTCTTTTCAAGAAAATGGATTTTTATTTATTTTATATTTTATATTTTATTTTTCATTCATTTTACTTATTCTTCATTACCTATCTGAAATAGGGAGAGGCCATCAAAAGCTAAAATAATCACTTCTGTAGCCTTACGCGTTACAGTTCCACATTCCAGTTGAAGTAATATGGATCAATTCAAACATCTCATTTGGATGGAGTTTGTTTTCAGGACTCGTTCTACTTACGTTTGCTTTGGCTGAAGCTGTACCACATTTGAACCTCTTCATCCCACTGGCAGGAGCTTGTAATGCACCGCCCCAATTAGACGTAATTATTGACAATTATTGATAAGTAAACAATAAAGAATATGTATCAACAAAACCACACTTAAGATTTATTGCTAAAGGAATGCCTGTCTAGACCGTTTATCTAGGGTTCCGAGAAAGTCACCCGATGTTCGACCCCCGCTGTGCATGCACTCAACAATACTACCTGCTTACGGGGTTGCTCGGACACTAAAGGTTAATCCTACAAATGGGGTGAAGGCTGAATGACTTTTATGGAACTCGTTCAGTACTGAAGTTAATTTTAATATTATCTAATTGTTGTGATACCTTGGTTCTTTGTTTGGTGGAGCAGTATAATAACTCGTTACGACAAGGAATTTGTAAATTTAATCATGAAACGCAACAATTAGATTTAATTAATTATTTATTAAAAAAGAAAAAAGGGAAAACTCCTTGTCTCCGCCTCTGTGGGATCGGAGACCTTGAGCGAAAACACTGTTGTTGAAATCAGTACAAATAAACAACAATTGCAATTCTCAGAAAGTACAACGTAATTCGTTTAACAGATTTCACTTTCGAGTATCGGCGCGATCTAATTTCTTTCAATTCACACCGTTGATGGTATGATGTTTACACAGATGTTGTTGGAGAGCTCTGCTACTCACTTAGATTAATAATTAATTGAGTTTCAAATGAGTTCGAGTCTTGGTAGAGTGTTCGTCACTCTGATAGTATTCAAAGACTTGTTCGATTTAATAAATCAACGCACAAAGTGTCTCAGTGGGACTACGGTGTACTTAATTAATGGAGATAATTAATGAATTGATCAGATGTTTTGGCGAAGTATGTGATACAAATGCCGCCTTCAGCGATCAATTTGCAAGCAAATCAGGCCTCCCGTGGGAGGAGCTGTTTTAACCCTATCTCTAGCTAACCTGATTAATAGGTGCGTGTAGTGAGCCAAAACTATCTTCTACTCCGTCACCTGAGCGAATTAATGCTTTCTGTTTGAGGGCGTTGATTGAACCCTATGCCTTCGTATCGAGGACCGCTCTTTCGCCGGCTACCCTAGCTAAATAATTTAAAGCGCAATGAATCCGCTTTGACTGTCTTATTCGCACTCCACTATGGGTGGTTATGGCGTTTAACAGTCTCTAGGCAATCGCTTCTAATTAACCGACAAATCTCTCGGCAAAGACACCGTTTGACCTCCCACATATACAGGGTGTAAAAACCCTTGTCAAGAAAATGGCCAGGAATGTATTTCAAATTGTTTGGTTTCCAATTTGACTGAGAGAATTCCACTAGGGTAGAATGATTTCTAAAGTACACTGTATTTAAAGCCCAGGTAGACGTAGGAAGTAGGAAATTGTCGTTGATTGATTAAATTACAGAATTTGCCTACTAGTTACGAATGCTGACCAATCAATTTTTACAAGATGAAAGTTGCTAGTGCGTTTTAATACTCGCTGTAGAGTAACTAAAAATAGTTGATTAAATTTATCTCATTGTAATAGTCCTATGAAACGTACTGACGACTCTTTAGCCTGATTAATGCCAAACAAATTATCTCTGCGCAGTTATTACCACCAAAGGTGCTCTGAAGGAAACAAATAAATGTCAATTACCTAAGCCGTATAATCCTTTCACTCGCACTGCACACTGGATTTAAGAAACACTCGCGTCGCGTCGCGGCGCCCACGTGTATGGTTTTAATTGACTTTCGTATCACTAAATTTAAACCGGACCGGAATAAATGATTTAACAAACAACAAGGAAAATATAAAAATACAAATTTGAATAAAGACTACAAGCGCCTAAGGATAATCACAATCAAGACAAATTGGAATTCAACTCGACCCTTCTCGCTAGAGTTTCAATCTTATCTGCCGTATCTTCCCGTTCCCGCTTCCCACGAAAATAATTACAGCACACCCTCTCGTAATTGCAGCAAAATCCTGAAATCCATGCGACCAATGGCAACCGCAGCCTTAAGTTCACACGCCCGCCTCTCACAGATGCCAAAATGTATCAAGAGGTACTCTATTAACTCATCGGAATGTTCGCTGTTCGTAGGTCTTAAATGAAACCCCTATAAATTTTACTATTCAAGTGTGTAAGTTGATATTTTTAAAGTATCCGCTGTCTGACTGAAACGAGACGCTTCAACTCGCAATGTAACTCGATATCTTCGACCACTTGGTCCGCTCGTCTGCAATTTTGACGCGGCAATGTATACAAAAATTTAGAAAAACAATTTAAAACGTCAAATGGATTTGTTTATGGTGCCTGCGTGGCACCATTTCTTCGAGTATCGCACGTTTCGAAACAGCACAGATAAACAAACCACTTCGACTTACGCGTAATGGATATGGCTTTTCCGCTAGCGTACAAGCATCTGTGATTTCTGCGTGACCAGATTTGTACACACATGGGAAATACTAAGATACGGTTTGGACAGATTTACGGCTTTCTGTGTGGTCCAACATTAATTGAAGGGACGCACGTCAATTTGCTGCTTATCGCTTGGAAAAAATTACACAGGATACGGACCGGTGTTTGCTATTGAAATAACACATGCAACAAAAGTTTTATTTTGAAAGCAAATTTAGCGACCGCTTCAAGTTATATGTAGCACAGTTTTGGCTCCTGTTTCTTCCTCCAAGCACAGAACTGGCGATTACCTGGAGTACATCGGATATGAGCCCATGGATTTGAATAGAGAAAGTCATCATTAAATTCTTGGGTCTAATAGGATGTGTTACCGGTACAGCTGATAGCTTTCGACTTGCAGGAATGTTAAAATAAATATTCGTCATTTGCTACCGGAGGTATTGGGCTTTGATTAATTTAACCACAACTTCTATTTGTATTCTATTATTAATCAATCTTTATTCTACTTATGGTTAGGCAAAGTTCGCTGTTTCTATAAAGTACAAGCAACTTTCGGAAATAGTAAGAATCTTCATGCTTCTTCTGATTTTGATTCAAGATATGGCATATTTTGTACGAGTTACAAAATTTCATAATGAGACCATTTTGCATTCGTTTGCATCTATGAATACGTTTAAGTTTTATTTCCAAATTCCTTCTATTAAGGAAACGTACCAACAGTTACGCCTACTTAGAAATTTCATATTTATATTTATACATTTCATATTACACATGATTGCTGGGATATAACCAGAATGAGGAGCTAAAGTCTAGTTTTCATTAATCGTGGTAAATGCATGGGCAACAATAAAAAAGGAGCATCCCTCGTTCTAAATTTAAACCAGCACCGACGAAGTAGGATCTCAGGAGATTCTTCAACACTCAAAGACCGTTGCTCCACCAAAACGCAATTCCATGGGATGTCAGAGAAGAGGTTTCAACATACATTTGAGGCCACAAACTGTCACAAAGTAACAACATAATTAAAAAAGAAAACGAGGAACTCAAAACAAGATATATTTGACTACCAACTTGAGACGATTAAATTAAAGAAACCATACATAGCCCGAGGTATAGAAATACAACACTGACTTGGCTCCCAACGTGGAGCAATTAAAAATTGCAAACAACCACACCATCACTTTAATATGTTCCCTTTTTAATGGGACAGTTAAGTTTCGTACCATAAGATCTTTAGGATCCCGTATGTCTTGCAATTGACGATTTAGTCCCGTAAAGCTTATGGTGTACAACGCTACCCATCGGCATTAAGTTCCATTCCATTGACCATTCCATCCAACATTGACCACACTTTTCGTTAGTTTGTTATCTTTGAGGCTCGTGAACTTGCAGCCCTGCAAATAGGGCAAGAGTCTTCTTCTTTACACCCGAATAAATGTAAGTCGTTTTGAGATAAGCATGGCAACTGGTACTTAGGGATGAAATAGCAAAATAAGTGTAATGTCAAGTTTTCATCCACAAAAAAATTGTCAACTTGCTTCTTACGCATAGTTGGTCTGACAGACGGATGTAAATATTAAATATGCAAATATTTCGTATATCCAAAACTCCTGCCATATACATTTCACTTTGCTTGCACAAATTTCATTGTAGAGCCAGATAACTGTCCGTGGTTCGTAAATTTTAACAAGATAATTAAATTAGCCCGATAAGCAAACGTGCCAAACACTGAAAAGCTAATGACAATCGTCCAGGTTTAATGCATTTCTCATGCGAGAGCCAAAACTATAACATAGTTTTTACGACGGAAAGTTGCGAAATAATTCCAGTAAAATTGGACTATTGATTGCAATACTAATTTTCTCTTTCGGTTGGTGAAATGAAAATCAAACATTTTGGTACCTATAAAAACAAAAATACAAATGAATTATTAAGCTGTTATCATTAAACGTTGACACCTTCTTAGTGATCATCTTCATACTCCTTAGAGTATTTTCAGTTAGGTCTTTTAATTGATCTACAATGTGAATATCAAAAATAATGAGAGAAAGTTTTGTTTAGAAGTGTGGTTGTGGCTTAGTGGAAATAATTTAATCTCTTTTGTTAACCAACAGTTCTTTCACCTTGTGATGCGCCCACTAATTGCTGGGTGATTAATTAATCTTGACAAGTAAACAGACTATAAATTTAGGTACGCAAATAATAAATATATGTCAACAGAAACACGATTAAGGTTTATAGCTAGGAGTACCGGCCGAGTCTTTACCTGCTTACGGCTAGTCGGCTCTAACAGTTCAATCCTCCAGATGTTATTACCGGGTGAGTGACCTTACGGAATTCGTTAATTTTCTAAGCTTATCTAATTAGGACTCAATCGTCGGATTTAAAAAAAAGGTAAACTCCTCGTTCCCGCCTCTAAGGGATCGGGTACAGTGAGCGAAAACCCTTGTGGTTACAATCAATATAAATAATCAAAAAGTCAAAACTTACGATTTTCAAAAAATACAGCGTGATTCGCTTAACAGTTTTCACCTTCGGGTATCGGCGTGATCTCTTTACTTCCGATTCACACCGTTGGTGGTATATGTTACACAGATGTTTTACTAGAGAGTTCAACTCCTGACTTATCAATAATTAATTGAGTTTCAAATGTTCAAGTCTTAGTACAGCGTCTGTAACTCTACCGGTATTCAAAGACTTGTTCGATTCAATAAACCAACGCACAAAGTGCCTCTGTTGCGCGACGGTGTACCTAATTAACGGAGTTAATTAATGAATAAATCAGATGTTTTGGGCGAAGTACATGATACCTGTCGCCTTCAGCGATCAATCTGCAGGTAAATCAGTAGCAATCACCAGTTTTTCACGGACTCCCTTTGGGAGGTGTTGTATTAACCCTATCTCTAATCAGCCTAATTAATGGACACGTGCAGTGAGCCGAACTATTGTTGCTCCACTGTCCCGAGCTTTAATGTTATTTTGATAGCGGTGCTTTTACCCGATGTCTGGCCTATACAGGACTCTCTTTTTGGTCGCTCGTTCGTCGTCTAACTAGCTAATCAATTTAAAAACGCAAGGTCCCAGATCGACTGTTTTTGGCACTACACTATGGGTGTTTATGGCCGTTCAGTCTCGCGGTAATTGCTTCTAATTAACCGACAAATCTCTCAGCCAAGACAACAGTTTAAGAATACAAAGTAGAATAAAGACTACAAGTGCCAAAAAAAAACTGCGAGGTCAAACTAAAAATTTAACTCGACCGCTTCCGTCTAAGCTTCCATGCTATCTGCCCTTCCTCCGCGTTTTTCTTAACACGAAACCAATCAAATAACCGTCCCTCGGATTTGCAGCGAAAATTCAAAAATCACCTCGGCCAATCGAAACTCTACTCTTACGTTCACACGCCCGCCTACCACAGATGCCATATGTACCAAGATATACTCTATCAACTCCTCGGACTTTCTTAAGTGGCAGTCCTATAAATTACTATTCAAGTGTGGAAGTTTTAAAGCCCCCGTTATCTGCCTGAAACGAGACAGACTTCAGCTCGATACCTTCGGCCACATGGCCCGCTAGCCTGCAATTTGACCCGGTAATGCATGTGAGAATTGAAAAACGCTTTAAAACGCCAAAATAGATTTGTTTATGATGTCTGCCCATCCCTCTGGCTTTCGCTTGACGCCTGCAATCACTGTGTGGCGATATTAGTACATGTGCACGAAAATGACGGATAAGTTACTGGACAGATTTACAACTTGACCGTTCAAAAGAAACAGAATCCCCGAATTCTTGACCACTCGCATAAAGCCCTGCTGCAAGCCCGTAGGAATATGAACATGTGTTTATAGAAATTAGACACGCAATAAATTGCTTTTTATTTTTAAAACAAATTATTGAAACGTTTCGACCTTCAGCTATACCGTTAGGGTGTTTCCACTTCTTCCAAGTCTTTTAATTCATTACAATATATTTGTCCAAGTACAATAAGAGAAAGTTCAGAAAACTGGATCTGGATTTGAATCTGGGTTTTCTAACAAATGTACCAACAAATTGAAGAACCTAAATAGAAAATTTATAATTCGGTTCAGCAGAGAAATAATTTTAAGGGCCAGTCCAGAGATAGTAGAATTCGATATAGAAAAGAACCCAGAATTATTTTAATATACATCCTAATTATTGCCAAACCATCTGAGGAGGATATACAATATTGAATTTGATCTGCGGCGCTTCTTAAAAACTTACGAGAACCTATGTAATAATTTGTCGTGTCCATTCCCCCCTCAGAAACGTCTAAATATAGAAGAATTAAGAAGCAAAGGAAGCTTGTGGTCTTCTGGTCTTCTTAAGTATTCATGTGCTCATTTTGGGCATACCTGGTTACCACTTAGAGTTAGATAGGTATTTTTAAAGATAACAATGGAAACTAGATAGAGGAAGTCATTATTTATTAATAAAGTCTGAACAACTTCCAGTGAAGTAACTTTATCTGTGATATTTAGGAAAAGCACCACTACAACGTGATATTGATAAAAACCGTAATAAGGACCTAATTTCCTTGAAATTTTGCCATTGATTTGAAAGACCTATCCATTCTACAAAACGATTCCTGTAAGAAACAATTTAATCTTCTTCCAATGGATTTTGGAACATCTTAGTTTTTATTTCTTTTATTAATTTTTTCAATATCAGACATACTTTGCCTATCGTTTTCAACTCAACTCTCAACTTCCTCAACATTTAACAGTTCCAGCAGTACATTGAACAATAGAAAGCATATATACTTCAATTTTAAACCAAATTGATCCAAATATTTACGGAATTTACAACGTGTACATTAAATTAATAAACCCAGTTTTTAAAAGCTACGTGAGAGCTTTTAAAAGCCTACGCCATCGTCACTCTACAACCAAACACTCTGTAAATTCTTCACTTCGGTGCGGGTTTGATTCGCGCAATAAAAATTTACTGCCTTCGTCTCGCTTTTGAATCGATTCCAAGGCGTGTAACTTTTTTACACGCATCGGCTGCGGAGCTAGAGAAATAATGAGGCATTAAAAATATCACAACGACAGTGCCAATGCCAAAACGATACGAATTTTGGCAAAAGCTCGGAAACTGTAACACCGGAATGCGCATGATTAAATCGTGTGAATCACACGAATTTCTCAGAAGTGACACGGCCCTATAATATTTGCGTAATTTTGGGCTATCTGTTCACTCGATCGTTGCATTAATTTAATGATGTTTCATATTCAATGATACTTTGAATAACTTTCATAAAGTAAGCTGAGACTAAACAATATGTAGGTACTCTTGTTTTCTGTCTTTTTCTTTACATCTAGGCCAACTCAAGCAAGGAAAAAAGTTGATTTAATTTTTGACTTCTGTTTTTTTTTACTTCTTCCAGTAGTCATTTGGTATCCGAAATTATACAAACTTCCAGCTTCTATTTTGAGATTTTTCAGAAGTAACGTCAGTAGCATCCGAGTACTTAGCAAGCAGATAAACAGAATTAGTGTCGACAGGTCGTTTATTTTATTGAATGTCTCGCGGTTGGATCGCTCCCGAAATACATCGGAAATTCGGGCCTTGTTAGATCACCCAATTTATTTATGACTGCACTTCGACACTTTGAGAAAACAATGAACCTAGACGGACCGGACGTGACGTCGACAAAATTATATAATTTGATTGCATGCCCTCCGGGTCAAAGTCTGTACGCAAAAATTCCCGGAGCGGAAACATCTTTCACGATCCCTAGTATAAACGGTTTGGAGTACGTGCAGTTTTATCGAAGAAATGTGCAGAAGACGTGAAGCCGGTCAAAGGAGAAGGTCTATTTGTGAATCGGGCGAACGTAAAACGCGTGGTCTGCTTAATGTTGCCCAGGCTTAACGGCGCTCCGGATAAATAAACAAATTCGCGAGAATATAAATGCGTAAAGTAAATTATTTACGATAAATCTCTTCAATTATAACTGCGGTGGGCACGGATGGAAATAAAAAACACGTCGAGTTGCTTTTCGCCTTGGAAATTACAATGGAAAAGTTTTCCGAAACGAAAAATTATGTGCCACCTGTTTTCAAACTTTCATAATGAATGAGAAGCATAAATATTTCGATGCCTACAATTTACAAAATTTTCTTGTTGATTGCCGGGCGTTTAAATGTAAAAAAAATCAAGAATTTTAAATGTAGCTTCCCGTGTTATTGCATCATTGTATTCTTTTTTTTTCTAACGTTTCGTTTTTTTTTTTTAATCAAAGTAAACCTCGTAATGGAGTTAAATTTTAAATTGAAGAATTGGAAAAATTAAACTCAAATCTCCTCCATTTAAAAGATCATCTGTAGGCTGAAAAATTTTTCAAGAAAGTTAGGAATGCAGCAACTTACCGAAACATGTAGGTAACAAATGAAAAACTTCATATTAACTTTAGAAAAAAATACATATGTATTAGATTTTTGAAAAACTATTTACATTACATAAATTGGCGCTCAATGTGGGGCTCGAATACTACATTCTCACATTTGCATTACATTAATTGGCGCTCAACATGGGGCCCATTTGAAACATACAAATACAAGTCAGAAAAGAAATAAAAAATTGGCAGAAAGAAAGACAAGATCAATAAGAACCAGGGGAGAAGAGTTAGGGAAAATACCAGCGGAAAGAGAAGAAACAATGCAGACAAATACAAAAACTGACACAAAACAAGAAAGAGAAGAGATAAAAAACATATTAGCCGTAATGATGGAAGAAATAAAAAGGAACAGTGAAGACATGGAACAAAAATTAGAACAAAACAATACGAAATTAGAACAGATGATACAAAAATTAGAACAAAACTACGCAGAAATTAGACAAAGTAAGATAAAAAATAATAGAGAATGTAGACAAGAAGATGGAAGAAAATAAAATAAATAAACGCAAATGGAAACGCAAAGTAGATGGTGCTTGGTTATACACATCATTTAGTCGTCATGTTGAGTCAACAAGAACTAGATACAGAGAGATGAACAGATTTTCTTGGAGAAAATGGGCTCTTTGGGCTCTGGAGATGTACACGACCAAACTACTAGAAGCTGTCTGATCCCTATGCCTTGCCACGGACATTTTTTATGTGGTTCTTGCATAGGTCATTTCGATTACGTAGTTTTCCACATGTATGCCAGTTTCTCGTATGCCGGCTTTATCAATGCAACTGCAATTCTTCGAATTTGCAAAGGTCAATCATGTCTCATCTCGGCCAAGGCGTTTGATAAAGCGGGCCGCTGTTATGCTTATTTACATAATCTTTAGGTGGGCGAATTTTCCGCGGTCGCGTTGTATTGAATTTAACTTACGTACTGAGCTTAATAATTGCGCAATGCTTGGTTTCTTACACACGGAATAATCTGCTTCAGGTGATTTGCATACATTTGTCAAGTAAATATTTTGTAGTTCGTATTTCACGGCGTCGGGTGTTGACCTAAAAATGGAGTTGACGTGAAAGGTCAAGTTCACGATCGATGTTACGCCGCCGGCGCCGTGCCTACCATAAAACTGTTATTCAATGCGACACATATAAAATATAAGTTAAATAACAAGTGTAAAAATAATAAATAATGAAACAAAAATTTTTATATACATTTAACTCGGCGGTAATCAAAGTGCTCGGTAATCAAATCGCCAGGTTTGGACGGCGTTTTTCCCGTCCTCCTCCAATGGGGACTGGAAACAATTCTACCCTACCTGATACGTATTCTTAAAGGGTGTATCGCTTGGAGATACATCCCTAAGAACTGGAGGGAAATAAAAGTGGTATTTATACCAAAACCAGGACGAAAAGACTACTCTCTCGCAAAATCCTATCGCCCAATTAGTCTCACATCCTTCTTTTTGAAGACTTTGGAGAGACTATGCGACAGGCTCATGAGAGAGGAAGTTACAGTCAACAAACCTCTACACTACAACCAACATGCCTACTTAGCAGGCAAATCTACAGAATCCGCCCTACATTCTGTAACCGGGCGGATAGAAAAGGCCATAAACAACAATCCCTCAAAGACGAAAATGATTCTGTTCACAAAAAAGAGAAAAGTCGAAATCCGTAGAGTTCCTAAACTTTTCCAAACGGAACTAACCTTTTCAGATGAAGTCAAATATCTGGGAGTCATTTTTGACCGGAAACTGAATTGGGGTAAACATGTTAATGTAAAAGTGGCAAAAGCGTGTGTCGCCTTTTGGCAGTGTCGCCGTGCGATGGGCGGACTTTGGGGACCATTACCAAAAGCCGCCCTATGGCTGTACACTGCCGTTATAAGGCCCATGCTCTGCTACGGAGCGTTGGTCTGGTGGCCCAGAACCAGACTATCGACAACAGCATCGGAGCTTTCGCACGTACAAAGACTTGCATGTCTGAATGCTACCGGCGCGTTGAAATCCACCCCTACCGCCGCCTTAGAGGCCATCCTTGGTCTCCCTCCACTGGATATATATGTGGAGGAGATGGCACTGGGATCAGCCCTGAGACTGCGGGCAAAAAAGGTGTGGAATAATAATAACAAAAGTATTGGAGGTAGGCACCACCTCATTCTGGAGGAGGCTCTACAAGAGACTCCTCTTTTTGGGGCGACAGTTGACTCCCTCCCACCTACATATATATTCAGGAAGCACTTCAGCGTTCTCTTGAATACTGACGATGCACCCAAACCCGATATATCCATCTTCACTGATGGATCTAAGACCTTAAAAGGAACAGGCGCAGGAATTTTCTCCGATGACCTAGACCTTCATATAAGCATAGCACTCGGCCAACTGACAACTGTTTTTCAAGCAGAACTAGTTGCCATCACAGAAGGTGCAAGAGCAATTCTGGATCGAGACATTCAGAACAAAATCATTAGAATAGCTAGCGATAGTAGAGCGGCATTATTGGCTCTAAACAGCAACAAAATATCCTTAGGGATAACATTCCAATGCCACAGCACATTAGAACAAGTGGCAAAACATAACACCCTGCAACTCACTTGGGTTAAAGGACACTCTGGAACATTTGGCAATGAGCAGGCAGATGAACTAGCTAGACAGGGAGCCGGGCAACCCTTTTGGGGCCCCGAACCGGCCATAATGCCGTCATCAAGTCTGTTCAATGCCTTACTGAAACAGAGATCTCAGAATCGACATATCGATAGATGGGCAAAGCTAAACAAGTGTCGCCAAGCGAAAGAGGCTATAACGGCCCCATCGCTTAAACTGACACGATTCTGTATGCAACTACCCAGGAAAAGACTACGTTTATTCGTAGGAATACTCTCGGGCCACTGCAAATTGAACAAGCATATGCATCGCATAGGACTAACAGACAGCCCAATTTGTAGAGGTTGTAATCTAGAGGAAGAAACGGTTGAGCATATCCTTTGTGATTGCCCAGCACTTGCCTCAATCAGAGGTTCCATGTTAGGGGATTTCTGGCCTGACATGGCTGGAATTCGCAGTGCCCCTCCGTCAGACGTTCTCGGCTTCATCGAAAGAGTGGGATGGCTCGAGGAACGCTGACAGTTAAACACTGCTGAACATGGGGGTAGTACAATGGGCCCAAATTGTGGCCTAAGTGCATGTGGATTTTCATTCACCCCCCACACCAAATCCAGAATCCAGAAGTGCTCGGCGGTAGACTCTCCTCGCCGAAAATCATCTGGGGTCTTGCAAAGTAACAACTAAGGGGTTCACTCCTGGTAGAGTTCGATGGCAATCCGACGATAAACGAAAGGATGGTCTATTGATGTTGCTGGCTTCTTCGTGCTCATTGCAGGAATTTCTTCAGGACATCTCGTCTAAGTCAACGTTCCTTGCTTCTTCTCCCCATTACTGGTCTTGATGGCGTCGATGGTAGTATGGTAAGTGGATGTTGCTTGACGAGTTTCTGCTCAAGCAGTGGTATGGTATGTACTGCCCGACGGCCGATCAGCGCCGGCCGCACGAGAGCTGGGCTTGCACGAGGGTCGGTCACCGCCAAAGCAGGCGCGTGTTGCACGAGGATCGCGGCCGGTCAGCACTAAGGTGGTTGAGTGTTCTGACAAAATGCTGCATGAGAAGACACTGAACTGGAACGGCTCGCGTTCTCGCTTTCGTGGGGGTGAACTCTGCTTCATTGGCCTGAATGCATACTCGAAACAATGACGAGCAGAGCGAAATCTTGTTCGTCAAGGGGTAGTCTCTGGTGGTTGTCTTAACGATCAAATTAGGGTTGCGATCCTATTTGTTGGCCAAAGTAGAAACGAATGCGGTTTCGCTTTAATTCGTCAAGAACAATACCAGCTTCCTGTGAAATGTCCTTGTTAGTTTTTAACCATAATTTTTAAGAAAAACTATTCAAGGAAAAAGTAAAGAATTGACATTACACACAAAAACTAATAGAACTCGTTTGTGTATAGATTTAAATAAACTTTATGTCACTGAAAAAAAATTCTAACATGGAGTACGGCCCTGTGTTGTCAGGAATATATTGTGTCAAGTCAAAACACATGTTGATGTGGATTATCTCTGATTTTTTTATTGCGAAGTCGATGACATCAGCATAAAGCACATACATCGACTGAGTCCCATCATTATTAATAATTCGGTAAATTTGGCGGAGTGCGTAAGAAACCGACTGGTTCCTCTGATATTTATTTATAAATCACGATGTGTAATAATATTTGTGTAGAGAGAAATAGAGAACAGTCATGAATCGAAGGGGTTTTCGAAGAGACGGTACGATTTGCCTTGGTGGCTTCGTGTCAAGCGCCGACCGTGAAATAATTGAGCCAAGCAGGAATAGCTACGAATAGATTCATTCTCTTTTACTACACATCGTACAACGTGCCGACCTCGTCCTTCTCTTTCTGGCGTACGTTAAAAAAATATGTGCGTCTCAGACAATTGAGGGAGTACGGCTGTCGTTCCCTCTCCTCTCCTGAAGCCATTGTACCACCACCTTATTAAGCCAGGAATGCCTTCAGCTCATTTCACTCAGCAGGATAAAAGAGCCGATCACTTGTTCGTAACCTCAATTCGTTTTTCGATTACGTGACCGTGATTTTCGTTTCCGTCAAAACGACGAAAAGCAGATGCTTGATAAAATACTGGTACTTGAGTCGGTTTACTTCCGTTCGTGATTCACCTTGTTATCAGAATACATTCCTGAACGTAACTTCATCTGTTTTGAATAACTAACTCACTGTGAAAAGATTATTTCTGGGAATTATTTTCAAGTCTGCGCTTTATAAAACATTCTGTAGTACATGGATTTGGATTTATTAATACATTGGAAGTGTGCACAAAATGTGCATGTTGGTTGAGTCAACAAAGGAGAAAATACAATGAAGTAACCAAAGACAGTAGCGAAGTGTGGAAATACGTGACGCGCGAGCCGTACAATTTCCTCGACTTCGTTTTAACTGCACCTATATGTATTTTACGTCAAGATTTGGTCGTACACAAATCGGTTTCCTATTTGTATGGTACAATTTCAATTTCTTTTGATATTTGTCACGTAAATTACGATTTAAATAAAAAAGGAACGGAATATAATCGAAATACTTTAATATTAATTTAGCAGGTTTGTGTTACAGGTAATATTGATTTGAATTTAAATATTTCGTCAGACAACCAAACGAGCACATGTGTGTACCGCGTGATATCATTCCTGTCTTAATTTTTTTGTAGTTTTCTTCAAATTAACTCATGCAAATTAAATCAAATCATACGTCATACACTTAAGTAATTTAAAAACCAGTTTACAATGTGTTTTTCCTTACATTATGTAAATATTCCAGTAACACTAACATTCTCTGTTGACTTTACGTATTTGCACAAATAAATCCGGCCATCCTAGTGAAATTACTTTCAAATACATTAAAAATATTGACGCGATTTAATATAGCAAGCAAAATAAATCCCGAACTTTCCAATCTTAATATTTTTCTTCGATGAAATTACGCTCGTCGTAAATTTTTTTCCGGTGCTGTGAGACGATGTCGTCGATGAGTTTCTTGTCGTTCAAATACAGTTCGACGTTGTTGTTTTCGGTTTCGATTTTTGGCAAGTTGTCGTTGGTGACGTCAACATGCACTTTCTCGTTTTTCTTTGCGATGACCATCCGGTACACGTGTTCCAAAGAACTGATTGCGCCCAACACGGAAATGCCCAATAGGAACCCGAGGGAACCGCCCAAATCCGCCAGGAAGAGGTTCCAGTCGTAGCCTATGATCTCCTCCATGCTCGTGACCAGATTGGACGAGAAGGAAATCAAAAATCTACTAACGGGGAGCTCGACGTCTTTTCTGGCTCGGATGTACGGGGTGTAGACCCTTAAGTTGCAGCTTCTGGGGCAGTAGCACGCCGACGAATGAGCACTGTAATTTCTGAAAAATTTTTGTAATAGTAATTTATCAATTTGAAATTTACGATCGGTTCTATTAAAATATATTGAATTTGAAAAGATTTCTGAAAAAGATAATCAAATTCAACTTGAATTCCAAATGTGATGACATTTCTTATAAATGAGGACGAGGGCCAATTACCCACAATAGAATGAGTCTTACGAATATACAGAAATTAATCTCCATCCTTATTCCAAGAAAAATTTTAACTGAAACGGTTTCGTTGGGGTCGAGACTCTAGAGTGACCCAAAAATAACTCGACCAATGGAAAGAAGATTGGCGACATGATTAGATGAAATAGAAAGAATGAATGTGACTTTCATTTTATTCGCAGAGAAATGGAAATGGGCCGGGATTCCAAACAGTAATCAATTCGACCAATCGAGAGAAGATTGGAGACATGATTAAAAGAAATGTGAAAGGATGTGTCTTTCATTTTATTAAATAATAAAGAACTCGTTGACCTTTATAAAGAACCAGTAATAACCAGAATTATCAAAGCGCAAAGGATACGATAGTTTGATCATATACTAATTAAGAAAGAAGGATGCATTATTTGGAAGGTGACGGATAAGAGAAGAGGAAGTCCGAGAGTTGAATGGAAACGACGAGTAGAGGAAGACTTAAAGTAAATAAGATGCAGAAGATGGAAGAAGACCTCCAAAAATAGGAAGAAGTGGAAAAAAGTTTTCATAGCCTTGGTTCTGTTTAGGTATACATCGCTGCACATACACACCATTTGACCCTCGACCAAAATATAGTTTGAACAAATTTTTCGAATTTGAACAAAATTACGTACATGTTATATTCGTCGATTAATTTTCTCATTTGTTGGCGCGTGTTGCAAGAGGGTAAACCAGAATTAGGAACCCAAGGGGCACTGCATCCTACTAGGTTTGTGATTGATCTGTGGAGGCATTCTCGCCGACACTGAAACGTTAAGACATAGATTTCGATAATTGCGGAAGCAAAACCCTCACCCTGGATTTACTGTAGGTCAAACTGTTGTCGCATCTGTAATTATTCGTGGGTAGTTGTGAATATACTTGGAGCCTTAAATTCACCCTGATTTCTTCGCCTGCTTCCACGTAAATGTAATCCATGAAGCTATCGCAGTTGTCTAAGTCACCTGAAATTATATGCTAATATCTAATCTAATTCATCATGTTGAAGGACACTCGTATCAAAATCCTTAAAAATGGATTTAGAATAAAGGAGGTCAATCTCCTCTTACCAGAATAAACGTCTCTCCGATCATGTATATGTATGTGAAAGCCAGATGTCGAGATGCCGCTTTGAGTAACTTGCCTCACCATGTCCGTGTGGCTCATGTACAAGAAGTAGCCGATACTGTTCCACCTGGTCAACTCGTTCTTCGGGGTTAACGTAAAACATCGGCCGTGCTCCAGCAAAAAGAACGATTCCACCGTAACATCTAAAAAGCAAGTCCTGCCAGTTAGCCAGTCTAGAAAATCGATACCTACCAGTAATGTACTGGTCGAAACCATAGAATGGTAGGACTTCCGTTAGAGTGTACGTGGCCTCTTCAAAGAACTCGTCAACTGTGAAGTTTTCGAATCTAAAATGCTCCCAGGAGTTGGAAAATCTTGGATCGCCGAGTAAAAGGCCATATTTCTGAAGGCAGAATGAGTTTAAAGCACAAGAGGAGAAGAAGAAATTGAAAATGAAAACCACAGAATTAAAAACAAATAAACTGAATATAAAAACTTATGTATTATCTGATTCTACCCTTTTTCTCGCGGAAACATAAAATCATCGGAAATTGTGGACATTAATAACAAAAGAATTCGATGATACTACTATCATCTTTTAATTTGGAGGCTTTCATGTCATTTTCCATATTTTTTATGGTTTCTGGTTATACCGTGTCACAATTCTTCTTTCTGACTTTCTGTTCCAACGTATCCGGAGCAGTGAGAATAACAGCAGCAGTAGCAACCACGTGGAAGTTCTTTTGTAAGAAAGGATGAGATGTCAGCAGAAAGAAGAGTTGGGGTGTAATCGGGAAGCCAAAAGAAGATCCTATTGCTAAGTTGATCCCGATTAAGTCACCTTCGGAATATGCAATTCGCATCTTCGAATTTTATAAATAGTCTATTTTTTACGCTGACTGCAGTGATACGTCGCGTTTACAATATAAATACGGCCCTGTATATCGAACTTGCATAACATTTTATGTTTAATTATAGGACATTGATTCTAAATAGTTTAACCATGTCCTGTACACGTGTAACTTCATTGTTTCGATTAGTGAAACATATTGTAGTGTGACGCATCGTTACAACTAACTAAAAGTGAAAAGACTTCTACGTACAGCATATACTGAGGTCTTGAATGGTGGTATTCTGCAAACCGTTAATGCTGGATAAATTAGAGTTTCGTTCAGGTGAAAGCTGTAGTGTGTCGAAACCGGTGGTCTTATGATTTTACGAAAGCATTCTGAAAGCTAAAAGTACACTTGATCATCAAGAAACTTCAGCAAAGATAATAGTTGTACTTACTTGATAGAAGGCGATACAAAGTATAATGACCATTAGTATCAGCCTCAGTAGCTGCGTGGGTTCAGAAAGGCATTTCCTCCACTGAACGAAGCCCATAATTTTCTTCTTTGCAAATTTCGCGTTAATACGCAAAACCGAGCATGTAATGCTGTTCTTATCGTTCAGCGTTAATATGTGGGAAGGATTGACATGTTGCTTGTAAATTGTCGAGGTATATTAAGGGCCATATAATTTATTGGTGTTTTAATAATCAGTTTCATCTTTGATTAACAACCATGTTTTTATGACCTGTTTTGTTATTACTGGACAAATTATTGAGTTGTCTACATAACATTTTTTTTTATAACATACGAGTATTTTTTTTTCACAGTAAGTCATAGTCAAGTCATGATTTCTCATTTGAATCAATCCATATTTAATATATGTATGTGTTTAGATGCAGTTAGTAACAATAACAAGCACCATTTTGAAAAATATATATAAATATTTAAGTTGTTGGTGGTTTATATTATATAGAAAACTTGTGCCAAAAGAAAAATGTGAATACGCCTTTCTCCTTTTCCATTAGTTATTACATCCTCAGTATCAAATTGAACTAATGAGCTACGAGTTTATTATTTGTAACGTGTGGTGTTACTCTTGGAGTAATAATATCTTGTTTACCGTGAAAATTATTACCTTGTGATTTATCACTTATACATAGTGAAGCAAAACAGCGCGCAGCATAAAAAAATACTTTATTAAAACGTCACACGTAACAACCTTGAACATAATACAACGTGTATTAATAAATAAATAATAAAAGAACAGATCGCCTTACCTATTATTAACATATTTGAACAGAGCGCTGCGGAAAGTATTTACACAATACTGCTAAACATAACAACTTAGAACGACATAAATATTATAATACATGGAATTTAACTAGAAAATTAAGATATGTACAAGCAAAAAAAAAACAAGTAACGCCTGTACAGCGTTAATTTGAATTTACTGACATTTGTCGGACACATCTCTAAACCTTGGCTTGTGGTCGCGAAATTGTTTTGATTCACGGTAATTCATTTAAATTGCAAAATGTAAGTCGCGGCAATGGCAGGTGTGATACAACGTTAATTACCATTACGCAAAAAAAATTAAATCGACAAGAAAAAATTGATGAAATTAATAGATAGAATAAATTGTAAGAAACATTTGATAATTAATTTAATCATTACATGAATTGCATATAAAATTTATATTTTAATATAATTAATTTAATTTAATTAATCGTATTGAAAAGAAACTAATCAAACACGAACACGATCTGAATCAACAAAAGCATCAAAATGTGGATAACATGCTTCAAATTTAGGACGGTTTGGTTGGAAAGCTCAAAGTTAAGAAGGATGAGTCGCTTATGGAGAACGAAAGTCTTCATAAATACTCAGAGGAAGGAAATACGACAGCTTCTGTTAGACAAAAAATAAGGACTAAAACAGAAGACGGAAATGATACAGGTTTTAGTCGGTAATGTAGATAATGGCGTAAGCTGGTGAAAATGACCAAAGAAATGCATAGATAAAAACGTTTTAAACAACAAGACACTGTCGATACAATAGAAAAAGGTTTAGAATTTTGGACGGAAAGCCCAAACCGAAGAAGGATGAGTTGCTTATTGAAAAGGAGAGTCTTCATAAATACTCAGAGGAAATATAACACGAAAGAAGAACTAAAATAGAAAACGAAAATGATACAAGATTTCACTGGTAATGTAGATATGGAAAAGAAAATTAAAGAGTTGGAAAGGACCTTATCAGAAATGATTTAAAAACGTTTAAAGCAACAAGTCACTGACGATTTTCGACGGAAAGCAAACCTAAGAAGGATGAGTCACTTATGGAGAACAATAGTTTTCATAAATTCTCAGAACAAATACAACAGTTGCTATTAGACACGAAAGAAGAACTAAAACGGAAAACTACAACGATAAAAATTTCATTGGTAATGTAGACATGAAGAACTGGAGAAGATTTGGATAGTACCTTATCAGAAAAGAATTAGAAACGTTTTAAACATGATACTGTCGATACAAAGGAAAAAGAGTTACAATTTACTAAGGCACACATAATTCAAATAGCAGAAATGTAGATACAGTACGAAATTGGTATGCTTCTGCTAAATGTTAATGTAAATACGAGAAAACCAGTAAAAAAATGTTTTCTTAGATTTCACACTTATTTGTCATCGACGTATGTATTTGTAATTATTTAGGAATCAGAAATGTGTATGTTTGTAATTTGTTTGTAATTATTAAAAATAGAAATGAAACGTACTTGGAAGAACAATAAAGGTACTTCAGGAGTACAACAAGAAATCTAAAAAGAGTATACAGAAGTCTATTCAGGTAAAGTTTTGGTCCTTCTTACTGTAGAATAAGGCACAAGTTATCACGATTCAGCAAGTATAGAGGAGTTAAAACGGAGAAGAGCACATACATACAAAGTGTCGCAAAATAAGAGTTCACACTTCGCAATTGTTGCTCAACATATTGGCCTCAAATTATTTTCTTCTCTCTCACACTTGCATTACCCTACGACTGTATTATCATACGCAATACATTTTTCATATTTTGTATTTTGATTTGCTGAAAGACAAAGAATCAAAACAAAATTTATGTATACACTAAACAACGAAGAAACCAAGTTTTAGAGGCAACAAATGTTTAAACTTGCGCAAACTTCCAAATTCCAATCATACCACATACAATGTCCCAAATTCACCTCCGCAGTCTATTTACAAGATATACAACTGACTTAAAACCAAAAGCAATAACGAGTGCACTAACGCAAAACACGAAATACTTTGCGCCCCTGACTGACTGTCTTTAACGGGGCTGCTTTCTTGTGGTGGCCTGATGCGATTGGTGAGGTTGGGTGAAACTACCAGCTTTGAATCGCACGCAGTTCCTCGGATGGCATCTGCGACGGGAGCCGTTAAAATGCGAAAATTAACCTCGTCCTCGTCAAGGCGTGAGTACATGAAAATCGGAAGCTTATCAGATAAAGCCCAAAGGTTTCCTTCGCTGTCCACTTTGATGTCATTGGGAAAGACCATGGTGACGTTGCTCATGTAAATCCGGCCCTGCGATTGCATCGTGTACGAGGGGTTACTCGTCTTCCAACAGGCAATCGCGTTCAAATTCACTAGGGCATAAAATAACACGCCAGTTTTCTGATCCAAGAAGGAAACGCTGCTTTGCGCATTTGGCCCTCGACTCCCCAAAATTCTAAACTCCCGAAAATTGCTCTTCCTTAAAGTCTCGTTTCTTAGGTACTTGGTGTTAACGGAAAATTCATTTGTACTCGTCATCGGATGGAAGTATAGAGTGCTGTACCCTTCAGTGTCAGGGGAAGACAGAGCTAAACCAAAAACCCCATCGGTCCATTGGAAACTGATTCCAGACACGTTCATTTCACCAGCTAGAGGATCTATGTGGAAATAGTGATGTGTCACCTGCCAACTCCTGTTTTCCTTCCAGGAATAAACAACGACGGCGGGCGCGCCTAAATCCCCCAAGTACGCGAAAGTGTTTTCGCAGTCGTGGTCTTCGACGGCGATGTTCGCGAAAAAGCTGTCTTGTTTAATTTGGGACTTCGGGATTTCGTATCTGCGTAAAAGGGCGTCATTGTGTAGGTCGTAGATTAACAGTTGCGAGTTGGAATATTTTTTCGTGTCGCCCAGGAGATCCGCCAGGCCGGTATCGATGATCCATAGTCGACCACACTTATCTGCTCTTATCCTGAAGGGAGAAACTATTTCGGGAGGACCACTTCCCGGCGTTTGGGGCAGAGAATGTGCCTCCCAATTTGGGAATGGGTGAAGTTTTGGTGAGTCCATGGGATCTGGAAAAAACATAAAATGTCTTAGAAAATCAAAATCAAAATTGCAATTTTTGATAAGACAAGTACTCTAAGAAAGTTTTAGAGAAGACAAAACAAAAATTGTAAAGTTATAAGTTTTCGCTGTTACAAAAAAAAAAAAAAAATAAAGAAATTAGAAGAGATTAGAACAAGTCTGACTTGTTCTTATGATGTCCAAATACCCATTTGACGTGTTTCTCTTCTTTCTCAGACCTCGCGTTTTTTACTTTCGGGAAAACTAAATGTTCTTTAGTTACGCTCTTTTCAGGTGATTCCTATTCTCTTTGAAATATTTAATTGGCCAACTTTTAGAGTGTTCCATGGGGTCCAATAACTCTTGAAAATTGAATTTCTTTCTGATCTTTCAGCTCAGTTCGGACGTCAACCTTTTTTCTTTCGCAGAGATTAAATTCGCTATGTTTAGTATTTGGCGTTGTTTATGGTTGCCCCATTTAATTGCCATTAAAAGGAGAAAAAAATTTTTCTTTCTTTACCAGTTTCATGCAGCGTCAACGGTCTTCTGCTCACAATCTTTTTAAGGGCGTCATTATAGACTCAACTTGGACGACGTTCTAAAATGATTCTTTTCTCATTTTTCTTCCATCTGGCAAAGTTGGTTTTCTGAATTTTTAAATTGAAGCAAGTTATTTCAAAAACTGAACGCATGTGAAATACGATTTTCGTAACGGTAATGATGGGTAAATGTAATTTGACATAACACCAATAATAATAATAATGTAACACCATTGAAATAACGCAGGTACGTATTTATGTACGTTTTCTTTTAATTTTATTATAACAAATATGGATTGCCCTTGACAAAGTATTCATTTCAGTTAAGGTAAAAGAAAAACTCTGCCAATATAGTTCGCCAGCTCATAATAATTAATTGCATGATTCATTGTCGTACTTAATTCGAATCGGCCATGCCATTAAATCACTGGACCATGAAACCGATTAATAAATTAGAACGTTACGCGTATTTAACTATGCTAGTCGCTTTTTGTTCGCGCGCTGAAAGCACACCAGAATAGCGAACGAAGTCGCTGAAAAATTCCGGATTCCGGAAACGTCCGCGCGCACTTCCCGTACCGTTCGATTTTGCACGAAATAGAAAGTACCCTTCGACAATGACGACGCGGCGCGGCGTTGAGGTCGTTTCATTGTTTAGCTCTTAACGGGTATTAATTTACTTCTGCGTCCTTAGATGAATACAAAAGGTTGATTACTGTCGAGGTTCGCTTTTTGCTTAAGTATAATGCGCTTTAAAATGCGTGTACGCACACGGGTTTGTAATATTTACACGCCCGGATTTATGTTTATGAATTATTTATTATTCATCAGGACAATGAGAAAATTCTCTGAGCGTAGTTATTTGAAACATAGTGTACATTATACGCCTAAAATCAGTGATCACTGCATTTTGTCAGTTAAAATTAAAAATGACAACAAAATCAAAAAGGAAACGATAGAATACAGGTCTTTTAAACATTATTCAAAATTATTTACAGCATCGTCTAATTGGAATAGTAATACAAATAATGTCAATGTAATGTCCAATACACTAATTGGGAAAATTTCTGATATAATTAATGCAATGTGCCCCATAAAACAGAAAACAATCAATAGACCCCAAAATAAATGGATAACTAAACCAATTCTGGATAAAATGAAAGAAAGAGATATAAAATATAAAACTGCAGTTTTTACAAATTCTGAAGATTTATGGAAAGATTATAAATTACTAAGAAATGAAATTGTTTCCATGATACGTATACAGAAAGAAAATTATTTCAATGAAATCTTAGACAGAAACATTGGAAATACAACTCAGCTTTGGAAAAATCTCAAGAAGGTATTGCCCAACTCGGAACATAATGTTCCACATGTGATAAAATTTGAAAATAAACTAATATCTTGTGAAGTAAAAATCGCTAAAGAATTCAATAAGTACTTTATTAATAGCATACACATCATTGTTGAAAATATTCCTAAATTCAGAAATAATGAAACGATAATTCAAAATGTTAAATTCTTTAAAATATTTTCAGAATTTGAAATTATAACAATGTCGAATCTTAAAAAATATATAAAAAGGATTAAAAAATCATCAGGAGAGGAAAGTGGGATATCTGCAGAAATCCTACGAGATTCATTTGAAATTCTTGGAAATAACTTTCTAGACTTGGTGAATACATCACTAAGATACGGAGTTTTTCCAAAGGATTGGAAAACATCAATAATTACTCCAATTCCAAAAGTTCACAATACTTCATTGTGTGAAGAATTTCGTCCCATTAATACAGTGCCTGTGTATGAAAAACTATTAGAACTTGTGATTAAGGACCAACTGGTGGACTACTGTAATAAGAACTCAGTAATTGAACCAGTTCAATCTGGCTTCAGAGCTAATCACAATTGTGAAACTGCAATAATAAACATTTGTGATAAATGGTTAAAAGCTTTAGATTGTGGTGAAATAGTGATAGCTGTGTTTTTGGACTTTAAACGTGCTTTTGAAACGATTGACAGGAAATTACTTTTAGAAAAACTGTACAAGATGGGTCTGCGAAACAACGTGTTTAAGTGGTTTGAATCATATTTAACAGACAGAACACAAAAAGTTAAATTTAGAAACTATACCTCTGACATTTGTACAACAACCTACGGCGTACCACAAGGAACAGTATTAGGGCCATTATTATTCAATTTGTATGTAAATGATATGGTAAGCTCCATAAAAAACTGTAAATTAAATATGTTTGCCGATGATTCAATGATCTTCATAGCAGGAACAGATGTAAATTCTATGGTATGCAAGTTGAACGAGGATTTAAATAATTTGTATAAGTGGCTTTGTGATAATAACTTAAGTATAAATATTGATAAATCTAAATATATCGTTTTCGGATCTTCATACAAAATAAAGCAATTAGACATTAATACTTCAATTATTAAAATCAATAATATAACTTTAACCAGAGTTACTGAAATTAAATACTTAGGTGTCATGTTTGATGAACATTTAAATTTCAAAATGCATGCTAATTATATTAGAAATAAGTTATCCAAAAAAGTAAACTATTTAAGTAGAGTAGGTAAGCATTTAAGTTTTAGTATTAAGTATAAATTATATAAAGCAATTATCTCACCACATATTGAATTTTGCACTACTGTATTGTTCAATCTGTCGAAGAATCAACTTCAACAATTACAGAAAATTCAAAATCGAGCCATGCGGATAATATTAAAATGCAATAGATACACACCTGTTAATTTGATGATGCAAGTACTGAATTTTATGAACATATATCAGAGAATAATTTTTAAAACATTAATAATGGTTTTTAAAATTAAATTTAGGCAAGGTCCAGATTACTTACGTAGCGGAATAATGTTTATTAATGACATACATAACTACAAAACTAGAAGTAAACACAACTTTTATATAAGTAAGTGTAAGAAGACTAGAACACAAAGCAGTATCTATTTTAAAGGTTTCAGAATTTATAACGATTTGCCAATAAAAATTAAATCATGTGAAAATTTCAGACAATTTAAAAAATTAGCCTACAGCTATATTGTGAACAATTTTTAAAAATTTTTAATATTAGATTTAAGGTGCAATTATGATTTAGTTTAATGAAATAAATTAACAATTATATGTATGTACCTAATTAATTTTACGGATCATATATGTATATTTCTTATTGTATAGTAATAATTATTACTGTAATTATTATTATTATTATTATTGTAACTAATAGCAAATTGCTAAATAAATGACTTATTATTATTATTATTATTATTATTATTTTTTAATGCAAGGTACTGTTCATCTAAAGCCGGACTCAGACGACTGGTGTACTTGGCCAATATTTGTTAATGGCGTATACTTGCCATGCTGTGTGAGTGGTTTACTTGTACAATTATTTGTCACTGGTGAGTACTGGTCAATTTCCCATCGTCTGTCGGTAAAAATAGCACAAGTCAAAGGAATCACAATTATTGGTTAACTTGACAAGTTCATACTTGTAGTTGCGCTCACACGAGTTGTTAATATAATTGTGTATTGCTTTGCAACTACTATTCGTTCTGTATTGATAAGCGGATAGAAAAGGTAAAGTGTTTATTAATAATTATAAAAAAATTAAATGGAGTGGTCTAATGAAGTGGTTCTTGAATTTCTTGATTTTTTTACTTTTAAATAATATCCACAAATTAGTACTAAAAAGCTGCACAAGGGACAACATTTTCAGAATGACCGCTATCCATGATGGCCAGCACTCTTCTATCTATTCCGCCAACATTGTATAAATTCGCTGGCGTATTTTAAAAAAAAGTTGTACATGTCGTGTGAACGCCTTAAAACGCCGTAAAATGGTCTTTATGAGCTGGTACATTTGTCAAGTATGCCAATATTGGTATATTGGCCAAGTACACCAGTCGTCTGAGTGCGGCTTAAGGTATTTCCGAGAGAACAGAAAACCTCTACAGATTTGTTTATTTGTGTTAAGGCCGTTTTAGGCTACCCAATATCTTGTATAATATTTGATTCAATTTCTTAAACAATTTAATTTACGCAGTAAATTGAATCAAAATTTAAATTGAATCAAGAACTATCAGGAAAAATAGAATGTGTTCTACCTCCAAACCGTATCTGCATCCCAAAAATGTTTTGTTCTAAATATTTATTATAGAAATTGAACAACATCTTGTACAAGAAATAGGGTAGTCGAAAACGACCTTACGAATGAAAAATTAAAAAAAAAAAACACAGGCACACTTCATGAATTTTCAGCATTTCATTAAATACCCACATACGTCGTTGAAAATCTCGTTAAGTGACTTTTAAACGTATCTTGTATATGAAAACCTTGAGTATTGAAGGGCAAAGGAATGAGACAAACAAAGTAATAATCGTTTGTTTTCTTCATTAGAACATGCAGAGAATCATGATTTTGGTAAAGTGAAAAATTAATTCAAATGCGTGTAATTAAGAAGTTTTGAGTGTGCCAAAAAATAAATCTACGAAGCATGCCAAGTTTTTTTTTGCAGTTCTTGTCGAAAATAAATAAAGCATTTTAATAATAAGCATGAAAAGTAAAACTGAAATACATTTATTTTTCAATTCTATTAAATGAACAAGTTCACAAATTAATTTTCCTTTGGTATTTTTTTGTTTTGTTTTAGTGTTTTACTAAATAATTACCGTTATTCAGTTATAACTTATAACAGAATGAAACAAACGCAAAAAAACATCAACCGGAAACATGAATTTTAAATAACACAAGTATATTGATTATAATTAATCTACCGAAACTAACAATTTCCAAGGTAAACATCTTTTTGAATATAATCAAATGTTACACGTTCAGAATAAAATACATACAAGCAAAACCAAACGAAAAGAATTCGAACTCATTCGATTCGTTCAAAAGAAATTCGTTACTGTGTTAAATACTTAACTTCGCGTATCAGTAAGTAAACATTTCATTATTTTCATTTAGATTATTAATCATTTCGGATTACAGTAATAATTTTGAAGGCTAACACTTTTGGAGTAGTTTCTTTATCACATTTGACGTTTCATAAAGCAACCATTCACATATTTAATTTTTTTAAACGCGCATACATACAGGCTGTCCCAGAAACGCATATAAAGCTTCAGGTATTCCGCTATATTTCCTGAGTATAAAATTGCAAATAATATTTCCTTTGGCATCGTACTTTTCTTGTACGAAACCTCCAAAGATAGCGCTTTTAACAGAAAACTGCGAAGTAAAGCTGAAAACAGAATGGAAACTGTCATTAAATCAGTATAACGGAACATAATTAAAACGCACTTCAACGTCCCGCGATTGCTTTTTGTGTTACTGCAAAATAAATATTTAATTAAGGCTTTGCATTTACAACTACAAATGTATTTAGTCTAAAGCCCTTGTGTAAATCGAATTAACTGCATACCTACATAAGCAATGTTGCCAAGTTTAACTATTTTTTTTTTTTGCTCGATTGCTGAAATTATCAAACTTAGAGAGTTAATTTTTGCAATTTTGAGACCCTTATGGAATGTAGAAAAGAAATACTTGAAGCTTTATATTAATTTCTGGGACATCTTGTACATCTGTTGAATCACTATAAGTAAATAAAATCAATCATATCATCAAACAACATGTTATGTTAATTACCGACGTCTCCGTCGTATACTTCTATCTTCATAATACCAGGTAATAAAGTCTGATCATTAAATAAATCTAATAATTAACATCTCCTTAAATTAGTAATCGAATAAAATTTGTCAAGGAAATTGAAAAATAAGTCGTCAAGCGAGTCCTTTTAATTAAAGTAATCTAAAGTCTTATGAAATATAAATTATTATACTGATTGTTTCATTGAAACTTTAACTAACGTGAAGGCAGGCCCGAAGTAATGAAACTGGGCAGGCCAAACCTAAGCATAAACTTTAAAGTTGGAGAGGGTTGAGAAGCAAGTGAAGAGACTCAATATTCCAATTGCTATAATACGTACATACTTAAAAGCACCGAGACGGATAAAAACAAGCATAAAAGTATTGTGATTGAGATAAAAGGTCAAGAAAGACACCAATAACTTGCATTATCTACTTTAGACAATTGCTAGTGTACTAAAAGAAAAAATATTCTTCAACGTTTGAAGAGGGCGCGGCAATTGTTTTCAAAATAAAATCGATTATTACATGTCTATTTTCAAATAATAAACACATGGCCGGCTTCTCGGAGTTTGCAGCGGTATTTTGCGAGCGGTAGGCCGCCAACAATTCGAGGTGCCGCGTTTTTCCTTTCAGAGTTGACCACCCTCGGCTAGTTGTAAATCTGTCAGAATAACCTTTATCTGGGTATTTCGAAGTTCTGTACAAAATTTAGTCACGCTGAAATCGCAGTTACTTGTACGTTAGCGGAAAAACCATATCGAATTACTCTTAAGTTAGAGTGTGTTGTTTTTGTCCGTTTCTTTTCCAAAGCTCGCGCCTTCAAATCCACTATAGATGCACAGACGTCATAAAACAAATCTATCTGACGTTTAAATTGGTTTCTTAGATTTTGTACACTTCTGCGTTAAAATTGCAGGTAAATGGCCCATGTGTTTAAAGATATCAAATTACATTGCGGGCTTAGACCTTCGCTGGAGTCTGTTCCCTTCAGTCAGGCAACATATACTTTAAAAAATGTCAGCTTTAACACTTGAATAATATGGGGGCTTCATTTGCGACAGACAAACAGCGAGCATTTCCTGATAAGTTAATGGGGAGGATCTCTTGATACATTGTTGGGCATCTGGAATAGGCGTGCGTGTGAAAATAAATGCTACGACCATGATTGGTCGAAGTGGTTTCAGAATTTCGTTGCAAAGTCAGAGTGGGTGTGTTTTAATTGTTTTCGTGGAAGTACGGGACGGGAAGAAACGGACAGGTAGCATTGACGCTTTAACGAGAGCGGTCGAGTTCAATTCTAATTTGGCTTAGTTGTGTTTTTCCTTAAGAGCTTGTAGTCTTATTCATTTTATAGTTAAATCATTATTTAGGTACGGTTTGTTAAGAAGGGCAATTAAAAACAAACACGGGCGAGTGCTTTAATCCAAGTGAAACAGTGTGGATGAGAGACGGCTTAGACTGCTTAGGTAATTAACATTTATTTGTATTCCTTCAGCGCACCCTTGGTGGTAACAATTGCATAGGGATAATTTGATTTGCATTAATTAGTGACTAAAGGGCAGTCAGGTTCATATTGACGTTGCTTTTAGATAACTTACAAACTATTTTTGGTTACATTGCAGCGAGTATTAAAACTCACTGGTGACCCCCATCTTAGAAAAATTTATTGGTCATTGTTTCTTTAGTTATTAGACCAATTCTGTAATTTAATCAACCAACAACAATTAACTATTCCCCGCATCTACCAGGTAATTCCATACAGTGTACTTTTAGAAAACATTCTACCCGGGGGGATTTTCTCTGGCAAATTGGAAACACTAAAGGTTGTTTTTCGATTTGTACGGGGAAGTCGCCAATCCCAATCACTGACGTGAGGCAGTGCTTCCGAAATCACGTGTGCCAGCACAATTTAGCTCAGAAATCAAGACAATTAATTGGCATTACGAATTTCGTGGAATCACGAAACCTAACAATTTGAACTACATATTCCTAGCCATCTTCTTAACAAAGTTTCTTTCACACCCTGTATACGTGTGTGGGTCAAACTGTGGTCTTTGCGAGAGATTTGTCGGTTAATTAGAAGCGATTGCCTAGAGACTGCAATGCCAAAACCACCCATAGTGGAGTGCAAAAAACACTCAACTAATTTCTTGCGCTCTAAATTAATTAGCTAGGTTAGACGGCGAAAGAGCGACAGACAGAGGGTCCTGGAAAACAGGCAAGTGAGTAGAGAGTACTGCCCTCAAAGCAATTAATTAACGCTCTGGTGGCGGAGTAGAAGAAGTTCGGCTCACTACACGCCACCGTTATTAATCAGGCTAGCTAGAGATAGGTATCCAACACCTCCCACGGGAGTCCCTGAAAAACAGGTGACTGCTACTGATTTACTTGCCAATTGATCGCTAAAGGCGGCATTTGTATCACATACTTCTCCAAAACATCTGATTAATTCATTAATTAACTCTTATTAATTAAGTACACTGTGGTCCCACTGTGACACATTGTGCGTTGGTTTATTAAACGGGACAAGTCATTGCGTACGATCAGAAGTGACGAACACTTGTACCAAAACTCGAGTTAATTTGAAAATTCAATTAATTATTAATCTAATTAAGGAGCAGAGCTCTCCAACAAATATCTGTGTAGACATTATACCACCAACGGTGTGAATCGAAAGAAAATCGATCGCGCCGATATTCGAAGGTGAAAGTTGTTAAGAGATATTTTGTACTTTCTGAAAATCGTAATTTTTGTTTATTTGTATTGGTTTCAAACGCAAGGGTTTTTCGCTCACGATATCAGATCCCACAGAGGCTGATATCAGGAGTTTTTCCCATTTTCTTTGCAATAAATAAATAATTAATTAAAGCTAATTGTTGCGTTCTATTGTTTTAAGTGTCAAATTCCTTGTTCTAAAGAGTTATTTATTGCTTCACCAAGAGAAAGGGTTATCACGACGTAGTTTCCTATTCACGACGATCTCGAGCCATAACTAAAGGTATTATTCTTTATAGCGGGTTCTCTGGAGGGTCGTTCAACTGTACACAGAAAATCTAGGGCAGGTAGCAGTCTGACCCGTAGTGCAGATAATATTACTAACCAGCGGTGCGACCTTTCGGAAGTCACGGGACAGTTATTTAAATTGGCCATAAATCTTATGTGGGGTTTGTTTGTACATTTTTATTGCTTGTTTACTTATAAGTAATAGTCAATAAGCAAGGCTAATTAGTGGGCGCGTCACACGTTTTATGGTGGTGGAGAACACTTCTTTGAACAGAAAGGGCTAACAGAATTTGACTTGTCTATGGTCAAGATAAAAGTGCTGAAGAAGTTTCTGAATTAGCGACGCCGAATATCTGAAATAGAATTATTGAATCGGTCAAAGTAGAAAGGGTATATATCCACAGTGAATCCTATGAATATATGCCCATTCTGCATTGATCGATTCAATTGTTTGTAGTTTATATGCTCTGTAAAGCTAAAGCACAACATAAACAATGCAAATGTGAAATTTGAACCTTTTAAAGTGCAAGTGCCAAGGAATCTGAATCAGAATCTTTTTGGTTTGTATGGAAAGCTGAAAATCTACCAGAAGTTATCAACTTAAATGATAACATAATATACAATATATGTATAATATGATTCTTGAATAGGCTGACAAAAAATATTGACGAGAGAAGAATCTTCCCGTAACATGAAAAAAAAAACCTTTAAAATATTCTAAGCAATTTACAATTAATTAAAAATTTCTCTAAAATGTAGGTTACGCCAATGCATAAAACGACAACCAAAAGTTTACAACTTTAGAAGCGTCAATAAACGTTTATGGTGTTACGTAGAGAATCAGATTAATTAGGTCTGTTCGTTTGTTCTGCACTTTTCTACACTTTTGGCACCAACCGCTCCCGAGAGAATGAGATGCATTTGTATAGTTCGTTTGCTGCTCGTTTGTCTTATATTAATAATAATGGTAATGTTCAGACTTCGGCGTTTCTTAGGACATTTCACAGCTGGACTTGTTTTATCTCATGCGTACAAGTTTAAAAAACACAATAAAAAGGCGATGTATTTAAAAATATTTCCCGACTTCAATTGTTATACTGTGATGATAATTTAATATTACATTAAGGTCCCATCCGCTAGTGATATCATCGTCGTCGTGAGCCACGTAGTTTATGATGGCGGTGGCGGACAAAGACGTTGTGTTGATGTCGGAGAATATGACTCATAACCTTCATGTTTTAAAAACTCAATGTGTGCAAGAGATAAAACAAGTCCGGCTCTGAAATGTCCTAAAAAGTCCGAAGTCTGGTAATATGCAACAACTTTTGTAGAAGCCGTTGAACAATTCGATCTCTGAGAAAATACTAATATCGCTACGATCACTAAACTAGTTTTTAAATTTGCAATTTGGTTCTGTGTAGTTTATCCTGAAATTAAAAGATTTATTTACTTCAACTTCTGTTTACATTTAAGCAACTGATTCATTTTCGAAGTATCTGCTGTAGATGCGATTCACAATTTGTTAAATGCAAATTCATTCATGACGTTTAGTTTGAATCACCACGTACTATGCAAAAAGAATGTAAATATGAGCGCTTCCGCCCGATGACCTCACAACTATGGTTTGTATCGGCGGTAGTTTCTGTTTGACTATTTGATTAGAAATAGAATTTTACACAATCATTTAAACATTTAAAGAGACGAACCGCAGAGTGACATGAGTGATACTGATGACTGATGATGAATGACAAAATGTCATAAACAAATTTCCGTCCAACCGTATGACTGGTAAATTTGTTTTTTTTTTTTTGGGATGTTTGTGGCTAATATCTTTTTTTATTACGCATGTTCACCACGAAATAATAAGTATTTCGCTTACGCATTCAGTAGTTAGACCACTTAACCATATTTATGATTAATAAAATGTTATCTTCTTTCATGTAATCAAGTTTAAAACGGGTACTCAGAATTTTCAGTGGTACACTGAATCGTTTTATACAGAGTGCTTCGGAAGGAAAGGGAGAAGCAAAATAAGCTAATACGTTTAAAACCGATTTTCATCACTCAGTTACAGAGATAATTAAGGTTATGGAATGTTTAATTCGAAAAGAAAATGATGTAATTAACTGTTTCAGTTTATTAAAATTCTTCATTAGCTAAGCTTTACCAGAGAAAACTCACCGGACGATTGCAAATTGCGTATCAAATATTTGCTATTCAAACTAATTAACTTTCAAAATATTCCTGTTCTCTAACCTAATTAAAATTAAACAAACGATTCACGAGCGTTAAGTTCACGTAAATCACGTAAGTCATTGATTATTCAATTTCTTATACTGTACTATAACGTACAGGGTGATTCTTGAATAGACCGACAACAAAATGTTCGATGAATAGAATATAAAAATGTCATTGTAAAAACGAGTGGATTTACAAACGTCCTTATCGATGTTTACATGACGTAAGGCGATTATAAATTTTATGATGTACCGGGCAAAATCTCCACACTTCAGATCGCTTAGTGTCCTTGCTCTTGCAGAATTAAATAATTAGTCAAAAATTTACGTAGCGAATCGTGTTACTGTTCAGAACACTGCAAAAATGTTTTTAAACACAAAATTTATTACGTAGACTCATACAGGATTTAAGAATTTAATTGAAACAGAAGCTTACGCTAGGAAATTTAGTTAATTGATTCGTTTAGTTTAAGATCCCGACAATCTTATAATAGTTCGGTTTTTCCCTACATAAGTTGCTATCGGAAACAATTTATTTATTTGTTTATTCCGCCCCAGTGAGTTACATGGCCGAATCGAAAAGACCACTGCACTGATTCGCGACGTCTTCCAAATAAAATGTAACATAATATCAAAAATCAATCTACCAAGAGGACCAAGCGTTTTCAAATTAATTTTGAGCTTCGAATAATTCCTGCTTGTTTTCAAACTGGTGAAAAGATTTGCTGTGAATTAAGGATGAAAATTTCACTGTTGATTCCGAGAACTCTGAGAGTTAGTGCGAGATACTTGAAGAGTATGTATGTTGGTAATAACCAAGCGGCGGGGACTTGGTGGGATTGTTTGATTGAAGAGGTTTGGCTATAATAAGGATTTAAGAAGTTTCGTGACAAAAGGACTTTACAAGACGAGCTGGACACTTATTAAAGGACTAATAAGTTCTGACTTTGCAGGCTTATATCTCAAAAACAATTTATTTCTACATGCAGTGACGTAGGTAACTGCTAAAACAGCGTATATCTGTGCGTATATCTAAAATATCTGCATCCACAAATTAATTAATTAATTAAGGACGTATTCATGAGAAAGGAATAATTTACTCTAGGCTTAGTAGTTTTCGAGAAAATTGTGCTTGAAAATTACAACCAAAATCATGGAATGGCACTGGCAGTTACGTTGAATGAAAACTCATACATTTTACAGCTATATCTAATAAAGTTTTATTGTTTTATGTCTCAGTTTGAGACGTCCACATCGGTGCGATTGAGACCTCCACATTTCTACTATCGGCTGTAAATTTGTTATGTTTGAATGACGAACTAGTTCCCCCGATCCATAGCCCTTTAGTTAAAGTAAAGAATCAGTTAAAATGAAGCGTTTTACATTTCTGGAAGAAACTGATGCGTTTAAGCGATTCCTTGGAAATGTAACCGCCCGTCCTGCGATGATCTCCGAATATCTCCAGCAATTTAAGTACTGGTATAATTATATGTTTAATTCTTGTTTCTAAATAATTCAGTTAGTATGGCCTAGTACGGCCTAGACTAGACGAGCGTTTTTTTTTCCTTGCGTTAAGGCCGATTTAAACTACTACTTGGTTCAATTTCTACAATAAATATTTGGAACAAGAAAATTTTGAGCTGCAGGTAGATCACGTTTTATTTTTCCACGTAGTTTCTGATTTAATTTAAATTTTGATATAGTTTACTGCACAAATTAAATTGTTTGAGATATTGAACAAAATCTTGTACAATAGGGTAATGTAAAACGGCCTTAAGCTATAGCGTTTTTTTTTTTTGCAAAGAGAACGTCTACCTACTTTCAATGAAACAAAACGCAATACTTGTAGTTTAGGCCATACAAGTTCCCTTACTGCAGAACATTTAATAAATTTAAGCTCACTAATAAACATACGCACTTAGTTTATACGTATCTTGACAAACATCCATCGGTTGTAAATTCTGTGTTAATACCGTTTTAGACTTTTCTATTTCGTATTGCTCTCCTCGCGAATACTACGGGCTGTATAAAAAATATCTATTTTATTTTTCGGGACCAAGTGAGAACTACATACATCAACTTCCAGCAGGTCAGGGTCACGGTGCCCTAAACGACTAACAGTAAGCTGCGTATTCACTTGAGCATTTCCTTCGAATGAGCACCGAATGGGCAAAAGCTTAAATAGCACGGACGGCGAGCCGAGCGCACAACGAGCATGCAGCGAGGTGCTCGATCCGGTTCGCCTGTTGTCGGTGGCACGTGATCGGTTCGCACTCAGTGTGGACTAGTATTGCCAATTTGGTGGATTCTCCACTAGATCTGGTGGTTCGGAACCTTCGTTTAACGACAGATTTTCTCCTTTCGCGGTTAGTGGAATTTTTGGTGGTTCTCTTCCTGTAACTATTTCGCTTTATAAAAATTAAAGCTCATTTTTTAGTTTCTAAAGACTAACTTTTTCTTCTCGTAAGTATTTCAGTAATTTTTATAATAACGTATTTGTGTAGGCATTTTCGTTAATTAAGATTGGTACTCATGACAAACAAATTTACCAATGATCTGGTAGGTCGTAGATAGACAGTGCCTTATGTTTCCTGTATTCTTGATTTTCACGTGACTTAGAATGAGCAATGCTTTTGAACCGGGTGTATTTACCATCTCACTCTTAAGTTAATATCAATTCTTCTTTCTCTACAGGGAATCTGGCTACTTGTTAAATCTGTGAAATTTACAAATATGTTATTTTTGGTCACAAATGGTCACAAGTTACAACACAAAACACAACTCACAACAGTCACCAGTCACAGTCAGACTGTATCACGTAGACGTAATATGTGAGTAACATTATTCTTATATTGCACACTGCAGATTCGACAGTGCCAAGACGACAGTACACACAAAAATTTCGTAAAGTGTGGTTGAAAGATCCTGCTTTGAAAGACTGGCTGCGAGTTGTTAATTCAACAGATGATGAAGTTGCAAGGTGTTTTTATTGCAAGCAAATATTAAGAAACCACTATAATGATCTCAAGGCACATGCAGTGTGTAAAAAACACACACGTAACCAAACAATTATAATGGGAACAAAAGAAAATAAACAAGGAACAATTACTTTTAAAAAGGATCAAGATTTAATCCCAACCAAAGAAGCTGAGTGTAAATTAGCTTTATTTATTTCTGTACATTGTAGTATTATTTGTATAGATCATTTAAGCCCAACTTGCAAAAATTATTTTAAATGCGAGGCCAGTAACTATTTACAAATTCATAAAACTAAATGTACAGCCATTATTATTAATATACTGGGGCCTTACTTTAAAAATGATCTCGGAGATATGCCTTATAGTTTAATTCTAGATCAGTCTACAGACATAACAGTTCTGAAATATTTAGGTATTACCATAAAATATTTTAGCCTTAAATATAATCGAAGAGTAAATTCTTATTTAGATTTAGTTTATCTTGAGTCATGTGATGCTGAAGGCATTGTCAACGCCCTTTTAACTACATTAAAAAAGTATAATTTAAACATTTTAAATATGAGAGGCATTGGTACAGACAATGCCTCAGTAATGACTGGTGTAAATAATTGGGTATTTAAAAAATTGAAAAATTTGGTGCCACATTTAATTTTAGTGAGATGTACCTGCCACTCTTTACAGTTAGCAGTAAGTAGTGCAGCTAAAGACTTTCTACCCCGAAATTTAGAGTTTCTTATCAGAGAAACTTATTTCTGGCTTTCGCATTCTTCTTACAGACAAGCTGAATATAAAAATATTTATAATGTTATGAATGAAGGTCATAATCTTCTTAAAATAGTGCAATCCTGTAACACAAGATGGTTATCGATAGAATCGGCTGTTACTCGCATTTATGATCAATGGTATGAACTGAAGGCACATTTTGACATTGCCAGAGTTAAGGAAAAGTGTTTTAATGCCGAATTATTATACCTATAATATGTTCAGTGATGACATAAACTTTGTCTATTTAAGTTTCCTTAAGCCTACTTTGTCCGAGGTGCAGCGAGTTAATAAAGCATTCGAATCTCAAACAGCTGACCCCTCTAAATTATTTAAAGACTTATTAACACTTTTAAATACTTTAGTTCAACAAGTTACTGCACCTAACACAAAATTTAGAATTTTAAATAACCAATCAATAAGTGATTACGTTGATAATAACTGTTACCTAGGGTATAAATTTGAAAATGAATATAGGAAGTTAAAAGAAAAAGGCGTTTCCGAAAGTCAATTGTTATCTCTTCGACATAGATGTATATCGTTTTCAGTAAAGTTAATTCAAGAGATAACAAATCGTTTGCCCGATAATATAAATCTTTTGAAAAAAATCGATTTGATATCTGTAGAAAATACTCTAAAAACTTGTAAAGAGAGTCTTAATGATTTATTAATATATCTAAAATTTAATGAAGAAGAAATCTGTAAAATAGAAAATCAGTGGCGAAAAATTAATCTAATAGAGTGGCGTAATATAAATCCAACTGAAAAGTTTTGGACTGAGGTAGTCAACTTTAAGGATAGTGATGGAGACAATCCTTTTTATGAAATTTCGCGACTGGCTATGATACTCTTAACTTTACCAAACTCTAATGCAGAGGTGGAAAGGTTATTTTCACAAATGAATATCATAAAATCAAAGCTGCGAAACAGAATGAAATTATCTTTACTAGATGCAATACTTTGCATAAAGTCAGGTTTGAATAGGGCTGGTAAATGCTATGAAAGTATAACGTTGCCCAGTGAACTTATAGCAAAAGTAGGTACAATCAATGCTTACAATGAAAATTTGAAATCTAATATAGATGACGTAGAAGTTAATGCCGATAACATCCTGCTGGAACTATAGTCCCTTACCAAAGAATTAAATTATTTTTAAGAGTTACGAGTATAAGAGTTGATATTGTTGATGTGTTCGTTGATTTAGGTATTTTTATGTTAAAAATATTTTGAAAAAAGTTGTTTTATTTATGAATTTTGCTATAATACTGGATAACTGTTAAACTGCTGAAAAAGAATTAAAAATCGTTATTATTTACCAAACAATGTAATTTTGAAGGTTTTAGTGGAAATCTGGTGGTTTCTGTATCACTAATTGGTGGCTGCTTTCCATAGTTGGCAACACTGGTGTGGACATTGGCCGCGTTCATCAGAATAATCGCTCAAGTAGCATTTATCTGTGATTGGTGGATTTTTTGAATTTTTTTGAAATAAGCCAATAACGAATGCTGCGTGAGCGCTTGGTTCTGGCGAACGCGACCATTTTCTAGTCTAGATCGGGATGATGGCGAGTGTACATTTTTTTAAAGACTTTTATTAAATTTATACTAATACTGAATTTAAGCCCCGAATGAATAACCACGAGCAAATCGATCTTTGCGCGGCGCTCATTCAGAGGAAATGCTCAAGTGAATACGCGGCTTTAAAGTATATTGTAGTTTTACTGCTGTAATTATTAAACGAAACATCGCGTTGTATTTCGTAAGCACTGTACATTTTGAATTCACTATAATTTATTAATTAAAACATTTTTTCAGTAATCTGTGACATGGAGTCTGTCGGTGGTTTTATTTTGTTGGATATGAAAAATAAATAAAATGATCCGTTAAACAAACTTGTGAGGTGAAAGAAAAGCAAAAAAAAAACATTTGTTAGACCTTTTGCAATAGAGTTTTCTTTCCAATTCACTGCAAACCTTACTTACGTTAGATTCTGTCAAGGCCCCGGATCTACTTACTTCAAATCATTCAGATCATAGAATGCAAGTCAAGGCCGTCAAACGTTATTTATAAATATGTATATTATAATTGTTTCTGTTTAAATCCAAGACAGAAGAAACTGCGACGGAAAAACCTCAAGTTACGTGAAACACTTTTCAGGCATTTGATTCAATAACGTGCTCGGCGCAAGGTTTCTTAGCTTTCCTTGCCATAATAATAATAATAGTGCATAATTCGAGATTAATATGCGTCTCTAGTCAAGGTCGACGAATTAACACTTACCGATCACGACGACGTGTTTGCTCTTTCTACTTTTGAATTACATAATGACAGCTGCTGTTAACTCTTTTAAATTAATTCTAAAAGAAATTCGTCAGTGTTGATACAAGAAGAATCAAGTTTTCTTATTAATTTGTTAAAATATAATTTTTCCATTCATAAATAATTTTTGACGAACAAACGAACAAAAAAAATAAGTATGGCAATGTTAAAAAGAGTGCTTAAATGTTTCAAAACTGTCAAATTATGTACAGCCAGAATTAAAAGTAAAGTCCTCTATAAAAAGTTAAATTGTAACTTAATCACTTCTGATCGCTGTAACAAGTAGACGGGTGATTATGGTGATTAGGATGCATATTTTAAAGGGAATTTTGATTGGGAATTCGTTTTAATATCGACAGAATATGCCACCGTGAGCCTTAGATTTTTTTTATTATATCAGAAATATTTTTTTAAATTAACCTTACCATCAAATCGTCTGATCATTGAATTTAATCAACGCCGTCAATTGATTCAATAAAATCATATTCTTTTTTTTTAAATTAGTTAAAGATTTTATGTAATAACTAATAACATCTTTGCGTACAACATAATATAATATTGTTTATATTGATTTACTAATTTCTTGAAGTATTGTAAAAGAAAATAATTTATACAATCAATAGGTATCATGTGGAGATGGAATGTGTTTTGAGTCTAATAGGAATGTAACTACGTTTACCGCATTAAACGAGGTAAAATGTGGCACATTTTCTGTTCAGCTGAATTATTCATGGAAAGAATTTTTTTAATGCGCTCTAAATTACATCTGGCATTCGGATAAATTACACAGCGCAGGCAAATACAAAAACTCGTTAAATTATTTTCCAATTACGACGCGTGCTAATTCCAGTTTTTAAGTGGTACTAAACATTGGACATTAGCGAACTTTGCAAGGGTTCATTGATCTTGGAGAGACAACTAAACTAACGCCACAAGTTCAGCAGTTACAGTTTCCAAGTTAATTAGAAACGAGTTTTTTTTCTTTGAGGGTACTCATTTTCAAAAGTAAAAGTGATGACAATCACCTGTGAGTTTAATGTAGGTCAATGAAGCAGCTACTCCAGATTTCCACCTGGGAACTGTAATGAAGAGCCGATCGCCGTACACCTCTAATCCCAAAGGAAGATTATTTTCAGGCACGAAATCTCTGCGCATTATGGCATCCTGCCTGGCTTCCTCGGATGGATAATGGAAATCTAATTGCTTCCACTGAAATGCCACTCGTAAGTTGTCCATGGATCGGGCATTTCGCACAGTTAAAAAAATTATCAACGCCACGAAAATTGTCGCACTGTACACATACATTTTTGGAACGAAGAAGAATTATTATTTATCACTCGCGATGTCTTGTCGTTTTCACACTCTGTTAAACACACGGTACTGCCTTACACGGTCGTTCCTCAAAAACTGGCAAACTAAATTTCGTCTTGAAGCACATGTGTATATCAAGGTGTGCCGGGAGACCTTCGGTTGTTACTCAACGTGTTATTGCTAGTGAAAGTACAGCGGCTCAAGAAACTGCGGTCTGCGTTTGACCGGCTCCGTCCGTCGTCACGAGATTCCAATCAAGTGTATTAAGTTACTGGCAAATGGACGATGACGTGCACGTTTAGTTTTCGGAGAAATTATTCGCCAATCAGTCGTCGGGCGAACGACGAGGGTCATCATTCCCAGGGGGAAAATCCCAAATTTGTTTTACGCCCTGTATGAAAAATTTTAAACGACTTCCGTCGTTTAATTATAGTTTAGAAATTGTGAAACAAGAAGCTGATATCCATTGACGTCATTACCAAAAAAGACCCGCTTTAATAAAAACTGTCTAATTATAAAATGAAAAAGATCTAATTTTAGGCAACACTTCTATAATTTTATTTCAAATAAGGAGTAGAATTTTGTTACCCGGGTACCCGCTATTGGTACCCGGGTATTACCCGTTACCCGGTTACTTAATAAGTACCGGATACCCTTTAACTATATACCTGAACAGCATTTCTCCTTTTTAATTATTGTTAAGTTGTCTTTGGTAACTTTTTATAACAATCGGGAGCACTGTTTTCCCAGAAAGTCATTTGCGCTCAAATCACGGCACGTTAGAGGTGATCGCTGGCAAGTGTTCACGTTTGATGAGTTTCGTCGTCCATGTTACGACGAGTACGCATCGCAAACGTCGGTCGAATATTTTTGTGCTCTTTACGCTGTTGCTTGTAGTCAAGACCACCCTGTAATAAGGGGTTCTATTAACGTCTGTGAGATATTTATGGAAATTTTAGTTTCGACGCTTATTAGCGGATAAATCACGCGTTGCTAGAATCTCAATACCAGCGCTTCTATAGTAGGCCCATTAGTTTTTGTTTATCTGTGGTGGTTTCCCAACGGGGTCCTAAGTCATAGACTTGTCAGGACCTCAGGAGCGAGAGTGTATTTGAGTGTGTGTAAAGTGTTCCATGGCTTTGTTACTTCCAAACCTCTTCGCCGTTTAAGGAGAAGCAGTGTAGAATTTTATCCCCAACACTGAAGGGTGTCTGAAGTCGATACCGACCACCCCCGAGAAAAATCCTTAGCGCGGTTCGAACCGACGACCATGCTTGGACCCACTTGGACCGTTCAGGCGTCACTGAGGTAAGTCCCTTTCGAATCAACTCCTTTCTCCCTATAGAATTTCTCTTATATTTTGTGTTTCTTCTTTTGAGGGTTAGAATCACCCCCTTGTTTGAGTCTTTGGTGCCACTTAGGTTCCTTCCGAATGAGTTTTGCTGTTGATGCCAATGAATCTCGAGATCATACAACATCGTGTTCGCTCTGATTAGAGCTGCCGGACCTCATAGAGTACACTCCGAGGACTGCACCCCTTCCGAGGCCGAACACACATGTAGAATGGTGGAGATCACCTTGGTATCGTAGAGGATTTTATCATATGTTTGCGTTGTTTTTCGTATTCGCTAATTTTGTGTACTTATCTCTGCTTCCTATCACGTAGTTGCATGACGTGGGCCTTGGTTCCATCCTTCCCCGTATTTTAAATTTATTTTTGAGATAAAGCTGATAAACTTGACCTGATACGTTTAATGTAAACCAAACAGGATATACTAGCCGGTATTTACACGTTTAATTTCGTTATGTTATTTTTGAGCTAATTAATGTTTTGAGCGGATACTGTTTTGTCACGCTTCTATAGTAGGTCCATTCTTAATAGTCAATGGGGTAAGTCTCGTTCTAATCAGCTCCTTTCTTCTTCAGTTGAGACTCGAGAATCCCTGCTGGTGAAATGGCAAAGGGCATGGGACACGTACGAAGGATGGACCAAGATCTTCATCAAAGATATTGGCAAGTGATGTAATAGGAAATACGGAGACGTAAACCACCACATCACTCAAGTTATGAGAGGGCACGGGGTATTCGCCAGTTACTTGAATAAGATTGGGAAACTCCCAAGCAATGTCTGTTGGTACTGTGAGGAGCCAGAGCATACAGTTTTTGACTGCAGTAGATGGAGAAACACACGTGAGGAAGCCTATAGGAAATGCGGAACTATAGTCTCCACTGAAAACGTAGCGGAAATCCTATTAAAAAGTGAAAGGAACTGGAACTGTGTAACAGACATGCAAAAGACGATTATGCAAACCAAGGCCCGAGATGAAATAGAGCTACGAAAGCTAATTGTGCGACAGTAAAGGCTAGCACAATGAAAAACAAACCAAGGACATGACAAAAAAAACACTATTACATAGACGGAAATACATAACACCGGACAGTGCGAAATTCCTGATGCAATGCTTAACGGCGGATTCCAGGAATTAGCAGCTGCAAGAGAAGATAAGGAGTTTAGTTGGTAGGCGCCCTTGTCAAGGACCTAAGAAATAGGCGATAAAGACAGAGCGAATCCAACACATCTGATACTGAATTCCGTTGATGATGTCTTCTGAAGATTCTCCAATCCAAACCTTTATAAAAAAAGCTCCTTTCTTCTTATCGAATTTCTTTCATATTTTGTGTTTCTGTCATTAGTCATTAGCACGTTTTGAGGGTTAGAATCACCCCCTTGTTCGAGTCTTTAAGGCCAATTTGGTTCGTTTCGAAGGAGTTTTGCTGTTGATGCCAACGAATCTCGAAATCCTGTCTACTACGACATTCGTATTCACAGAGGAGAATCCCCGATTACAGCTGCCGAACTTCATAGAGTACGCTCCGAGGGTTGCACTCTTTCGGAGGCCGAGCACAGATGTAGATTGGTGGAGATCATCTCGGTTTTTTTGTGTTCGTTAATTTTGGGTACTTGTCTGCTCCTCATATCACGTAGTTGCCTGACGTAGGCTTTGGTTCCTTCCGAACCCGTATTTTAAATTTTTATTAAGGTAAAGCCTTTTGTGAATTAACGTTACTGACCTGAAGACAGAGTTTTGTACGTTTAATGTAAACCAAACAGGATATCCTACGCGTTTAATTTCCTGTTGTTATTCTTGAGCTAATTAATGTTACAATTCACTATTTGAGCGGACTGTCACGGCTGCTGCCAATACTGTTTCGTTTCCAAAATTTCTTTCTGAGACGCCCGATTCTGATTTGTTTATTCGATTTCTTTCTGGTGCTTGTTAATAAACGAACCGTACTACCAATTCTTGTGTTTCAGCTAATTTTTGGATTACGATACAGGGTGACTTTTAATTATGTTACTATACAGAGTGAATGTATACGTTACACGGCCATAAACCTGTGGGAATTTCAATTACTTTCAATACTGTTAGTGGTCCTAGCGGTATCACAAGTTTTAGTAGCCTAGTAGCAATAGTACCTATGACAAGCCGCATGACAATTATTGTTGTTATATTCCCAAAGATGGCGACACTATACATCAAGCATCGTCTTGCATTATTGCAAATTCAATCAAATTGTTTGTCAGAACGTGGTCAGAACGTAATAAGCCACAAAAATGACGACTGCACAGCCTGAATGTAGTGCTCAAATTGTTAGTGTTGAACAAGATAGTAATTCTGATGATGAAATTGAATGGCCATTTGATGATAGGGACTTCATAAGGATTATGTTGCCAGTGACGATGAAGTACAGGCAAATAATCATGAGCCTAGATAAAAGAGTATATTTACATAGATGTTTATGAGAGCTACCATGGTTTCAAACGTATTTATAATTCCTCCCAGGCCGATAGATGACACTATATTTAGAAACAAAGTAATCTGTAATGTTTGCACCTGGTTTGCACGTACTGTTACCATGGTTACCTTTTTATTTAAATTTTGTTTTAAAGCGCCTGTCAAAAGTGAAAGTGTTAAGTCAGTTTCTCCTTTAATTTATTATTAATTAACTTATTGCGGATTTCTGTTCATGTATTCTATTTATTTTTTCTGTTTATAGTGTTTTATTTTTCTGGATTACAAGGTAAGATTTCTATGTAAAAATATAGTCCGCTGAGAAGGTTCCCGGAATTTTGAAATTTCTGTCAATATATTGCTTATCATATTCTGGATATCTTAAGGCGATTTCGTTCATTGGATCGGAGCGCTATTTTTCTCACTCTTACGTGCACTAAGTCTCTAAATGTTCTTTCTCACATTTCTACTCGGAGCGAATTATCAAAAACGTCTTTAAGAGGGCATTATTTTTTGTCAAAATCAGATTGTGTTGTAAGTTTCAGTTGAGACGACGGCAAGTCCTCCGCAACTTATGTTGTTCTAATTCAAAGAAATGTTTCTTAAATGAGTATACTTTTTCTGAATCTTGTAATTTTGTCTCGTATTTGTAAATAATGAAATAAAGATAATTTTAACCATGTCTTCGATTTTTATTGCTGAAGATATTAAATATTTCTGATTATATAAAAATGTTCACATGTAAAATATATGTACTTATTTCAGGGAACTAACTATTTAGTATCTTGGGCACATAAAAATGTTGCTCAATGTACTAAATTCTTTAGTTTCTTGGACAAAACCATTCAGTTTACGTTCAAATAGTTTTAAATTGCGCGCCTTTTTTGATTTTAATTCCTCCCAGGCCGTGTGAGGGCGCAGTTTATTGCTCTGCGTATATGTATAACGTTGGCTTTGACATCTAATTTTCTTTCATCTAAAGGCTGTTTTACATTATAACATTTTTTGGTACAAAGTGAGAGAGATAAGCTACCACAGTGAATTCTGATTGGTTGAATTGGTAATTCTCACTCACTTTGTATCAAATTTTAGATTAAAAATGTCATAGTGTAAAGCGGCCATAAGATCATGAGGTAATTTATTCATCTTTATAATGTGGCATATCATATTCTTGCAGTCAATGGATGTCAGACGAATAATGCGGCTTATCATGTTATTACTTTATTATTTTAGGATAAAATTTCTACTAGTTCAGAAATGGAGTGTGAAAGGGAGGATCAAGAAGTATTACGAAAAATGAGTGAAAGAACGCCAAAAAGTAGATGGAGACAAAGAAAAGCTGAAATATACAACAGAATCAAACGGAAAACTCGGAAGGAATTTGGATCCAGAATATAAGAGTGACTCTAGCGGGAAAACAATGAAGACTCATGAGCAAGGACCATGTCTATGTAAAAATCACTGCAGAAAAGGAACTGTTATTTATGGCCTTACTGTAAACGGTGAAGCAGTGAAAATCTGTAAACAAGAATTTTTGAATATTCACGGTCTCCAACGTTTACGTGGAAGGGTGGATCGTATTGTCTCAAAGAAAATCAGAGGCTCTTCTATTCCTGACAAAGACAAGAGGTGTACACATTGAAATAGGCCAAACACATTTGAGTATTGAGTCATTGGGATAATTTTACGCTATTAGGTGACGCCCTCTTTACATCAAGGTTTAAGCTACCGACAGTCTATTTGTATCGTATTACTTTCAAAAATTTTTGTAACAGTGGCTTTATTTTTAAAAATTCTAATTTTAACCCATCCTCAAAATTCGACACTAGGCAGGCGGCAGGTTACTATGGTGTAAATTACATTATTTATTGTTTAATAAAAAAAAATAAAAGTTAGCGTGATGTATTCCCAATGTCTAAGTTGAGTGAACACAAAAAAAAATGGTGTATGGAGGAAAATTTTGGGAATCTTGGAGAAAGGGTAGTTTCAAGAAATTTTATGAAATTTTCTTCTGTTTATAAGCCAAAGAGAGAGAGAGAGAGATGTTTGTTCTGTTTATAGAGATAGAATGTTTCATGAAAGAAGCTGATAACAAAGATTATTTATAGGCGAAGGTTGTACTTACTGTTGAGATTTCTCGTGCGTGCCGAATGGAAGGAATTACGTTTCTGCGTTTGAAAGATTTAGCGAATGTTTCGATTTAGAGCAATACTTAGTTGCTTAATTAAAACTCTTTTGCATGACCTCAATGTAATAAGCAATTTTACTCCCTAATTTAAAGGAGTAAAGTGACTGTTTTACTCCCTTGGGCAAAAAAGGATGGCCAACTTAATACTCCGTTTGCCATCCATCAGGACCGGTAAAATAAAAATGTTGACAGTTAACAATAATTTAAAAACTTTCAACTTTTTTCAATTAGAATCGTTGTATTGTGCAAAAAATAGTATACTGGGTGATCTATGACGTCGGGGAAAAACTTCACCGGTTGATACCTATGAGTAATTCAAACAAAAAACTTCTAATAAACATGTGTCCGATAATGCTTTTTAACGGAAGTGTAACCCTTCAAAGTTTACAACTTCAAGACGGTGTTAAGATACTAATTTTTGTTTTCATAGGTAACAAATGAAATACGAAATAAGTCTATTGCTATTGCTTTGATTGATTGACGTTATATGTTATAAACTTTGAAAGGTTACACTTCCATTAAAAAGCATTATCGGACACATGTTCATTAGAAGTTTCTTGTTTGAATTACTCATAGGAATCAACCGGTGAAGTTTTTCCCCGACGTCATAGATCACCCTGTATACACCTCGGGTGTGAATGACCTTTCCCCTCGGTGCTTTGTTGAACCCTCGGGCTACAAACTACACCTCGGGTAAAAATGATACACTTCGCTCCATTGATGTATAATCTACTATTAGTTTTAAGATATCTATCAAAATGTGCATTGTACATTCCATTTAAAAAAGTATACGTTTGGTGGATAACTCTCTTGTGGAACATATTTTATTTGTGAAAACAATTTACCTACTAATATAGAACTCATTATAAGTAATAACTCTTGCAAAAGATATTTTCGCTTACATTAATAGTTAAGCATTTATTAAAGGAATAATGATACAGATGATACACCCTATAATATGTATACCTAATTGAATAGAACAAAGTAATTTTTAAATTTAGTCATTTTAAGAAGCTGAAAAGAAAAGTATGTCTGTACTGGAAATATATCCGTCTTAGAATTTACTTGTAAGTAGATAAGGAGATCAAATTCCTAACTTCTAAAATGTTACGTCATCTGTCGTATTAATTGCTCCAATTGACTGTCAAGGTTCATGTATGGGTCAACGACTAAGATCTCGTGATTCGCGACACATACAGGTTCCATTATTCCCAAGTCCTTTTTTTCTACATTGTTTATTAAATAAACGCGAACCAAAATATATTGGTTTTATTTCATATCTTTGAATAAAAATCATTAGAAAAAAAATTAAAAATCCTTGAAATATGTTGTCGCAATGTTTATTTGACGCATTCAAAATAAGACGTGTGTTACAAAATAATAATAATAAAAACGACGCCGGGGGAAAATGATTTCTGTTGACAGGGATTTCGGAATCGTTTTAGAATGATTTTGTACTTGTGAAGCTAAATGGGTATGTCAACGGTTTTCCTCAAATGGCTCCAGTTTTTGAGGGGTGCTTAAACATTAAATATTCAGAAATTATACGAAAATACGCTAGAAAAATTAATATATTTTTATATTTTTGTTCAAAATTTAGAAGTATTGAAGATAAAAAAACATGATAAATAAGATAGTTGTAAGTGGGAGTCATGAAAACCGTTTTGTGTACGACTTTTTTTTATACACGTCATGTTTTAGGCAATTCCACTACAGACTCGACATATTTGGCTGTCACGTAATTGTCCTACCTTTCTTCATACCACTTTTCCATTGTTATATTGGTAGAATTCTCTACTATAATTTAATACTCGTTTTGACTAGCAATTTATCAAAATTGTTCAGGAAACTAATTCCTGATAATTCTCAGTCCAAAATAATCCAAAAAGTGTTTCGTGGCAGCTGCCATAACTCAACTATCCATCAGTTTCTCTTTAGTTATAACCAGGTACATGCTGTCTACAAAATCTTAAAAACTTTTCGAATTTGTTGGGCATCAAAGATTCCTGTTTGTAATCTCATACTATAACGCCTGGAAACGTTTCGCAAATATATTTGAAGAAATCACCCAAGTAAGAGTTACTTTCTTTCTATTTATTATATGGTAGACATTCACAGCCATATTATGGCTTCAACTCAAGCACTTGGTTTGTTCAAGGCCTTAATATGTCTTAATATATCATATCAAGTTTAATGTAAAGTGTGGAAGAAAGATCTTTTCTCTCCGTGCATTAGTGGCTTAATAGTTACTTACAGTTACAGTTTCCAGTGATCGGCCCCATTAAGAGAAGAGTTCAGAAATATTGTTACAACATACAAAATCGTTGAATTCGCTAAAGTAGGGTAGAATTGCATGCCGCCTTGTTTGAAAAGATGTTATTGTAACTTCAAGCCTAAGACAAACAGTAGTTAACTTATGCAAGAGAAACCAATTTAACTTGAAGGCTTCCGCGGCCGTCGTCCATATTTGAATTGGCTTCTTTGAGACTCAATGACTAACGAGAAGCAGCAGCAACACCACCAGCAGCAGCAGCCCTGAGGAAGTTCTTCTGCAATGGAGAACGAAACGTCGGCAGTAGAAGAAGTCAACGTGACGCGGTTCCAACCGGAAGCCAATTCAAACATGAGAAACCACTTGAACAAGGAAGAGCAAATTAGAAAAGAGAAAACATGTACGCTCATTTAAATGTCCTTTCGTATGCTATCGAGTGTTAACGAATAAAAATTGTGTCTGCGATAATCTGATTGCTGAAAACTGTATGCCACACCTTGCGCCATGCCAACGCAGTTGTGTTGTTCGTTTCCCCCTTATTTCACCTATGTCATTTTAAAAGGACTACTATTTGAAGGTCGTAGAAACCACTCGGCAAAAATTAAACACGCCGACACGGAGTGTCTCCTGTTGAATAAGTTATCTACTTTTTGCCTAAGATATAGTTGAGTCAAAGTAAAGTTGAGTAACTTTAATCTATCATTAAAAACAAATATTGTTATAGTTTTAATAAATGTGTTAAAGAAATTAATCGTCGGTTAAATTTAATCTGTGTTGATCTAACAACTATCCCTAAACCACAGGTTAAAAGCTTCGTTTGTTTAATTTGCTTTTTTTTTTCTAAATCAATTGTAAATTATATTAACAAACTAGATGCAGAAATTTGTTTATTTAAAATCTGCATAGGATAACACATTGTGAGTAGTTCTTTTAATTAATTTGGAATAATTTTTCTTCTCAAAGGAAGATGGCGATATAATATTAAACATTGTCGAATTTAGACAAATTTAGCTATGATATTTTTTTAAATTTTTGCATTTACTTTAAGAGTTACAAAAAAAAATAATGAATTTGTCAAGAACACCGCTATCACGAGAACAATTAGTGGAAAATATAGTGATTTACTTAAACAGAAATCTTATCACTTAATGTTTCTTATCAGTTAATAAAATATATGTTTTGGTACTTTATCAGTCGACTATCGGGACATGTCACGGCGGTTACAATAAATGTATTTGTGAGTTTTTCTGGACGAATTTTAGGCCTTCCGAACGCAAAAACTGTTAATATGGTGGCAATTACAAAACGATTTTCACGTAAGTATGAAATACCTTAATGACACCTATAAACGAATGGTTGTTTGTGTGTTTTTCATTTTAGATATTTTTTTAATCGGCAGTGCTGACAACACTGAAAAACATGTGAGGATTCAATGATTACTTTTTAATTTTACACTAGCATAAATTTTACAAAAGCAATTTAGTTTTTTCTAACGAATGCATTTTAATTTGTTCAAATTTTAATGATGCTAATATTACATATGTAGGTTTGTTCTTTTGCTACGTCAGCCAAAGCTTAACATAACTAGGATTAACTATTTATAAACAAATTACATAAAGCTTTACAGATTGGACTGTAAACATACACTATTGTTCTAATACATATGCATCAGACTGAGGAAAATACTCAAATAAGTTAATTTGAAAAAGCTACTCTTAAAATGAAGGGCTTCTTAAATATTCCTCACCGAAGTTCTTCTTAAAATTGGAATATCTGGATAACTCCTTGAGTTGCGAAAATAAAAAACTATTTTGTGCAAGAATTTAATTTAAATATTAATTTCAAATACCCATAAATTTCTTTAGGGCACTCTCAGAAAATATAATTAACGAAAAATATTACAAAATACTTTCTTTTTATTTAATGGAAACAAAATTGTTAACTCTCTATTAGTAGAAAGTATAATATACATATTAATTTTTGCATGGCCAACTTTTACTATCAGAGAGTTATCAATTTTGTTAACATTCATTTAAATGGCAGTATTTTCTGTTAATTATTTGAAAAAACTTGGGTAGTGGTTTTATTTTATCCCATTTCTTCGCTAATTGAGAAAGCAAGAAAATTTTAGACATCACGTCTAAAATTGAGATACTTAATCTTTTTTTAATTTTCTCAATTAGGACAGAATATGTAAGTTAATTTTACGAAAGTAAAATAAATATTTGTTGAAGTTAAATTGAAAATCTAAAATGTAAAGCAAGAATTCCCAAAAAATTAAATTTGCAAGAAAGAAGTAAGCAGGAGCCACCGGCTGAATGTTTAACTGGAGTTTTCAGGAGAGATATTAAAAGACCAAAGTAGATACAATTTAGCAAACATAAATACTTTGTTAACTTCTTTCGATTATGCCATCTAAACTAATCTGTTACGCAAAAGAAAGAAATTTTTCATTTACATAAGAGATTTTAATATGATTAATGACGCAATGACTTACGCATCGACTCGTTGAATTACGTAAAATAGCGCACAACGAATGACTAATAATTATCTAATCAAGAAACTGACGTCACTGAAGGAGATGTACACATTGTTAACATATGACGTACAACAAATAGTTTACAGAGAAACGCCAATGTTTACGGATCAACAAGTAAAAAGTAAGCTCTGATGTTTTGTATTGAATCAATAATGAAATTCAACTGTTAAAGCCTATTTTTATAGTTTAATGGCCCATCAGCTCCTAATTGTTATTTCTATTAATTTTAGGTTTATAAAAAATGAGCAGTTTGTTCCTCCTTTGCTACCGCAGTCGAGAACTGGAGTGGGAAGAAAGAGAGGCTGCCTACATTAAGGAACTAAAAAAAGCGAATGACCGAGTAGAAGAACAGGCCAAGATGAAGGCAGAAACTGAAGATCGTTTTCGACAGGAACAGACCAGGTGGCACTTGAAAGAAGACGATTACATCGAGAAAATTAACGAACTTCAGAACGAGCTGCATCAGAAAGAAGTCGTCACTCAGCAGTACAAGATCTACGAAGGCAACTTTCAGCAGGATCGTCAGCATCTGCAGGAGATCCAGACGCACATCGAGGAGTTGAAACGTAAAACGGAGACGCAGGAGAAGGAAATTGTGCGGCTCAAAGCCGAAAATCAAAAATATTTGGACACTATAATAGCGATGGGGAAAGAAATGGCCATCGAGAGCATGGACGTGAAGAAGAATAGGAAAATTGCGAACGAACAAATTAACGGACTTGCACCTCACATCACCGAGTCCATTTTAGTTTAACGTTTGCGTTTTAAGTATGAATGTAAATAAATTACGAGTGATATTTCCATATTTTATTTATACTTAGGTTAATATTAATAAGACTTTTTAGACCCTACTAGATATATTTTCACCATATTAATATTAATTTACAATCTTTTACTTCGGTTTCTTGCTGTAAATAAAACTTTGTTCTTTAGTTTTGTTTCAACTTAATTATGACTGATTAGAAAATAAAAACAAATCAAAAAAATGTAAAAATATTTCAGTACGATTTAAAAATATATTGTGATTTTTATGGATGAACTTGAACGTTGCAAAAGATATTGTCGCAAAATTGATAATATTTTCTTATTTAATAGTTTCAACATTGTAGCGAAAAGAAATATTATCGTGAAATAATATGTAATAATATGTATGGTTGGTTTTCTAGATCAATAACGTTTTCGTTTTTTGAGCTTAAGATGAGTACCAAGTTCATTTTTCCAATTGATCGATAAGTCAAAGAACTTTTATATAATTATCTCCTTCTAACTTTTGTGAAACAGCATTGCGACTTTTGCCAAAGCTTCATACTTCATCAAGTCAAGGCAGAACGGAACGTTTCTCAATTTATGGACAACACCACGTTAAATATCTTTAATGTCATTGAAACTTTCTATTTCATCTTTGAGAAAAGTTTTTGAGAATCTTGTGAATAGAAAGAATGTTCAATCCGAAAGACCTATTTCAAAACTAGAAACTGTTTCGGGCAAAGCACTGTGTGAGGCATGGCTTCGAATAAATTTTCCACTCGTCCAAATCTTTTGCTAATATTAGCTTGGCGTTACCAACGCCCCTCTGTACCTACAGCAAGTAGTCTAATGGTTATCACGGAAAACAGTTGTCCTAGTTTTTTTCATATTTATATTTACATATAAATACTGGTCGTTCATTGGCGATTCATCCTGCAAAGATTCTCTTTTCGCGTAGTCACCATATAAACCTTTTTTAGATTTTGGTAAACCCTTGAAGCAGTTTTCCCAATCTGCAATAAAATGTTCCTACTTAATAGTTTAGAAACATGCATCTACGATCAGGACATTGCATTCTAAAAGTCAAATCTTTAATCTTTAATATCTGTTCGTGTTATTCAAAGGACTGCCCTATAAAAAAATTATTATCATTACTTAATGGACACAGTTAGCATACACGTTGTCCAATAAAGAGCGTCTTTTTTAGGTTAAATTAAATTAATTTAGACCAGAAAAAGTTCATTGCAGGAAAGTTATTTTGGAATCTTTTAGATCCTTTGAAAATACTGGTCCTTCATGCAGATCTCCATGTAACACAGTAATTTTACTTTTAATCTAATTCTTGGAGAAAAGTAAAGTTCTTGGAGAAAAGTAAAGTTCTTGGGAACCAAATCTTGAGATCTTAGCGATCGTAGGAAATACCGGCTAAATCAAGTAAATGGTACTGCAAGATCAGTACGAACACAGATGGCGACTAATTGAAGTAAATGGTACTGCTCGATCAGTACTAACACAGATGGCAGCACTCCAAAGTTTCTGTTTTATTATACTGCATATTTTGAAATCACCGGTTTTATTGGCAAACCAAGTTCAACAAGGTGATAAGAAGAACCAACCAAAATCTTCAAGTAACACAGTAATTCCATTTTTAATCTAATCTTTAATCTTCTCTAAGTCTTCCCCATTATTTCATATCTTATTGTATATTTTTTGAGATAAGATAAATACGAGTAGATACTAATAATTTTTTTCCCACTGCAAAGTTTCTTGTCGAGTATATAGATAAGTCCTAGACACTGAACAACAAAGTATGTTTTATTTCTTACTCTTTCAGAAAAGCTTAAACCCAAATGCAAATAAGAATCTTTTCTTTTTCTTTTAAGTAATTTTATTTTTGCTTTCAGATGACTGTCGTGGGTATAGATTTGGGAACTACAAATTCCTGCGTGGCTTTCTTGAAGGGTAGAGTCGTTCATATCATAGAGAATGAAACCGGAAACAGAATTACTCCCTCTGTTATAACAGTCACTGAAAATGGCGAAGTTTTAGTTGGCCCTTCTGCAAAATACATTGCCCACATGTATCCAAACTCCACAATATATGGCAAGTTAATAATTTTAGTACAATTTTCTAGCTAGAACATAATATATCATCGAAAATTCTGCTTTAGGCATAAAACGTTTGATGGGTCTGAATTATTTCGATAAGAACGTCCAAGAATCCCTAAAAAAACTCCACTATAACGTCGTCAATGAATGTGCCATGCCAAAAGTGAAATTTGTTAGCAATGGCGAAATCAAAACATTTTCTCCGGAAGAAGTGAGCGCGAAAATACTACAAAAACTGAAAGATATGGCTGAGGAACACTTACAACACAAAGTATATGAGGCTGTTATTACCGTTCCAGCTTATTTTAGTAGTCCACAAAGAACGGCCACAGTATCCGCTGCAAAGCTGGCGGGTTTTGACACCGTCCACATAATCAGCGAACCAACAGCAGCAGCTTTAGCGTTTCAATTCAATAACGTAAAGAAATTTGAAAGAAAAGTTCTGGTCTACGACTTTGGTGGAGGTACGTTCGATGTTTCAATAGTTGCTGTTGTTAATCTTCACTGCACGGTTCTCGCCACTAGTGGAAATTGTTTTCTTGGAGGCACTGACATAGATAGAAATTTGGAGCAGTATGTTTTGGGTGAAATAAAAAAGGAGACCGGCTTCACCGTCGAGGATGAAACGTCTTTGAAACGAATTAACGCCTGTTGCGAAGAAGCCAAGAAACAATTGTCATTGGTATCCGAGTGGGAAATCGAGTTGTCACGTATAACTCCGGACGACAGATATTTCAGCATTATAATTTCAAGACAGAAATTCGAAGAGATCAATAAAGAAACTTTCCAAAAAACTTTGGATATAGTTGAAGATTGTTTATCAGAAGCTCGTCTAAAATCAACAGACATAGATGAAGTCGTTTTAGTGGGAGGATCTTCAAGAATTCCAAAAGTACAAGAAATGCTTAAAAATTGGTTTGGTAGGAGCGAGTTAAATAAAACGATTAATCCAGACGAGGCTGTAGCATTTGGCGCTGCTGTATACGCAAGAAGTATTCAAAGTGACAAGGTGGAAGTAACGGATCAAACTAAAAATAGAAATACCAATGTATCAGATAAGATATATGTGACTTTCCAGGATGTTTTACCCTTATCCCTTGGCGTTTTTATCAAAGGCGACATAATGAGCACAATTATCAAAAGAAATTCAGCTTTACCAATTCGTAAGAGCGAAACTTACACTACTAGTTCACACTTTCAAGAGGAAGTAGAAATCGAAGTTTACCAAGGTGAAAGGCTGAGAGCTTCTAATAATCAATTCCTGGGTAAATTTTTAATATCCAACTTAAAAAGGGCATGGAGAGGGGAAACCAAAATTGATGTCACCTTTGAATTCGACAGTGAGGGCATGCTTAAGGTAACTGCCTCCGAAAAGGATTCGCAGAATAGAAACGACTTAACAATTAACTTGACTGCTTTAACAGAAGAGGAAATTTTGAGTAGAATTGAACAGAGTGAAATGACCAAGGAAGAGGAAATGCAATTCGTACGTTTTGCAGAGAAACTAAATGAATTGGAGGAATTCTGTGAAGATATTCAAATGAACGCAGGTAACATGAACCGCGAATTGAAAAATAAGATAGACGATGTTATCAGCAGAGCTAAAGCTTTATCTTATAATCAAATATCACTACTTGACGAGCTTAAGCAAGAGATAAGAGTCTCTTTAATTGAGATACTATAATAATATTTAGTTTCGGAATATTAGATTTGACTATATTAGTTATTATCAAGGCCCATACAAAGAAAGAAGTGAAACTCCGTATCCGCTACTTTTAAACAGATCGAATGCCTGGTCCAAACTTTGTCGAAATCCTCTCCGCCGCGCCGGCGAAACTGGGAAATAAATAAAATACAAATAAATTAGTCCAGTCAACGAAGGGGTTGTAGAGGATATGGAGAGGGGAGAATTTTTCTCGTCAGGAATGTGTTGGGGGTAGTTAGGAGGTAAACATACTAAAAGTCCTCACCCCTACCCCTGCCGCTTCAGGAGTGGAGGGGGAGGAGAAGCTCCCTTTTTTCGGTTTCTCGCTTATAACTCGGAAATTGTGCATCGTACGAAAAAAGTATTCTTACAAAATTAAAGATAATTAAATTTCCTACAAAAATGTCTATATTCATTTTCTTCCTATGTGTTATAGTTTCCGAGATATTCGCCACCGAAAATCGATAATTTTCGAATAACTTTTTTTGCTCACGTTTTTCGTCAATCTTATCTTTTTAATTCCTCAGCCTTTTATTTTACAGATTATGCTGAGGAATTAGAAGGACAAAACAATCAAAAAATAAATCTTAATTCCTTGTCCGTATTTAGTAGTTTCTTAATTTTGTCAATTTGGATCAAGTTCCCTTTCGTTGTCTTCTTTTGTTGGTTTATCCAGTTTTTTTTTATCAACATTTACATATATGTACATAAAAATTGATAAAGAAGGTTATCAATGTTTTATAAAAATAAATTATGTAACAATTGCTGAAGTGTTTATTTTTTAATTTTTATCTGGGAATATCAATAATCTACAAGTGTGCATAATTTTTTGCTATTTAATCACAATTTCATTGAACATTTTGCTCTCCACTACAGTTTGAACGTATTTTGCTCTCCGTCCAAATCATTATTTTTTATTTTTCCTGTATTCCAGCAAATTTTTTAAAAATTTTGTACCTGATTTAGATCCATAATCAAGTCATACAGAGCTTTTTATAAAGAATAGTTTTTTTTTTGTGAAATGTAAGATAAACTTTTTCTCCATTTGTATAAAACTTTTTGAGACACACTGTAGATACAGATGATGAAGCTCACATACATCCGTGATACAGTTCCTTTGCATCACAATAAAGGTAATACAATGCGCCCTAACTAAAATTTTCCACCCTCTTTAAAGGCAATCATTCAATGAAATACATTGAAAACACGACGATTTCAATTTCCTTGAAAGGAAACATATACATATTGTCATTTTAAAGTTAAAGTATTTGCACCTACCTTAACTCCCTATTCTAAACTGACATCTTTTCGAAAATTTCAAATAGAATACATAAGAATGCATAAAATAATTATTTGTATAAGTATGGCTGCATATTTTTACACCAACCTATTGGTACAACATTTAAACACTTTATTTAGACTATTTAGACTAGCACTGTATAATTAAAGAGCGGATCTTTAGGGTCGGGTTTCTGAAACGTTTCATAAATAGAGGTGGGCGATACGGGCAATTGTGTATCGAATTTCGATACGATTTCCGTATCGATACGTATCGATATATCGAATATCGATATGTATCGAGTATCGGGTACCGATACGTATCGATATGTATCGAGTATCGGGTACCGATACGTATCGATATGTATCGAAATATCGGATCGATATGTATCGATATATCGATACGTTTCGAAATATAAGATTGAAAAATTGAACAGAGGCTTAAAAATACGAGATGAAAAATAGAGCTGGAATAAGTTTAAATAATAACACCGAATATTCGACCATATAAATACAAATAAATAAATAAAATCTTTAGTTAGTCTGTAATTCGATATTTCAATACGTACCGGTATATCGATATTTCGATACGTATCGACTAGTGGTGAGACGGTATTTCCGTAACGGTTATTTTGTCGCGGTATAAATTTGTAACGTTACTTCGCGTTACTGGTTTCTAAAATAACCAGTTCCAATGTCGCGTGTGTCGCGAATTGAGAAATTGCAAAGCGTTCGTGTTTTTGAGTAACGTATAACGTTTAACGCTTTGCGGGTACTCAGTCGCGACGTCGCGTCGCGTTTATTGGAACTAGTTACTTTAAAAGCCAGTACTGAACAATTGAAAATTTAACTAAGCGTCGACAGCCAAATGTTCGTTACTTAAATCGTCAAGAGAACGTACATAAAGTTTTTAAACACCACTTTTATCACTTAGCAGCCAGAGATTAGTTGTCAACATATATCATAATAAACTACCTAACGTTTCAAGACAGGTATTTTTGAAATTGTGAGAGGTTATTGTTTACAATCAAAGGTAAAATGGATTTGCGGGTGACGCGCATAAATGCAGTCTTTCGCCCTGTTTCGTTCGCTATAGTTATTTCGCTCCAACGCAGCAGGAATTGCCTACATCAAGTACCAATATACCAAAAATAACGCGACAAAGTAACGTTATTCTGTCGCGGTATTTCTGCGTCGCTGTAACGAAAGTAACGTTCCAACGGTGTAACCGTTTTTCCCATCACTAGTATCGACATCCGATATTTCGATACGTATCATATTTCCATACGTATCGATATTCGATACGTCGATACAGCTGAAAATGTGTATCGATACAGCTGGCGTATCGATACGTATCGATATATCGATACATCGACCCAGCCCTATTCATAAAGTTAACTAATAGATAAAATAAAATATTCCTATAGTTCTAACATGTGTAGCCATAGCAACGTTTGCTTTTATCGGACCGTTAACTTTATGTAACGTTCAAGAAACCAGGCATAGGCACATCTAGACAAAAAATGTTCGAAATAAGCACTAAAATAGGCATTAGCAAATTTAAATACACTCTATAAATCGAAAAGAAACGTGTTCCCGGATTGACTTTGCGTTACTTATAATGGAGCAATTTTTTTTTTAATTCAGTTAGGACGATTTGTAGTTCAGGTCTGCTTGGTGCGAAATGAATGTGTGCCAAATTTGTCTCCAAGGTGACGGAATTAATGCAAGAAGAAGTAATTGTGGGTAGGCAAAGTTATCTTCCTTTGAATTTAGGAGAAAATTTGAGTAAGATAAAATGTTTCCCATTTAAAATTAAGGAGTTATACCAATTGCAATATCTTTGAAAGAAAAATCTAATTACGGAAAATTACAAGTTAATTAAGTGTAAGTAGTTTTCATGGAAATTCAGAATGATAAATTCTTTTAATTAATTTTATATTTTGAAAATATGTACTTATACAGTTAAATTTTGTCATTCTGGCACCCAAATTGCATACGCTTTGTAAAAGTGACACCCAATTTTACAATGTGACACCCGGGGTTGGGTGCCACTTTGTTTTGACCGTTAAATCATGTTTTCAGTGACTTGACGCCACCTAGTGCAATAAAACGGATTTTTGAGTGGGTGCCAGATTTACAATATTTGTTCACGGACATATGCCACTAGTTCAAGGTTTTGCCACCAGGGGACGATCAGGTTTTATACACTTTAAATGATACATGGCGACATTTACTGCATTTAGTGGCACCCACGGCGATGCTCGAAAATTGGCAACGTCGCTAAATCACAAATTGCTTATTCTCGCGCATTTTGAACTTGTTGAAGATGTTCTGCGTATTTGGGGGAGGGACATTAACGGTTAAAGCCACGATAGGAGAGCTATTTTTTAAAAGTCGAGTTTGATCGTAAAAGCTGTTCGTTAATGGTCGTCTTGTAACCGTAAGCAGTTGAGAATATTAATTCAGACCATCACCGAACGTGTGTTGTGATCGACCGATTAAAGATGAATGACAGAACAAAAAAAATTTTAAAACTTGCTATTGAAGGTAAGTTAATCATGAATAAAATGAAAATATAGATTCTTAAATGTAAATATGAATTATTGATTAGTTTTCGGCTGAAATATAACCATTACTTAGTTGACCAGTTTGATTCCGAATTGGTCCAAATAATTTTTTTTTAAAACTAAACAAATTTCAAGTAAATTTTAAAGGAAAAGATTTTATGCGACTTCAAAAAATTATTTTTCAGTGAATTGACTCTTTTTAGGAAATGTTTTGAAATTGCTTGACTTTCTTTAGATTATGAGGAGGAAAACGTAGAATCTCCTGTTTTTAGTGATGCGACATATGTTCCTTCATCAGTTGACAGCGATACATCTGATAATGTAAATATTTTTGATCATTATCTGCAACAGAAAAAAATAATTTCTTTTTTATTAGGGAAGTGATGCATCTATACAAGATTTAATGGCAGTGAGTATGACATTTAAATTAATTGTGTGTGTTTAACTTACGGCAAAAGAGAACTACAGGGTTATTCACGTGCATCGTTAATTAAGTTTTCAAGAAAAAAATTGGTAGATATCGAGCAGGGCAAAAGAATTATTTAAATAAAGTAAAATTGACTTTCAGTCACTTCCGATTACACCGGAAATCGCTATCGACTCGCCTATTTTTAATGGCATACTGTATTTTTTTTACGTTTTTAAATTCTGCTGGTCAAGACAAGAAAAAATACCTATACCGGATGATCCGCGCCATGTGTTCACCCTTCTAGAGTTTTTATTTTTTAATAAATTTACATGAAATTTGGAAATGATAAATTAAACATAATAATAAATTTTGCGGCGTTCTCAATAGTAATTGAGAACGATAGGACTTCCAGTTTCACCGGAAGTGATGTCAACTTTCTTATTTTAAATTAAACGTATTTTTACACATTTATAATCTGCAGATCGAGTAATTCGATAATGTTACTGCTTTTATTGTATTTTGACTTTTAACATTTTACAGCATTTTAAATTAGCATTAGATTGTAATTCATTTTTTAAAGGAAACCTCATGTGCTTCCTAGCCTAGTTCAACAAAAAATACAGTTATACCAAATACTTTATATTTTCTATCAGAGTCATTTAAAACAGAGCGGTCGTAAGACCACAATAAATCATGCTCTGTTTTAAATGAGTTTCAAAGAAAGCATAAAGTATTTGGTATCAGCGTACTCAGCAAAAAAAAAATTCTGTTGAATTAGGCTAAGAGTTGCATGAGGTTCCATTTAAAAAAAAATAAATAAAAATGACAATTTAAATGCTCTAAAAATGTTAAATATCAAGATACAATCAATGCAGTGATTTTATCGAATCCTTTGAATGCAGTAGAACGAAATAACACGATTCCTAGCTTTCTAGATTAAAAACAAAAGTTCTTTTTTTTGTTGTCATGTTTCGTTGTTCATGTCATTTTAATTAACAAAATTTAACTTATTATACCAAATAAATTCTTTTACTTAGTCAAGGACAAAGCTTTGATTTAAGCAACAGAGTTGACACTAACTGTTAAACTGTTAACCAGAATATATTTTATTTTGTTGCTAAGGATACGCCAATGAGTCAAGAAATTAGGACAGAGAAGGCAATTACAATATCTGTAAGTTATCTTTACAGTAACCTAGCTTACTCAACATGTATTCCCAATTTGTAAAATTACTTAAATTTTTTCTAGCTTGATGACATAATTAAAAACAGAAGAAATGTGTTGGAATGCAACGGCAATTACGACAACAGAGAAAATTATACTCCTTTAAATTTTGAATTTGACAATCATTTTAAGGTTGTATTCTTAAAATAAAAATAATATCAAAGATCTATAATTTGCTTTTTGTAGGAATATATTGTAATCAGTGATCAAGATATTGAGAAATTAAATAAATATTTCCCTTTTACGGATAATACAGCACAGATAAATAAAACGAAGTCTTCGTATAAAAAAACCAAGGTTAATGCTCAGGTAGTTATTATTTTATTTTTGATTTTTAATTCCGCCAGCACGTATTATTTACATTATCCGCTCCAAAATAGTCAGAAAAATTTAATAGTGTACTCAATTTAATAGTGAAGTTGTGAAAAAAAGTTGATAACAAAAGGTTATTTGAAGTATTCGATTGAATTAATATGTCTTTCAAAATTAATTGGAATTTTGTTAAGTAGATAAATAAAAAAAATATAATAAAATTAAAAAAAATTATTAAATAATAATAATGTTAATATGATCTCTTTAAATCCAAAAATTATTATTATTTAATTAATTTTTATTTTATTATATACAGTGCCCCATCAAATGGGAAAAAAATTTATTTCTGATTTTTCGAAAAAACTTTTTACGCCAATAATTTGTGCTTATCTGAAAACCTGTTTGGTCCCTGTTAGATATACCGAGTGATTTTAATTGAGTTAGAAAATAGCGTTTTTCGAAATTGCCGAAATCCTAAAATTGTTATTCCTTGGAAATTAATCAAGATTCCAACGATAATTGTCATTTCTCGGAAATTAATCAAGATTTTTTCAAGATGTGTTGGCTTCAGCTTATTGAACAATCCCAATAAAAGAAAACAACTTGGTTTTCTTTAACATCCGCAAAAATTTAATTTTTCAATTTTTAGAACATTCTCAAAATTTCGCATATTGAAACTTAAGTTCAGAATACAATTTTTTCGAGGTGAAAACTTCGTAGAGTTATAATTGGAAAAAATAATAAAAAAGATTAATTATTGATTCAGATATTTTATTATTTTCCGAAAATTAATATTTTTGCATAACTTTTAAGTTTTTGATGCAACATGCCTTTTAGGAGAAACATTTTTCAAAGATAATTAATATGTATTTAAATGGCTTCTAGAAACTCTAATCTATCCCCTGTTAATTAATTGTTTTCACAAAAAGCATCTAAATGTTCTTTTACAGTTGCCTAACGAGGAGATTTTTCTTTATTTAGTTTGCATGTTCAAGTCAGTATGTAGAATATGAGAGATGGCTATGGACTGTTTTATTGTTAAATCAAATTGGGTAGTTTTAATAATAGAACTTAACTAAAGTTACTTTAAAATGTAAAACCACCTTTGTTTTTGTATTGTAATGTGATTTGAAATTCTAGTTTCCTTTAGTCCTGTTATGAAAACGGCCCTTAGCAAAATTCATTTAACAGTCAAGCAATATTCTCATATTCTACTTAATTAATTGAACATGTAAATTAATAAAAAAAGATATCCTCATTTATGCAACTGTAAAAGGGCTTTTATGAAAGTAATTCATTAACAGGGATGGATTCGAGTTTTTAGAAGCCATTTTAATACATATGTATTATTTATCAATGAAAAATATTTTTCCTAAAAAGCACCTTGCTTCAAAGACTTAAAAATTACGCAAAAATATTAATTTTCGGAAAATAATAAAATATCTGAAGCAATAAACCTTTTTTTATTATTTTTTTCAATTATAAATCTTTGGCGTAAAAGACTTTTTCGAAAAAAGAGAAATAGACTTTTCGGTGAGCACTGTGTATTTTTAATAACATACGTGTCCCAAAAATAAGTGCTCAGACGAGAATGGTAGAAAGTAGACGAGATTTCATCGATAAAAAAAAAAAAACAATATTGTCAGGGTCGGAACGGTTTAAACAGTTTTGCAAAGCTAGTTAGTAACTTTAATTTAGAGATAATACGTCTCCGCGAACAAATTTTTTTGATTAAAAAGTTTGTCAAAAAATTAAGAAAAATACTAGTTTTTTTTGTTATATCTTGTTTATATCTTAGAAATATACGATTTAAATTGACCGAATAGTTTATAAACTACGTGCCAATTTTGAGTGAATAAAATTCAAATGCTAATAAAATAAACTAAGCCGTTCCGACCCTGACAAAATAGGTTTCTTATCGATGAAATCTCATCTACTCTCTACCATTCTCGTCTGAGCACCTATTTTTGGAACACGTTACACATTGTATATTTTTAAGATTTAATAAATACAGAAATTGACTATCCTGATTACGTTTCTCGTGATGACCTTGTTTATTTATTTTTCACTCCTGGCGAAGCTATTTTTCAAATGAACAGTTATCATAACTATAAATTATAATATCTTTTAGAAACATGATGTCTTCCAATCTGAGCTTTTAATTGAAAATAAATATAAAAAAACTACATGCACGTTTTGCGATAGTGAAGTGGTTTCAAAACATTTTGCAAGACATCTTGAAAGGAAACATGCTGAGGAGAGACAAGTGAGAGAAATATTCTCCTTCGAAGGAAAAAGCGCGGAAAGAAAGAAACTACTTGCATTACTTCGAAATGCAGGAAATCTGGAATCTGGTATCAGGGGACATGTAATACCCAAAAAACGGCAAAATATGAAAGATATATGCGAAAACGATTATGCTATTTGCATACATTGCAAAGGTTATTATAAGCGTCTTTGTTTAAGTAGACACATAAAAAAATGTTTTGCTAGAGCACCAGAGTCTGATATAACCAAACATGAACACCCATTAACAGAGTCTCTAATTTATTCAACGTCTCACAAAATATATGGAGAAAGTTTGAATAAGCTCGCTGTTAGAAAAGAAATATTTAGCAAAATGCAAGCTGATGTTGTTACTTCAACCGTAATTGATGATATTCTTCTTATTCTATTCGGAGAAGATTTACTTAAAAAAACTAAAAATAAACGTAGTTTGTATCACATATCAAATAAATTACGCGAATGTGGTAAATTTTTGCTAGAAATAAGACAGCTTGGAAGCTATAGAGATATGCTTTCTACTTTAAAACCTGAAAATTTTGACGACGCAATTGAAGCAACAAAAAAAATCTCCAGATATGACGTGGAAAACAGAAGTTTTGGGGCGGCATCTTTAGCATTACATTTTGGAACGACATTAAAGAAATTAGCAGAGTTAGCAATAAAACTAATTTTAAGAAAGAAAATACCTTTACCAGTACAGAACGTTGAAAAGACTTTAACAGAAGTAGGAAGATTTAAAAAAATTGTAGAATCTCAATGGACCACAGAAATTGGAAGCTTGGCTTTGAAAGATTTAAATGAAAAAGCTGCGATAAAACCTAAACTTCTTCCAGTAACTGAAGATATTATGAAATTAAAGAAAACTGTTGAAGATATAGCAGAAGAATCATTTGAGCAGTTAAAAATATCTAAATCAATGACTTCGTATAGAACCTTAGTTGAAACTACACTTGTTCTAACAATACTACATAATAGAAAAAGAGTTGGAGATATTCAATATTTGGATTTAAATTCCTACGACCAACAAATCAATAACACTGCAAATGCAGCAGTTCATACAGAAATGGCTACGTCTCTTTCAGAAAACGAAAGAATTTTAACTCAACATTACAAAAGAATTGTATCAATTGGTAAAGGTAGCAGAGCAGTAACTGTCCTTATTCCGAAAAATATTCAAAAATATTTTGCGATGATACACAGCATCAGAACAAGCACAACATGGTTTACGAGTAAAAACACATATTTTTTTTACATATCCTAAATCAGTAAAATGGATAAATGGGTGCTCAGTTATCAGTAAATATGCAAAACGATGCGGAGCCAAAAATCCGGAGCTACTCACATCATGTCGCTTAAGAAAGCACATTGCTACTGTAACTCAAGTACTTAGCTTAAAAAGTAATGAGGTGGACCAATTGGCTAAATTTATGGGACACACTTCAAAAACTCACGAAGCTTTTTACAAGTATGTATCCACATTTTCTGCAACCTAATTTATAAACTAGAATAGTATATTACGCAACAAGTTTAGAAAAGTGCAGTTTTATTAAACGTGTTTGGCTTGTTTGACTACGAGAGAGCGAGTAACTTTAAAAGCCATACGAGTTTAGAGAACACTTTTCTAACGAGTTGCGTATACTATTCTTTCGCATTTCATGCGAAATTGATTTTATTAATGTTTAATAGAAGTAGCATTAATCGTTGTCACATTAACAACTGTCACAATTAATGGATGTTGAAAATAAAAATTAGACTACTTATTACATAACTATACTGTAATAGTTGTTATGTTGTAAAGTAACCCATTACTGTACGATTTTGAAGATACTAATATGATACGTTACTGTATGAAATGCGAAAAAATATTTTGCAGATTACCACAGGATATTTACCAAGTTGCAAAAGTGTCAAAAATTCTTCAATTAATAGAAAAAGGGAACATGGCTAGTTTTAAGAACAAAAGTTTAGAGGAAATAGATATTGATATGGAAAATATTGAAGAAGATCAGGATCTAGAGGATGATGATGGTCCGGAAGTTCATTCCACAGACCAACAAGACAATATAACTGAAAGTAATACCACTGATAATATCAATTACGACGAAATTTTTGATCGCGGTGAGTTTAATTTAAGGTATTTGAATAATATTATCTATTTTCTAATGTCTGGTGTTGTTTAGGTGTTTCTGTAGATAATGTAACCGAGACTAATACCATTGATGTAAAATTAGTGATTAGTGAAAAATCTAATACTAGTAAGTTCTAAATATAACAAATGTACAAAAAGTTTTCCCATCTAGTGTGTTGCTCTCATTTTTTCGCATATTTACGTATGTTCCTTACTTGATCCGTACCCTAAACGGACAAGTAAAGAAACATAACTTAAAAAAAATTGTTTTATTGATTTGATTTTACAATGGTTTTCACATTGGAAGAAAAATCTTTAATGATTGAATCCTACTTTCGAAATGCGCAAAAAATCATGGTTATGATTTTCTGTTGACGTTATGTCAAGGTTAAATGTCAATTTGAAAAGTGAGAGCAACATACTAGATAGGAAAACTCTTTGTATACTTTTTATTTGCAACATTATTTTTTGCTGAATTATGTTTCTAGATTCTGAAAGCAAAGACTTCGAAAGTAAAGATTCTGAAAATAATTTAGATAATCCAACAACGTCCAAATGTCTTACAAGAATTTCTTCAAAAAATACGAGTATAAATAATTTTCTCATGCAAACCGAGCTGCGTGTAAAGTGTTTATTTTGTAGGTTCTAGGCAAAAGTGGAATAAAAAACAGAAAAAAATAATGCTGGAATATTTTAAAAAGAATGTCAAAAGTAAGAAAGCTTTGAGGAAAAATGAATGTGAAGAGTTTTTGGAAAAATTTAATAGAGATTTTGAAGGTGTTGGATGGGTTCGAGTTAAAACTTTTATCTTTAATGAATACCGAGTAAAAGACTAGTTGTTTACTTTTTTTATTAGTTATATAAAATTAAATTATCTAAATATTTTTCTGGTTTTATTTGATGGAATTAATTTTTAAAAATTAAAAACGCGGACATTACAACTTCTGTACACTACAAAAAAAAAACAAACAAATTAATGATGTTTGATAGAGATCCGTTTTTAACAGAGGTTAAATCACAAAAAAAAAACCATTGATGATTTTCTAAGAAATTTTACATATTGAATTTTGTTCCTAAAAATGTTTTTGTAAAATTCATGACGTTCAAATGATCAAAAGATTTTCCTGACATGTAAAAAAAATTAAATTAGTGTACGAACACACTGAAAACATAGAGGAAATCTGCAGGTCCAAACATATTAGAGTAAAGTAAATTAAAAATCATTCATTTAATCTTGAGGAGGCTGTCAGTGTACAGGGTTTTTGTTTATATTTTGAACGGTATCTACACATTTTATTATTAGACATATCAAAAAATGTTAAATACAAAAGTTTTAGGGATTTACCCGAACCGCCAGAATTTACTTTAAAAAGAAACAAATGACAATCGAAAACCTAACAAATGAGTATCAGCTTTGTTGTTTTAAATGGAACATTCAGCATATTTTGAAGAATTAAGAAAGACATTGTTCTCCTAATTCCAAAAATATGTAGTTTGTCTATATTTTGTTTCATACTTTTTACTATATTTAAGTTTGAAATTAATATTGTTTTGGTATATTTTTATTAATTTATTTCATATAATATGTTAATTTATCTTAGATGTTTTGACTTATAAAATGACACATAATAATAAATAATAAACGTCTTATTAATGAAAGTAATTGCATTTTTTTTTTTTTAATTTGAAACTTAAATATCGCAAAAAGTATGAAGCCAAATATAGACAAACTACATATTTTTGGAATTTAAAATAACAGAGTTGATACTCATTTGCTAGGTGTCCAATCGTCATTTGTTTCTTTTTTTAATAAATTCTGACGGGTCAGGCAAATCCCAAAAACTTTCGTATTTAACATTTTTTTGTATGTCTAATAATAAAATGTGTAGGTACCGTTCAAAATATAAACAAAATCACTGTACAATAAAAAATACTAATTGCAAATTTGCTTCATACAATTATAAAAATAGTTTTTTTTCAGCAGTCTTATGAAAAGATGTATGTTTTATAGAAAAAAAAGACACGTAATAATGATCCATCTTTTATTTAAAGTTTACGGTAAATTTACATTTAATGAATGTATTACTATATCTTGCGTTATAAACAACTCAGTGTAAAATTATGAAGAAATTATAACTGTAATTAATAATATAACAAATTCTTTTAACGGACGCTTAAAATTCGCACAATCGCTTAACGTTTCACTATTGGTTGATAGCTTCATCAGGAGTGAAACGTTGAGCGATTGTTGTGTCCATTAAAAAAAATTTGCTACCCAATTTTCATGATACAAGAATCTACCTTAATTAAAGTAGCTAAATCCAAACTTTGATCTTGGGCAAGGAGGATCAGATGCGAACATTTTTCTTTTATCTTAAAATAAACTTCTGGGTTAAGTTGTTTAACTGTAACGAAAATTTTGATTTAATAAATGAAAAATTAAATTGGATTTATTTACCTGTTTAAGTATAATTAATTTTCTTCAATATACTCTTTAGTAATCGTGCATTTATTTCCGCATTTTGGTCCAGACGACAACATATGAATTGGTGCGAAAATTTCTCGTCCTGCTGCAACAAAAAATGTAACATAAATAAATTTAAAAAAAGAAGTGATATGACAATTACTTACCTTAAAACAAAAAAAGAGTGATCCAATTGTGGGCGTGCATTTCAGTGTTTAAACACAACCAGTAAATCGAATTAGGTATTTACAGAAGATCTTTTTCATCAATTTTTTACGCATTTAGTCCAATTTCTTTAAATTACTCCAAAAGTTTCACTAGTTCTCGGTAATTTTTAAACTTTTTTATCAACGCTTTCAAATAAATTCAAATAACTTGTCTTAGCTTAACTGAAAAATAAGTCATTGAGATTGTATTACATTGACACTAGTAAAGTTACGACATGCCATTCAAATTTTTTCTGCGGTGTCAATGTTACACAATCTCAAGAATACTTATTTTTCACATGCTTTTTGAAAATCAAGAGATAAAAAAGTTTTAAAATCACTCAATATAACCATACGTTTATAAGAAATGACAATATGGCACTTAATAAAATGGCAACAGTGGAGGGTGTCAGTACAACAAATGCTGTCATAACACTTGTATATAGACGGGTGCTATTTTGGTATTTCGTATATAGGTGCCACTTTACATAGCATTTCTGTACAGTGTATAAATTGGGTGCCAAATTTACATTCATTGTGCAGGGTGTCACTTTGATAGGACAATATGTATATATAACTTTATCAGATTACTTAGAACACAATGTAGACATAATACAATAACACTTGCATCGAATTTTGATATCACGAAACTTTTAACATATTTTTTAACGCAGAATATACATAATACCGAGTGTAGAATTGTTTACCGAGACATAGAATTTTACATGTAAAAATAAGGAATCTCGATTACTTCCTTTCCTCACAATTTTAGTGCAAAATAAGTAGTTAAAATAAAAGTTATACAGAAGTAAAATTAAAAGTGGATTCTTTTATTTATTTTCTTCTAACATCCTCTAGTATTGAAATAAAGAATTTAAAAAATACTAAAAAGCTAGTACTAACTTACGATTTATTAATATGTCACATATTTCAGTAAAATTAAGTTGCCTAAATAACTGACAAATGATATCTCCCTAATGTGCAAGTAAACCACGGTCCGTAAACTATAACGGTTGCCTCATCCGCGAACCAACATATAGCTACATACAACGTCATCGCTAGGCCTTACTCGTAGGTTGCCTGGTAACTGGTAAATTTCAGTCAGTGAAAGTGAGTGCGGTAAAACGTCACTTGGACATTTTGTTTAACTATCAGAAAATTCGTACTAAATTGAATTTTTAAATTATAATGGATATTATTTAACTTTTAATTAAAGTAAAAGCAACAATTGCCTGGGAATGGGAACGCATACGATTGCGATAACAATAAGATAAGTTGCATCAAATATTTAAGCTCAATTTAACTTTAAGCGTCACAACACTAGGCCAACATCTAACTAGTCCGAAACTGTCAAAAGCATGTGCCGATCAATGTTTAACATTTAACGCAATTATTGAAAGCGATAATTAATTCGGGTGAATATATTTGACAGTTTCGAACTATGTAGTCAGGAACTGTGTAGGAACAAAGCATAACTTACATAATGTTGAGTATCTGAAATATCACATTGTTAACACCGCTTAAATTTATGCTCAGCTTAAGAGCCGGAACTCCCTCAGCCAGGGAAGCGATTTCACCCCCACTTCCCCCGGCAGCAATACACTTGGCGCCACTATCGCGTACTTACATTTATTCGTCGAAATTACATCCTGGACAACAACCACTCGCAGCGTAAGGTTTGCGCGTTATAATATGTAGATGGCTTTAAATGCAGTACACTTTTTTATCGTCAGAAATTGAAATCAAATTTAGATATTTCTCTTAAAAAAAGTATTCAAAAAAGCAATTCAGTTGCATTTTCGTCAAATTAGGTGTAGGAACTGTCTCAGAAACTATTTTGTAAATATTTTTCTTCTGTACAAGCTTTTATGAATTCTAAAAAAATATACATTGCTGAAAAGAAAATATATTAGGCGATAGTTGATGTCAAAACAAGATTAGTCTAATTTTTCTCGATAGGAAAAAAAAACGGAAAAAAAGACCTGAAATTTGCTAATAATAACTGTTGTAAAATATCTATTATTTACAGATTTACATCTCACAATTTTAAATACGCATTTATGTAACTTACGTTTCGTAAGTTACATAAGTTACAATTACCATCTAAAACTTGCAAAAAACTTGCTAAATTGCTTACTTGTGAGACAAGATTATATTAAATAAGTTGATACAATCAAATTTTCAGTATTTCATATTGATACCTATTATTTGCAATAACAGACAGGACAGTCACTTTCGTATATTAATAATATAAAATGGTTTTGAAAAGTAAATGAAGCAAAAATAAATACGATATGTTGAAAGAAAAATCGTATTTTTTGGTTAAACGATGATATTTAATCTTTCATTAAAATCAAATCACAATAAGACTGTACATACCTGTGTTGAGTACGCGGTTAATATAAATTAATTATATTGTATACATACGTTCAATGAAATTATTACAGAGGTATTCAAATAATTTGAAACGATACAAAATTAATTAACAATATTTTTCCAAGTCCTGATTTTTCAAATAATTATTCATTTATTGATATTTTAGAATCAAATATCTCACAAACCGCTCCTCCAAGTATCAAAATGTTATATATTTCTGAAATCAGCAAACAATGATATTTCACTACATTGAACAATGTATAGGGTATTCCATTAAAAAAAATAAATAAATAAATTGTAATTTTTTTCCCCTTTGCGATGCGCTTCTGTTTTTTGTGAGAGCTTTAAAAGATATTACATACAAAATCCCACAACTATTGTATTTAAAGTTGTTCTTATCTCTTAAAGATAGGTAGGCTGAAAAGTATTTAAAAGTTTTCAATAAATTGACGAATAACACAAAAACTAGTAAACCAATTACACGATATTTATATACAGTGTCTTATAGACAGTGTATGTTTGTTATCAGGGTGACTCAAGGATTAAAAATTTGGAAAAATATACAGGGTGTTCCATTTAAAAAAATTATATTTTTTCGCTACCGCGAAACTGCTAGTATAGGTGAAATCTACATAAAAATCCATATAAGACCAATTTTTAAATTTTTTGAATCGGTTAATAATTAAAAAAATAAACCTTTTGTTTTTGTTACGTGCTACAATTTTGGTCACAAATTAGAAAAAGCAGCCATTTTGATTTTTCTATTTTTTACTAAACCATAACAAGTGTCAAAATTTGCAAAGACCCAAAAATGTTCACTAATGAATGACTCTTTCTAAAAATAAAATATCCATATACAGGATGGAGCATAGGAACCTGACGATTTTCGTAATGAAATGGCACACACAATTTGCTAAATTTTTATTTAGTGTTTGTTTTATAAGAAAGGTAACTTTATGGCATTTTATTTTTTAAAGAGAACATCAGTGAGATGGGCTCCACGATTTCTTACATACTGTTCTAATCTTTCTCGAATGTTTCTTATTACTCGCTCAATTATCTGCGGAGGAATGGCTGTAATTTCGTCTCCAATTGCGTCAATTAGGAATTGATCGTAACACTGTATGGTTTCAGCAAGATGGGACGATATCCCACACGGCAAGGCGAACAATGTCTGTGTTGCGAGAAATGTTCCCTGGACATTTAATTTCACGATTTAGTTTCACGATGTTCCTTATCCTGCTCGTTTTCCCGATTTAACCTTTTGTGATTATTGATTGTGGGGTTACCTTAAGAACAAAGTTTACACTCCTCGGCCCGCCACTATTCAAGACTTACAGCAGCGAATAAGAGACGAAATTGCAGCCATTCCTCCGCAGATGATTGAGCGAGTAATAAGAAACCTTCGAGAAAGATTAGAACAGTGTGTAAGAAATCGTGGAGCCCAGATCACCGATGTTCTCTTTAAAAAAAAATGGCATAAAGTTATCTTTCTTATAAAGCAAACACTAAATAAAAATTTTGCAAATTGTGTGTGCTATTTCATTACGAAAATCGTCAGGTTCCTATTCCCCATCCTGTAGAAGGTATTTGTTCTTCGTGTATGGGCTATTTTTTTCAATAAGAGGCGCTGCAACCACTTAGATTTTTCTATTTTGTGACTAAACCGTAAGAAATAGGTATCAAAAATTACAAAGACGCAAAAAAGTTTCCCAATGAACGCTTTCACACTACTCCAAATTACTAAACCCATCTAAAAATATGAGTTAACTTCCCGTAGATACTCATGCCAAATATCATACAAATTGGTTCAAGCATTCTTTTTTTATAAGAATAATTAACTTTTTTCCAACAACTTTGAAGCAGAATACTGTCTTAATGAAGCAATTTTGGATATAGATAAATTGGGTTAAATCATCTTATTTTTGAGGAGTCTGTGATTAAACCATGTCCACGGAATTTAGCGACACGCTGTATATGAATCACCGATATGAATATATAGAAATGATTCAAAATGTTCGTAGCCGATATTTTCAAAACATCGGTAATATTCGATTACTCTCGGTTCGAAGTCGTCCATTTTTAGGTGCAATATCTTATCCTAGTTACAAACCAGTGACGCAGCGATACGTAAGTAGCGGCGGAGAGACGAGACGCATGCTTCTCCTTTGAGTGTCCGTGAAAGACTGGCGAACGGGTTGCGGGGTACAGAATACTATGTTTATTCGTGTATATGGAAGCTCTATTTCAATAAATGCCTGTTTATTTATAAAAAATAAAAAATTTAAAAAAAAGAAAACAACAGTCGTTTAGGTAATTATGAAATGATTATTCTAGTATTTTTTTCAATTTAAAATAATGCATATTTTCCAAGCAAAAGTTATTTAAAAAAAATTTCAGTGCTGCTTTCGATATTTTTTTTCACTAAGAAAAATGAAACTAATCGCTTTTGTAAAACAACATTCGTTTAATATAACTTCTTTTCTACAACATATATTTTTTTTGACAATTTATGACAACTGGAATAGCAGCAAAGTTATTTCAAAAAATCGTATTTCAGGAAGTTCCGGCTCTTAAGAGTTTGGTGCAACTAGCGATTAATCTGCATATCAAGTACTTCAACCGGTATTATTTTGGTGTCATTTTCTTTTCCAAATTTTGACAACTGATCAAAACTGCATTTAACTTCAACAAGCAAGCCTTGAGTGGTCTATGGCTGACGTCACAAATGTTATCCCGCATTCCACCCGTCCCTCGTCCAACACTCGCGGCATGAGGTAACCGTTATAGTTTACGGACCGTGCAAGTAAACAACAAGTAGTGTATATCAAATCATAAGTAACACTAATCGAGCATTAAATAACATCACAAAATAAATTTACAAGTTATGTTACGATGGTACATCATGTCAATTTTTGACAGCTAGAGAAGTTACTCAGATAACAGTACTGTTACATTTAACACCAATGACACATCATAGGCCTGAAAATATCCTAACTGTTCCAATGCAAATTTTCCAGAAGGGTAGAAAAATGTAATATTTTTTTAAATTCTGAAAATTACAAAATCAATTACTTGTTTCAATCTTGCACTGAAATGTCTGCATGTCAGTTTATTTAAAAATGGTAAAAGTAGTAGTACGCAGAGCTATTCTTTAATTTTGAATTAGAACAAAATATTCATAAAAAGAAGCATCGGAAAAGAGAATATGGTTAAAAGCTACATTGCTCCAAAAAAAAATCATTGTTTTTTGTTAAGTTTTTTTTTTTATTAAGGCTCGAAATGTTTAGGTAAAACTTCACATTTATTAGGATATTATATATTTAATATACCTAACTTGTGCTTGTACAAAAATTAATTTACATTTTACGTCAGTTACTACCGCGTGATTAAAAAAAAAATTATCAATTCTTGCCATGGAGTTTGGACGCCATGTCTTAACTTTAGTGTAAAACCACCTTCACCATTTTTTAAATACGTGTATTGAATGCAGTTAAGGAACATGTTCCAACTCGAAAGACTTCAATTTCCTTGCCCAAGTTACATGAATGAAAGGGGGTTAGATATTCCATTCGCCTTTAAGTCACTTGAATTCACTTATGCATAATGCTTGGTCTCCACCTGTGGTTTACACCTATGGTTTACACTATTCAAGTGAGTTGATCAAGTCAGTGGAATTAAAGTGACTTGAAGGCGAATTGAACGTCCAAACCCCTTTCCATTCATGTAACTTGAGCAAGTGAATTGAACTCTTCCGAGTTGAAACATGTTCGACTTCTTCGTTCAAGTCAGTGTTTAAAAACGGCGAGGGCATCGATGATTTCGTTCTCAGATCAAATTACTGTTTTAAATATCACTAAAAAAGTTCAAGAAGTTGATTCAAAGGGAGAGACTGTTAATCGACAAAAAAAATTACGACATTTATTGCTCAATAAAAATGCACCTTTGGTATGTTGCAACTAACCCACATAATATAAGCTGAGTGTAAGGTAATATGTATAGAGTAGAGTAAGTGTAAGTCGCGAATAGGTAAATACCGATCGAAGATCGATAAGATGTAAAGAAAATAATGAATAAACGATAAGTGTAGTTCTTCCATCCTGAGTATCATTTAGCCCTATCTCTGGTTAAACCAAAACATTACAAATTATGTCCCGCCAGTAATTGCCAGAAATTGCGCAGTAATAAAAATTATGGCACCCGTAGATTAGATTATGGATTATGGTTTTCGTGAAAAGCTTTGATATCTTATCAATCTTATACTTAAATGCAGACAACAAAATAATGGTCAGCAAATGAAGAGCAGCTGCAGTTTGTAACTTGACTGTAAGTACAATGAAAAAATGTCAGTTTAATTTACAATATTTATTACTTCAATGGTTATAATATATCATGGGATCAAGTAAATTTCTTAATTAGTTAAAACTGAAACTTTTTTATTTTAATGGGGTAATATGTTTCCTTTATTCATTAAGATCAAGCATAAAAGAGTACCTACGTTTTCATTATAGGAACAGAACTTTTCGCACTTTAGTTTTTGAAAATTAAATCATCGGTGTCTAATTCTTTAAATGGTCCGTTTCTATTGAAAAGACAGTAACATCGATTTTGACCCTTACACTAGAGCCACATCTGCGTTAACGTCTAACGAACAAAAACAAAAAAAATATATATTTTATTTACGTTCTTGTTAATTATTTCAATTTTTCTCCTATTTATTTTTTTATTAAATACATGCATTCATTCATAGCTGCTTCTAATAAATAAAATAATAGCTCTTTAATTAAGGTAAAAAAGTCTTCGATGGATATTTAATGTGAAAAATATAGGCCTACCAACAATTCATTTGACAGCATGAAACAATATGTACCGATTTAAACGGCAATGGTTTTAAGTAAAAAAAATTAAATAGGGCACCCTGTATATTTATGCATTTCTGGAATCTCTTATTATTACAGGAAGTTAAAATAAATACTCAGAAAATCCATCGAAAACGTTATAAGTTTTATTTCTTAATTTTTTAGAAAAACTAGACCTAAACCAAACAAGACATTTTATATTTCATTTAAGTAGGTAGGTAATTTTCTTTTTGTTTTCAGATGACTATCGTGGGTATAGACTTGGGAACTACAAATTCCTGCGTGGCTATTTTGGAGGACAGAGCCGTTCATATTATTGAGAATGAGATCGGACGTAGAGTTATTCCCTCCGTTATAGTAATCAATGAAAACGGCGAAATTTTAGTGGGCACTTCTGCGAAATTAATCGCCCACATGTATCCAGACACCACAATATACGGCAAGTTACCTAATAATTTCAGTACAATGTTTAGTTAAAGTATCTCATCGAAAATTCAGCTTTAGATATAAAACGTTTGATGGGTCAAACTTATTTCGAGAAGAACGTCCAAGAATCCCTAAAGAAATTCAATTTCAACGTCGTCAATGAAAATGCAGTGCCAACAGTGAAAATTGTTAGCAATGGCGAAACCAAAACGTTTTCTCCGGAAGAAGTGAGCGCGAAGATACTACAAAAATTGAAAGACACGGCTGAAGAATACTTAGAACACAAAGTATATGAGGCTGTTATTACCATTCCAGCTTATTTTAGTAGTCTACAAAGGACGGCCACAATATCCGCTGCAAAACTGGCGGGTTTTGACAACGTCCACATCATCACCGAACCAACGGCAGCAGCTTTAGCGTTTAAATTCAATAACGAAAAGAAACTTGAACGAAAAGTTCTGGTCTACGACTTTGGTGGCGGAACGTTCGATCTTTCAATAGTTGCTGTTACTGGTCTTCATTGTAGGGTTCTCGCCACGGGAGGAAACTGTTTCCTTGGAGGCACTGACGTAGATAGAAATTTGGAACAGTATGTTTTGGGTGAAATAAAAAAGGAGACCGGCTTCACCATCGAGGATAAAATGTCTTTGAAACGAATTAACGGCATTTGCGAAGAAGCCAAAAAACAATTGTCATCCTTATCTAAGTGGGAAATTAATTTGTCACTTTTAATTCCGGACAACAGAAATTTCAGCTTTACAATTTCGATAGAAAAATTCGAAGAGATCAATAAAGAAACTTTTCAAAAGACAAGATATAGTTGAAGATTGCCTATCAGAAGCTCAGCTAAATTCAACAGACATAGATGAAGTCGTTTTAGTGGGAGGATCTTCAAGGATTCCAAAAGTGCAAGAAATGCTTAAAAATATGTTTAGTAAGACCGAGTTAAATAAGACGATTAATCCAGACGAGGCAGTAGCATTTGGCGCTGCCGTATACGCGAAAAGTATTCAAAGTAACAAGGCGGAAGTAAAGGAGCAAACTAAAAATAAAAATACTAACATATCAAATCAGATATACGTGACGTTCCAGGATGTTTTACCCTTATCCCTTGGAGTTTCTACGAGAGGCGACATAATGAGCACAATTATCAAAAGAAATTCACCTTTGCCAAATCGCAAGACCGAAACTTACTTCACTAGTTCACATTTTCAAGAGGAAGTAGTAATTGAAGTTTACCAAGGTGAAAGGCTGAGAGCTTCTAATAATCAATTCCTGGGTAAATTTTTAATATCTAACTTAAAAAGAGCACGGAGAGGAGAAGTCAAAATTGACGTCACCTTTGAATTCCACAGTGAGGGCATTCTTAAGGTAACTGCTTCCGAAAAGGATTCGCAGAATAGAAAGGACTTAACAATTAACTTGACCGCTTTATCAGAAGAAGAAATTTTAAGTAGAATTGAAAAGGGTGAAATGACCAAGGAAGAGGAAATGCAATTTGTATGTTTTGCAAATAAACTAAATGAATTGGAGGCTCTCTGTCAAGATATTCAATTGAACGCGGGTAAAATGAACCCCGAATTGAAAAATAAGATAAACTTTGTTATTAGCAGGGCTACAGCTTTAACTTACAATCAAATATCAATACTTGAAGAGCTTAAACTAGAGCTAAGGGTCTTTTTAATAGAGACACTTTAGTAATATTCAGTTTATGAATATTTAGTTTCTTTTAGTTATTATCGAGGCAAATACAAGAGAAGAAGAGAAAAATTTAGGCCCCGTACTCGCTACTTTTAAACAAATCGAATGCCTGGTTCAATTCTTTCCGCTAACGAAACTAGGAAATAAGTAAAATATAAATAAATTTATTTAATAAGGAATAAGGAAACTGAAGCAAAGCACTAATTCTTCTCGTCTTTCTAAATACATTATAGAGATATATCATGTTCTTTTTCAACGAAGTCAGTTATTGTTTTCCAATCCAATCTTATCCAGGTGATAAATAAAATAAATAAAAGATGATATTCGAGTGCATTTTATTATGTATTATAATACAAATAATCGTTATGCTTTTTTCTAGCTCTAATTTACATTAAAAATGTTCTAGAGTCTTGTAAAGTTCGGTATAAAATTTTAAATGGTACTCAATTACTCATAATAAATTTCAGAAACAAAAGCAATTAGGAAACAAACCTTAATTCTTTGTCCGTATTCAATAATTTCTTAATGATTAATTTAGTTCAAGTTCCTTTTCGTAGTCTTGTTGATTTACCCAGTTTTCTTATTTATTAATACCGTGAAAATATTTGGACTTCCATTCCCTTGAGGAAGAACACTTTTTAAGTGTTTGCACCTACCTTAACCCCCTCCCTCAATAGCAAATGGAGTCAAATGATACATACGCGCAAAATTTTTTGGAAAATCAAACTCTGGTGAACAGAGGTGGTTGAAAAAAGGTTACAGATGGGCCAAACAAAAGTTATCATGTGACTTCCGTTATCTGTCAAATTTTATATAAAGTGGACTTACGACAATTGCGAATTAGGGTAACGATATACCTATATCGCTTGATATGGTATAAAGAAGAATTTGTTCGAGACGAATAGGAACTAAGAAGGTGGCGAAAATACTTACTAGTATGCAGGCACTTACAGAATATACATTTATAAAAGTGAAGGAGAAGAAGAAGAAGTTATATTTCATTGCTGTTATCCATCCTGTTATTGTGTGTTGCCTTCACCAAGTATAAAGAAATTAAATTTAATTGAAATATTTTATTTTGCGAAATCGAATATCCCTTTTATTATGCATCCCACCTTTCTGATTTTTCTCATTTTTTCTTCAAGGTTTTGTTCGTAGCTTTCGTGACTTTACATTTAGGCGTTTTAATTTCATCTTCGACCATTTTTCTTTCCTCGCTCTTTCTAAACAAGATGTTCTGAGTTTTCTCTTTCCATTTCTTTTATTAATTTTTTTGTAATGCATTAAATTTGATACTGGTCGTTCTTGTTATTTCCTTTACTTGCTATTTCCTTTATTACATCCAAACCCCCTTCATTTCTAAAACGATTACACTACGATTCATAAAATTCTGACTTGCAACATTATTAATTAATTTAAAAAGGTATTAACGAAGATTATTATTCTAGGAATTCTTTTGAGACGGATTTTTATTATGATTTATCCGTTTGTTGTGATTAACTTTATCAAATAGATAATAAAACAGACACAACGAAGGAATTAAGTATGGATTTTTTAAATTCTTCTAATTGTGAGTCTAAATGATAGGAAGATTCCGGAGATTATAAATCGACGGGTAAAATACAGTTACTTCGAGAATACCTAAGAAATAACACAAAATTTATAACAATTTTAGTCGACTTAATTTGAAAGTTATCTTATCAAGAACATCAGCAACAAGGCGAATAGCAGCGGTGGCCTCGAGGAAATTGTTTTAAAGGACGAAAAGTCCGCAAAAGAAAACTATGACGCCTTGCCACCGGAAACCATAAAGAAGACGATGTTTATTTTTTTCGCAAACACATTTGTTTTAAACTCCTGCATTATTCAAAATATTTTCCAACAAATAAATCTGAGAAACACAAAACTGTTTTAGCAATTTCTTGTCCAAAAGTAAAACTTTTCTAAAAATATTTGATTTATGAGGTACCTAATTTTTAATCCATCAGATTTGAATAACTCCAAAACAATTGATTTTAGACGCCGGCCCTAAATTAAACTTTAAAATTACCCTTCTCTTTAATTTTTATTAATGTAGATTAGGCATAAGTCCATTTGTGAAAAGAAATTTTGGAACTTTCGTAGAGTCTATGGAGATATGGTATAACTTGATCAGTACGAAGACAAGAGCAGCTCCACAAAATTTCTGTTCTTATATTGCACATTTTGTTTTCTTGGCAAATCAATTTCAGTAGTCACAAGAAGAACCACCCATTTTAATTTTACAGGAAAATCTTGATGCAGTCCTCCATGTAATATACTAAATTTACTTTTAACCCTCCGTTAGTGTGGTGGAAAAAAATTACATGATTAGTGTTCTGGGGTGTATCATACCCCAAAACAAAACTCACTCAAAATGCAGAGAATTTGACAATTTGGTAATTTCAATGGTAAAATATAATTTTATGCTTATTTGTAAGTCAAATAGAACAAATAAATGGTTTCTGAAAATTTTTATTTGAAAAATATAAACATTAACTCGAAACAATTCAGCTTCCAAAAAGACATAGTAAGAAGTAAATACTTTTTCCACTTCTGACGAAGCTGTCGAACAACGGCGTAACGTTAAGGGTTAGTGCGCATATTCAGTGTCCGTTTCAAAGAATTTGTGATAAAATATTTATCATTTACCTGCAAAACCGATATACACAAAAAGTTACACTAGTAGTGTTCTGGGGTATGTCATACCCCAACAGACTTTTGAGAAGGCTTACGTCGAACTAAATGTTTGACTTATGTTAATTTTCAGCTACTGAACGTTACAGGTCACTAGTTTACTAAACATTTATTTTAGAACTGTAAGATCCGGTGTTGGGGTATGACATACCTCACCACACTACCGAAGGATTAATATATTCTTTAATCTTCACTAAGTTTTTTCCGTTATTTCATATCTTATTTTGCATTTTTTGAGATAAGATATTAAAGCTGAGTTGCATCAATGTCGTGTTAACTAATCCTAGATGAAATACAGGACTTTCTTGGCTTTAATTCGAGAGTAACTTTAATCGATGTCGTTGTAACTGGACTTAATTTTTTTTTTCGTACTGCAAAGTTTCTCATTGAATGTTCAGTTAAGTTCTAAAGACTGAGCAACAAGGTAAGTTTTATTTCTTATCTTTTAGAGAAGCTTAGACGTAAATTCAAAGAAGAAACTTTTGATTTTCATTTAAGTAATTTTATTTTTGCTTTTAGATGACAGTCGTAGGTATAGACTTGGGAACTACAAATTCCTGCGTAGCTATCTTGAAGGGCAAAGCCGTTCATATCATCGAGAATGAGATCGGCAGTAGAATTACTCCCTCCATTATAACAATCACTGAAGACGGCGAAATTTTAGTTGGCAATTCCGCAAAATATATCGCTCATATGTATCCAAAATCCACAATATACGGCAAGTTAATAATTTTAGTATAATTTTCTAGCTAGAATATAATATATCATCGAAAATTCTGCTTTAGGCATAAAACGTTTGATGGGTCTGAATTATTTCGATAAGAACGTCCAAGAATCCCTAAAAAAACTCCATTACGACGTCGTCAATGAAAATGCCTTGCCTAAAGTAAAAATGGTTAGCAACGATAAAATTAAAACATTTTCTCCGGAAGAAGTGAGCGCGAAGATATTGCAAAAATTGAAAGACATGGCTGAAGAATACTTACAACACAAAGTATATGAGGCTGTTATTACCATTCCAGCTTATTTTAGTAGTCCACAAAGGACGGCCACAGTATCCGCTGCAAAATTGGCGGGTTTTGACAACGTCCACATCATCACCGAACCAACAGCAGCAGCTTTAGCGTTTCAATTCAATAACGTGAAGCAATTTGAAAGAAAAGTTCTAGTCTACGATTTTGGTGGCGGAACGTTCGATGTTTCAACAGTTGCTGTTGCCGGTCTTCATTGTAGGGTACTTGCCACTAGTGGAAACTGTTTTCTTGGAGGCAATGACATAGACAGAAATTTGGAGCAGTACATTTTGGGCGAAATCAAGAAGGAGACCAGTTTCACCATAGACGATAAAACGTCTTTGAAACAAATTAACGGCTGTTGCGAGGAGGCCAAAAAACAACTGTCATCCATATCCAAGTGGGAAATTAAGTTGCCACGATTAATTCCGAACAACAGCAGTTTCAGCATTACAATTTCCAGACAAGAATTCGAAGAGATCAATAAAGAAACTTTTCAAAAAACTTTGGATATAGTCGAAGATTGCTTATCAGAAGCCCATCTAAATTCAAGAGACATAGATGAAGTCGTTTTAGTAGGAGGCTCTTCAAGGATTCCAAAAGTACAAGAAATGCTTAAAAATATGTTTGGTAAGGCCGAATTAAATAAAAGCATTAATCCAGATGAGGCCGTAGCATTTGGTGCTGCCGCATACGCAAGAAGTATTCAAAGTGACAAGGCGGAATTAACGGATCAAACTAAAAATAAAAATACTTACATATCAGATAAGATGTGCGTGACGTTTCAGGAAGTTTTACCCTTATCCCTTGGCATTTTAGTAAAAGGCGACATAATGAGCACAATTATCAAAAGAAATTCACCTTTGCCAAATCGCAAGACCGAAACTTACACTACTAGTTCACATTTTCAAGAGGAACTAAAAATTGAAGTTTACCAAGGTGAAAGGCTGAGAGCTTCTAATAATCAATTCCTGGGTAAATTTTTAATATCCAACTTAAAAAGGGCATGGAGAGGGGAAACCAAAATTGATGTCACCTTTGAATTCGACAGTGAGGGCATGCTTAAGGTAACTGCCTCCGAAAAGGATTCGCAGAATACAAACGACTTAACAATTAACTTGACTGCTTTATCAGAAAAGGAAGTTTTGAGTAGAATTGAACAGAGTGAAATGACCAAGGAAGACGAAATGCAATTCGTAAGTTTTGCAAAGAAACTAAATGAATTAGAGGAATTCTGTGAAGATATTCAACTAATGCAATTAAAATGAACCCCGAATTGAAAAATCAAATAGACGATGTTATCAGCAGAGCTGAAGCTTTAACTTATAATCAAATATCAATACTTGACAATCTTAAGCAAGAGATAAGAGTCTTTTTAACTTAGAAACTATAGTAATATTCAGTCTTTGAATATCTAGTTTGATTTAATTAGTTATTATCAGGACATATACAAGAGAAGAGAAAAATTTAGACGCCGGTACTTGCTACTTTTAAACAGATCGAGCATCTGATTCAAACTTTGTCGAAATCACCTCTGCTGACGAAACTAGGAAGTAAATAAAATACAAATAAATAAAATATAAATAAATTTATTGTAACAGAAGTACAAAATAGGGAAATTGAAGCAAAGCAGTGATTCTTCTTTTCTTTCTAAATATACCGAAATGTTCAACGAAGTCAGTTAATGTTTTCTAATCAATTCTTATCCTCGATACTCACAAATTAAAGGTGATATTCCAGGAATTTTATTATGTTTTATAATAATAAAGTAATCGTTACATTTTGTTCTAGTTCTAACTTGCATTAAACATCTTGTAAAAAATAAAATTTGAATAGGTCCCTACTTAATTTTCCATAATAAATTTTAGAAACAAAAACAATTAAAAATAAACCTAATAGGTGTTTTCCTTTTACCACAAATCTTACCTCAGATCACTTAATTATCATTTCCGTTAGCACGAACAAGTGAGTTTGAATTGAGATTTCTTCCTTCCAGCTTGCAGCTCGAGCATTCCCATTGGTTGCTAGGTCGAAATATCTGTTCTAACTTACTTGTTCGTGCTTATGGAAATGACGTTTATGTGATCTGAGGTAAGATTTGTGACAAAAGGAACGCAGCCAGTATGTATTCTAACTTATTTTATTAATTATATTAAAATCAAGTTAGTTATAGATTGATTACTTAAGAAATGTTTTATTGTAATGATTGATAATGATAAAAAGAAAGCAATTGTTATTATACTTTTCTCTGAAAATACAAAGACCTTTAAGAGAAAAAGGGCGTCTTATTTACTACAAAACATCTGTCCATATTTAAAAGTTTTTTAATGATGTTAATTCGGCGACCCAATTTTTTCTATTACCATTTATATGTAGATAAAGATTATGAAACTCACATCCATCCATAATACTATTTCGTTGTACTTATATTGTATCAAGACAGACGTATTACAATATGTCCCTACTCAAATTTTCCACCCTCTTCAAAAGCAACCATTTACCGAGAAAACACGTTTACATTTTTTTTGAATCGGAACATATTTTAAATTAAAATCTTTACACCTACCTTAAAATTGCAAATAGCAAATGAAGTCAAATGATTCATACGCAGTGACATTGATTTTGCGTTTCACCGTACGATTTTCAAACTGATTTTACAACTTGTGTTCGATTTTATACTTACAGATTTTGTGACAATTTCAATAAGCAAGAAAGTGGGAAAATCTGTTATGTATTAAAGAAAATCATATTAATTAATTGGAATAACGAATATAGAAGTAAAATTGAAAACTATAAATAAGTTTTTAATTTTTAATTTCTACATTTTAAAACTGTTTCCATTTCGAAGAAGAAATAACTATTTCAAACTAAATTTCCATGATGTAATGAAATCAGAATGAAGAAATCATTTAATTAATTTTCTGTTTTGACAATACTTATAGTTTTATCAGATTACTTAGAACACAGTATAGAAATAATAAAAAAAGTCACTCCTTATCGATACCCTTGATGTTCTTGTATGCAATCTGATATCAGGAAACTCTTAATATTTTCTTATGTCGTCTAGCGATAAAATAATCACTGTTTTTAACAATGGTCAAAATAATAATTATTACAAATTTGTCTTATAAAATAATAATTTTCACCCTTACTGGATCGTATATTCTTAAAATTATACATACAGGCTGTCCCGTAAATAAGGGGCCATAATGCGAGGTCTAACACAATGGTGTATATAGAGTCCGCGAACGTAAATGAAAGTGGTCTGATTCGATAAATTTTTTGGGAAATTTTTCAAAGAAATTACGATCGGAATACGGTCCTGTTTTGTTTATAAACTCTATACGTCATAGGTAAGCGGATGTGATTCAAAGCGAAGATAATTCGATTGTAAAACGATAATAAAACTGACCTGCTCAACACAATGTCACATATTGCTGAGGTCTTTGGACTGCGATTGTTATGTCATTAGTTACCGTGATGTTTTTAGCAATTGTTCGAAATGCCCTCCGTTGCGCAGGTCAGGGAAGGCAAGTTCGTATTCAGTATTATACTTTAGCATATCTCCCAAACGATGCTGTTTTCGTAATTTTATTAGAAGAAAAAAGTTATTCTATATGGTCACCTATCCATTGCTACCGTACGGTCCCTTATTTATGGGACACCCTGTATATACTCCAGTATTTACTACAAGAGTATTGTTGTAAATATTTTCTTAAGAAAATGTTAAGAGGGACCTGGCCGATCAGTAACAAAATAATAATATACTTGTTCTGCTTTTCTGGTTCATTTTCAACGACTTGTATTATTGAAGAATAATAGTTACGAGTATTCCCTACATTATTTTTTAAATTATTTTTATGGAATAAAAAATAATAAAAAATTATAGGAAAGACCCCTACTTATTATTCTTCATTAAAACACCTACAAACAGCGATGCAATATGATACCATTACTTATATTATTACTAAAGACATCAGCAAATAGTACCGAATGCGAAGACACTCCGAGTTGTTGAGTTCGAGGACTAGCCCTTTGGTTTCGATCGAAGACCGAACTGGCAACGGGACAGGTTTTCGTATTGGGATACCAATTGCCTTCAGGACTAGATCTCGAATCACGTATACCCAAATTGTGGTTACTTGAAGTTTCAAAACACAAAACAAAATCTAGTAAAAACATTTATAAAGTATATTTTATAATTGGAACATGAACTGTGAACATGATACGCATTTAACGTAATTTTCGAATTACATTTTTACTCACAATCAGTGAGGAAACAATAAAAATAAAAATGAGTAAGTAATGCCCGTTTTACACAGTCAAAGAAATTGATGGATTTTTTGTCCTTCAATTTATTCATGCGTGTAATACATAAAATCGTCGTGAATAAATCGACGACAATAAATTCATGAATAAATTGCCAAATTAGAACCAGCTTTACAGTTGGGATTAACTGAAAGACGACAATAAAAAGTTGGACTGTAATACAAAGTGACATTTGCAATAAATTCAACGATTTCTTCATGAATAAATTTGCAACTAAATCCCTCAATTTCTTTGACTGTGTAAAACGGGCATAATATTTATAAATTCTTGACCCAGAGTACTGTAATTCTATTGAATTTATGATTTTGAAACGAAATATGCAATTAAGTAATTCTAAATTAGAACCTTCGCTGAACCTTCGAAGCTTAGGTTATTTAAATAATCAAATTTAATTTAATTATATTCCTAATATTTTTCATCGTTACTACGACTTAACAGTTATTATTTGCAGAGTATTTCTGTGACAAAGAACAGGGACGTATCAAGGATATTGAACAGGGACGTATCAAGGATATTACACTTCATCACAAATACTCTGATATTACCATTGGTCAAATCAGCTACGGACAAAATAAGTAAAATGTATAATGCTTAAACAAAAACAAAATGAAAAACCTCTGATATTAATCAATCTATAAGTTTAGATAATCTTAATTTAATTAAAACTCTACTAAGGTAAAGGGAATTAGACAACATCTAATATTTTTAGTCCTGGACAGCTGAAGTTTCAAAGTAATTTATTTTTATATACCTTCTCACTCCTTTAACTGTGTTATTTACTATTCATTATTATCAATTTTGAAATATGTGATAAGCATTGTGACATTGTGAGTAAAAATTAAAAAAATAAAGATAATTTCTTGATCATATCTTAAGATTTGTAGTACCCAGTTATAGTTAATACAGAATATGTGAACCTTTAATCTCATTTTGTGTTTAGAATGGCCGAATCATCAGACACCATTTCGGTGGGAATAGATTTGGGAACAACAAATTCTTGCGTTGCGACGGTGAAAGATGGAAGAGTGATAATTATTCCCGATGAACAAGGACGCAAAATCATACCCTCTATGTTTACGTATATAGATGACGATGTAACATTAACTGGATGGGATGCATTTAATGAAGCTCATATGTATGCACAAAACACCGCTTATGGTATGTAAATAATAAGATTATATAAACTCTTAAATTCCGGAATTCATAAAAAATTTATAGTCGTTAATTTTGTAAATGCAAATCATTTCTTATAATCTTACAATTCCCAACAACTACAAATTTTTGTTGGTGATATTTAAACAATTGAGGCCGAGTTGTACCAATATCATTTAATTTTGAAGTTCGTATTCCCACAGCATCTATTGTAAAGACAATTGGTGCCATAGTAATTGAATAAAGTTCAGAGTTGAACGATGAACAATCGAATCAGAAATTTTTTGTTTAATTTAATAAAATTCGAAAATCGATTAAAATGTTCCGTCCTGTATCGCTCACAAGATAAATGGAAACTTTTAAATACATACGATGTAAAAACTTTTGACAATTGTATTAATTTTCTGATTTTTAGAGACGAAAAGGTTAATAGGACAGAATTTCGACAACGAAGAGGTCCAAAAATTTATAGCTCAAAGCGCTTACGAAATTAAACAGGCTGACAATATAATTCAGATATGCTTGGTCGACATTGAATTTTACCCTGAAGAAATTGCCGGTAAAATACTCGCAACGTTGAAAAAGAACGCAGAAGATTACACCGGCAAAACAGCGACAAAAGCCGTAATTACTGTTCCAGCTTATTTCGGAGACAGCCAACGAGAGGCCACAAAAAGCGCTGCACTTTTAGCAGGTTTTGAAAGTGTCTCCACAATAAACGAGCCCACTGCTGCCGCTTTGGCCTTTCAGCACAATAATCCGAAGGATAAAAAACGAAATATTCTTATCTACGACTTTGGAGGTGGTACTTTCGACGTAACTGTAGCAGAAGTGGAAAGAAGAAATTGCAAAGTTTTGGCAACTAAAGGAGATTGTTTCCTCGGGGGCACTGATGTAGACATGAATATAGCGAATTACATAGAAATGCGTACAACTAAACAAATTCACAAGAACGCTACTAGAACATTAAGACGATTAAAAAATATTGGTGAGGATGCAAAAAAGAAATTATCGTTGGTTCCGGCGTACGAAGTTGACACATTGGGAAGTTCAACGATTGTTATTACGAAAACTATTTTTGAAGATTTAAACAGGAGTTTATTCGATAAAACAATAGATATAGCGAAACAATGCGTGAGAGATGCTTGCTTGGAGCCAGAAGACATCAATGAAGTAGTACTTATTGGAGGATCAACCAGAATACCTAAAGTGCAAGAAATGATTAAAGAAGCTTTCGTTTGCCACATCGCAAAAACTATAAATCCAGATGAAGCCGTTGCTTACGGAGCCGCGCTTTATGCTTCAAATATATTTGGAAATACTAAAGAAATCAATGTCAAAGATGTCCTATCCTTATCACTTGGTATTGAAATAGAGTTAGGAGAAATGTATGTTATTCTAAAGAGAAATACACCGATCCCATGCGAACACGTCGAAAAATTTTCTATCACATCTTCTAAATTTATGATAAGATTATATCAGGGCGAAAGTCGATTTGTGAAGAACAACCACTATCTAGGCCAATGTATTATCGGCGACGCGCACAAGTCGAACACAATCAGTATAAAATTCTCCTTCGACGAAGATGCAACTTTAACCCTTTCGGCGCAAAGTAACACTCAAACTCAGTTAAAAATCGACATGACTAAACACAAATTGAGCGAAGAGGAAACGAATCGGTTGATAGATTACGAAAAAAATACTGAAAGTGAGCTAAAAGCTTTGAAATTCATGGCGAAGAAGCAGGAGTTCGGATTTTATTGCGAAAGTCTAAAAAAGTTTCTAATAAAACATCATAGACGCAGAAAAATTATGGAGAATATTAATACTTTTAAAAAGAAAATTACGAAACTTACGCCGGACGATATTAATAAGATCGATGAGTTTATCAACAGTATGAATGCGATGTATAATGAGCCGAAAACTAATTTTTTTTTGAACACCTGGCGGACTTGAGCATACACCTTTTAGTCCAAGCGTACCTGTTTAAATTCCAAGGAAATTTTTATTCGATTTTAGTAGCACATATATTTACAATCCTATCTTCAAGAGATTTATACTGAAACAACATAAATATTTTCTACTTTTTTGTTTTTATTTTTATTTGTATATACATATAACAAGTGATCAATATCTTTTCTAATCAAGGGACATATGGAAAGAAAATCATATGTCTTTGCTTAGTTCATTTTCCAAATGTCATTTCAATTATTTATACATATATAACTGCCAGCAAGTTTAATTCATTAACAGAAATCTTTGTTCATAAGAATTTATTGTTACATTGCGAACAGTTAAATAGCAATCCAGTAATCTTAGCGAATGTTATTAACAATTTAAAATGCAGAATTCGCTTGTGTTTACAGCAAAACGACGGACATTTTACGCACCTTCTATGAACCAGTTTCTCGTTGCCCTTGGCGCGTGCTTTCATTTTGTGGGAAATGTGAACTTGAAATTTGATATCCAAATTTATAAAACAAAAAAACATGTAATACATAATAACAGCAGTTAGATTTTATATAGGACTGCAATATAAATAATTCAAATGGCATTTGAAATAATGAACTAATCGAAGATACACGATTTTACTTCCATAAGTCACTTGATTAGAAAAGATATTGATCACTCGTTATAATTCGGAACTTTGAGGACCGAATTTATAAAAAAACTGAAACGCCTTTCAAGAAACTCTTTCATTCAAATGAGTTTTAGAAGCTTTTCTACAATTTTAACATAAAATACACATATCTAATTTTTTTGGTCCTCCCTATTACAAAATAAAACTGAAAATATAACCTACTTTTACACTGTTACTATTTATTTTCTAACAAATTCGAGTTATATCTAAAGTTTATCACGCATTCACCAAACGACACAGTTAACAGTAACCAACCGGAATGGATATACCTATAATGGTTACCTCTTCATACTAACGTCGCCCTTATTGACCTGTAACAATGGTTGTCGTTGTAATTGCAATTGGTTAAGAGCTTCCCATTTATTGCCGCTATGGTTACACTTGTCTTTCGAGTGTAACGATTTATTTGGCCACCAGTGTACATGTAATAAATTTTCGACAAGTGCGTTGAAGGTCGCGTTGAATCGATACGATACTGCTCTTCACTCTTTTCATGGTGCATTTAATTGTTATTATATGTATTATGTTGTTAATTTAAAAAAGGATAAAGGAAATACAGGCAAAGAGGATTTGGGCCCCGTATCGTATTTAAGGCGTTTTGACGTTGTTAGTATTTTTCTCAATAAATACAAATCAGAAAATAAGTTCGCCTTTTAAGAATTTATGACAATATCTGAATTTTAAAGCCATAGAAGAAAAAACTCCAAAACATTTTTGGTCATATTTTTTGTAAAATATTGATTTCAGACAGTGTAGGTTATTGGTTGTATTTTGAGCTTTAGTTATCTTAATTGACTTTAGTTTTAGTTACCTTAATTAACAGTTATGTAATAAAACCAGAGTACTGAAATAAAAGAAATATTCGCCAATAAAAATGCATCTAAGTCCGTGCTTTACTGATAACAGATGATAAACTTATTAAAAAATAATCAACGAAAGATAATTTTCCGAGAAACGATAATGATATATATCTTATTGATTTTGTAAGTAGAACTGTCATTTTAAATTCTTTCGCCTAACTATTTTAATACCCGTATTATAAACAAGTAAGTAAAAAATATTTTCATAAAGACAGAAAATTCGAAATTAAAACTAACTTTTTTTAAACAATCTTTTTTAAACAAATTTTTCATTCCAGTGGTAATAATAGGAATCGATTTAGGTACGACTAATACTTGCGCTGGTTACATTAAGGATGGACTCTTAAAGCTTATCGACGATGAGGATGGCAAATTTCAAATGCCTTCTATGATTACATACGCTGATGAAGGTCAAATATTAATTGGAAACTCTGCACTTAAGTGTGCTCATATGTACGTTAATGAATTTCTTTATGGTAAGCAGAATAATTTTATATTCATTATACTAGATTCTAAATATTTTATATCGATTACACGTCTGATAAAATGAACAGAATGAAATCTTCACTCTGATCTTCACTAAACAAAAACTAATAAACCTAAGTTGTAGGTAGCAATAAACTGTTGTGTTTGGGTATATTTAAAATAGCCTACCGATTTCATTTTTAAAAACAAATTTATGTAAGTAAAGCATTTTTCCCAAATCTGAAAAGAAAAGCAAACTCGACCTCAAATAAAAATAAAAATCTTGTAGATTTTCCATAATTAGGCATACAGGGTGATCTATGACATCTCTGCCAAACGGAAACCAGCAATAGGGTTGAGTAAAAAAGTCCATACCAACATATGTCCTATGCGCTTTTGTTTCTGAGCTATCGCAATTTTTCTCTTCTATAAGCCACTAGTATGTATGCTACTGGAAGACATGTAATAAGGTAAGTCCTTTGGAAAAAAAAAGGTTTAAATTAAGTACTGTTCAATTAATAGAATAAAATAAATAATAAAAAATAAAAAAAAAAAACATAAATTATAACACAAATTTTATTTAATTAACAATATTAACCCTATTTAACAAATATATAAATATATAAATAATATATAATATATAATAATAAATAATAAATATATTTAGTCAATATGGCGATCAAGTGTAGCACGTGTGATAAGAATATAACAAGATACGACGACTACGTGTCGTGTACAAAATGTTGCAATAACAATTACCACATAGTGTGGATTGGGTTAACAGTTGACATGTTTTTAAAACATAAGGAAAGTGGGAGCATTAAATCCTGGTGTTGTAAAGATTGTCTGGATGGCTCAACTTGTCCGTCAACTTTGCAAGAAAATGTAAACAATGACTTCAAAAGAACTACCAAGGAGATGATCACGGTAAGTGATTTAAAACTAGAGGATTTAATCACATCAAAGATGAATGAAGCTATGAAGGATTTCACTGAAAAAGTTGTTACTACCTTTAAAGAGGAAATTAAAAACTTGACTAAAGAAAACAGATTTCTGTTAGATCAAATTACTGAGCTGAAATCATTAATAATTAACAATAACACAAATTCCGGCTATCCAATACTAGAGGGCGCTACAGCCAATAATAAGGAAAATAAAATGCAAGACAAAAATCAAGCAAAAAGTGTTACTTACACCCAGAGCATTTGTGAGAAACAAAAACAAGATAAAAATGATATTAAAAAGAAATATAATGCAGCGAAAGAAAACACGGCTGAAATGTCTTCGGTAGCGAGTAAAAAGGCGACAGAGCAAGAAAGAACAATAAAAGATATAGTAGATAAAAATAAAAAATACCAAGAAGCTAAAAAGGATTCTGAAGGTTTTGTTACGGTTAGGCGCCGCAAGACAATCAGAGGCAACAAAGAAAATACTACGATTGCGGCAATTAAAAGCAGGAAGTGGGTTTTTATATCGCAACTAGAAAAATCGACTACAGAACAAAATATCAAGGATTACCTATTACAGAATGCAGTACAAATTACTGATTGCGTGAAACTTGACATTAAAAATACAAACATTGCTGCGTTTAAAATTGCAACAAACGTTAGTGATGCGGACAACTTTTTTGTGCAGATTTATGGCCACGTCATACAATAATTCGGCCGTATAGAAATTTTCATCGACCTTCCATACTAAAAACTTACACATAGAGGAAGGAGAATCCCTAGTTCCTTCAACAATTGCAACTTCGCTCAAAATGATTCACCAAAACATTCAAAGTATGAATAATAAAGTAAATGAAATATCATGTTTTCTGAATTCAAAAAATATCTATCAAGTGGTGGCATTCACAGAACACTGGATTGCGAAAGAAAACGTGAAAAAATTTATTCTAAACAATTACACGATGGCATCATGTTTTTCGAGGACCTCAAGGAAAGGCGGCGGCTCTTGCATCTTCGTTCGTGAAGGAGTTGACTTCAGAGAAATTTCAGAACTAAAAAATAAAACAAAGGAAATGTTACTAGAATGCACTGCTGTTGAACTAAGAACTTTGAAAATAATTATTATATGTATATATCGTCCACCAGGTAGTGACTTTTGGGACTTTATGTGTTTACTTGAAGATATTCTTTTATTGGTTCAAAAAAAGCAGCAAAAATATCGCATACTGCTATGTGGCGACTTTAACTTGAATTTATTAGATTATACAAACAGTAAAATTAAATTATTTATAGATTTACTATTATCTTTCAATTTGGTGAAGACTATACAGCACCCCACAAGGACAACCCCTAGGTCTGCAACCCTAATTGACAATGTTTTTGTAAATTTTCCGCATTATAAAGCGTCTGTTTGTGGAACAGGTTTATCTGACCATGACGGACAAGAAATTGAAGTTCCGACTGATGTACATTTTAATAAAAAAACAATTGAGTTCATAAACAAGCGAGTATTATCGGAAGAGAAACTTTCACAAATTGTAAATGAATTGGAATTAATAAATTGGACAGAGATTTTAGATTATGAAGATCCAAACAGAAGTATGAATAGATTTATAGATACTCTTTTTTCAATAATGAACAACATATGTCCAAGAAAAACTTTTCAAGTCAAATACAAAAATGTACGAGAAAAATGGATTGACGAAGAATTAAAAAACAGCTCGCGAATCAAGAGACAGTTATATGATGAATGGAAAAATGGCCGAATATCTTGGTTGGTTTACAAGGAATTTTGTGCTCACTATAAAAAATTGATAAATGAAAAGAAAAAAAGTTACTTTTCAAATTACATCATGAATGCACAGAATACAACAAAAGGCACTTGGGACGTGGTAAAAATGCTGACAGTTGAGAATCTGAAACCAAAAAAAGATTTACGTGCAGTCATCGATAAAGGTGAACATAATAAAATTGAGCACTTGAATAACATAAACAATTACTTCGCTTCTGTAGGTCATATGGACAGCACTAAATTGAACTTAATTAATTTGGAACATGTAATAGTTAACGACAGTACTATGTTTTTATATGAGACAAATGCTGAGGAAGTTGCGACTGTAATAAAATCGTTGAAGGACACCAGTGCGGTTGGTCCAGATGAAATTCCGACAAAACTATTAAAGAAATGGAGTTCACATTTAAGCAATGTCCTGGCAAACCTAATTAATATGTGTTTCAACTTAGAGATTTTCCCTGACTGCCTGAAAAGAACCCATGTTAACCCCATTTTCAAGAAAGGTGATCAATCGGAAATATCGAACTACAGACCCATTGCTATTATTTCTGTGGTATCAAAGGTTTTTGAAAAAATACTTCTTGCGAGAATTTTAAATTTCACTGAAAAATATGGCATTATTACCGAGAATCAAAACGCTTATATAAAAGGAAGGTCTACAATAAGATCAATATACGAATCCTTATGCGAAATTCTCGGCGCTCTAACTGAAAAGAAGGAAGTACTCGGAGTTTTCATCGACCTATCGAAAGCCTTTGACATGGTGAGTCACGAACTTTTACTAGAGAAACTTAAGAGAATGGGTTTAAGAGGTACAATAAACAATATTTTACGGTCGTATCTTTCAAATCGGGTACAAAGTGTAGTCTTCATGGATCAAAAAGAGGGAGTTGTGTTGGAGTCGGATAAAATAATCCTAAATAAGGGCATCCCACAGGGTTCAATTTTGGGTCCCCTGCTTTATATCTGTACACTAATGATCTACCTAATATCCTGCCCCATAAGATAGGATTATTCGCGGATGATACAACGATTATTATAAAAGCATCAAGTAAGGATCAACTACATGAAGAATAATTTAACAACTCAATGACGTGCCTTGAAAACTGGACAAACCAAAATGGTTTAGTAATTAATATAGAAAAAACTAAAGCTATAAAATTTAGTCTAAAATCACAAGAACCACTTCAGCTGCAATTTGGAAATTCGTCACTCACCTGCGAAAGCTCAGCAAAAATCCTGGGAATTATGTTGGATTCACTTCTAAATTGGAAACCGCATGTTGATTTCCTCGCAAACAAAATAAGCTCTAAGATAATCTGTAAACAGAGAAGCTGCTATTGGTTCCTACTATGCTTACGTATACTCACGGATACAATATGGCATTATTTTCTGGGGAAATTCGGTGGAAGCCTTAAGGATCTTCAGACTCCAAAAATCTTGTGTGCGTAGCATATTCCATCTGAAAAAAAGAGAATCGTGCGTGGACTATTTTAAAAATTACAAGATACTTACTGTTCCTTGTATTTACATCCTTCAATGTGCTTGTTTCGTAAAAAGTAACTATGGTGAACTGTTCGAACACTATGAAACTGACCACCTGTACAACACGCGTCTGTGCTCAAAATCAGTTCTACGCGCGCCTAAAACAACCTTTACATGTGTTCAAAGAAATGTAGAAACTCAACTTTTGCGCATATACAAACCATCTACCCAGAGAATTTAAGATGTTGTCAGATAAAAAATTTAAGGTTACTTTAAAAAAATATTTACAGACGAACCCGTTTTACTCTGTACAAAGTTTTTTGGATCAGCCGGTTGTAATATTCTAATTCACGTGTTTGTTACACTTACATGTATTTTCTTTGACAACTGTTTGCTACATTTTGTTGTTTGTTTGTCTGTGATTTATTATTTTATGTTTGACGTTTCAAAACTGTATTCACGGTAATACTGAATAAAGATTATTATTATTATTAAAAAAGAATAAATTACATTTACCTGTAAACCTGCATTAGCAACGACGAATAAGTGAGTCAGTAATTCTAAACACATTATTTATATCAGCTAGGGAATTGCTAATCCTTTGAATTTATTCTACGATTTTCCAGGTCGTTCTCTTTCATTTCTGTAAAAATATTATGCAATTCATTATTTAGGCTTTAACTATTCCAAAATTTTTCTGATTTCAAACAATTCAAACGAGATTTGCTTTTAAGCATTGTTCTAATAATTTATTTAATAGCTATGAAGTTTAATTTTAAAAAAATAAATTTTAATATTATTTTTCAGAAATAAAACGATTAATCGGACAATCTACGGACAACTCAAAAGTACGAGAGGACATAAAACGAGTTACATATAAAGTTGAAGATGAATATGGATCCCCAAAAATTATAATCAAAAATAATAATTGGGACATATCTTTATATCCCGAAGAAATCAGTGCATCTATCTTAAAAAAAATATTGGAACAAGCAGAGCTTCGTCTAGAAGAACCGATTACTGAAGCAGTCATTACGGTACCTGCTTATTTTGGAGATGATCAAAGAACAGCCACCAAGTATGCCGCCGAGATAGCAGGATTACAAAAAATTCATATATTAAACGAACCGACGGCTGCAGCTTTGGCTTTCCAACACTCCAAGAAAATGGATACTGAAAGGAATATATTAGTTTACGATTTTGGAGGAGGCACGTTCGACGTATCCATTGTTCAAGCGCAAGGTTACCACTGCAAGGTTTTGGCGATCGATGGAGATTGCCATCTTGGAGGAACCGACATCGATATGAATTTGGTTGACTTCATATTGAAGCATATACTTGAGAATCACGGGAAAAATATTTCAAAAAGCGACAAGGACTTGATGCGCCGTTTAAAGAACCTATCCGAAGAAACAAAAATAGCTCTCTCTAGTGTATATACATTTTTAATGAATATTTCGAGTATTGCCGATATTATTCATTACGAATTGAAGATCACTCGCGCGAATTTTGAAAAAATCAATCGAGAGATTTTTGAGAAAACATTACAAATCGTTGAAAGGTGTATAGAAATGTCTGGTTTGAATAAAGATCAAATTGATGTAGTCGTCTTGGTGGGAGGAAGTACTCGCATTCCTAAAATACGAGAGATGTTGAATAAGTACTTTGGTGCAGAAAAAGTTAACAATTCAAGAAACCCAGACGAAATAGTAACTTACGGAGCGGCAGTTTACGCGGAAAGTTTGTATGGCAGTAAAAAGGAAGCATTCACTATTGAAGATGTCTTATCTTTGTCTCTGGGAACAGATGTTGTTGATAATGAAAATGGCATGTTAATGAACAAAATTATTAAAAGAAACACTCAGATACCGTGCGAGAGTTCTAAAAAATACGTTACCGTATACGATAATCAGACTGAAATGAATGTCAGAATTTATCAAGGCGAAAAATTAGAAGCCAACGAAAATACTTTACTAGGAGACTTTGTGATTACAAATTTAACACCGGCACCCAAAGGAAGGGTTTTGGTTGAAATTAAGCTCTCCGTAGATGCGGAAGGCATACTTTCTGTTACTGCAAAAGAATTGAATACAGATAATGAGGAAACTCTAAATATTGACCTAAAAAATCAACGACGTCGAAGAAATTAAATAGAATTTTAAAACCACTCCAAAGCAAGAGCAATTAAGTACAAGAAAAACTTTTATTTTAGCTTCAATTATTTGTGTAAAAAAAGTCATCTAATCTTACAGTTACTTATTAGTTAGTTATTTTTACAGTTTACAAATTTGATGAAAATTTAAATGTATAGCTTAATTAATAAAATGTTTCTTTTGAAGAATTTATAAAATCAGTAAAAAGATTATTTGTTATCATCTTTATTTATTTAGCCTCTAAATGACAGTAAAACAGGAAAAACTAAACGCAGGAAAAGAGATGTTAGATAGGAAGCAAACAAAATGTTATAAATTAAGAAAGCAAAGTATAAGAGAGAAATATCATAGAGCTTAATATTAAAATAAAAACACACTTCAGAGATTAAAACATGAAAGATAAAAAATTAAAAAACAGATAAAAAAAGATTACAGCGAAACATTGAAGTACAATACAAAGGAACAGAACGGTGAATGGTGAACCGACGAAATAAATAAATAGATAGATAAAACAGAAGAAAATAAGCCTAACTACAAAGAAAAACAAAAAAGTAAACCATATAATATAAAAAAGAAAGCTGAAAGAACTGGTAAAAAGACACATGAGAACGATTTGGAGAAGATATGACAAATGCATACGAAGAAAATCTAAAACTATTCTAAGAGAGTGAAAACCAAAAGTAAATGTAATCAAAATACATACCTGCCTACCAAAGAAAGATAAATAGAGAAAAGTACCGGTGAAAAAAGATTATTAATAGGCAGATCAAAATGAAGAAACAGACTGAGAATGTCGAAAACAACTAGGAAGCATGAGATACACACGAAAGAATACGATAAGAACCATTGGAAAAAAGCTTTTAGAAAAGGAATAATAACTAGAAAATAAAATATCTAAAAAGAAAAGCAAAACGAAAACTGCCGAACGGTACTTACTGAACGGAGCCAGAATTAGAGAAAAAAAATATCGAAAGATTAGAAATCGGAAATATTATTAATACTAACGGTATAACAGTAAAAGGAGATACCAAAGAATACAGATACTAGATACTAACACTCCTTAATGTGATTGGAAGATTAATAGTTTTTTATGTATCGAGGACATTATTAGGAAATTATATCCCGAGAGTATGTTTAAAGCACGCTGCGAAGCGAATTGCTTTTAAATGCTCGAGGGCTATTATCTACAATTATACACGTGATACATACAACGTTTTATTTTATTTTGGCAAAAATTTATAGATTCAGTATTTTTATATCGTATGTGAGTGATGTGCACGTCCCTTCCATAAAATAATTATGTAAACTGTTTGCGTTACTATGGATTTGTTTGCGTTACTACGGGTTTGTTTACATTAAAGCCCTTCAGCAATAAAGGCCAAATTATGCCCACAATAGGGTGCCAATAAACAAGATTATGGTTCCAAAATAAAATAAATAATCTTTATCATATGCTTAATCTTTTTTGTATTGTAAAGACTTCATGAAGTTTAAAAAACTAATTCTGAATAAATTGTTTCATATATTTAATCACTTCAGTCTTTTTCTTATCTATTCTATTTTAAAAAAAGGATAGTGCTATAGAACAAGGGGGAAAGGCAATAAGTGACAGATCCAGTCCCTAAGACTCTGTAGTACCAATAAAAGCGGGGCGCTCTGTAATAAAGGTTTGTTTAATGGACACAGTACCTATTTTTGGGCCACTGAAAATCCGCATTTGATTAGATAACCTCTACATCAAGTACGATTTGGATTCAATGTGTAGTAAAATTTTAAAGAAAACAAGACCGATAATTAAGTTTCCAAAAATACTGTTTAGGAAACATAATTATAGGTCTTCTTTAATGAAACATTAAATAGTAAGAGGTATTTAGAATTTTTGTAGAATGAATTAGCAATAAAATTATGCTTGATGATGTACCTTTTACCTTTAGCTGAAAGATTGGATTTATGGTTCCACAAGATGACACACCACCACCAACTCAAATCAGGCAAATGTTTATCTTAATTATTGTTTCCCGAATACTTAGTTGATATTTTATATCGAGTGTCGCAGCCCTTCTAAGCTATAGGAAATTATCAAGGGATTTCAAATATTGTTCTTTTATTTCCCAAAACAGAATACGATAAAAATTCTCATTGCGTCTGCTAGTTCTCTAACGAATACAACTTAGGCCTAAATTTAGAAACGCCACTTGAGCGGAGTGCGCACTCAACTCACACTCTAACAGTTGTTTGAAACTGAAATTTGCTTTTATATTTACTCGTATAATCAAGTTTATGGTCAGTGTAGTAGTTTGATCGTCAGTGATTTACGATAGAAATTTAAAAAATCATTAAAATGAAAATTAAAGCGTTCCTGAATTTCAAAAAATGTGAGTGCTCTCTCCACTCAAGGTGAGGTGAAGTTTCTGAATATGGGCCTAAATGTCTGAAATTATGAAGAATTAAATTACAATGGATAACTTATTATAGTTATTACTAAAGCAGAATTAAAGAATAAATAAAATATATATGACATGTAATTTATTTAATCCATAAGTAGTTTACATCAGAATTCGGAATTATTAATTTTTTATCTTAATTTTTAATCTTATCAGATTACTTAGAATACGGTTTAGAAACAGTACATATCGAATAATATCTGATGTTCGCGAAATGAATTTTAATATCACAAAACACTTAATTATTTTGTTATTAAATTATAAGTATTTTTAATTATTAGAAATTATCTTATGAAATGATCATTTTCAATTTACTTTAACTGATCATATACTAATTAAATTCAAAATTCTGTATCTGTGTGAAAAAAATTATATAAAGATTTACTTTTCGCGTACCGACGTTGAGATTACAACGTTACTTTTTTAATGCTGTATGAATGATCAAAAGTATAAAATAAGAAATAGCTATGGTAAATAATTAACACCGACTTGAAATTGAATATTTTAAAATGACTTAAAGTTTATATTTCGAATTAAACATGAGAAATTACGGCACTTGTAGATTAGATTATAATTAAGGATTCCGTGAAGGGACTTTGATATCTTATCAATCTTATGCTTTAGTGTAGACAACAAATTAGTGGTTAATGGTTGAAAGGCAGCTGCAATTAGTAATTTGACAGTGAGTATAAAGAAAAAAATTTCATTTAATAGTTGAAACATTAGGAAAAAAACAATAAAAACCCAGGTCAAAGATAACCTTGTAATATAAATCTGACTGAATCTGCTCTTTGTTATATTCATACATTAAAAAGTAATAGTTTTATATACTATGTTTTATATATTATGTAAGTTAAAATGTTTATTTCATGTAAGACAAGATTTGTATTTCTATTGCTCTCACGGTATAATACTCTTAAGCATGAGAATCTTGCTAATCATCAGTAAACATGCACAATTTGTACATCTTTGTTTTTATAGTAATTGAAAAACTATACTGTTAACTTATTCAACTTTCATATCTCGTTTAGGCAAAATAATCAAAAAAAATAGCACTGTATATAAAAATAAGTTCACAGTTTACAGCATTTTATACAGCATGATTTAAAAGTGTCGCACTACCGATTAGGTAGTGATAGAGAACGGTAATAGTGGCACAAATATAGTTTTAGAATATTTTTACGGTGCGTGGTTTTCTAGATATAAATGTTTAAAGGTATCACAAATAAGCAACGCTGCACCTTTTAGATGCGCTTATTGATTTGAAATCATAGGTCATAGGTACCCTCATTTTTATTGACAACTTAATTTGCATTGAATTGTTTGGAAATCAAATTTTATAGAATAATAATTTTATTGTCACTTCTTAACACCTTATTTTATTTAGCTATTCTTAAGTAAACATTTGATGAAGGATTAGGTCGAGACGTGCTTTCCAAAAGACACGGCAAACTTTCAAAGAATTTAGAAAAATCAGAAATTAAAAGAAGCAAACGCTCATTTAAGGTCATTGGTATGGTTACCTAGTCTCACAAGTGACCTTAAATGAGCGTTTGCTTCTTTTAATTTCTGATTTTTCTAAATTCTTTGAAAGTTTACCGTGCTTGAGTGTCACTACAGTTAGTGACACACAATTTTTGCTGCACTGTTGCCGACCTTACGTCTAAATTAATTTTAACATGTACGAAGAGTTTTTGCTGCTTTTTACTTAATATTAATTATGTTTAATAAGAAGGAAAACTTTGCATGCCTGTATCTACGGCTCTCATTAATAAAAACATAAAATTACAATATCTGATTAATACTAAATCAACATCAAATTCGTATCTTTCAAGGCCTCTATCTAAAGAAAGTTCTGAAGGTCGCCTAAGTGTTGGTGCGATCCTTTTGAATCATACTCCATATGTATAATAGAAAAAAATACACTTAATTGATTATTATATTTTATTTATAATTTAGTGGACATTGTAATTGGAATTGATCTTGGCACGACAAACTCCTGTTTTGGTAGCTTCAGGAATAATCGCGTTGAACTGATTGAGGAAGAAGGTGGCAGTTATTTAATACCTTCGATGGTGTGTTTTAGTGATGAAGGAACGCTCGTAGGCAATGGAGCAAAATGTATCGCTCACAAATATGTAGAAAGAACGGTTTACGGTACAATTTGAAATCACCGATCTTCTTCGAAATTAATTTGATCATTTTTTACAGATGCAAAACGGTTCATCGGTCTTCCTTATGCTTCAGTCGAGAAAGACGCGGAAAGGGTGATGTACAAAGTGATAAATGACAACGGTTATCCGAAAATATGCATTCAAGGTAAAGAATTGTTACCTGAAGAGATTAGCAGTTACATTTTAAAACAAATAGTTCAGTTAGCTAATACTAGATTAGAAGCGAGCATTAAGAAAGCGGTAATAACTGTTCCGGCATATTTTGGTACATCTCAAAGAGATGCGACTAAGGATGCTGCACACCTTGCTGGAATAGAAGATGTTTATATTATAAATGAACCAACTGCAGCTGCACTGGCATTTCAGCATGATAATGGAAGGGACATCGAAAGAAATTTGTTAATTTACGATTTTGGCGGAGGCACATTTGACGTGTCCATTGTGAAAACAAGAGGTAAGCACTGCAAAGTAATAGCCGTAGGAGGGGACTGTCACTTGGGTGGAATAGATGTCACCATGAAACTTCTCGAGTACATAAAACATTGTATGAGAAAAGAATCTGGAATATCGTTTGAAGAAAACAATTTTCTTTTAGATAAGAAACGAATGCAAACTTATTGTGAAGCAGTAAAAGAAGAGTTATCTAAAGTACAGAACTATACCTTCGATTTTTATTATAAAACAGGACATTATGAAACCGATATAAAAAGACAGCTTTTGGAAAATGTTGCTGACTGTATTTTCCAAAAAACATTACTGATCGTGGAAAAATGCATTTCAGATGCAAACTTCACGAAGGATGATATTGATGTCGTCGTTCTCGTTGGCGGAAGCACACGCATACCTCGTGTAAAACAAATGCTAGCAGAATATTTCGGTAAAGACAAAATCAACACCTCCAGGAACCCTGACCAAATGGTTGCTTACGGTGCTGTAATATATGCGGAAAGTATGTTAGGACACCACAACGTAATGACTTTCGAAGATGTTTTGTCACAATCTTTAGGTACCGACATTGAAGGTGACATATTCCACACAATAATTCCTCGAAACACTCCAATTCCAGCCGAAAGAAGTTACAAGTACGCCACTATCAAAGATTATCAAAAGCAAATGACCGTGACAATTTACCAAGGCGAAAGCACTATTGCCAGTGAAAACACACTCCTCGGCCAATTCATTATTTCTAATCTTACTGAGGCACCTGCGCGAAAAGTTATCGTCGAAGTTAGTTTATCTTTGAATAGAGAAGGCATATTGAAAGTACAGGCGGTGGAAGCTAACGCTAACAATCAGAAAGTACTTGAAATAGGTATTAACAAGCCTTACCTAACAAATTTTCAAATTTATTCGGACATACGCGAGGACAAAATAGGAAGTGACAAAGAACCAAATACTAAAACGACAGAGAAAATGGTTAAAAATTATAAGAATTTTGTTCTGAATGGCCAAAAATTCTTAGAGAAAAAGAAAGAATTTGAGGAACTTTACCGTTTCCTTACAAAAGCGGAAAATATTCCAGAAGAAAGCAAGACTGCTTTCTTGAGGAAACTATACAAATATCATATTGAAGTAGAAAACTTTGATGAGAGCAAGGTTGAAGAAATCGATACCATAAATAAAGAAATAACAGAATTTATAGAGAGAAATATAATACGTAAGTAGAAATTGATAAATTCCAAATTTCACTAAAACAAAAACCTTACAACACTTCAAGCATTATATTTGGACAAACGAAGCATTTGTTATTAAATATTATAAATATAAATTTATTTATTTATTAATTATTCCATTTTCAATATTTTTTTTCTTTCAGGAGAAAGCGTTCAAATATTAAAAACAATTTTATTTACCTGATTAATTACATATAATAACAATTTTAAAGTGCCCCGCTCCTTCTGAATAACTTTGGACCAATTGTGGGACAAAAATAAGATCTTCAGTGTCGCTGCTCCCAAAAGATAACTCGGTTCCTGATTAATATTAAATATTAAAAGTAAAGCCCTATGTTAGATCTTTAGAGCTAATTTTCCAATGATGAGACTTATTACAGAAGGTGTCTATGTTATCCTAATATGAGAGGAGGTTACGTAACACATCATCATGCAGGATGTAAGGGAATTGAGTACATTAATTTCACAAGGTGGTAGTTTGAATCAAAACGGTCAAAAAATGTTGTATAATATGTCCTAACTGTAACCGGGGGAAATGTTACGTGAGCCCTAAATTGTGGGATGGTGTCCTGCCCCTGTGAATCTCGAGCCCGGGGAACTTAGCTCATTATTCCCCATTCTTATCGGCACCGCTTAACATATCTGTGATAATGTCATTCTATAAGTTTAGATAATCTTAATTTGATTAAGATTACCAAGGAATAGGAAATTAAAGTTTCAAAAAGATTTTCAGCCCCGAAATATCAAAATAATTTCCCGTTTATATTTTATATTCGTTCACGATCCTTTAACTATGTCATTATTCATTATCAGTTTTGAAATAAGTGATAAGCTTTATATTTCAAAATTAAAAAAAGATAAATTTAAGTTCGAGCTATCATGAGATTGCGGCAGTTGGAATTACGGTAGCGTGTGTGAACACATAACCTGATTTTGTGTTTTCGATGGCCGAGTCAAACGAAACCGTTTCGGTGGGAATAGATTTGGGAACAACCAATTCTTGCGTAGCGATAGTGGAAAATGGACAAGTGACCATTATTCCCGATGAACATGGACATAAAACTATCCCTTCTCTGTTTACCTACATAGATGACGGTAGAACATTAACTGGATGGGTTGCATCTGCTCAAGCTCATATGTATCCACGTAATACCGTTTACGGTAGGTATGTAATGGCTTATTTTAAACTATTTAACTTTCATTTTTAATACTGATATAAAAGAGTTGAGTTTTCTAGAATTCATAAAGACTTTGCAGTCAATGTTTTTGTAAACGCAAGCCACTTCTTAGATTCTTAAAATTTTTAAAGAATGTGAATTTTTGTTGATGATATTTAACTAAACAATTTGAAGGTAGGTAATGATTTTCGAAATAAAAACGTAAATTGTAATTTAAAGTAAATGATAAGTCCCGAAAATCGATTAAATTGTGTCGTCCTGTATCGCTTTCAAAATAAATCGAAACTTTTAAACACATCGGATGTAAAAACTTTTGACAATTGTATTAATTTTCTGATTTTTAGAGGCGAAAAGGTTAATAGGACAGAATTTCGATAACGAACATATCCAAAAATTTATAGCGCAAAGTGCGTACAAAATTATAGAGGATGACAATATAATTCAGATATGCTTGGATGACATTGAGTTTTATCCTGAAGAAATTTCCGGTAAAATACTTGCAACGTTGAAAAAGAATGCAGAAGATTATACAGGCAAAAGAGTGACAAACGCCGTAATTACCGTTCCAGCTTATTTCGGAGACACCCAACGGGACACCACAAAAAGCACTGCACTTTTAGCTGGTTTTGAAAGTGTTTCCACAATAAACGAGCCCACTGCTGCAGCTTTGGCTTTTTAGCACAATAATCCCAAGGATGAAAAACGACATATTCTTATCTACGACTTTGGAGGTGGTACTTTCGACGTGACTGTAGCCGAAGTGGAAAGAAAAAATTGCAATGTTTTAGCAACTAAAGGAGATTGTTTCCTCGGGGGCACTGACATTAATATGAATATAGTGAATGACATAAAAATGAATACAACCGAACAAATTCACGAGAACGATGCTAAAACACAAAGACGATTAAAAAATATTGGTGAGCATGCAAAAAAGGAATTATCGTGGATTTCGGAGTACGAAGTTGACTCATTGGGAAGTTCATCGATTGTTATTACGAAAACTATTTTTAAAGATTTAAACAGAAGTTTATTCGATAAAACAATAGATATAGCGAAACAATGCGTGAGAGATGCTCGCTTGGAGCCAGAAGACATTGATGAAATAGTGCTAATTGGGGGATCAACCAAAATACCTACACTTCAAAAAATGATTGAAGAAGCTTTCGGTTGCCACATCGCAAGAACTGTAAATCCAGATGAAGCCGTTGCTTACGGAGCCGCGCTTTATGCCTCAAATATATTTGGAAATACTAAAGAAATCAATGTCAAAGATGTCCTATCCTTATCACTTGGTATTGAAGCAGGTTCAGGACAAATGTATGTTATTCTAGAGAGAAACACAAAGATCCCATGCGAGCGCGTCAAAGAATTTACTTTCGCATCTTCTAAATTTATGATAAGATTATACCAGGGCGAAAGTCAATTTGTGAAGAACAACTACTATCTAGGTCAGTGTATCATCGACGACGTGCACAAGTCGGACACAGTCAGTATAAAATTCTCCTTTGACGAAGATGCAACCCTAACCGTTTCGGCGAAAAGTAACACTCAAACTCAATTAAAAATCGACATGACTAAACACAAATTAAGCGAAGAGGAAACAAATCGGTTGATAGAATACGAAAAAAATTCGGAACGTGAGCTAAAAGATTTGAATTTCATGGCGAAGAAGCGGGAGTTCGAATTCTATTGCGAGAGTCTGAAAAAGCTTCTAGAAAAACATCATAGACGCAGGAAAATTATGGAAAAAATTAATACTTTTAAAAAGAAAATTACGAAATTTTCGCTAGATGATGTTAATAAAATCGACGAGTTTATTGTTGATATGAATAAATTATATACTAAACCGAAACGTAGTTTCTTTTAAACACACTTACATTAACTTTATAATTTTTAAGTGCTTGTTATATTTTTTAATTTTAATTAATTTATGTTAATTTTTATTTTGTATGCCACAATAGTTCTATTGTAGCACACAAAATAAAAATGAACTATTTTAATCATATAGTAATTATAATAAGCTACACTGTATATAATAGTATTTGTAAATGACACAATTTGAATAATAAATTATTTTGTGCGGGTTTGTTTCATTTATTTATGAACATTTACTTATGTACCTTTAAGAGGAGCCGCTGGCGTAGCTAAAGTCTACCTGGGCCCTATTGAAGAAACGGTTCCTCATATTTGTAAGGTTAGTTGAATATGGAAGTTAAGAAAACCGCTTGGCGGAAGATTTGTAAATTAAGCAACACTAAGTCTGTTTTTTTTTTAATAAAAAAAACTATGTCTCTTATAAACAATCGATGTCATATTTACAGGTCGTTGCAAGTTTTCCGTTTATATACCGGCTGTTTCAAATTGGGTGTGCACTGAAGAGATCTCCTAAACCGTAAGAGTTACAGATTCGGTTAAATGGAAGAAAAGTTGCACCAGTCATTGCTTAATTCATATCCATCAACAGAATCAATTTTCTCTTAATCTTTTAATTGTTCTTGAGATATTGGTGAAAATGTAAAAATATCAATTTTCTTTTTTCCTCTGTATCTTCCTTATTAAAAATAATTTAGAAATTCTGTCTTAACTTTCTACAGACACTTTTGGATTCTGCTTCAAATAGGGTCAGTAGAATTGTGGTCACACGTTTCGTCTCTCCGCGACCACCCTCAGTTTAGATTTTTTAAATATAACGTATACCTTTTTATTATCATATTTGTTGGCATTCTTTTCTCCTGATTGTAATAGTATATCACACATAATTGTTGATATTAATTAGAATCTTAAATAATGCAGATTTTTATACGAAAATTTTATTTAATACATAATTTCAAATATTTAGTTCATTTTCTCAGCCGTAGTGTAAATTTCAATGAATTATTTAATATTTGTCTCTATAGCTATTGTATAACAAATTCTTTTAACAGAAACTGATAGTGCACATTTGTAGTATCCGTTAAAAGAATTTGTTATACGAGTTAGTTGTTGACGAGGCTAATTTTACAAACAAGGGAATATTTAAAAGAAACATACATAGATGTTGGTTGGTCCAGGGAAAATCAAAAAAGATATCGACAAGTGCGATCACAGATACAAATCAGCTTAAATGTTTGGTGTGGTCTTTGGCATAATAGAATTATTGGTCCGACCATTTACGAAAATCTTTTAACAGCTGAACGTTACATCGATTTTTTAAGGACAGCATTGGAAACATTTTATATTACATTCCTCTAAATCATATTAGGGAATTGTGATTTCAAAATGATAGAGCACCAGCACATAATGCTGAAATAACAACAAATAATTTGAACCAAACTTTTCCTGATAAATGGATAGGTATAAATGGATATGTCGCGTGGCCTCCAAGATCACCAGATCTTAGCCCTTTGATTTTTTATTGATTGATTGATTTTTCTCTTCCGACATTTGAATGTTAGTTATTAATATTTAGTAAGTAAAAAAGTACTAAGGAATAAATTTACTTATTAAGTAAACAAATCATGACGAAACTGTATCAAGTTTTTTTTATCATATTTTAACTTTACTTGAAAAAAAAGTATTAATTGTTATACATCACTGCAATCAGCAGAAAAAATGCTATCGAATAGAAGAATTAAAAGATATGCGTTCTATTTAAAAAATCGAAATTGATCAGTCCTAAAATAGAAACTTGCGGTTCCTACATCTTGGTTAACGCACTGTGTTCTATGTAGATGCGTCATTCTTCCACCAGAATACTGTGATCTAAATCTTAGGTAAGATTCAATTAGTTCGTTTGGTGTTCCTCGTACTCCATAAAAGTGCAATTTCTTCAATAGAATTGGATGGCTTACGCTGTCGAGCACCTTGCTGAGATCACAGAAGACTGATTTTACTTTTTCCCCTTCGTCAGTAGCTTCTAATATTTTATCCATATTTTGCCATAGCCATGATTGTCGATTTGCATTGTCGGTAACCGTGTTATTCCATACAGAGGTAACCTTTCTACTCGAAAAATTCGTTCAAACGTCGCTTTAGCAGACATTCTATAACTTTTGAGTTTGCTGGCAATACCGCAAGTCTTTTAGATTCTTAATGACCGAATGTTCTTCTTTCTTTGTGGTTGACTATGAAAGAACGATTCTCCATTGTTAATGTTCATTTTCTCTAATAGGAAGCTCGGATCTTGCTGGTGATTGTGATTTAATCCAATATTATTTCCTGCTAGAATGAAATAGTTCTTGAGTTTTTCTGCGGATAGGTTAGTAGTTATTATTTTTTTAATAATAATTTATTGGTTTATTGGCCATAACATTAGTACACGTTATATTGTAGGATAACATATATTCTACAGATTAAACATTATTTAATTAGGATACTGCAAAAAGGTTCCAGATCAGTAGCTAGATCTACTGCTCTGCCTCTGAAACCAATGAAGATAAACAGTAACTATAACTAAGCGAATTGTGAGTTAACATACTGGTGTGCAACATAAGCATGAATCACTTGAAAGGCAATAAAATTATAAGCACATTAAAGTTTAAGAATCCGAAAGAGCACCGTCATGAATGAATGGGAACTCATGCAGTAAGTAAATGAAGACGTAAATGTCGCCTAAATTCTGGCTAGCATATTATAAAGTTTTAAAGCTGGAGGGATATTGTTATAAAATCTAGCAACGTTGTAAGAAAAGCATCTCTGAAAAACTGCGGTACGGTGGATAGGAGGAGTCAACAAACCCCTACTCCTAACATTAATGTTCTGAACGTCGGTTCTAAAAGATATTCTATCAAGTTTCATTCTAGGGCGTGGGATGTCCGGTATATACACCGTGATTCAGAAATGTCTCCCAATAGTCTCTCCAGAGTGAGTAGAACGTCAAAAAATATGGTAACCTTTTTATATAAATTTTTTTCGAAAAGTGAAAAATAAGGGAGTTATAAGCCCTGAAATAGCAATAACAACATATTTATCAGATCCTCCCTCCTTTTTAAGGGGTAGTTTTATAGGGGTGACTTTCAGTATTTTGTCTCTAACTTTTTGTTTTTTGCGTATTTCATAAAAAATTTGTGAGGGAAATATTCGGCACAAAAAAGGTCCTGTTATTTCATTTCGATAAACCGAACCGTTTTTGAGTAATTGAGGTTTAAAAGTTTACAAACACCTCTAACGTAATGTTAATACCCTAAAATTTACCAATTTCTTATTTTTCATTTTTCGAAAAAAATTTATATAAAAAGGTCACCTTATGTTCTATTCATCCTGAAAATATCGGGAGACATTTCTGAATCACCCTGTATACCGGGTGGTGGTTTGATTCCGTAGGAAATAGTGGGTGTTCAGGGTTTTATACAGTGTAACCCATTTAGAATGGAAACACCCCCGTAAAAAAAATATGTTTACAATCCGATTAGAACCAATTTTTTTAAGTTAAAGCCTCAGAAACTCTACTCCGATGGAAATTTCCGATAGTAAATTTTAATTCTCAGGGCCTACTTGACTTTTTTCTACGTCAAAAAATGACAAAAATTTATTAGCAGTTTTTTAAGTTAAAATCTGATTACGTCACTTTATTCGAGAACCCCTTAAATGGAAGATACGTTTCCTGAAAAAATATTTATAATTAAAAGGAATTTTCAGTTGATTGATTTCAAGCCTGTACTTAAAAAAAAACTCGAAGCAAAAACATGAAAAAATAAATAAATTATTCTTTTTTTGTTCATGAGTTGCTTTGAATTTTTTTTTTCTAGAAAATATATAAAACCGACTAAAAATTACTGAAAACAATTTTGACATGATTCTTGTAATTATATACATTTTTTCATAAAAATTAGTGTCAGCCCATTTAAGGGGTTTCTGAAACCAATCACGTACTCAAATTTTAAGTAAAAAAATCGCTAATCAATTTTATTCACTTGAAAATTTACCAGAATAGTTGCTGAAGCTCCACCTTAAAAAAAGGATCATTATCATTTTTTAATAAAAATAAAAAAAAAATGCGGCATAGCTGCCTGACATTTTAAACAATAAACTCTGTTAGAAAATCAATTTTTCTAAATTGAAAATGATATTTAAATTTTAGTAAATTTTCGATAATTTAATATTTTTTATAATTGAAGTGACATATTAAAAATATAAAAAGAACAATTTTTACGGAGGAAATATAGAAGGGGGGCGTTTCAAAAATATTTTTTTTAAGTTTATTAAAAAATCTTACCGATAGATTACACCTTCGAGACACTTCACTTATTGACAACCCATTATTATATAAACCCACTAATATAATACCAATACTTTGGTTTAACATACGAGGCATTTTAAAAGTACTTTTGTCAGTTCCAAGATCTAACAGAAACTAAACAAAATAAAACCTCAGTATACTTATTGCAGCTCTAATTTGCAATATTAATACCCCACCAATTCAAAGAAAATCGTTATAATGCGTTTATCGCGTAGAACCGGCTGTCTACATTTTTTATTAGCAGTTCCGGGAAAATTTCCTTATTTTCTAGATTATCGAATTCTTCCCTGAGAAATGTAATCTGTTTTTCATTTTAAGCTAGCTGTGAAATATATAGGAATTAATGCTAAATGTAGGTATTGACACATAAAATAGAATATTAAAGCCTTAAAAATTCGTCCATTTTTATTATTTTAAAATTATTTTACTTACTAAATAACATTCATATATCCAAAATTTAAAATTGCGTTTCTCTGAATTTGAAACTGAAAATCGGTCAGGCAAGAATATCCTGCATGTTATATGTATAAAGGCTACGGAGAGAGACATCGTAATATAAGGTTGAATTAAGAGAGCTGTCCAAATTTTATGTTTCGCACTTGAGCCACTGTGGACCTGGGCATTACTTTTGTCGGCGGGTGTACCACTACCTAACTCAAATCAGGCAAATGCTTGTCTTATTTATCGTTTCCTGATTGGTTAGGCAATCGTGCAATATAATACAGTGGTCACCCAGATCACCGGGTTTAACGCCATTAGATTTCTACTTGATTGAAAGGATATTTTATACCGAGTGTCCCGAGATAAAATACGACAAAAATTCACATTGCGTCTGCTGGTTCTCTAACGAACACAATATAATGTCTAAAATTGTAAAAACTTATATTATAATTGTTCTACCGGGTGCCGTTCAAATACTTCGGATTCGAATCCCAATATGTTTTCTTTTTTTATTATTACAATTACTAACATTTCAATATTCATAATTTCTGTACTAGAATAACAATAATGCAGACGATTAAAACTTTAAATAATAATACAAAAACGTGACCAGTTTCAAATCCGAGGTATCCGAGCGAAAGCCGGGAGACTGCAGTTTCGCCAACCTTCTTGCTGAAATCGAACATTAAATATAGAGTATTAAATAAAGCTTTCTCTCTATTTGCTTTGCGCAGCAATGCTGCTTGTCTTACGGCCGTAAGCCATTCCAGACAACTACGAAGTATGTTTTAAGCTGGGTCTTAACTTTTAAACAGCACAAACATCCATGGCCAATGGTAGGATTCGATCCTACGCCGCCGAGCGACACGACTTTCCAAGTCGGCTAGGCTTGACCGCTAAGCCACTCGGCGACCCATTAAAAAAGCTAGATTTTCAAAAATCTTTTTCTTATGTGTGTGTGTGGACACGAATGATGGATAACTTATTACAGTTATTACTAGAGCACGAAATTAATAATCGTGCACAGAATTAAAGAATAAATATAATATATATGACATCTGATTTAGTACTTTACACCGGAATTCTGAATTCTAAATATATTATTTTGATAATACTTATCATCTTATCAGATTACTTAGAATACCGCTTAGAAACAATAAATATCGAACATACATATTTGATGTTCGTGAAATGAATAAAATTCTGTGCCCGTGTGAAAAAAGATTATAAAATGATTTACTTTTCGCATACCGACACTTAAATAAAACCCACTATGATTACGAAGTTACTTTTCTAACGTATGAATGAATGATTATTAATTATATATTATGCATAAGAAATTACGGCACCTGTAGATTAAATTACAAATATGGATTTCCTGCAGGGGCTTTGATGTCTTATCAATCTTATGCTTTAGTGTAGACAACAAATTAGTGGTTAATGATTGAAAGGCAGCTGCAATTAGTAATTTGACAGTGAGTATAAAGAAAAAATTATAATTTAATTTAATAGTTGAACCATTATAATAAAACAATAAAAAGTCAAAACTCAAAGATACTGTAACAAGGACAAGGACAACACCACCAACACAAGAATCCGCAGCTGTAAAAATCAATCAGCCAAAGCTTTTCGTAAACAATTATATAAGTATAAATCGTATGGAACTGTTAAGGAAGGAATAAATAAATTGTCAGTATATTAAGAGATGGATATCTCCGCCCTATATATAATAACAATTTTAAAATACGCGCTCCCTCTAAATAACTTTTGAACCAATCAGGGGAGAAAAATAACATCTTCAGTATCGCTACTCCCAAAAATTAATTCGGTTCCTAATTAATATCAAATATTAAAAGTATAGCCCTTTGTTAGATCTTTAGAGCTAATTTTCTAATGATGAAACTTATTACAGAAGGTGTCTATGTTATCCTAATACGAGAGGAGGTTACGTAACACATCATTGTCCAGGGTTTAAAGGAACTGAGTACATTAATTTCACAAGGTGATAGTTTGAATTAAAACGATAAAAAAATGTATAAAATGTCCTAAATGTAACCAGAGGAAACGTTACATGAGCCCTAAATTGTTGGATGGTGTCCTGATCCCTGTGAATCTTGAGCCCTGGGAATTTTAGCTCATTACCGCCCCTTCTTATCGGCACCGCTTAACATATCTGTGATACTGTCATTCTATAAGTTTAGATAATCTTAATTTGATTAAGATTACCAAGGAATAGGAAATTAAAGTTTCAAAAAGATTTTCAGCCCGGAAATATCAAAATAATTTCCCGTTTATATTTTTTATTCGTTCACAATCCTTTAACTATGTCATTATTCATTATCAGTTTTGAAATAAGTGATAAGCTTTATATTTCAAAATTAAAAAAAAGATAAATTTAAGTTCGAGCTATCATGAGATTGCGGCAGTTGGAATTACGGTAGCGTGTGTGAACACATAACCTGATTTTGTGTTTTCGATGGCCGAGTCAAACGAAACCGTTTCGGTGGGAATAGATTTGGGAACAACCAATTCTTGCGTAGCGATAGTGGAAAATGGACAAGTGACCATTATTCCCGATGAAGATGGACATAAAACTATTCCTTCCATGTTTACGTTTACAGATGACGGTAGAATGTTAACTGGATGGGATGCATTTGTTCAAGCTCATATGTATCCACGTAATACCGTTTACGGTACGTATGTCATAGATTATTTTAACTATTTCGCTTTTATTTTTAATACTGATATAAAATAATTGAGTTTTCATTGATGATATTTAATTAAACAATTTGAAGCTGGGTAATGATTTTCGAAATAAAAACGGATCGGGGGAGGGTTTTTTTGCTGATGATATTTAATTAAACAATTTGAGGATGGGTAATGCTAACGATTTTCGAAAGAACAACGAATCGAGGGAGACAAATTTTGTTTATTTTATTGTAAGCTAAAATAAGTCCCGAAAATCGATTAAATTGTTGCGTCCGTATCGCTCTCAATACAAATCGAAACTTTTAAACATATAGGATATAAAAACATTTGACAATTGAATTAATTTTCTGATTTTTAGAGGCGAAAAGGTTGATAGGACAGAATTTCGACAACGAACAGATCCAAAAATTTATAGCTCAAAGTGTTTACGAAATTATGGACGATGCTAATGTAATTCAGATACGCTTAGGTGACGTTGAGTTTTACCCTGAAGAAATTTCTGGTAAAATACTCGCAACGTTGAAAAAGAATGCAGAAGATTATACAGGCAAAAGAGTGACAAAAGCCGTAATTACCGTTCCTGCTTATTTCGGGGACACCCAGCGAGATGCAACAAAAGACGCTGCATATTTAGCTGGTTTTGAAAGTGTTTCCACAATAAACGAACCCACTGCTGCCGCTTTGGCTTTTCAGCACAATAATCCGAAGGATGAAAAACGAAATATTCTTATCTACGACTTTGGAGGTGGTACTTTCGACGTAACTGTAGCAGAGGTGGAAAGAAAAAATTGCAATGTTTTGGCAACTAAAGGAGATTGTTTCCTCGGGGGCACTGACATTGATATGAATATAGTGAATTACATAAAAATAAATACAACTAAACAAATTCATGAGAACGTTACTAGAACACAAAGACGATTAAAAAATCTTAGTGAGGATGCAAAAAAGCATCTATCGTGGTATCCGAAGTACGAAATTGACACATTGGGTAGTTCATCGATTATTATTACGAAAAACACTTTTGAACATATAAACAAGAATTTATTCGATAAAACGATAGATATAGCGAGACAATGCGTGAGAGATGCTCGCTTGGAGCTTAAAGACATTGATGAAATAGTGCTAATTGGAGGATCAACCAAAATACCTAAAGTGCAAGAAATGATTAAAGAAGCTTTCGGTTGCCACATCGCAAAAACCATAAATCCAGATGAAGCCGTTGCTTATGGAGCCGCGCTTTATTCCTCAATTATATTTGGAAATACTAATGAAATAAATGTCAAAGATGTCCTATCCTTATCACTTGGTATTGAAATAGATTTAGGGCAAATGCATTTTATTCTAAAGAGAAATACACCGATCCCGTGTGAGCACGTCGAATTCTTTACTATCTCATCTTCTAAATTCATGATAAGACTATACCAGGGCGAAAGTCGATTTGTGAAGAACAATCACTATCTAGGCCAGTGTATCATCGACGACGCGCACAAGTCGAACACAATCAGCATAAAATTCTCCTTTGACGAAGATGCAACTCTAACCGTTTCGGCGCGAAGTAACACTCAAACTCAATTACAAATCGACATGACTAAACACAAATTAAACGAAGAAGAAACAATTCGGTTGATAGAATATGAAAAAAATTCGGAACGTGAGCTAAAAGATTTGAATTTCATGGCGAAGAAGCGGGAATTTGAATTCTTTTGCGAGAGTCTGAAAAAGCTTCTAGAAAAGCATCACAGACGGAGGAAAATTATGGAAAAAATTAATGCTTTTAAAAAGAAAATTACGAAATTTTCGATTGATGATGTTAATAAAATCGACGAGTTTATGGTTGATATGAATAAATTATATACTAAACCGAAACGTAAGTTTTTTTAAACACACTTACATTACTTTATATTTTTTTAAGTGCTTGTTAGATCTTTTAATTTTAATTAATTTATGTTCATTTTTATTTTGTGTGCCACAATAGTTCTATTGTAGCACACAAAATAAAAATGAACTATTTTAATCATATAATAATTATAATAAGCTACACTGTATGTAATAATATTTGTAAATGACGCAATTTGAATAATAAATTATTTTGTGCGGGTTTGTTTCATTTATTTATAAACATTTACTTATGTACCTTTAAGAGGAGCCGCTGGCGAAGCTAAAGTCTACCTGGGCCCTATTGAAGAAACGGTTCCTCATATTTGTAAGGTTAGTTGAATATGGAAGTTAAGAAAACCGCTTGGCAGAAGATTTGTAAATTAAGCAACACTAAGTCTGTTTTTTTTTTAATAAAAAAACTGTGTCTCTTATATGTCATATTTACAGGTCGTTGCAAGTTTTCCGTTTATATACCGGCTGTTTCAAATTGGGCGTGCACTGAAGGGATCTCCTAAACCGTAAGAGTTACAGATTCGGTTAAATGGAAGAAAAGTTGCACCAGTCATTGTTTAATTCATATCCATTAACAGAATCAATTTTCTCTTAATTGTTCTTGCGATATTAGTGAAAATGTAAAAATATCAATTTTCTTTTTTTCTCTGTAACTCCCTTATTAAAAATAATTTAGAAATTCTCTCTTAACTTTCTACAGACACTTTTGGATTCTGCTTCAAATAGGGTCAGTAAAATTGTGGTCACACGTTTCGTCTCTCCGCGACCATCCTTAGTTTAGATTTTTTAAATATAACATATACCTTTTTATTATCATATTTGTTGGCATTTTTTCTCCTGATTGTAATGGTATATCACACATAATTGTTGATATTAATTTGAATCTGAAGCTACGAAACTGATCTTTAGTTCAGTATAACATTATTCAGTATAATTTTTCTTATATGCTGATCTGATCAATCTGAGTTAAGAATACAACGTTACTTCCGACTGTAAGGGACAAAGCTGCTTCACGAAGTTAAAAGAAGATATCTACATAAAAGTTCTTAAAATTATCAATCGATCGATCGGCATATAATAAAAAAAAGACGTATAGATATTATTTACGGCCAACTTGAATGGCATGCACGTACGATTAGATAAAAATTAATTAAAAAATTTATAATATCCATATTCTCTTCGGTATTTTATTTGTTTGTCCTCTTTATCTAGATGTTTGATGAAAGGAAATTAGGATGGTCATTTTTATATACATTTTATATTTGAAAATGGTGAAATTTTGAATTATGTTTTGGACCGAAACGTGTCCCTTTTGATAATGGGACGTTGTTCAAAGAAGCAAAAAATAATTTCATTACAAATGGTTCTATCTCTTCATTTTTTTTTATTGCAATCAAAAATAATTGTTATTTTCTGTAATAATTAATTATTATCTGTAATCATGTTTTGAGATTGATAAAATAATATAATGTTATCTGAAAGCAAGAAACACTTATTTAAATGTTTCCAAGAACATATATTTTATTTTTATACGATTTCGCTATCAAAAAATTAAATAATTTAAAATAAATTAAATATTACAGTTAACAAATAACATAAAATATTTGAGTTCTATAATAGAAAAGAAAGGATGTCTTGAAAGAGAATTAAGTAAACAACGCAACAATAACTAAATTTATATGTTTATACCGACAGTATACAGTAAGAATTTTTTTTCATGGAACATAAAATTGTATTACAAAATGATATCCAACAAAGATTATTCATACTGTATATTCAAAACTTAAAAATGAGAATTAATAATTTCTATATTATCTATTCAAGATATCCTATCGTCGTCGCAAAAACAACTTATCTACCTGATTAACGATGACTTCAGTAAAACATTGCTGCGAGAACAAGTACATATGGTGTACATTTTTTAACCAGTAAGTATTACTAACAAAGAATTATTTTACCGTCTACGCTTATAAATCAAAAATTCACAATTACATTTGTTAAACAAAAATTCTTAGCTTTCTCCTTTGATTTCCATTAAGGAGTTATCAGAGTTTAAAATCATAAATATATATTTGTCATATCAGATAATTAAAAAATTACTCACTTTATTTACTACAGTTTCACCTAAATTATTATTATTATTGAAACAAAGCGGAAATTAAAAAAAAATTATTTTAGTGTCGTCCATGATTATTGGCATCGATCTGGGAACCACCAATTCTTGTGTAGCTTATATTAAGAATGGAAAAGTGGAACTTATAGAAGATGAAACCTACGGAACATACCTAATACCTTCCGTGGTGACTTTTGACAAGGAGGGAAACATTTTGATTGGAACTTCTGCAGTCAAAATGGCTCACATGTACAAAGCCGAAACAATTTACGGTAAGTCATTAACAACTTGCACACTTTGACAACTTTCTTTATAATTAAAGCAAGTTTATTAAACTAACTAATTGCTGGCCAAGATTAGCTAACAGTGACATGAAATGGTTGAATCTGTTATATTAGAAAAATTTTCCAAAACACTGTTTTATATTGACCTGTTGCGTGAATTACTTCTACGAATTTTTCAAAAAGTTTTATGGATGTAAATTGCTCATCTTATGTATATAATATGTAAACCGCTGTAACACAATTACATCAAGACAAAAGAAGAAATACTAAAGACAAAGACTGTATCAACCAGCTGTGGGGTTACGTGACGCGCGAGTCACTCTCACTGCGTCTTTGTTAATAACATGCCCAGTACAATGTATTTCTTCCCTTCTCTTACCAATTACACGGATTGCTATGTATCTCATTTCGGTTTACAGACGGTATGTAAAGTTTAGGACCACTGCTATATCCAGGAGAACAGAAACATAACCGAAATACTCTCTGCAGAGTTAATCTTTGATTTCAACAAAAAGATCAATTACTTCCTTTAGCCGTCATTTTATAGAATCCGATTAATTTGGAGACACATTAAACATTACTGAGAAATAGGATATCTCTCTTTAACATCTAATTTTATCATTCGATTCTCCATAAATCTTGATATTGCTTAATTTATTAATATCCATCAATTTGTAGTAATTTTTCAAGCCTCTAACTAACACTACACTTACTTCAAGTTTTACCATTGATATAACTACCTATGAAACTACCTCAGAAAATATTGGGACATAAACGAACAGTATCCAAAAACTGCTTCCGAGAAAAATGGCGTCAAATTTTAATTTCTTTTAATTATTATTATATAGACTTCTTCTTCCACTGGAAGACATGCCTCATATTATTTAGACTTTTCTTTTTCCATACGTTCTTTAAAAATTGTTATTACTCTTCCCTTCCTAGTTGTAAACTCACTTCACGTTTTCATCTTATTTTTATTTTATTTATTCTTGGTTGCATTTATCATAACATTTTAATTTTGTTTTAATTTTTTATTCCTTTTTAGAATCGAAACGTCTGATTGGTCAAGCGTTTAATGATCCGAAGGTACAGGAAGATATCAACAAGTTTCCATATGTTGTCGAGAATGATCTTGACTGTCCTAAAATAATTATCAAAAATAACGTGTGGGATAAAGAATTCTTCGTTGAAGAAATAAGTAAATTCATATTAGAATACTTAGTGAATATATCACGAAGACGTCTACAAAAGTCGATAACCGAAGCGGTGATAACAATTCCCGCTTATTTTGGAAATGAACAAAGAATTGCTACGAAGGACGCTGCTGCCTTAGCAGGGATAAAAACCGCTCACATTATCAACGAGCCCACGGCAGCTGCCTTGGCTTTTCAGTTCGCGAACAGTTCCAAATTTGATAGGAATTTATTGATTTATGACTTTGGCGGAGGGACTTTCGATGTTTGCGTTGTACATACTAGAGATAGGCATTGTGAAGTCTTAACCGTAGACGGTGATTGTCACTTGGGTGGAACAGACATCGACTCGAACCTAGTCAATTTTATAAAGGAGGATATCTTACAGAAATGTGGCGTAAAAATAGAAGACGACGACTGGAAAACGTGTCGACGTTTGAAGAACTTAGCAGAAGAAGCAAAGAAGTACTTATCTAGCAATTACAAGTACGGACTTGAACTGCATTTGGTTCAGTTTCAGATTGAATACGAAAAAGAAATTACCAGACAGCAGTTTGAACAACTGAACAAGCATCTGTTTCAAAAGACAATAGACTTGGCGGAAAAGTGCGTTGCAGATGCAAAACTAACGAAAGATGAAATAGATCAGGTTATTATGGTAGGTGGAAGTAGCAGGATACCGATGATCAGACAAATGCTGAAGACAAGTTTCGGTGATAAAATCAATTCTTCGGTAAATCCCGATCAAATGGTTGCTTACGGCGCAGCGGTTTACGCCTCGACCTTAGGCGGAAACAAGAGCGAAATAACATTTCAAGATGTCCTGACGCTCTCGTTAGGAACTGACGTCAGAGGTAACAAAATGAGCAACATAATAGATCGGAACACATCATTGCCTTGTGAGAGGAGCAAAAGGTATATAACTACTTACGATAATCAAACCGAAATGAGCGTTAAAGTCTATCAAGGCGAACGAGTTCTGGCAAGTCAAAATGCTTTGCTGGGCGAAGTTTGCATCAACGACCTCACAGAAGCACCGGAAGGTAGAGTCATAGTCGAAGTGAAATTTTCTGTCAATGAGGAAGGTATATTGAAAGTCACCGCGAAAGAATCAAACACCGACAACGTCAAGAATTTGGACATCGATATGAAGAACATGCGCACTTCGAAAACCGACATAGAACAGAGAATTAAAGAAGCTGAAGCTGCGAGGGAATCGGACGAAACTGAAGTGCTTTTTACGAATAGAAAAACGGAATTTGAACATTTCTGTAATATCTTAGAGGAAGCCGCAAGTCGACTTGAAGGTGACCGTGGAGACGATATATTGCGACAAATAGACTCGGCAAGGAGTAATGTAGGAAGTTTAAGTGCAGAGCAGATAAGCGAGATTGATGAAATTATGAAACAACTGTCTGAATTAGATATTTAAATTAAGAAATTCATGTAAAATGTTTTCTTTTACTTTTTGAGCAGTTTAAATTTAATTATAAAAACAAATTTTTTTGTTAATTATTAAAATATTCGTTATTAGATGTGTAACGCGCCCATTTAAAATCCTTGTTTATTTACTTTTACTTACAAGTAAACACTTAATAAAACTATCCAAACAAGCACAACTTAAATTTATTGCCAATTTAAATAACTGGGCCGTACGGACCTGGCCGATTACCTAGATTCCCGAGAAAAGGTCATCCAGATGTTTCTTACTACAGCTGATCATGCGTCCCTATCTGCGTTACCTGATTACTTATGATTTAATTAATACCTACGGATTGTGTTACGGTTGAATGAACCTGAACCTACGTCGTGATAACGCGGCTCTTCTTGGTGCGTAGGTAATCAATAGGGTGGGTCATTTTTATATGGAGAAAAACGAATATTGCGCTTTTGATTTTTAATAGCAAAATTATGTTGCCTTTACATGAAAACAGTGTCTCAAGGAAAATAGGATTTTTAGAATAAAATAATCATTTATTAATAATTAAAAAAATAATACAACAGAAAAATTAATGAAAATCATTCAATATTGAAATCTTTCTTGCTATCGATTTTAGGCATTGCTGTGAGATTCGAGTTTTAATTTTATCCACCTTCTCTTGCCCTCTTAGTATACATGTTTAGTATACTCTGTTATTATTATTATTACAAATACGAATTTTTCATGGCATACTATTATGACCTTTCTTGTATAATTTCAAAAATTCAAACGTAAGGCGCACCCTCTAAATATTAATTAAATTCAAGAAAATTTCGTAGGTGTCATAATATCACTAAAAGACAACATAATTTTGCTATTAGATATCTCAGTAAGATTATCTCAAAGTTTGGTTTTTTGACCAACCCTTGTAATTAATCGAAAGTACAAAGGAGCTGATTACGTTAATAAAACCACGAAATTAGAGATTTGATTAATTATTTATTGCAAAAAAAGGTAAAAACTCCTTGTACCAGCCACTGCGGGCCTGGTATAATGAGCATAAAAACCTTGCGTTGAAATCAAATACAAAGAAACAAAATTACGATTTTCAGAAAGTACAGTATAACCCGCTTAACAGATTTCACTTTGAAATATCGGCGCGGTCTAGTTTCTTTCGATTTACACCGTTGGTGGTTTAATGTCTACAGAGATATTTGTTGGAGAACTCTGCTCCTTAATTAGATTAACAATTAATTGAATTTCAACTTAGCTCGAGTCTTGGTACTAGTGTTTGTCACTTCAGATTGTACTCTAAGACTTGCTCCGTTTAATAAACCAACGCACAGTGTGACACAGTGGGCCTACAGTGTACTTAATTAATGGAGTTAATTAATGAATTAATCAGATGTTCTGGAGAAGTATGTGATACAAGATGCCGCCCTCGGCGATCAATTTGCAGGACAATCAATAGCAATCACCAGTTTTTCAGGGACTCCTTTTGAAGCTAGTGAAATAACCCTAACACTGGCTAAACTAATTAATTAAGGTGGAATGGGTACGGTCCCTCCCAGCTACTTCTAATCGCCTTGAGAGAGTTGCTCTTTGGCTCCTGTTTTCAAATCTCTCCCTTCGTCGTTTTTTCGTCGGCTAAACCTATCTAACTAAATTATTGCGCAAGAACCCAGATTGACTATTTTTCGACACTACACTATAGGTGTTTATAGCCATTTCAGTCTCTCGGTAAATCGCTTCTAATTAACCTGCAAATCTTTCGGCAAAGACCTTAATGGCCATGACTGTACTTTGGAATTTTCGACTGGCATTTGGGGAAGCATTCAGATTGGTTATCATTTCCAATAAACATACACTTTCAATAGAAATAAATTTAAAATAAATATATTCAGTGTTTCATCTAACACATTTTGAAATACATATTTTATTGAAAGAACGTACACTACAAATGGCAAGAAACCAAAAGACTTTGTACAATTTTCCAAACCAGGTGGCGTAAGTTTTCTAAAAAAAGGAAAGGTATTGTATTATACTTTTTAAATTTTCGTTACAATTTACTGAAAGTATTATTTTAGTCAATTTATCCTAAAGGCGTGGTACAATGATCTGTGTCTCATTATAACTCGAGGCGTTAGGTTCGGAAAGGCTTGTTAAGGCTTGACAAGCTCTTTTGTTCCTACGAACTGTAATTTGCAATGGCCCATCATCGTTTATTGTTAATACAAATAATATTTTTACTATTAAATATGTATATACTACAAATAATAGCTTTGTTCCTACACAGTTCTAAATCAGTTCGGAACTGTACTGCTCATGCGCTCTTACTAAAAATGCTGTGTATTTAACAAGAGCGCATGAGCAGTTCAGTTCCGAACTGATTTAGTACTGTGTAGGAACAAAGCTAATATAATTAATGTTTAAAATTTTAACACAGATAACAGATATCCATTTCAACTCCGTGGTATCCGACTATAAAAAAGAGTTCCAGGATCGGAACGAAATAATAATATCCGGTAAACTAAAAACATTCCAATTCTCTGCAAGTCTACACGAATTTACGCCAAACTAATAGCAGCGACTGTGACTGACTGCTGTAGATCCCTCTCTGTCATTAGTAAATACATGAGGTTCAAATACGATGAGAATATTCTGAGAGCGCTCTAGAACAGTCGATCGAAAACGCCAACTCATTGTAAAATATTCTGACTTGAGTTTTATTATCCCCCTCAAGGCGATCCATCAAGCCCCCAACTACTAGTATCGAGAGACAACAAGTAACCCTGGTCCCAAGATTTGTGGCTTTTTTTTTGGTGGCTCGTAGTCACTCGCCATGACTTGCCGAGCCAACACAGGTCGCGGGATCGAGCCTTAAGATGTGGCGTTCTCAAGTAAAAGCATGTTTTAAACTTAATCCTTTCACGAACTTCGTAAAAATCATGTATTTGTTTAATAATTTATTAGTTTTAACGATGACTACGTAACAAATTTTGTGTATTACTAATTCCAATAAATTATTCACATAAAGTTGTTACATTTTACACAGTAAAAGGTATTTCTAAAAATCTCTCATGAAAAATGCGCCCATAAATCCTGGCCGAAAATAAACTGTTATCGTTACAGGGTGTTTTCTCAAAAAAATTATTTTCATGTAATATTTCCAGATCACATGGTGACATTTTTTATATTTTTATTATTTATTTACAGGTAAGATTTTGCACTTCATCTTTTTATTTGTATTTCGTCTTTGTTTATTCGAGTTTATCTTTTACTGAGTGTTGAAAATTGATGCAAAATTTAAAAAGGTTTGATAAATTTTACTAGAATTTTTAATAATTATTTTCTTATATTCTCAAATAATCAATTTAAAACATGCAACAGATTGTGTAACTAAATTGAGTTTCCATCTTCTTTCTTTCCGCTTTACTTCTAATTTGCATTTAATTGAAGAAAATCATTGCATTTCATAATTAGAGAGGATGATCCGTGTGCGTTATAATGGGAACCACACAGTATTAATATTTAACAATAATTAGAATAATACACTCTGCTAAGTTGATAACAAATAAACTGATAACAAAATTATTTAATTTTTATTTTCAGAGAAAACAAAACGATTGAAAACAAACAGAAACCAAAAAAAAATTTATTGATATTTATCTCATGCTTAACGCAAGATAACATTATTATTAATTTAGAAATTTCTTGCAAGTTGGTTTTGATTTCAATGGATTCCTCGAACATCCCCTGGACAGCTGGGCCACTTGGGGCCTAGTCAGCAGAAGAGTAGCTCGAGACCTTCACTGCAAACTCACCAACCTGTTATCTCGGAATCGAGCACATTAGTAATCAACATCTAAAGTAGCGACATCTTGCAGTCGATTTTTGACGTAAATTGTGTGAGAAATGATAAATAGCCTAATAAGTCATCCCATCCAAAGCGGCCAAATAATGCTTGTGCAGCAAATTCGAAAATTTATAAATTTGTTGCAAGTCGATTTTTTGAATTCTCACATATTTAAGTTCAAGAATCGTCCGCAAGATGTCACAAGCTGAACTATTATTACTAATAATTTTGATAATTATTTGACAAAAATAAAATCCATCCTATTAAACCTACAGCTGTTACAGACAAAAAGATGACTACAAAAATAATCTGATACTTCGCGATTGTTTTCTTTTGCAGTTCCACTTGTTTTTTTAAATCGTCTAAATCTTGTTTACACCGCAAAGACTCTCTTTTCTCTGCAGCTAAACGCTCAGTACTCACGAGCAACTTTCTGATTGCTTCGTCTCGTTCATTCTTCACTTCTTTCTCGTTCCTCCTCATTTCCTCGCATACCATCTCCATTTTGGAACCAATCACCCTGTTTTCAAAAAGCTGATTGCTTAATTTCGCGTTTAGGTCAGCGATGCTTCTGTTGTTCAGATCAATTTGATTCTCATATTTTCTGAAATTTTCAAGCAATTTGTCATATTGGACTGCCGCTAATTTCGCTTCGTCCTTCAACTGTCTCACTTCCGCTTCGCTTTTCTCGGTTAAAGATTTTAATTCCTGTTGCAAGGAATCGTTGTTCTTCATCTGTGTAGTTAAGTACCTGCGAAGACATCTAATATCTTCTTCATATTGATTTATTATCGCAGATTGTTTTGAGTCTTCTACTGCGTTTAATTTGTCCAAAGTTTGAGTTGAGGTAGTTTCGAGGATGTCAGGATGTTCATCTTTATCAGTTGATCTAATTCGGTTATCCCCGATATTATTTGCTTCATCCATGCTTATGGTTTCCTAGAATTTTTTTTTTAAGAAATAAAAGAATTAAATAGCATTAATAAATAAAAAATGAAGATGTGATGCATACCTTCGCACTAAACACTCGTTGTAAAACGCGTAGCGTGTTTTAGATCATAGCAATTTAATGATAACGTTTTTATCAGCAGGTCAGGTACAGGTTTTTCCATATTTGAGTTTATTATCTACACGGGAAGATATTCATCTTTTTAATAAACGAATCGAATTTTCGAATATTTGCAAACGAAATGATTCCTTCGGTAAACAGTTTTGCGTTAAATACTGGCACACACAAGGATCCAAGTAGATGTTTCTGAATTTCTTTGAAGGTGGTAAACTCCAGAAAATTTTTTGGTAGAATTGCATTTGAACCCTACCAACAAATTTTCAGTGGCGGTGTGTTGTGACTTTGAAGATAGTAGAGACGATATATTTTCGTAATTTTCACACAACTTTATTTATATTATAACGAATATTACCTACGGTGATGTAATGCCGATACCTATGACGTCAGTTGATATAGCAACAATAATATTTACTATTTTACTGTCAGTTCTTGTAAAATACATAAAGTTTATAATTTATACCGTAAAAATAAAGAGTTTCTTAGTGGCTCGAATTTATAAACCAAATCTTTACTGGAAAGGAAACGAGTACGCAACAATTGGTGTCAGGTGTACGGGTTTTGGTAAAATTTGGTGTTTAAAAGAAAAGAAGGAAGAGGTATTCAAGAAAAGGAAGTTGCGCTGCTGGCAATGCGGTGAATTGGGACATATTCGCAGTCGCTGCAATAAATTACCAAAAACAGCTGCGACTGATTCAATATCGGAAAACTAGAGCGGGTTGATGCGAAAGGGCGAACGTCGACCCGTAACCAACAGGCCCTTAAGAAAACAGCACAGGTGGAATCTCTAAAATATCGAGCGAACGGTTTGTTTGTGGATGGCTTCATCAACGAAAAACTTCATTCATTTTTGCTAGGTACGGGTGCGACAAAATCAATTATCAGACCCGACGTTGTCAGAACAACCAGACAAATTCAACCAAGTAGGTGGACACTTCGTACGGCGACCGGAGATACAGCTACCATCCGTGGCGAAGTTGATATTGCAGTCGTCATAGGTAACACAACCTTTATTCATAGAATGTTGGTAGCCGACATAGAAGATGAAATCATTATCGGAATGGATATTATGAAATCGCAAAATTTTAAATTAGACATGAAAAGAGGTGTAGTTGAAATAAACGATGAAGAGATTGTTTTGCATCGACCAGGTGATGTAACAGCACATGTAGTTTTGGCTGAAGACACCACGATATCGAACCAGAGTGAAATGGTTCTCATAGCTCATTTGGAGGGTGATCTTCGTGATGTAAGTGTAGTGATGCTTGAGCCAAGAAATCACAGCGCGGATGTGGCTCCAGGGGTTATTGTTGGAAAAGCAATAGTTCAGACAGGAATAATCATACCGGTACCTGTAATGAACATGAATTGTTATCCCGTAACCATGAAGAAGGGCTCAATTGTAGGTTGTTGCACATCAATATCTTCTATCGTAAGGGAAGTAAGCGTTACGCAGAAGTCATGTGCTAAGAATAACGATGTGTGGTCTAATTGAATTTCTACATCATGTCGTCAGTTGAATCCCCAGCAAACAATAAAAGCAAAGAAATTGCTTTATCGATATCAAGACATTTTTGATATCGGCAATGGACCAAAAGGTAAAACTGGGTTAGTCAAGCATAAAATAAATACCGGAAATGCGCATCCCATCCGCCAAGCTCCCAGAAGATTACCTATGGCAAAACGAGATGAAGCCGAGAAGATAATACGTGAAATGGAAGAAGAAGGCATTATCGAATCTTCAAGAAGTCCGTGGGCGTCACCAGTGGTACTAGTGAAGAAAAAGGATGGCTCAACAAGATTCTGCATAGACTATCGTCAACTTAATAACGTAACGAAGAAAGACAGCTACCCGTTACCAAGAATAGACGATACCTTAGATACACTAGGCGGCGCAAGCATTTTCTCGACACTAGATTTAAAAAGCGGATATTGGCAAGTTGATCTAGCTGCTGAAGATCGTGAAAAAACCGCGTTTACTATTGGTACTGGTCTATGGCAATTTACAGTAATGCCGTTTGGTGTCTGCAATGTTCCTGCAACATTTGAGAGGTTGATGGAAATAGTATTAAAAGGAATGTCCTGGAAAACGTGCTTAGTATATATTGATGACATTATTGTTTTCGGAAAAACAATTGAAGATCATATGAAAAATTTAGAAGATGTATTTCGAAGATTGAAAGGCTCTGGATTGAAACTGAGTCCAAAAAAATGTCACTTCTTCCAGAAACAAGTACAATATTTAAGACATGTGGTTTCTGAAAAAGGAATTGCAGTTGACAAAGGAAAAGTTAAAGCAATAGAAGAATGGCCAGTACCAATAAATAAACATGAATTAAAAAGCTTTCTTGGGTTGCGTACGTATTACCGCAGATATGTGCCTGGATTTGCCAATATTGCGAAACTACTAACACGACTTACAGAAGAGGGACGAAGATTTTCGTGGGAAGAAGATTGTCAAGATGCTTTTATCAGTTTAAAGCGGGCTTTAACGACTGCGCCAGTCTTGAGTTATCCCCTTCCACATGGTAAGTTCATTCTGGATACAGATGCAAGCAACGTCGGATTAGGCGCCGTTTTATCTCAATTACAAGATGGCCACGAAAAAGTTATCGGCTATTTTAGTAAAACTTTGTCGAAGCCGGAGCGCAACTATTGCGTTACTAGACGGGAACTATTAGGAGTGGTGAAATCAGTTGAGCATTTTTACAAGTATCTCTATGGGCGAAAATTCCTAGTGAGAACCGATCATGCAGCATTAAAATGGTTACTACAATTTAAGAATCCCGAAGGTCAAGTAGCCAGATGGATTGAGAGACTACAAGAATATGACTTTGACATCGAACATAGACCTGGATTAAATCATTGCAACGCCGATGCATTGTCTAGGAGGCCGTGTCCCCAAGATTGTAAACATTGCTCTCGAGTGGAACAGAAGTCGATCTCTGTTTTGAGGACGACAGTTATGGATGAACATTGGCAATTTGAAGAAATTAGAAAAGCTCAAGAAATTGACCCAGATCTGACATTGATCATGAATTGGAAAAAGAATGGTTGTAAACCGACATGGGAAGAGGTTGCGCGACATTCCAAGAAGGTAAAGTCTTACTGGACACAGTGGGATTCTATTATTATAGAAGATAATCTTCTGAAACGTGTTTTGGAGAGTCAAGATGGTACCGAGCAGAGAATGCAGATCCTGATACCGCGAGAGAGAGTACCAGAAGTTATTAAAGAAATTCATAATGGGACTACAGGAGGACATCTTGGTATAACGAAAACAGTACAAAAGTTACGAGAACGATTTTACTGGGTCAACTGTAAGGAGGGTGTGAAGGAGTAGTGCAAGAAATGTACGATATGCGCAGCAAGTAATGGACCACAGAGATATAGAAGAGCTCCGTTGCGTCAGTACAATGTAGGAAGCCCATTTGAGAGAATTGCAATAGATGTGTCTGGTCCTTTCCCTGTAACCGAAGCAGAAAACAAATACATTATTGTAGTCATGGACTATTTCAGCAAATCGGTGGAAGCTTACGCAGTACCTAATCAGGAAGCCGTTACAATCGCAAATTGTCTGGTCAAAGAATGGATATGCCGATTTGGAGTCCCATTAGAATTACATTCAGATCAAGGCAGAAATTTTGAATCAGTTCTGTTCCAAAAGGTATGCGAATTATTAGACATTCGAAAGACTAGAACTACTGCTTTACATCCACAATCGGATGGTATGATCGAACGCATGAACAGAACGATCAACAAATATTTATCTAAAGTCGTCTCTACCCATCAAAGAGATTGGGACTGTTACCTTCATTTGTTCTTGCTAGCGTATCGATCATCTATACATGAGAGTACAGGACAGACGCCGTCAAATGTAATATTTGGTAGGGAGTTACGGTTGCCGTGTGACTTGAAATTTGGAAGTAAACGGGGCGAAAATCTACTTGGCGAAGATTATATCACTAAATTAAAGAAAAGAATGAATGACATACACGAACAAGTACGTTTGAATATCCAAAAGGCAAGTGACAAAATGAAGGAACGTTATGACGTCAGAGCAGAAAACGGTGGATACCAATCAGGCAAGAAAGTATGGCTTTATGAAATAATAAAACGTATAAATGACGTCATCTACCGCATTCGCAAGTGTCCGAACGGCAAACCACGGATAATTCACTTCAATCGGTTAGCTCCCTATGCTGGCGACAATAAAGAAGCTGAGTTGAGACGAACTGTGTTCGGGGATTCAAGAAGCAATTTCGCACCTTTATTTGAATTAAAAACAGAACGAGAGGTTGTAGGTTAAATTTAGTAGGCAACGTTAAGTCAATTTCGGGACGAAATGTGCCTAAGAAGGGGGTAGTGTAACGAATATTACCTACGGTGATGTAATGCCGATACCTATGACGTCAGTTGATATAGCAACAATAATATTTACTATTTTACTGTCAGTTCTTGTAAAATACATAAAGTTTATAATTTATACCGTAAAAATTAAGAGTTTCTTAGTGGCTCGAATTTATAAACCAAATCTTTACTGGAAAGGAAACGAGTACGCAACAATATAAACATATTTTGTTACATTTTGACATATATGTAAAAATCAACGCATACTTGTTCATTGTAGATGTAACACGGTATCAAAACGATTTAGCTCTTTGGAGTGGTAATGAATGGCCATCTTTCTGAACTTAAAAGAATTTCATAACGTGTCCTAAATAAATTCTTTCATAATTTTTTTTTGCTTAAAAAAATAACGACGTTTCATACCAAGTAATTTATTTGCCTATTTATTACAATAAACATGAAAATGCGTCACTATTTAAGTGGCCCGAATTAACAGCTTAAAGTGCATTTGAGTCCATCATGGAAATAAACATTTTAAGACTGGCATAATCACTCTGATAATAATGCATATCACCTGCTGTCAATATTACATATATTATCGACATCGACAAGTATTTTTATACTGAATCGTCTAAAATATTTCATCTTAAAAGCTAATTTTTATGGTAGTTCAATTTTTAAGATTCACTTATAAAATAATTCCACCCGATTATCCCCGCAGCAGACAAAATCACAATCGTCGTGAAAGTGATCTGCATGTTCAAAGTCTTACGTAAGTTAACAATTTCATTATTTTGTTGCTTACACTTATCGGTTAGCCTTGCCAACTCTTCCTTACCCTTTTGATTCTCCGCTTTTTCTAAGCCGAGGCGTTCGATACTTTCAAGCAGCTTCTTACGTTCCTCTTGTCTTGCCAGTACCTCGTTACGTAAATTTTGCAGTTCTTCAGTCACCGACTCCAATTTACATTGTGTAAGTTCTTTATCATGAACTTGAGTTGCTAGCCTTTCAGTTAAATCTACGACGTCTTTGTTTTGGGCATCAATTTTACGCTTATCTTTCTCCATTTTATCCAGTAATCTCTTGTATTCGAGATCCTTGAGAGTTGCCTCGTTTCGCAACTTCTTTACGTTGCTTTCGTGGGTTGTTAACTCTTCGATTACCGTCACGTACTTGTGCTGGATTGATTTATTTTCTTGTATTTTTTCAGACAACTGCAGCTGCAAATCGGCTAGCTCGTTGGCTAACAAATCGATTTGTTTATTTCGGTTAAGCAAGTCGTCTTTGTCCTTTTGACTGTTTGTTTTCTGCAAGTCTAAAGTGTCCAGTAGTTTTTGACGTTCTGCATCTTTTACTGTCGCTTCGTCTATTAAGACTTTCGTGCTTCTTTCTTTTTCGATCAGTTCATTCGTGACTGATTCAAGTTTGGATTGGATTAGTTCTTTCTCGCGGACGTGTTCTGCCAGTTGCTTTTGAAGACTCTCATCTTTCTCTTGCAGTCCATTTCGTTCTAGAGGGTTTAAATCTTCAACAATTTCTTCACTTACTTTTTGTTCGTCTGGTTTACTCTTTTGCGGTTGTTGCTCGGTTTCAATGTTGTTTTTGTACGATGAGTAATCACTGATGTTTTTACTAAGCTGTAGATTGGTTTCTCCTTCGGTAAACTTCATTAAATCTTCCATATTTTCTTCCTCCATCGAATTTATCAACGCGCGTGACTTGACTTGGTTATTTAAGTCGAGTTCTTCTTTGTTAGTGATCTTAGCTTGTAAGGCAAACATGGAGTTCCTAAAAGAAATATTTTTGACTTTCAATAAAGTGAAAGTTGACAAAAGTTGACAACCGGCCGGAATATTTGGTTTAATAACAATAATAACAACACGTGATTAAACTGAATTGTTGCCCAATGCATGGCCGGACGTGATGGATTACAAAAAAAAATAATATACTTTGGTAAATGTGATAATGCAACACAATTGGTTCAATTATATTATTTGAATATGTTGAAGACAGATAAATAATTTTTATTACCTCCAGTTGTCAAGGGCGTGTTTCACGTTTTCACTTCATTTGATTTGAGGCGATAGCTCACGGTGCAATTGCTCTTATTATCTCTTTTATCAGCCAATATCAAACTCCAGAAAAAGTTCGGTAAGCGCAGCAAACTCCATCTTTAAATAAATAGATTAGCGCGAAACGGTTTGTTTCACATGACTCCTTGCTATCATACTTATGCCACAGACCTTCAAACGCTTACCAGGAATTTTTGATAAAATTTATCTCTCATTGTATTTAAATATGTTACAGCGCACTTAATAATGATTACTGAATTTATCTACTTCGTGACAAGTTGTTTGGTTTTTTTTGCCCAAATAAAAATTTCGTACTTTAATATTCTCGAACATATTGCAGTTCTAACTTACTGTACATTAATTATCACCACAACAACCTACTCATCTATTTTCATCTAAGGCCGAGTACACACTTGGGCATGAAGCAAATGGGCCATGCTGAGCTTAACAACTTACGAGGCAGTAGTAAAACGTGTTACTAAAGATAAGGCAACTTGCCTCAATGTTCACATCAAATTTCTTGTGAGGCCTTAGCTTACCTGATTTGCGTTCGCGCGAGTGTGTACTCGGCTTTAAATTAGGAACGGGAAAAAATATTCTATGTAACACACCTTAAAGCAAGACAACTTATCTCTCACAATAAAGCGCTAATGCCAACCAAATATAATGTAATGTATCTCTAGTTGCGCATAAATTTGTCTTTATTTAACACCTGAAATACATGAAAATTCAGCTAAGCGTCTGAAATATCTTTTACAACTTTATATATTTCATATCCTAAAATATTTAAAAATCAGTAACAACATTTTAATTATTATTCTTTAACTTTTGAATTTCAGTTTGTAGTTCAGTGACTTTCTTCAGCAAACCAATATTAGAATCCTCCAGGTTTTCCACTTTATTCATAGTTTCTTCATTACGTATCTTCAACTGCTCCTCGCGATCTTCCGCCTCCGAAATTTTGCTCCTCAAGGCATCGTTCTCTTCTTGTGATTTTCTGATTCGTTCCCGCAACGTCGAAGTTTCCTGATCGTAGTGCCTCCTGTTCCTTCGAATCGCCTGTATCTCTTTATCTGTTTTCTCCTGCAAGAACTTGGAAGCTTCCTTCTCTTTTCTCAATTCTTCGATCTTTCTTTCCAAGATGGAATTGATCTCTTTATATTGTGATGCATCATCAAGCACTTTTGTGACAGCTGCTGTTTGTGCCTTCGCTTCGAATAATTGCTCTCCCAACCTCGCGATTTGAGTCTTCAAGCTTTGATTTTCCGCTTCAATTTCTGCACGTTGAACCCTGTATAGTTGAAATTGTGCTTGCTCTTTGTCATATTTTTCTTGAAGCTTCTCGTTTTCATCGATGAGGTTCAAGTTTTCCAGTTTAAGCGATTTGTTCTGTATTTTAGTGGCCTTCATCCTATCGAAAATTTGATCGGTTTCGCTGTCGGTGAAGAGCACCCCACGACATTTCGCAACTACCTCCTCCAGCTCTTCAATTTTGCTCTTGGCTTGGGCCAAATCTCCCGAAAGCTCTTGATTGCGCAGGTTTTCCGTTTGTACAGAAGTCAACCTTGTTTTGAGCTCATCGTACGCTTCGTCTTTCTCTAAATTCCTCAGTTGCAACCCATCGCGTTCGTTTTCAACTCCCCTCAACGCATCCCGAAGTCTTTCGATTTGCAAGTCTTTTTCCTCCAGTTGTTTACGTATGTTGTTCTGTAAATCAGCCTTCAGTTTGTTTATTTCGTTTTCTTTTTCCAAGAATCTCTGTTGATCTGCAGCCTCCTTTATTTTCAATTGGTTTATTGACAATTCGCACTCTTGGAGCCTTGTCTGGTTAAAGTTTGCGATATCCAAGTCGTTTTGCAATTGGTTTATCAGCTCATTCTTTTCGTTAATCAAGTTTTCAATGGTTTTTGCGTTTTGTAGATCGATTTGTAATTGTTGAATTTCGTCATCCTTCTGGGTAATTTGGTTAATTTGAGTCTTGATTTCGTCTTCACGCTTCTTCAGTGCGTCTCTTAGTCTCTTGTTCTCCAAATCTGATTGATTACTTACAGACATCTAACCAAAACAAAAGATTATTAAAGCATTTAGTGTTTAGTAAAGGAACAAAACAATTTATTAAAAATTCCAATTTACTCACGTTTGTTGCCTAAACACGTTCAGTTTTCAACTAATTTTTGCTAGTACGAGATACCTAGTCGTAATCTTGATGGTGCGATAGTAAATGACACGTTAATTAAATATAGATTATTTTATCGCGTAAACAAATTCTAAGAAGCGAAAAGATAAACATTGTTTTTTTTGTTTCGTAGTTGAAACAAAAACTGGAAAAATATTTTTAAAATTCAGTCTTGTTTGTTCACACTGCGTTCGCTATTTTTGAATTTTAATGAAAGAATTATGTCGCTCATTCAATGTGATTTATTTAAATAATGTAAGAGTCAGGAGAATAAACGAAAAAGTAAAATGGAATTTGATTAATAACAAACAATAATAAACACAGTTTAGGACATTAGCCAATGGAGAAATTTAATGAAAATATCGAAACGTTACCTAATTGTAAATAATATATTGTAAATTGTATATTAAATAAATATATATAAATAATATTGTATATTAAGTAAATAATATATTTACAATAGAATTTTTTTTATTTGAAATTATTAAAAAGTACCTGTATTTTGAAGAAAGAAAATATTGAATTTGCTTATACATATATTAATTATTTTATTACATCCATAAAAATTTTACAAAGAAAATAAAAGTACAAAAATCAATCTTAAACCAAAGTCGCCTTCTTTTGTAATTCTCCATCAACTATTGCACAAAATTTAATTAAGTCTCTCTTCTTCGTTTTGATTTCTGAGATATCCTGGCTCTGAATCTGATCAATTTTCTCGACGCATCTCTGTATCATTTCCTGAAGGTTTAGAAAAGTTTTGTTCGTTTTGTTGCCCGAAAATTGACGCACTCCCTCTCTGAAGCCATCAATTTCTGATTTGATAACATCTAACTGTAACAGGGCGTTTTTCTTGACATTTTCTCTCTCACCCTCGCGTATTTCTTCTATAGTTTGGCTTCTGAATAGTTCATCGATAAATGCTTTCAGTTCGTTTCGATTTTTATTCAGTTTGGACAAGTAAAACTCGAACGTTTTATTAAATTTATCATTGTTATCTTTCTCTTCGCAAAATTTGACGTTATAAATCTGCAATTCCTCTTCCGTTGCATCCAAAGCTTTCTGCATTTTCTTAACTTGACCTTCTGCTTGGCCTAATTTATTAGAAACAATTTTATTCTGTTCTTCAGCAGAATACAGTTGATTATTCACTGATTGTAACTGCGAATTCACGCTTTCAAGCTTTTGATTGAGTTCAGAATTTCTTTCTCCTGTCAACTTAATTTCCTGCTCTAGGTTCTGTACGGTTGTATTCGCCTTATCAAGATCGGCTACTGTTTTAGAATGTTTACTTTGCAAGTTCAAGTTGTTTGACTCTAAATAATTATAACTCTCTTTTTGTTCCATTAGTTGCTCTTTGGCTGATTCGAATTGTTTACTAAGTTCTCTAGATATTTTTCTTTCTGAAAACAGTTGGTCTTTTAAAGAAGTTATTTCTTTTTGATAGTTTGCGGACTCGATCTTGAATTTCGTTTCTAGTTCCTCGTAATTTTTCTGTAAAAGAGAAAACTGTGTATTGAGGTCTCCGTTAATGTTAGCGTATTTTACCAAGTCGTTTTTGCATTCGCTCAATTCTCTCAATTTTGATATTAATTCGTCGCCTTTTGCTCTCAAATTACTCTGAAGTTCCATCGATTTGCTTTTGAATTCCTGCAATTCTTTACTCTTTTCTTGGTGTTGTCTAGTTTCATACACAGCTATGTTTCTTTGCGTTTCTATTTCTAATTCCATTTTCTTTAGTTGTTCGTCTTTTATTGTTAGTTTCGTCATGAAACTTTTGCTTTCCTCATTCTTTTCTAGTAATACTTGTTGTAAATGAGTTACTTTGTATTCAAGCATTTCTCTGTTGCTCCTTTCCGTAAGGTTTTTCTTTCGCAGATCAGTTATTTCTTTGTTTATACTTTCGATTTCTCGAGTTTTCTTGGCCAGTTCTTCCTTGTGAACGCGAGCATCTGTTGTTCGGATTTCTAGTTGTGAAATGACTGTATTTAAATGTTTTTTGGTACATTGATTCTGTGTTGCTTCCTGCATTAATTGAATATTTAAGTTAGAAATTATTTGATTTTTAAATTCAACTTCCTTTTTTAACTCCGCGATTTCTTTCTGCTCTTCCTTGTCGTTTAACTGAGAGTTCATTGTGGAAATAAGTTCCCTTTGGATGTGATGATTACCTCCTGTATCGCCTGATGTATTTTCGAAATTATTTACCGTTTCATTTAAGTTTGCCTTGCCGGAGTCATCAAGTTTTCCTTCTTTTCCTTTGCTTAAATATGCACATTCTTCTTTAAGTGGTACCTCGCTATCTTCTTTATCTTTGATTGGCTTAATTATTTGCTTCTCTTCTTCGTCGTTACTTACACCAAGTGAACTTTGTCCTTCAGGATAAGTATAATTGGATAAACTAATTGGTTCAACTTCATCTTCTGAAACCAGGACTTTTCCAGTGTTTTTAGCTCGTTGCTTTAAATTATATGCAATTTTTAACCAATCGAGAGCATTGCGGCTGCGTTCTGTCCTTTCAAACACACTGGTATATAAACCGCTGGCGTCGTCTTGTTTAAAAAATTGCTTTAAAGCCCTTATAACTTGTTGTAAGTTTTTAATATCATCGCCGCTTGTTGGATATTCCAAATAAATTTTCGAAATACTGTCAAGTGCTGCTTGAAAAATTTCAAAATGTTGTTGTTTAATATTTTTTTCCGAAAGCGTTCGATCAATGATATCGATATAGCGTTCATAATCTTCAATATTTGAATTCATCTTTAACTGAAATATGTAAATATTAATCGAGTACAATTTAAATATTTAACTCTTTAATTTTAGAAACTGACAATTGGATGCTTCATATTAAATTAGGTGAAATAATTCACAAGTTCCTTACCTTCTACAAACATCCGTTACTTCGGAAATTTCTCTACTGTGGAACGTAAATAACTCTGATATCGCTTATCTTATTAAGATTAATTATTTTTGCTTATCAATATATACTTTTAACGTACTTTCCACTTTCAAGTTCATGATTTGTTTATCTTATTTCTTCGTAGTAATAATAATTTTTCTGAAGCATTTTAAATACTGAGAAATCAGAAATCCTAAGTATATTCGTGATGTTTAATAAAATTTATTAGAGGTTGGGTTTTAGGTGCCCTTGTTCAGTTCTTAAAGTTTTAAACAGTTTTTAAAGATAACTCTTCGTTTCGACTCTTTCAAATCATTTGACTTTCTAGTTCTAATGAAACCAAGAGATATCTTTAAAAAAATCTTTAAAACCTTAAGAATTAAACAATGACATTTTACCTAAAATCCGGCCTCTACTAATAATTAATACCCGTCCGAAAGGATTTTCAAAGATCATAATATGATTATTTGCTATTAAAAACATAATCCACAAACTAATTACAATATTACTTAAGTTACATCTATTTTTACATTTTTAAATGTTGATCCAAATATTCTTTGTTTCTAGGACCTTCCACAGGACAAATTCGCCATTGCTTTCGAACTCAATTATTATGAACTATATTTAAAAGTTGATTTAAATTAAGTATAAACGAAAATGAAGCTGCAGTTAACAAATTACACTTTAATGTTATATTAGCAAAAATACATATTTAACATATGAAGTTTATTACTTTGTTATAAAAATGTTATGAACTACAGCCGAAGTTTCTCTTATTTCTTCTTCAGACTAATATTAATATTAAGCAGGGAACGTTTTCACAATCGAAATTATCGAGTAAATAATACACTTAAACAATACAATATTTTTTATAATATTTTAAAATTTGCAAGAAAAACTAAACGTATCGAAGCCCGACGTATAATGATATAATCTCCATTCTCTTTTGTAACGAGTAACTAATTGTGATTTTTTTATTATGTTGTCTTACAAAAGCGATTGGTATTGCGTTTAAAGTTTTGTTATACAAATTATCATTTGTCACAACTTAGTTGTTAATTGCAAAATCGAATTTTAAAAAATTAATCGGAACTCCATTATGAAAGAAACAAAGCATGGAAAAGCTTGCCCAAGTTAAAAAATAGCACAAAATTCAAATCAACATAACCTAAAAATAAAAGTCCCATTCGCACGATACGGAAACTAAAAGAGGTCAGGTTTCAACGGTAAAAGTTACTAAATCGTGTAACTTTAGTTAATCATTACAAAAGTGAGTGTATATACTTTATAATACTTGATCTTCGATTCAAGTGATTGTAACTTTGGTACCTAGTGGGGTATGACCTTCCTATTCCCGACGAGAATCCGCTGCTTAATTATTGCACCTACAATCATGCAATGGTTTCAAGAGACTCGTCTAACTATTGACATTTAAGCAACCATCTAACATTAAATTTGAACAGTATCTTTAGTTAAACGAAACCTTTCTAGAAACTTCTCGTTAGATAAAACACTAAAATAATTTCGGTGACTCTAATGGTCCGTCTACACGCAACGATTTGCCGTCTACAGGGTGACTGAGACAACACATACACCCCTTATATTTTGGAAACAGAGCATTTTAAAGAAAAATGTTTCAGACAAAAGTTGTATGGTTTCAAGGGGGCCATAAGATGGTACCATTTGTTTGACCTTGAATAGTCGTTCGAAGGTCATATGAAGATAACCTTAAATTTTTTAAATTAGACACTCTACATATTTTTACATACTCTTATAGCTTACCTCGACATCTTTCCGAAACACCATAATAAAATATTTTTCTATTAAGTATTTTTCGAGTTATAAGACTGTTGCAGTATTTTGATAAAAATATTTACAAAATATCTCGCTGGGTCACGCTCGGTTCTTGCCTTGACTGATCGGCCTTGAATGTAAGATAAGATTATTGGAAAGAAAATCTTTTGCGTGATATTTTGTAAGTATTTTTATCAAAATACTATAACTTTGAAGTCTTATAACTCGAAGAATACTTACTAAAAAAATATTTTATTATGGTGTTTTGGAAAGATCTCGACGTAAGCTATAAGAAAATGTAAAAATATGTAGGGTGTCCAATTAAAAAAATTCAAAGTTACCTTCATATGACCTTCAAACTACTATTCAAAGTCAAGCAAATGGTACTATCTTATGGCCCCCTCGAAACCATACAACTTTTGCCTAAAACATTTTTCTTTAAAATGCTCTGTTTCCGAAATAAAAGGGGTGTACGGGTGGTCTCAGACAACGTGTATATGCACGGGCTTACTTGCACAAACTAGTTTGCACAGGGATGCGCGCAGGCAAATCGTTGCGTGTAGACGGCCCTTTAGGCCCAGTTGTACATACAATTCTAGCTTAACTTTAAGCCGAAGCTTAAACCCTTAACAACAGTTGTTGAAATAAACGTTGCTATGGGTTTAAGCTTGAGCTTCAATGTAAACTGGCATTGTATAACTGGACGACCTTAATAATCGTTGGCTGACTTAAAAATTTAAACATAAATTAAGTAGGGTTAAGCTGCATTCGCAACCTTATTATTAGTAATTACAATAAATTAGTTGATTTACGTAACGCACAAATATTTTTATAAGGAATAGAAAAGAAAAGTAACATTTATGCACTTCAGGCTTAATTATAATATCATTTAATGAAATCAAAACACTTCAATTTTACTTTTAATTAAACATTGTGAACGTTGAGGTTTCGCCTCAGTGAATTGTAATTATACTTGCAAGTATAATTATAATTTTACGTCTTCATTTAAGTATAAATTACTAGGTTGTCAATGAAGCTTTAATCCTTGTGCTCATGCGTCATATTCACAAACAAGGTGAACTTAATAGTTGTGCAAATGTTTGGTAATAGATAATGACAAAATGTTGCTATTTGCTTTTTTTGTTTACACCGTTCTAAGACCTAAGCTTTCCAAAGCTTGTCGGTTACGCGTAATGGCTGGTGATTATGTACTGCCGACTACGGCATTGGCCTTATGAACTGACGAATCGCAGAAAACTTACCGGTATGAAACCTAGCACGATCCCAATCATCTGTTCACCATTGCTAACTTTTTATTTTTGAAGATAGAAATTCAATTAAATTAGCAAAGATTCTCTGATTTTCATGCTGATTCTGAATTTCTAATCAAAAAACAATGCACTGCTAGTTGTTAAAATATTTGTACATCCGTATGTAGTAATTATTGTAATGAATTCAGTACAGATCTTTTCTTTCTTTTCAGGGATACCAAAATTTCTTAAGTTGATAACGAAATAATTTTAAAAAAATCATTTTCAAATGAGTAGACTTATTCCTGTATAAAATCAAGTTGTCTAAATAATTGATCTAATATGCACCTAAACAATAAATAAATGAAAGAAAGCAATTTCCTTTGAATTTGTATTAATTAAAATGAACAATATTCCACGCCTCATATTAAAATTTCTTAAATTTGTTTTCGAAAGAATAACATAATTAAAAAAGTCATTTTCATTTTGTGCAACTTGTTATTAAATATTATTTTATTTAAAACCGACTATTTTATTTAAACTTTTATTAAGAAACGTTACAATATAATCGACTAAACTAATATCCTAAAATTGTTTATTTATCGGTAAATTTATTCTGTTCTCCAACAGGCAAAGGCAACAGTTCATTATTCACCGTTAGAAACAACGAAGTAACGCGTTCAAGCTTTTGATTGAGTTCAAAATTTCTTTCTCGTGTTAACTTCATTTCCTGCTCTAGGTTTTGTACGGTTGCATTCGCCTTATCAAGGTCAACTACTGTTTTGGAAAATTTATTGTGCAAGGCCATGTTACTTGACTCTAAATGATTGTAACCCACCTTCTGCTGCTTTAGTTGCTCTTTGACTGATTCAATTTGTTTTGTAAGTTCACTAGATATTTTTCTTTCTGAAAGCAAGTGCTCGTGTATCTTTTTTTGATAGTTTGCAGTATTGACTTTGCATTTCGATTCAAGCTCCTCGTAATTTTTTTGCAAGAGAGAAAATTGTGTATTGAGATTTCCGTTATTATTAACGTATTTAACTAAGTCACTTTTGCATTCGCTCAATTTTGATATTAATTCGTCGCCTTTTGTTCTCAAATTATTTTGCTCTTCCGTCGATTTGCTTTTGAATTCCTTCTTTCCTTGATGTTGTTTAGTGTCACTTGTTTCTTGTTCGTTTCTTTGTGTTTCGATTTCTGTATCCAGTTTCTTTAGTTTATCATTTTTTATAGTTAGTTTCGTTGCTTCCAAGGCTTTCTGCATTTTCTTAACTTGATCTTCTGCTTGGCCTAATTTATTAGAAACAATTTTATTCTGTTCTTCAGCAGAATACAGTTGATTATTCACTGATTGTAACTGCGAATTCACGCTTTCAAGCTTTTGATTGAGTTCAGAATTTCTTTCTCGTGTCAACTTAATTTCCTGCTCTAGGTTTTGTACGGTTGTATTCGCCTTATCAAGGTCGGCTACTATTTTGGAATGTTTACTTTGCAAGTTCAAGTTGTTTGACTCTAAATAATTATAACTCTCTTTTTGTTCCTTTAGTTGCTCTTTGGCTGATTCGAATTGTTTACTAAGTTCTCTAGATATTTTTCTTTCTGAAAACAGTTGGTCTTTTAAAGAAGTTATTTCTTTTTGATAGTTTGCGGACTCGACCTTGAATTTCGTTTCTAGTTCCTCGTAATTTTTCTGTAAAAGAGAAAACTGTGTATTGAGGTTTCCGTTAATGTTAGCGTATTTTACCAAGTCGTTTTTGCATTCGCTCAATTCTCTCCATTTTGATATTAATTCGTCGACTTTTGCTCTCAAATTACTCTGAAGTTCCATCGATTTGCTCTTGAATTCCTGCAATTCTTTACTCTTTTCTTGGTGTTGTCTAGTTTCATACACAGCTATGTTTCTTTGCGTTTCTATTTCTAATTCCATTTTCTTTAGTTGTTCGTCTTTTATTGTTAGTTTCGACATGAAACTTTTGCTGTCGTCGTTCCTTTTTTGTAATTCCTGTTGTAAAAGAGTTATTTTGTATTGAAATATATTCCTGTTGCTTATTTCCGTAATGTTTTCCCTTCGCAGATCAGTTATTTCTTTGTTTATACTTTCGATTTCTCGAGTTTTCTTGGCCAGTTCTTCCTTATGAACGCGAGCATCTGTTGTTCGGATTTCTAGTTGTGAAATAACTGTATTTAAATGTTTTTTGGTACTTTGATTTTGTGTTGCTTCCTGCATTAATTGAGTGTTTAAATTAGATTTTATATGATTTTTAAATTCAACTTCCTTTTTTAACTCCGCGATTTCTTTCTGCTCTTCCTTGTCGTTTAACTGAGAGTTCATTGTGGAAATAAGTTCCCTTTGGATGTGATGATTACCTCCTGTATCGCCTGATGTATTTTCGAAATTATTTACCGTTTCATTTAAGTTTGCCTTGCCGGAGTCATCAAGTTTTCCTTCTTTTCCTTTGCTTAAATATGCACATTCTTCTTTAAGTGGTACCTCGCTATCTTCTTTATCTTTGATTGGCTTAATTGTTTGCTTCTCTTGTTCGTCGTTACTTACACCAAGTGAACTTTGTCCTTCAGGATAAGTATAATTGGATAAACTAATTGGTTCAACTTCATCTTCTGAAACCAGGACTTTTCCAGTGTTTTTAGCTCGTTGCTTTAAATTATATGCAATTTTTAACCAATCGAGAGCATTGCGGCTGCGTTGTGTCCTTTCAAACACACTGGTATATAAACCGCTGGCGACGTCTTGTTGAAAAAATTGCTTTAAAGTCCTTATAACTTGTTGTAAGTTTTCAATATCATCGCCGCTTGTTGGATATTCCACATACATTTTCGAAATACTGTCAAGTGCTGCTTGAAAAATTTCAAAATGTTGTTGTTTAATATTTTTTTCCGAAAGTGTTCGATCAATGATATCGACATAGCGTTCATAAACTTCAATATTTGAATTCATCTTTAACTGAAATATGTAAATATTAATCGAGTACAATTTAAATATTTAACTCTTTCATTTTAGAAACTGACAATTGGATGCTTAATATTAATATTAACTCAATATTAAGTGAAATAATTCACAAGTTCCTTACCTTCTACAAACATTCGTTACTTCAGCAAATTCTCTACTGTGGAACGTAAATAACTCTGATATCACTTATCTTATTAAGATTAATTATTTTTGCTTATCAATATATACTTTTAACGTACTTTCCACTTTCAAGTTTATGATTTGTTTATCTTATTTCTTCGTAGTAATAATAATTTTTCTGAAGTATTTTAAATAGTGAAAAATCAGAAACCCTAAGTATATTCGTGATGTCTAATAAAATTTATTAGAGGCCGCGTTTTAGGTGCCTTTGTTCAGTTCTTAAAGTTTGAAACATTTTTTAAAGATAACTCTTCGTTTCGACTCTTTCGAATCATTTGACTCTCTATTTCTAATGAAACCAAGAGATATCTTTAAAAAAATCTTTAAAACCTTAAGAATTAAACAATGACATTTTACCTAAAATCCGGCCTCTACTAATAATTAATACCCGTCCGAAAGGATTTTCAAAGATCATAATATGATTATTTGCTATTAAAAACATAATCCACAAACTAATTACAATATTACTTAAGTTACATCTATTTTTTACATTTTTAAATGTTGATCCAAATATTCTTTATTTCTAGGACCTTCCACAGGACAAATTCGCCATTGCTTCCGAACTCAATTATTATCAACTATATTTAAAAGTTGATTTAAATTAAATATAAACGAAAATGAAGCTGCAGTTAACAAATTACACTTTAATGTTATATTAGCAAAAATACATATTTAACATATGAAGTTTATTACTTTGTTATCAAAATGTTATGAACTACAGCCTAAGTTTCTCTTATTTCTTCTTCAGACTAATATTAATATTAAGCAGAGAACGTTTTCACAATCGAAATTATCGAGTAAATAATACACTTAAACAATACAATATTTTTTATAATATTTTAAAATTTGCAGGAAAAATTAAACGTAACGAAGCCCGACGTATAATGATATAATCTCCATTCTCTTTTGTAACGAGTAACTAATTGTGATTTTTTAATTATGTTGTCTTACAAAAGCGATTGGTTTTGCGTTTAAAGTTTTGTTATACAAATTATCATTTGTCACAACTTAGTTGTTAATTGCAAAATGGAATTTTAAAAAATTAACAGGAACTCCATTATGAAAGAAACAAAGCATGGAAAAGCTTGCCCAAGTTAAAAAATAGCACAAAATTCAAATCAACATAACCTAAAAATAAAAGTCCTATTCGCACGATACGGAAACTAAAAGAGGTCAGGTTTCAACGGTAAAAGTTACTAAATCGTGTAACTTTAGTTAATCATTATAAAAGTGAATGTATATACTTTATAATACTTGATCTTCGATTCAAGTGATTATAACTTTGGTACCTAATGGGGTATGACCTTCCTATTCCCGACGAGAATCCGCTGCTTAATTATTGCACCTACAATCATGCAATGGTTTCAAGAGACTCGTCTAATTATTGACATTTAAGCAACCATCTAACATTAAATTTGAACAGTATCTTTAGTTAAACGAAACCTTTCTAGAAACATCTCGTTAGATAAAACACTAAAATAATTTCGGTGACTCTAATGGTCCGTCTACACGCAACGATTTGCTTGCGCGCATCCCTGTGCAAACTAGTTTGTGCAAGTAAGCCCGTGCTTAATGGTCCGTCTACACGCAACGATTTGCCGTCTACAGGGTGTCTGCGACCACATATACACCCCTTTTATTTTGGAAACAGAGCATTTTAAAGAAAAATGTTTCAGACAAAAGTTGTATGGTTTCGAGGGTGCCATAAGATGGTACCATTTGTTTGGCCTTGAATAGTCGTTCGAAGGTCATATGAAGATAACCTTAAATTTTTTAAATTAGACACTCTACATATTTTTACATACTCTTATAGCTTACCTCGACATCTTTCCGAAACACCATAATAAAATATTTTTCTATTAAGTATTTTTCGAGTTATAAGACTGTTGCAGTATTTTGATAAAAATATTTACAAAATATCTCGCTGGGTCACGCTCGGTTCTTGCCTTGACTGATCGGCCTTGAATGTAAGATAAGATTATTGGAAAGAAAATCTTTTGCGTGATATTTTGTAAGTATTTTTATCAAAATACTATAACTTTGAAGTCTTATAACTCGAAGAATACTTACTAAAAAAATATTTTATTATGGTGTTTTGGAAAGATCTCGACGTAAGCTATAAGAAAATGTAAAAATATGTAGGGTGTCCAATTAAAAAAATTCAAAGTTACCTTCATATGACCTTCAAACTACTATTCAAAGTCAAGCAAATGGTACTATCTTATGGCCCCCTCGAAACCATACAACTTTTGCCTAAAACATTTTTCTTTAAAATGCTCTGTTTCCGAAATAAAAGGGGTGTACGGGTGGTCTCAGACAACGTGTATATGCACGGGCTTACTTGCACAAACTAGTTTGCACAGGGATGCGCGCAGGCAAATCGTTGCGTGTAGACGGCCCTTTAGGCCCAGTTGTACATACAATTCTAGCTTAACTTTAAGCCGAAGCTTAAACCCTTAACAACAGTTGTTGAAATAAACGTTGCTATGGGTTTAAGCTTGAGCTTCAATGTAAACTGGCATTGTATAACTGGACGACCTTAATAATCGTTGGCTGACTTAAAAATTTAAACATAAATTAAGTAGGGTTAAGCTGCATTCGCAACCTTATTATTAGTAATTACAATAAATTAGTTGATTTACGTAACGCACAAATATTTTTATAAGGAATAGAAAAGAAAAGTAACATTTATGCACTTCAGGCTTAATTATAATATCATTTAATGAAATCAAAACACTTCAATTTTACTTTTAATTAAACATTGTGAACGTTGAGGTTTCGCCTCAGTGAATTGTAATTATACTTGCAAGTATAATTATAATTTTACGTCTTCATTTAAGTATAAATTACTAGGTTGTCAATGAAGCTTTAATCCTTGTGCTCATGCGTCATATTCACAAACAAGGTGAACTTAATAGTTGTGCAAATGTTTGGTAATAGATAATGACAAAATGTTGCTATTTGCTTTTTTTGTTTACACCGTTCTAAGACCTAAGCTTTCCAAAGCTTGTCGGTTACGCGTAATGGCTGGTGATTATGTACTGCCGACTACGGCATTGGCCTTATGAACTGACGAATCGCAGAAAACTTACCGGTATGAAACCTAGCACGATCCCAATCATCTGTTCACCATTGCTAACTTTTTATTTTTGAAGATAGAAATTCAATTAAATTAGCAAAGATTCTCTGATTTTCATGCTGATTCTGAATTTCTAATCAAAAAACAATGCACTGCTAGTTGTTAAAATATTTGTACATCCGTATGTAGTAATTATTGTAATGAATTCAGTACAGATCTTTTCTTTCTTTTCAGGGATACCAAAATTTCTTAAGTTGATAACGAAATAATTTTAAAAAAATCATTTTCAAATGAGTAGACTTATTCCTGTATAAAATCAAGTTGTCTAAATAATTGATCTAATATGCACCTAAACAATAAATAAATGAAAGAAAGCAATTTCCTTTGAATTTGTATTAATTAAAATGAACAATATTCCACGCCTCATATTAAAATTTCTTAAATTTGTTTTCGAAAGAATAACATAATTAAAAAAGTCATTTTCATTTTGTGCAACTTGTTATTAAATATTATTTTATTTAAAACCGACTATTTTATTTAAACTTTTATTAAGAAACGTTACAATATAATCGACTAAACTAATATCCTAAAATTGTTTATTTATCGGTAAATTTATTCTGTTCTTCAACAGGCAAAGGCAACAGTTCATTATTCACCGTTTGAAACAACGAAGTAACGCGTTCAAGCTTTTGATTGAGTTCAAAATTTCTTTCTCGTGTTAACTTCATTTCCTGCTCTAGGTTTTGTACGGTTGCATTCGCCTTATCAAGGTCAACTACTGTTTTGGAAAATTTATTCTGCAAGGCCATGTTACTTGACTCTAAATGATTGTAACCCACCTTCTGCTGCTTTAGTTGCTCTTTGACTGATTCAATTTGTTTTGTAAGTTCACTAGATATTTTTCTTTCTGAAAGCAAGTGCTCGTGTATCTTTTTTTGATAGTTTGCAGTATTGACTTTGCATTTCGATTCAAGCTCCTCGTAATTTTTTTGCAAGAGAGAAAATTGTGTATTGAGATTTCCGTTATTATTAACGTATTTAACTAAGTCACTTTTGTATTCGCTCAATTTTGATATTAATTCGTCGCCTTTTGTTCTCAAATTATTTTGCTCTTCCGTCGATTTGCTTTTGAATTCCTTCTTTCCTTGATGTTGTTTAGTGTCACTTGTTTCTTGTTCGTTTCTTTGTGTTTCGATTTCTGTATCCAGTTTCTTTAGTTTATCATTTTTTATAGTTAGTTTCGACAGGAAACTTTTGCTTTCGTCATTCTTGTTTTGTAATTTCTTGTTCTAAAAGAGTTACTTTGTATTGAAGCTTATTATTATTATTATTATTGTTGCTTATTTCCGTAAGGTTTTGTTTTCGCAGATCGATCATTTCTTTATTTATACTTTCGATTTCCTGAGCTTTCTTGGCCATTTCTTCCTTGTGAACGCGAGCATCTGTCGTTCGAGTATTTAATTGCGAAATGACTGTATTTAAATATTCTTTGTAACTTTGATTCTGTACTGTTTGCTGCATTAATTGGATATTTAAATTGGATATTACTTGTTTGTTTGATTCAATTTGTTTATTAAGTTCTCTAGATGTTTTTCTTTCCGAAAACAGTTGGTCTTTTATAGACGTTATTTCTTTCTGATAGTTCGCAGAATCGACCTTGAATTTTGATTCAAGTGCTTCGTAATTTTTTTCTAAGAGAGACAGACGTTTACTGAGACTTCCATTAATGTTAGCGTATTTAACCAAGTCATTTTTGCATTCGCTCAATTCTCTCAATTTTGATATTAATTCGTCGCCTTTTGCTCTCAAATTATTCTGAAGTTCCGTCGATTTGCTCTTCAATTCCTGCAATTCTTTTTCTTCTTCTTCGCTAATATTTTGACGTTCTTCTTCAATTGGTGCCCTCCCTATCTTCTTCATCTTTGATTGACGTAATTTTTCGCTTTTCTTCTTCATCATTACTTACACTAAACGAACTTTGGGCATCAGGATAAATATAATTGGATAAACTAATTGCGTCAACTTGATCCTCTGAAGTCAAGACTTCTCCAGCGTTTTTAGTTTGACGCTTCAAAATTATATAAGTACATATGTTTTACCCAAGCGAGTTGTGTTCTTTAACTAACGCTCCTATACATGGTGTCCATGAATTTTCTGCAAAAGAGGAAAAACTTTTATTTTACGTTTTAGGAAAAAAAATTATTCTTTATAAAAGTTTTTGTTTGCCTTAAAACCTAAAAAAAATGATAGAAAAATTCACAACTGCCTCATTTATGGCTTTAAATTAATAGCGTTTTCAGTTGACTGCTCTAGAGCACTCTTAGAATATCTCTATCTCTAGTGGCAAGTCCTGAAAGAGTGGTGAAAAATATTTTTTTTTTGACAACGTCCTCTGGATCTTTTAAATTATCAAACTAATATTTTAAACTCAGATCTAGAAGGCATCTAACTACATACGCATTTACAACGTATTTGTTATGTCCTGCCTCCTTTTTAAAAGAGTACTTTGAGGGGATGATTTTTCAGTATTTTATCCCTAATTTTTTGTTTTCACATATTTCAACAAAACTTTAATTTTTAAGATTATTTGGCACAAAACGGCTTTCGATAAACCGAACCGTTTTCGAGTAATTGAAAATTTTCGAAACGTCGTTGTGAAATATTTTTTTTTCTCAAAGCGTTCACTCAATGGTGTCGATGTGGCACTCATAATCTTCATTATTTCAATTCATCGTTAACTAAAATAAATCAAGTATTAGTCGAGTACAATTTAAATATTTATTTCTTTAATTTTAGAAAGTACCCATTTAATGCTTAATATTAAATTTAAATAATCTACTACTCCTTACCTTCTACAAATATTTGTAACTTCACAAGGATCTCTTCTGCAAAACATACAAAACTCTAATATCACTTATCTTATTAAGATTAAAGCTGGTTCTTGTCCGATGAAAATTGTATCACAAACTCTTTGAAATGAACACTAAATGGCGTACAAACACTTAACGTTTCGCAGTCGTTCGACAGCTTCGTCGATTAGATTAATTATTTTTTCTTATCAATATATTTTTGACGTAGGTATACCTTTCATGAAACCACTTTCAAGTTTGTGATTTATTTATCTAATTTTTTCGCAGTATTAATACTTATCTTCTGTGAAGTAGTGTATAAAATGAAACTAAATATTCGTGGTATCTCTAATAATAATAATCGATCAAGAAGATTTTCAGAGTTCATATGATTTCTTGTTGTAAAGGATATAATCCTAAATACTGAAATATTGAAGAAGCTGGATATTGCCTGTAATGTTGCGCAAAAAGTCATTCGGTTGCATCATGAATAAATATAAAATATGCAAACAGAATAGAAATTAACAAAAGGTCTCAGCGACCAAGACTTCTTTCTACGACAGAGGAAATATGGTATACTTCGGCCACCGAACAGACGGAGTGATAACGCGTTACCCTCATGGCAAGAACACAGAAAGACGTATTTACACCAAACAGGAACAAAACCGTGTGCGCAGTATTGGGTTAGCTTTTAAAATATGGAAAAATGTTAAAAGGCATTTTTAATAGAATTATTAACGGATATCTTTCTCGTGAAGATTAATAATATCGCAAATCTGTTTAAAAAAAAGGAAAAGACGAATTACACTAGTGCAGTCTAGTGTAAATCGGGTTCACAGAAACAACAATCACGTGTACATCACGCAGCTTTACTGCTCCATGCGTTCGGTGGCCGGACTATAGTACCTAGTACGTTGCATTAAAAGCAATCTTAAACTATCTGTAACAAAGATTGTTTATGAGTTACAAGAAACTCGTAACATAACAATTATTTGTAACACTATGCAACGAGTACTATTACTATTACAGACAATATTCCGCGTATTTTTACCTTTCTTGTACATACAACTTCATATTTATGTTACATTTGTACTTCTATTAGTTTCATTAGTTTTCATACTTATATCGTTTTCGAGTGGGATACTTATGACGTTTTCGGTTCACCTACACCGGTTGCACTCTGTATTTGCATCTTCTTCACTGCGCACTAGTGCAGTTAATCGAAAACGCTATTAGTGCGCACTCAGAATACTCAGAATGTCTTCATCTCGTGTTATTACATAAAGTTAAAGCAGGATGAATATAGTCTGAGTGCAGACTCACTTTATACAGTCGAAAACGCTATTAATCAACTATTTTTTGTACATACCTGAACGCGCAACATAGGTACTATTTTTTCTAAATACATCGCAACTTATTAGAAAATACTGTGTTTATGTTCAACGTAAAAGGAAAATCCCTCAGTAATTCTCAAACTCTGGATTTATCTGAATATTTCTCGGTAATCTATTTCTCCATTTTGTAGGTATTTTATTTATTTTCAGGAATTTTTTTACTTCTACACGAAGCTTGAATCTCTGTCCGAATACTTAAGCGAGTGACCCGTATATGATCAGATCAATAAACCAATATCCATGCGACTTATCTACAAAACTCGTTATTGCACAGTAAGCAGGGTTGGGAAAACTACAGCTGAAATCAATAAAAACGGGAAATGTCAAAAAAAATTGACACATGTTTTTCAATATTTTCATAGTGTGAAAATGACTTTATTAGAAAGAGATTAGAATTATCTGTCAGTTTCTAAATATTGTAGGTTAGAGTTTCTTAAAAGGTATGTATTGTCAAGTAGACAATTAATTGACAAATACAACCAAATTTAGAATTGGAAAAATTTCATTTCCCGTTTTTTTTTAATTCAGCTACGTGTAAAAAATATTTTCTACATTACGTTACATCTAGACGTAAATTATATGTAGTTAAATGTAATTTTTACCCGACGTAGTTTATATGAAATGTCATATTTCTAACCACAAGATGAATGTTCACTTAACGTATTTCAAATAAATATTGCGTTCTTGATGTTTTTTAATGTTTTATCCATTTTACATCAAAATAGATATTAGATTGTGTATAAATAATTAATTATAACCTAAAAATGAAGAAATAGAAAACAACGTAGTTAATTCATTTTTTACGGCGTAGTTAATTACAAAAACTACGCGTAATTAATGCCGTAATTAATGATTACTTAGGGTCGCCGATTGGCGCAGCGGTAGCCTAGCCGACTTTGCAAGTCGTGTCTCTCGGCGGCGCAGGTTCGAATCCTGCTATTAACCATGGATGTTTGTGGTGTTTAATGACTTTGACCCAGCTATAAAAATCTTCGTGAATGTCTGGAATGGCTTATATGCCGAAAGACAATAATTGCAGCATTGCTGCGCAAAGCAGAACAAGCAGACAATGATTACTTAATAATCATTAGCCGTTTTCGTTTCAACGAGCGGAGTAGCACCGAGTAGAACAGAGCTGATCCACTTGACAAAGAAAGCGTTCTTTTCGTTTCAAGTGAACTGATTCTCAACTACGCTAGTCTACCTTCCCCTTGCCCCTCAAGCGCCAAGAAATTGTAGGATCAGTTCGTGATCAGTTACATCTTTGAGGTTAGGTGTTTAATTACATTCAAATTATCTGTCTACGAAAATTTTTCTTACACATATACCTGGAAATCAGCTATACTAATGATTAATTTCCGTCACCTAACAAGAATAACGATGATGACACATAGCTTTTCAGAAAGTAAAGTTAACTTAACATTTGCTAATTAGGCATGAAACCGAGCCGTTCTTTTCGTGTCAGCGTACTATCAATTGGGATCATTAGTTCAGAGCACTTCGAGTTCAGGTCACTTAATGGTCACTTATGAAACGAAAACGCCTATTATCTACGACATCTACGTTCCAACCCTGACAGTAAGTCCACAATTCTGAACGAGCCATTAAGAAAATATGTTTTTTTTAATAACTTTTAATTTCCTCTTACCGATGTTTTGTTGAATAAGAAAGTCGTCAATATACATTCTGATATACATTTTAAGTATTTGAAGTCTTAAAAGAAGTTATACCTAGGTACTTAAACTTAATTGTAAATTTGCATGGGATTCGAGACAGTTGGCAGCACTACATGCATGTAATCGTTGGTAACTTCATTCGAGTTAGGAGTGGCTTCTGGCTTGTAAGCTTGTAATCTAGCCTTTCTAGAATTTCACAATAATTAACAAAGTGTTTGACTTATCTGAAACGCAAAGTTCGCTCGTAAATAATAGGGATTTCAGTAAAAATCTGATTGTAAGGAGTTTTGAATGTGTTGATAGGTAAGATATTTAGTGGACATTGCAATTTACTCATTGCCCGACATGAGCGCAGTTGTCGAAAGTACGTATGTGTCATACGCAAATTATAAATTCGAGAATACAAGCTTGGAGTTGGCACGGTCTCAGTGGCCAAACTATGATGACCAACATTATTTACGCGGTTGCAAATGGTCTCCGGATGGTACATGTTTGCTCACGGTTGTTCGTGGAGCGGGCATGCATATCATGGAGCTTCCCTCCGATCTCTACACTGGTGACCTATTGCTCACCAGCAGACCAATACAGCCCTTGATACCTGCTGTAAGTGTACCTGAAAGTGGTTTGATATACGACTATGCTTGGTATCCTGGTATGAACAGTTCAAATCCAGCAACGTGTTGGTAAGTCATTCTTTCGGTAAATGTGCAGTTTATGATACTTATTTTTGCATATGTCGATAATTTCTACACATTCTTGAGTCCTACCTGTTACCATGGCTAATTTTCAAAGCAATTTCCACAATCTCCGTTCCAAAGTTACACCAGACCGACCACAATCGTCTAGCGAAATATTTTCTTCATTGTTTGCCTATTTTACCATAAAAGGTCTTGGATGACATATTCCATAAACACTCATTGAAATATTTTGCAAAAACGTTTAGTTCAATATAACTCATTGCTCTCATGCAAACTACTTTCTATACTTAGGCTAGGTTTCTCAGTCCTAGTTTAACTTTAAACTCCTGTTTATTTCCATGGTAGCAATTATAAAAACAATTGTTCCTATGGAAATAAACACGAGTGTAAAGTTAAACTAGGACTGAGAAACCCAGCCTTAGCCGTTAACAATCGACATGTGAAATTCAATTAGAAAATAAATATTGTAAGCTACACATTTGCTTTATTTTCTTGCTTTGTTAACTCTGCTAGAGTCTGTATTTGGATCTAAATTGAGAATTTACATTCACAAAACATTTGGTTCTATTAATTTTTTAACCTAACAAAAATGTTCTAAAATGAATAGGTAATGAAATTTCACCATATCGCAACATGAGTGATTTCAATACAAATCTATAGTGGATTTAATTTAAGTAACGTTTGTGAAATCCACCATTAGTATGATAGATTTCACAAACGTTACTTAGATTTAATCATGCATTAATAGTAAACGTTACTATGGTTACATGTGCTGAAGGTGTAGGAATGATTATTCTTAAGCAATGATTAAATTTAATTGGCTTTTATGAAACCCAGCAAAATTTAAATAAATGCTTCAAATTTAAAACTATTGTAAAATAAAATTGTGTCAGTTTTTCTTTCTAAAATAAAAATATAAATACAGTTGATAAGTTGGTATGCATAAGTACATTTTTTTTTCTTAAGAAAATGCGACACCAAGACTTTGAAAATATTTTTAAAAAATCTACTTCAAAGCTAACGAGTGCAGAATTAATGTGATCAACGGAATTTATATATTTTTCTATTAATTATCTTAAGAACGTGTTTAATCATAATCACACATATACAGTGCAATCGCAAAAACGTGAACTAATTAAAGACGGTGGTGTTCACGTTTTCGAAAAGTTCATGTTTTGGATGCTAATTACATATTTGCATTATAATTTATGTACATATTTTTATTATACATATTTATAGTATGTATAGAAAAAACCTCGTATATTCATGAAACAATCTTTATTTAAAAAAATATAAACAAAAAACTCTTTCCTTACAAAATGTTTAAACTTAACTAATCTTAATGTAGGAATAAATAAAACTATGTGTTATAATTACTGAGCTTAAGCATTTAAACAGGCACTGAGAACTGACTTATTGCCTTTGAATTTGATCCAAGCCAGGTGTTCATGTTTAGGGGTTTTCACGTTACGAGGCGTTCACGTTATAGAGACTACACTGTACATAGACACTTTAAAATTTCGAATTAAAACATTTTTAAGAGCTCATAAAACATCAAAATTTACAAAATTTAATTTATTTATGAATACATTTTTTGTTATACCGTGAATTCCTGATTAAAGTAAGATGTAATTTTTTTTTATAAAGTTGGCGATACGCAATAAAAGGTTGAAAGGACAGGTGTCTATGACTGTAGTGTCATACCTATAATCTGATCATGACATCATATAAAAAAAAATTGTGCTGTACTTCTAACATTTATCAATAGAAAATACAAAGTATCACAGTTTGAAATTTATTTAATTTAATTTAGATAATTAGGCAGCTGTCAGTGCACAAATCTTTAGGAGAAAAAGCATTGAAGTCATAGCCTACTTTAATTAATAAAACACATTAAACAAGAATCTTAAAACCTGATTGGTGGTTTGTTTCACCTTAAAATTTCCGATAGTAAAAATACATTAAACTTAATACTTAAGTATTATTAAAACATTTCAGATAAATATCCAATTTTTTACCAAAAGAGTCTCCAAAATAAATTAAATTTTTAAGAGATTATTCCAAATAGTCAAAATTAAGACATCAACCTCCTTGTTTTTAATGAAATACAAATCAGGTACAAATCTTTGACAGCAATGACGACCAAAATGTATTGCTCGCGACTGTACTTACAACACTGTCTAATTACAATACTTACGTAACAAGTAAGTAAGATAGAGCTGATGACTGTAGCAGGGTTAAAAGGGTGCTTTACATCTTCAAATTAACATGTTGCAGCTGGGTGTCCAGTGGTCATGAAGGCCCAATACATTTGTGGGACGCCTTCACGGGGGATTTACGGTGTAGTTACCGAGGGTACAACAATGTGGATCAGTTGGAGGCTGCCTTAAGCGTAACGTTTTCTGCTGACGGTCAAAATATATTTTGTGGTTACAAGAAGAATGTTAAAATTTTTAGTACAGGACGGCCCGGGAGAGAATATATCGAATTTCCAGTCACACATCCGGCATCTTGTATAACTGCCAGTTTAGCTCATCCAGGAGTTGTTGCCATAGGTAAGAAATTACAGCATTGAACGACATAAAGAAGACAACAAATTTGTCAACAATTTGAATTCAAATCATGCTGCCATTAGTTATTATTAATTAATCAAAGTAATGTTAATATAAGAAAAAATATGAAGATATCTAAATTCTGTGGCAAAATAATCCAGAATTTCTTTCACGAAATTATTTAAATTTAACGATTTTAGGAAACTGGAAAAATTCCATTGAATTGGTCTCACAAAGTGACGGTGCATTCCGACATCTGTGCAAATTAACAGGACACAAGGGTGGAATCACGACCATGGGATTTTCTATGGACGGAACAAGACTGTACAGTGGAGCCCGCAAAGATAAAGAAATCATCTGCTGGGACCTACGAGTAAGAAATATCTACAATTAAAGGAAGAGCTCGTTCTTATGTTATTTTTTACGAAATGTTCTAACTTCTTGTGATTTCAAGGTTCCCGGACGTCCATTGTTCTGCATTAATCGCGAGACAAATACGAACCAGAAAATCTACATTGACATATCACAGTGTGGCAATTGGCTAGTTAGTGGAGGAACAGACGGTAAAGTGCAAGTGTGGAATGTTACTGAGAACAGCACGCCTACAACGCATATCCAGGTGAAGCTCTATTTTATTTAAATTCTTTCGTAGGTGGATAGGAATATCGGAATAAATGAAAATGTTTTATTGCATTTTTATTTGTTTTGGTATTCATAAAACATCTCATTTATCAAGTCAAAAAAACTTGTCACGGTGACTGATCTGTTATAATCGAATCTAGGTGCGCTGCATTGGCGGAAAAGTCGCCTCTCACGCAACATTACAACAAACATCTTTGTGTTGTAACTTTCTTATTTTATTTTGTATACATTCATGACGCTCTGCATGGATATGATTGCAACAAATTGTGTCCATTTTTGCAACGGATTCATGTAAGACTCATCAGGTGCCCCAGATAGGAGTACTCGACATGTAATTACCCGTGTCCCAGAAATACATAATACTAACAGCGCCCTCTTTCTTTTAGTTGCCCTTACACACTGACTGCTGTAACGGCGTAAGTTTACACCCTTATAGACCAATTTTAGCGACGTCTTCCGGACAGCACCACGCTCAGGATCCCATGCATCACACGAGGATGCCCGCCACCTACGAGAATGCACTCTGCATGTGGTGGGTCGGCAATCAGCAAGAAGATCCGGATTTGATCACCGCCATCATCAAAGCCGCAACCAATTCATAGTTTTTCTCAGCAATTTTCCTTTTTCTACCATTGAAATTCAAATTTCTTTGACGTATTTTGCCGTTTGAGGTTAATTCACATAGTTTTAATATTTCTTCTGTTTGTATAAAGAGGTTTTAGAGTAAATGAGTCAAGTAGTAACTCAATTAATTTGTTAAACAGTTTCGTGGTTTATATTTTGTATAATTTAAATAAATTCTTGAGGAGGAGATTAATAGAAGTTTTTCTGTGACTTTAATCCTACAATCTTCAAATTTATTTTTCAAATCTACCCTGTTTTTTTTTATGTTGGAAAGATACAATTTGGTTTAGATTAGACCCAGTTTATCAATCATAAGTTAACTGTAGCTTTCAGTTTGTTTTCATAGTAACAACTATGAAGACAATTGTTATTAGGGCAATTAACTAAAGGTTAAAGTTAACTTGTGATTGATAAACCGGGCCTTATAGGTTTAGCACCTGTAAGTTGATAAGTAAAAATTTCTTGTCTTTGTTTACACAGGTTAAGGGAAGTAAGAATTGTCATTTTAGAATATGTACGTATATATTTTATTGTTAGAACTTCATACAAATTTATTTTATAAAATATATAAAGACCATCTGTTACAAACGAGGCTTAGCCTAGTTTAATCGCACGCTGTTATTTCGCTTAGCGGCGAAAAGAAATTTTCGGACGTGCGAACGTTAATTTCCTCTGCTCTTCTCTCGCGCAGGTCCAATATAAAAAAATGCATTGTTATTATCCACGGTTGAACCGTTTCGGCAGAAAGCAACAACCCATTATAAAATCTTACAAACTATCAACAGTTAATAAATAAGCGCGATATAAGTTAAATAAATGGCATATAAACTTAATAATAACATATAGGACAGATAGTTGAACAGAACTAAGACTGGCTAGTATTTGCACTCCAATATCACCGTTTCAGATCCAAACTTGCGCCGGCGAATTTGAACCCTCCTTCCTAAGTATCAGAAGACATCACAGCACGCAGCAGCATGGAGAGAATAATAAATAATACAGTGATAATAAGAAATAAGGATTGACCAGAAGACTTCTCCATTATTGGCACAGGGTTAATTTTCCTTAATATTTTTTTGCAGCTACCACTAAACTACAGACACTACAATGAAGTATAAATGCACTGAGGTGTCTAAAATATGTATAAACGAGAATTGACTGATTCTGGTCAATCCTCATCTTTGTATCGTCTGTAGATCGATTGGACGTATGTAAAGACACACTTCCAATCGGGTTTTCTTGTTGCTACCATGTCGTCAACATCCAACAATGGAGCAATATCCGCCTTCTCGCTGGAAAACAAAAACAAAATAACAAGTTTCATGTTCGTGAAAATTAAATAAATTACTCACTCGGCCACTTGGAAGGCAAGTGTGAAGTTATGTCTTCTGTTCTTAGGATTGAGCGCGTTGTAGTCGAAGGCATCTGGTAGGAAATGGTGAATCAGAGCGCAAAATGCCATTCCATCTGCCCAACTGGTAGAGAAGTTGTCTAGTTGTATGTTCTGCGAAAAAAAAAAACATTTACTCAACTTTTTTGATTCACCAAAAAATTAGGCTCACAACAAAATTAATAAACCAAAGAAAAAACAATTCGCTGATGACTTGGAAATAAAATGCAAAATGAAGCTGGATGATGACAAACTATGTGATAGCTGTGATGGATTCGTTAAGCGAAGCGGTGAACGACAGCGAAACCAAAAGCAAAAGAATGTCACCAAGTTGATCTACCTCGTATTCCTTCGTCTTCATCTGACACCATTGGAGAAGCCTCTCTTTGACGGTACTGGCGCTTCGACTCAGCGCGGGATCAGTAAATTTAAAGAGAGGGCCACCGCCAGTTGGAGTCTTAGGGGTGCTGCAGACCAGGAGGAAGCATTAGTGTTTTTGTCGCGCGAAAGCGGGGGTTAAAGCGGGCGATTAGTGCGTGCGAGAGAACGACGAAAACTGCAGTGTATGGAAAAAAAGCACAAGAATCACACCTTCTTACTTCACCTATGATAATGTATATGATAATTTTGTGAATATCAAGGAAGTAATCTCGATGATAAATATGCTTTTGTGAACTGATCTATAAAAACAACACACAATAAAATGTAATTAAGAAGATACTGTTTACTTATTACCAAAAACTTTATTGTTTTAGTTTTAGTTTAGTTACTATTTTATATTATGCTGCATCGCCCGAATTGTCCAAATTCTTTGTTTCAACCAAAAAAACAGTTCGACCCCTTATAGCTTTATAACTTATTATTCAGTGGCGTACCTAACATTCAAAGGACCATTAGCTGACACCCAATGCATGAAGGTGATTAAGTCAACCGAATTGCGCTTAGTTGTTAAATTGCGATGTTATTTCCCGAATTTACGTAACTACTTGACTAAGATGAGACACTCGTATATGGGAAAAAATGATGGTTCCCGAGATCCAAAGCCCCTGACCGGCCTGAACTGTCCTACTAGCTGCGCCACTGGTATTATTATTTTAATACCAAAAGAAAATAAAATATGAAAGATTCTTGCAAATAGAAAAATCGATTGAAGCATTTTATTTTTACTGTACGTAAATTAGGTAAAAATAATTTACTTTGATTATTAAAAAGAAAATTAATTATAGCTAGTTTAATGCTAGTTTAAATTTAAGCTCAAGCTTAACAACGATTATTTCAATAATCGTTGTTAAGGGTTTAAAGTTTGGCTTAAAAGTTAAACTGTACAACCGGGCCTTAATTGTTGAAATAATCCTGTTATTATGTCATGACTTCATGAGAATTAATTTTGCAACGACTGGCGTGATCGCATGGCACTATGAAAGGTTAAAATTCGAATGATTTTATTGCATTTCGTTGCAGTTCTTTCTACCATTCTACAACTGGGCCTTAAAGTCGGGATCTTTCACAATTTAAAAAAGTTATTAATTAACTACACTCATCCTGACAGTTACTATTTTACAAATCTTTTGGTTGATTTATAATTTTCTGTTTTTTTTTTTAATTCCCAAATTAAAAGTTTTTGATTTAGATTTTTTTGTAAAGAGGGATAGTTTGTAGTGACTGAAAAGAAGAAGCTTGACATCTGATGTTTAATAGTTAAAAAAGAAAACAAGACTTCTTACCTTGGTGGAGAGTTAAGACTGTTCTGCTTGTCCAATTGCTTGAATTTAGCGAACGGAGATAAGGGCTTTTTAGTAACTTGCTGTTGGCTGGTAACTTTAGACGTTACTGAAATAAAAAGTATTGGAGTTATCGTAGAAATATTTTGCCTTAGATTGCTTAAATTTACAACAATAATAATAAATATTACAAACGCTTTCACAGACATTATACTGGATAGGAAAATGCAAAGCTTGCATGCGACTCTTAACGAGTGCGAGTAAAATGCACCGCGATTTTCTAGATGTAGAACAGAGATGTTGGAAGGGCCCAGCAACTGCGACATCGCTGTTATATGCATCTCTTTTTTTACATCGAGAAAATCGTAGTGCATTTCACTTGCACTCGTTATGAACCGCAGTACAAGCTTTGCTTTTTCCTGCCCTGTATACGATCAATATCACAAATATACATCGATTTAAACTTTAGATTTTTTGTGTTATATTTACGTTTAAAATACACTCCCGGCATTTGGTGCGTTTTTCCCAACTCATCCTGTATGTAATTATAATCAAAATTATTTAAATTTTACAAAGATTGTTAATGAAAATCGTCGTTTAAGTATTTAATAATTTGTATAAATGAAAATGTAATACAATTTCTTTAATTTTTCTAATTTTCTACTTTCGTTAAAAAAATTTTCAGTTCTTGTAAGTCCGTCACTGTAGAGTGAAATATGATTATACTTTTATTACTATTATTTAAATGATGAGGCTCACCTTGCGTAGTAGCAACCGGTCCTTCCGAAAAAGATTTGTGCGTAGTTACTTTCTCTGAAAACAAAAAATCCCTGCGTTATTATCCCACCAATAAAACCGAATCCGCAAATTAATCTGAATAAGTTACGATATTACAAAAAAGAAGTCTAAAAGAAAATCAACGTTAGTATCGTTAGTACTGTAAAATCGCATGCGAAGAATAGTTGCAGGAGATTTTTGTGTTACGAAAAATGTGTGTGCATCAAAAAAAATCTTTGGCATTCCGTGGAGTCACTCGGCCATTTTATAGATAACGGAAGAGAGGAAACGAGGACAACAAAATAATAAAATTAGCAAAACAAAAAAATAATAATAAGCAGACTGCCTGCACTACACCACAAATTAAAAGAGCAAAATGAATACAATCAAAAGAATTCGGGAAGAAAAAGAAAAAATAGAATAGAAAAAGCGGCTTTGGTCTTGTGTAATTTCAAACAGCGCAGAAATATCTCAAACGCGCTTCAAGGCGAGTTTATTTTGAGATGATGTATTTATTTCGAAAATAAACGTGGTTACTTGCAAATTAACATCGCTAAGAACCTTGCAAAAAAAAAATCTAATTTTATCATCGGGCATTTGCATGTTGAAAAATACATTTCAAAAATACAAAAAAAAAATAGTATTACGCTATTAACGTGCAGATAAAATAAAATACAGCAATTGTATGTTTTTGTTTCAATTCAAAGAGACAGAAAATAATTTACAAAAAACAACGTAAGTTTGATTAGTAAGTTAAGCTTAATGATGTTAATGTTAAAATGTCTTTAATGTTCATTAATTTTCTTAACTATAACTCAAGCAAAATAATTACGATGTTGAATTCTTTTTCTAATCTGTTCACTATTTGAATCCAATAAATCAAATAGATCATAAAAAAGTGAAAGAAATCTTTTATTTCTTCTTCAATTTAAATAAGCGTAACAGAAACGGCAGAATTAATATGAATAGAACATTTTCCTTTCTACGTCTGATTTAAAATTGTTTGCCTTTTCAACTTAAACCGTAAGAATAAATTAAAATAACCACGTGCTCCAGGCGTTTCGTGTTTGGAATTCTGCCACATTCAGTCTCCGCAGTTCAATTTTTAGCGATGATTGAAGTAAGAAATACTTTTAACGACGTTTACTTTATCGCTTGTGTTAATTATTGAAATACGATAATTTTGGGGATCACAAGAAAATTTTGGAGATAAATATTCTTTACCTAGAAGGTGCAAAGTTTGTCCTCTCTTTAAACAAGGCAAAAAAATTCTTTAAATAACGCTCAGTGTGCAGTCGTCTTTATTCAAATAAACAGTGCGTTGACCTTTTTGGAAATTTTGGAAGTAAACATTGACATATAAAAAAGAAATAAATTTGGAATAGGAAATTTTTGGGCTTCAGATATGGTTTGGTTTGGTGACAGAACACGTTCAATTTTTTTATTTAATTAAATTTTTTGATGCTGCATAGTTTAAATTGTTCAAGAAATTAAACGAAATCTTGTACAAAAAAGGATAAAACCTTGTTTTGGTTAAATTGGCAACATTTTATTGTACAGTATGAAAAATTTGAGACTGGCGAAGAACATTTAGTATGTTTCAATTAAATTAATGAAAATTGTAAAATGATAAAGTATTTGATTTTTTCTGCACGTTATCAGCATATTCTATACTACACAAAAAATATAGACTATCGAAGAGTAAAAAATGTACGGCGTCGCAACGTAAAATAAAATTGCTGGAGCAGTGGTATGCGGCGATGTAATAATAGTGAAACGGATGTTTAGGGGAAGGTGTGCAAGCGATTAGTGGGTGCGCACACCAACAGAGACCATCTGCACACCGATTCTCACCGTTGGTGCTTATTCCAAAGCGGCTTCCCCAAAATTCGTTCAAATCCGATTGGTGTGCACACCACACACCAATCGCCCGGCATATTTCCGAAAGCTTCCTGCACACCCATCTTCCTGTATCTACTAGTACTTTATTTTTCGTGCTCCGATCAATCAATCGTTTTCGACTTTCATAGATAAGGACAGTACAGTACAGTGTACGAAAAAAAGAAGGACAAACACGTAAACAACTTCTGCTGCATTCGAGTAACAAAACAATGCATCGTTCGATTTGCGTCAAAAACTCTCTTAACATCTAACATAAAATTTCCCATACGATTAAATGGAATGCGAATGGGTAAAAATCTCGTGCACCGATTTCCGTTCGCTTGTTATGTGCTGGACTGAAAGAGATCCTCGAAGACCTCGTCTACGTTATTCTCGTCCAGCTTGTCAAGGCAAACAATATCTGGCAAGGTCCTACTTCTGCACAAACCTGAGTTCTGCCGTTGCGTGGAAACTTTCTGCGAAGTTTTTACCCTGTTTATCGACGACTTCTTTGTTTCAGTTTTCGCGGTCTCTCCGAAATAAGCTTCGATCGAGCGCCTTTTCTCTAACATTTCCGCTTTCGTCATGCCGGCCTCGAACTGTTTCGGCAGAGCCAACGTGTGACTAGACTTCGACCTGCTCACAGATCTTGAACTCGGGGATGCTTTCGATGATGGCTTATTCGTCTGTAAGGAACCCCCTTGACATATTTGGTGCCAGGATTCTGATCTGCTCAGAACCTGACCGGGTGTTATAGTTTGATCGGCAGTCTTAACGGGAATATGAAACTTACTGGTGAGGACAGATTCGCCACGTTCGTTTATTTCGAGAGATTCTAAAGACACTGGCTTATCGTTCACGAAGAAATCTGGAGGAGGAAATTTGTTCTGGGAACGAGGACTTCTGCTGACATTATTGTAAACAACGTGGCCTCCAGTTGGTACGTCGTTTTCTTTCGGTTTCTCAATCGGAGCTTTAATTTTAAAGCTCTGACCAGATAGGGAATGTTTTCTTTCACTGCTGCTACTTCTTTGCTCTACTTTGCTAATCTTTTCCAAACTCGCTTTTAAATTAAATGCGGCGTCCATGTCATGCTGGTCTCTGCTTTTGGGCGCATTCTGCTGTACGGTAACCGCCTGTTGGCTTACAGGACCTGACATGACTTTACTACTAACAGCGGTGTACTCTGTTACGCTTTCCTGGGAAACTTGTTTTTCATATTTCGGACGGTTTTGGGGAGACAATGGAGGACTGGGATAATCAAAGATTGTCAAAGGCTGTTTTTCCTGGACGTCAACTCTTTCAGAATAAACAGGTTCATTTGCCTCAGGAGATTCTTTTGGAAATTTCTCAGAATAAGCCGATTGGACGTAAGAATTAAATTTTTGTTGTGAAGAATACGTTTCAGGTAATTTTTGTTGTTGATGTGAAACATATTGTTGCGGGGGTTGCTGATTCGTTTCGGGCAATCGTTGTTGTTGACGTGAAACAACATATTGTTGCGAGGGTTGCTTATGAGGTGCATAGGCGTTGTTACTGACGTAATTCGGTTGTATATTCCTTTGGGGTTTAAATTGGTAACTCGAGGTATATTGCGGCACCGAATTTTCCGATTGTTCTAGACTTTGGTAAATCTGGGGTTGACTATAACGTTGTTGAGGAGGAACGTTTTGTGATTTATGATATTGTCTTTGATGTACGGCCACATCAGCTTGGAAAGTGTTGGCCTGAAAAGGTTCTACTTCATTTCTCTCTGAATAGCCGCTTTGATCTGGGTAAGATGATTGAGATGAAAAAGAATGAGTTTTTGATGGTTCATTATAGTTTTGGGGTTGTCCGTAGTAAATAGTATAATTTTGGTTTGGTAGAAAATGTTTTGACAGTGGTCTTTGTGTTTGGGGTGTGTGATTGTGACGTAAAAACGAAGGGGGTTGGGAATATTTCGATGAATTTTTAGCTTCTAAATTATCATATTGCCCGCTAAGCTTTTTAACAGAATTACCCTGTCCAAGATTTTTCACTAAGTAAGGGGCTGTTAGTTTTTCCGGTTGAGGAACTTGCTGTAAGGCAGAAGGAATAATAATTTTTTCTCTGCTTGGTCTTCTCTGACTCACCGTATTTTGCTCTGGGGCGACTTTATTTTGAAATTTAGAAGCAGCGATGCTTAAGACGCGACTCTCACCGCTTTTATTTCCCCAAGGGGTTGAATTCAATATGGGAGACGTCGTTGTATTTTCAGGTGATAGAGGCTTTGGGCTATATAGGAACAAAGGACCGTCTTGTGATTCTGTGGTCTCTTGGTTGTCTGTTATATCGCGATGTGTATTTGATGGAACTGTCAAAATTTGCGTTTTGATTGATCTGTTTTGTAAGTCTGGTGTAATTTGCGCCTGAACTTGTACCTGGTTAAAAGGAAGCTCAACTTTCTTCGCAACTGGCTTAAAAGCAGATATAGGCGCGTGAGAAAATTTATTAACAGAGTTTGGCTGTGTTACAACCTTCACGTTCTTGTTTCCTTCAAAAGCTTTTGTATCAACTTTCAGCGATCCAGTCACCACATTTCTGTTACTCGACGCGGACCATGGTGTGGTTTGCTGTGTTTGTTTCTGCTTTTCCTCGAACATTTGCTGCAGGTTTCTCGCACTTTGTCTACTGATTTTCGGACCGAAATGAGAGACCTTTCCCGCGGATATTGCGTCATCAGCCGATTTCCAAAAGCTTCTAGCAGAGCTGGCGTTCGAGCTCTTTTCGTCTCCAATTTTTTCGAAAGCTGTTCTAATGTTCCCGAATTTGTTGGTCCACTTGCTAGAGTTCTTGTCCTGCTGTTTTGCCCAAATCGATGGTTTATTAGCATCAGTATTCTCGTTGTGTTTGTTCAAGAAAGCTACGAATTTATGGTCGCTGTCCGTTTTCGGTTGAAACTCTGGAACTTTTTTGCCCGACTTAAACTTCCTCCCGACGCTGATTGGCCCACGTAATGCCAGGTAGCTGTTTCTTCGCATGTTCAAATCATGTTCGCCTTCAGATTCATCGTCGTCGTATTCATAGTACTTCAAAGGTTTAGGTATGTCGATTGTGTTAGCCCTTTTCATTTTGAGTTTTTTGGAATTGAACCTGTTTGCCTTTTCGTTGTACTGTGAGGAGCAATCGTCGTTTTCTGTATCTGAATTATCGGGTTGCTGGTATGCTGGATTGGTCTGCAAAATGAGATCAGGTTGAGGTTGCAACGGAGGATTATGCACAACGGGCACATCCTGAATTTGGGGTTCGTCGATTATTTCCGGCTGATGCGAGACGACTTTCACCGTAACCGGATCGTCGTCTGTTTCCGATTCCTGCGTGCTTTCTGAAACATCAGATTTTAATTGACTTAACTGCTTAATGGCAGCGGCTTGGGTGACCGCTTTTTGCACGGATTTTAAATCGACTTCTCGCGAATAGTCCAGAGATACCGCCTCAGATAATGGGCGTCTTTGAATGGCCGGTGGTTTTTCAGGTTCGAAAGACATAGATTGGTGGTACTGAGCGTGCTGAGGTTTTTTATCTCGCAAAACCACCTGTGGCATTTCATGCTGGGGGATATCGGTCTGAGACTTTTCTGGGCTTGTTAAGAAATCTAAAGACTCTGAGGTTTCAGTTGGCGTGTCAACAGTGGATGAAGTGCCCGATTGACTCTGGCTGGTGTTTGTGGAACTGATGAAAGGTTTGGCCGTCAAATTTTTTACTGGCTTAATTTTTTGCTGTTTTAGTTGCTTAAAGGGCGGCGTCTGTACTACTGATCCTTCAGAATGTTGCTTTTGTAAAGGACTGTATTCCGGGGGCGTTACTGTACTAGTGGCAAAGAGGTTATCGCGTAAAGCAATTTCTTGCATGAGTCTCCTCGCATCCTCGAGCTCCTCTGTGGTAACACCGACCGTATGTCTAGTAGCTCGTTGCTTGCGTTTGCCAAACCTCGTCTGGAGACTGGCTCTCCTCTCCGAAGATGAAGAGGGGGTTAACTGAGTCGTCAGTCCAACTTGAAGGCGAGAAATCAATTGCAGTAAGGAGTTTCGACGTTCGGGCGAAACGTCGTTTGAATCACTTTCTAAACTAGTCGAGAGCTTGGCCAAAGCATTTTGGACTTCTAATATGAGACCACTGCGCAAGTCCTCGCCGGACTCTGTACCCGAATCGGCGGTTTGCTCTGTTTCAGGAGCGTCCAATAAACCTTGTAGTAGAGGAAGAAGTAGAGACTCACCCTGTATCGATCCCGAATCCTTCTTTTCACATTCTTCGCTCGCTTTCTCAACGAGTTCCGCACAGGCTGAAAAACACAATTCTCTCGTTATCCAAGGTCATTACACAGGGAGGGTACAGTAGTTGTTGTCACTTGAGTCACACTGGATTAATTACTTTAAGCTGTTATTTTTTGGAAAACGGGCGGAGGAGAATTTATATTTATATAATAAACGTGAAAGACTGCTTGAGGGTTTAATGCTGTCAAGTATGTTTTCTATTTTTGCCTTCTTCTTATTTAAACTATAAGATTTCTTCGGAAGTTTCTTTGAGTCAGAGGGGTGGAGAGTTACTGTCTCTGTAGGCGGGTTTTCTTGATAATTTGAGATATATTTCGCAAAATAACAGACTGCAAGAACTAGGTTTCTAATGCGTTTATAAATGTCGAATAGGTTTTTTGAATCAAGTGTACTCCAAAAGAGTTAAGAATTCAGGAAGTAGTGGTCTTTTCTTTTTTATGTCACTTTCAATTCAAAAATAAAATATCCTGATTTAAACATTTTCAATTTTTTTAAATTTCAATGCCCAATCTTATCAAAATTTTACAAAAATTTTATAAACTATTTTAAAGTTTAAAGCTTAAATATTTTTGGTACATTTATGATATAAAGGATTAGTCTCTTTTTGGCAAAAATTCCGACAAAAGAAAAACAAAGACTGTAAGAAGAAAAACAAAAAAATTACCTTCTTGTTCCGCCATCACTTGACGTAATCTAGCGCGGATTATTCGTCGATCTTCGTAATCTGTACTTTGCTCAAGCTAAAAATGTTCATTTATTTCTTGCGTTAAAGCAAAGCTCTGCCGTTTCTTACCAGAAGCTTCAGCGTCTGCTGATCCCAAACTGTCTCCAATAATTCTTCGGTAATGGGGTGGGTGAAAGTACGAGTCACGGTTTTCGGTTTTCCTCCGTCCTGAAATTAAAAAAAAAACGCGTTCGTGATGTGATACTTTACACCTCAATCGACTGACTGTAGAACAATATTAGAATTAATTGTACGAGGTACCCAGTGAACGTAGATGAAGAACGCAATTAGAACGGCACGTTTATTGAACTCGTTGATGCAATGCCAACCAATCCATTTTTTTTGTTTGATAAAATATTCTGAGAAAACTTTGCGTTTTATATACGACTGAAAAGTTGGAAAGCGCGTGCTTTAGTGTTTTTCAGCGAGTCGGGGGGTACTTGAAGCAAGGTCTTTCAGTGTGTAACCAAAATAGGCGAGTCTAACACCACTCCGCCGCTTCGAATTTAGCATGCGCGTTTTGACGTCGCTGACGACGACGCTCGGCGTCCTTGTCCTTCGCTCTCAGCACTGCGATGGACGTGACGCTGCAAGAACCGTTGCGGTATTTTTATGATTTAATGCACTCTGGAACGGCATCGCGATTTACTTCCGCAATTGCAACGGGAATTCTTGCCCTTTCTTTACGTGTTCGAAGAATGCACTTTGATTTTATTCGAAAAAAAAATGTATTTACACAAGAACATGAAATTTGTACTTCGAATAAAGTGTCCTAAAATTCTCTCATGAAGAATTGTTTAGAAAAGTTTAACAGAACATAAGGACAAGATTTTATTCAACGAAACACAGATAAAAAGGGTTTCAAAATCCAATAGAAATAGTTTATTGTGCCAAAAATAATGAGGATGATCTACAATAGCCAAAGCTAATAGTACAGCATTTATGATTTAAACAAATTAAATGTCAAAATACCCCGACTTAATAGAGCTTTTGCTTCCATATAAAAACCGAACAAATTGCTCTTGTAGTACTTACTAAGTATTAACTGTTACACGTTATGTGAATGACCCTGTATATAGAGATAAATGGAAAGATCTTATACTACAAATAAATAATAATTTTGAATACATATTATACGAAGCTACAGAATACAAGTGATAATGAGAAATAACGTAGATAATTTCAAACAATTAATTCCTTTAATTAAATCTAATTCAAAGGAAAATAATACAGGTTCTATTTAACTAAATAGTATCGATTCTAGTGTTAAATTGTTACTTCCAAAATACTAACAATAAAATTGAGTTATGGTGTCATGAGCCGAGTGCTTGGCTCAAATTCCGAACCGTTTTTTTCACTAACCGATACGACATACATGTCACTTCGGATAATCGGGAGTTTCAAGCAACAGCATTTCGGATAAAACGGAGAAATATGTTTTGGGCATTTGTTTCAGATAATCCGGAGCTTCGGATAATCCGGTTTCGGATGACCAGGAGTCTACTGCAATGTCAAAGAGAGCTTAAAAATATTTAAAATAACAACAAAATCCAAAAATAATAAATTAAAGTTGCACATCTCAATGACATGGTGAATTCTACGTTCAATAAAGTAGAAAAACAAGCCAAAAATAAAACAAAATTATTGGCCTGATGATGAATGAATGAATGAATAAGGAAAGTAAAAATACAACAGAGATGAAGTGCTTGAAGCGTAGGATTGGGGTAAGTTCACCAGTGAGTGAACACAACCCAGTGAATGAATAGTTCGAACAGAGACGTATATTTCTGTGAAAACAACGAAAACTCATTTAGAGAATTGGCCTGTTCATTCACTGGGTTTTTGAGCACTTTTTGGAAGAACTGTTAAAAGTAAGAAAAGTTACATTGTTAAGATGATTTTTTCTGGCCCATTACAATTTTTAATGTCAAAACATTCTTATTTTATATTCTTTAACTACCGCAGCAATAATGTGACGTCTTGCAGCGGCCAGAAAATAAAAAATTGTCTTAATTGTTCATTCACTGGGTATTTCACCCTATATACAAATTACAAAAGTACAGAAAATTCAGAAATGAAGGTGCAAAGCTATACAGAGTTTTCGTAAATGATTGTATCCCACGTGATCAATTTATGCCTGATAGTTAGGCAATAACAATACAAACGTCAGAACTGCGATAGCACTAAATTTAGTTACTAATTTTTCACAGTAACACCGGATCGAGGATTTTATGGGTTGTATGTATTTTGATTGATGCGTACATTTGTAATTGCTACTGTTTCTATTTTTCGATTCTAACAAACATTTTCTGTTTTACTGTTTCTATTTTCCAAGAATGTGAAACGTAACCGTAACCGTTGCACAGTTTTGGTTGTGGCTGCGCTCAAAACGCAAAAGAAAGAACCAAATTTATCTAAAAAGATACAATAATAAAAAGTTTTCACATTTAAAACAATGCATTTTCAAAAATATATCGTACTTCCAGGATGAAGATGTAACGATGCCAACGTAGACTGTCATTTTAGCCAACTGTTAGATAGTTGGTTACGTACATTCATCACATCATGTGGGATTCAAGAAAATCTATCACGATATATACCTATGCATATCAAGAAAAAAAAACAGAAAACCTTAAAAAATTTAATACTTGCGTTTGACAAGAAAAAATGGGAAAAATATTTTAAGATTGTTGATGACGTACATCATAGGTCACGTGGAAGACAAGATTAAATGAAGACCCGATATAAATGAAACAAAAATTATTAATTAAATATAAGCGTAAACTACCGAAAGGATAACATACATCGATCCATATAATATGCATATCAAGAAGAAAAAAACGGAAAGATTTAATACTTGCATTTGACAAGACAAAAATGGGAAAAATATTTTTAAATTGTTATAATAAAGAAAAAACAGAGTATTGATGATTAATGAGTAGAGACTCCAACAAATAGTACCAAATACATAGGCGTGTCTACGCACGCGTGCAGGAGGCGGACACTGTTAGGCCACATGTTTCTTCGTACTTTAACCAATTTTTATTAATTTTGTTTTGTTATTAACTGTGTTCATCGATTTCGGATTTGATCAATACTGCCATTTGACTTTTTTTGTAATTGAATATCATTATTAATTCAGATAAGTAGGATCTAAATATTCTAAATAATCATAAACAGGATGTAAGTGACTGTAAACAACTATAATAACTTTGAAAGAGCAGGATGATCTTTTTCACATTACAAATTTTTTTTTCACGATTAAAGGAACATTTATTACAGAAGAAAATTTGGTAAATTGTTGAATAATTATTTCAATAAAAACACACAGAAATATAGAAACCTGTGCCAAGAAATCCTTAACATTATTGAAGGACGATATCATTTAGAAAAATTAAGTAAACAATTTAGATAAAACGCGTAATATGTATCACGTGAACCGTCATTGTAAGAGCGGGCAGTCGACCAAACGAACTTTACAGCCTAGCAGGGCGAGCAGTGCATAAAATACAACTGGACGACCAAATGGTACTATATTTTGGAGTCTTTATTAATGAGAAATGAAGAGAGAAGGTACACTCCATAAACGATTAACTGAAATTTTAACATGTGTATGGGCTCAAAGTCAACGCTTTGAATTAAATAGAAAGAATTTAATTATTTCTCAATGGAAATCATTATAGTGCAGAATGATTAACACAAATTTAAAATGTGAAGTCGATTTTATTCTACACAAATTTTGGAATTCCAACTAGTTTCGGGTTACAAATAGACATCATCAGGGGGAAAAATCTTGTTATCTTTAAAGTTTTTGTAAATTTCCAAATGTTTTTAACAAGTTCGTGATTGTTCAGTTTACAAAGTAGTTTTAGATTTTCGGTAAGTTAAAAAGCTTTCATTTTTAAAGTCATGTATAAATTCAAATCACTGAAGTGCGACTTCAGTTCAAATATCTCGCCATGACTAATATAATGTAGATTTTGTAAGTCCTTCTAGAAGGTCCTAGAATTCGTAAACAAAATAAAGAACATCGAGATCTTCTCTAATTCCTTCCTATCGTCTGGGGTCTATAATACAGGTGGTCTATTCACCACCAGGAGAAAAAAATTCTAATATGTACAAAATTTTAATTTATTTTTTAATTTTCAATATCATTATCAAACTGAAAAAAAATCACTAGGTGTCTGCATGGCATAATTATTTTTTTAAAATTAATATACCTTCTTCGCATGTGTTAATAAATATAAGCACCAGTATTAGTCATAGCATCATAAAAGATACATTAAATCCAATTTTCTTTTGCCAATTATTACACTTGCCAAATTGCTATTGTTACTCATTTCATATGATTCAAGCTGTCGTTCAAAATTTTACGTTTTTGAAACCGGAAACTAATCATTTATTTATTAAATGGTTTTGGCCCACTTATTTTTGATTTAATAGCAAAATTGTATACTCTTAAATTTATATTGGGAAAAGGTTAGGTCGCCCCAAGTAAGAATGAAACAGATGCTCCAGAGGATGCCCGAAAGCGACTTGCAACAAATTTTTAAATACTTAAATTAATAGTTAAATGAAGTAAAAATTAAAATTGACGTTGTCCAATTAAATAGAAACGCAAAAACCGTTAAAACGTTTTATAGTTTCTTGGATTCGCAGAAGTTCGAAATAATCCCGCCAGTGTCACTGCCAAAGCCAATGTGCGCTGAAAACTTTTTAATACATCATCGAATAAAAATAAATTTTGGCGTATGAAATATACACAATGCCCAGCGTTTTTATTGGAAACCTCCACAAAGCAAATTAAAAATACAAACGTCGGAGATGAGATTTCCTCTTATAATTAGTGCCACGTGTAAAACGTCGTCGGTAAAAGGAAAATTTACGGCCGCCCACCGTAATACAATACAGTTCCCGAGATGAGTGATGCTTTTTCGGGCACGGAAATAAATTCAGACAGAAAACACATGTAACGGCGCAGGAGATACATTCGCTGGCAATGAAAGATGCGTTATCAGTTAACAGACTGGCTTCGAATTAACCCCGTTCCGTTTATTTCTTTCTTTAATTGCCTCCGAACGAAAATAGAAACCAATTCAGTACAGTTTCGACGCAAATGCGAACAGATTCGAATGCCCTCTTGCGATTACGTGAAGTGGCGGTTATGGGCTTTTGCGTTTTGCAATGTAACGAAATTTATGAGGACGTTAACTTTTGGAACCAGAGTAACCAGAATGTAATAATAATAATAATGTTTTACGATTGCACGAAAATCAAACAAAAATCAAAAACTTCTTTTCTTAATTGACCAATATTTTGGTAACTAAAGTACTTCTCTACAGTAATTTAGAAAGAGAAAGAAAAGAAAAATGTATCACGAAGAAATTGCAAGAGACTTAGAGGATAGTTGGGTCACATAAATAGATTCCCAGATAAATAACAGAAGAGAAAGACCACGAAAAATCTGTCAAAAAGAAGTGAAAAAACAGCAGAGAAGAGCACGTGCAATAGAAAGAAGTAAACATGTTTGCACAAAATAGAAAGGCCTGATGTAGTAGTAGTAGTAGTAAAAAAATAAAACAATAATTAATTTTTTGCATGAGGTAAACGTGTACGAGGAAAATAGTGCATTATTTTTAGAGAGTTTATAGTTGGGTTGAAAGTAAGCCCTTCTGCCAAAGTAAATAGCACAAAATGGTGAAATAAATAAGCCCGTTTCAAGCCCATCTCAGACGCATTTACTGCTAAAATAACACAAAGATATTCTTAGAAGTATCAGCAAGATATGGCTGATGATAACAATATACGTAAAAAAAACAGAACAATTATGAAAGAAGACAAAAATGAAATTTTGTAATTTCAGCGCCATTTGTTTGTTCCAATGGACGAACGGACAGATTAAAAAAAAACACCATGGAGAAGCTACCAATGCTTCCAAGAAAAATGCAGAACTTTGGGAGAAAACAGTGTGGCCAACAATAATTCAGAAATACATTGAAGAAAAAATACTGCAAGTACCAGTCACCCAAACTAAAGTGACAAACTATTTTATATAATTATGTATAGGATAGAATACACATAATTTATTTATAGTTGAAGATAGGTATATCGAAATGTAAAATTTTAAATCTCTACTAATTCAAATTTTATAGAGTCATTTCAGTCATGAAAGTGTAAATATTTAAAGGAAACATTGATATTTGAAAACCTAATGAAGATCTGTAGTAATATAGTCGTAGTATCTAATTTAGTAAAGCGAAATATCATCCTTTTAGAAAGGGAATCAGAACGTAATTAGAAAATCCACCATCAAAACAATCCGATTCTTTTTATAAGTAGGTACACCGAAATTATTCGAAGAATTTCCGAACGGGACTAAATTTAGACAGTTATATCAGTTTTTAGAGCTTCATTGGATCCTGGCGTTGAGATTACGTCGACAATAAATTTTCGCCTGCTGCATTTACTTGCTTTACAGAAATTCGTTAATTTACTTAATTCTGAAAAATTACAGAATTACCGAACTCGACTTTTGTTTAAATTTTGACCGAGATTGAAGTGAAATACGATTACTACTAATTAAGTTCATTAAAAGTAGTGTAACTAGTATGTACTGTAATCTACAATGTTTGCGATACTTCCGATACGCATTGTTCGTAAGAAGTGTAAAACTGATCTCTATTAATTTAACTCGGAAAGGAACACTCATATGTCTTATAATTAATGAGTGTATATAATCAGAATAACAGCATTAGGATTGGTCGCGAGACCTGAACGAGCGACACATCAAACATAATTAATAAAAAACAAAAAAGACCGGATCGCATCCTCGCTCTACGACGTTCCTCCACAAATAAATAGTGTAAAATGTTGACATATAAATTTAACTGAAATGGGATAGTTTTCTACTAACATATTTCTTGGATGATTGAGCCTTCGGCCTATAATGAATAAAATTTGAAGAAGAAATGTTTAGCTTATATATTTGAAAAAAGTCTTTAAATTTACATTTTTGCTATTAGAAATGTTCGAGATTAAACTCAACTTTTATTTATGACTTTAATATTAATGATTTTTGCAAAAAACTAGTTTAAAGCATAAACACTCGTTCCATATGTTTATTATTAAACGAACGCGTTATGTATTTACAATCCAATTGCGTAAATTTTTATTTAGAATCAACAAATGGGCATTGGCAGGTGGTCACGAAGTACATCACAAAACACAAAATACATAAATCTTAACCCACATGAAAATTAAAAAAAAAACGTCGATGCTTTCAAGAAACAAATTGGAATAAACACAGTTCCAAATTTATTTTGGTTTTTTAATTGTTTCCGACGTGTCCTTTTTAGGGAAATTTTGGAAATATCTGAGTTGCCCACGCTGACGGATTTCTGCGTCAATACATTCTATTCATATCTCGTCATACGTTTATTTTATTCTCTTACACTTGGAATCTGTACTTGGATACTTATTTATATATTTTGTCGGGTGTTTTTTTTTTCTTAAAAAGGCGGCATTTCCTGGAATGAAAAAAAAATGGTACGTTTTTGATTAAACCTGCACATACCAAAATAGGTAAGTTAAGATTGCCTTGCGTCGGCATGTGTTAAACAGTGCATTATTTATAAATTGGCATAGTGCCATTACGTCCATATTTTTATTACTTCTCAAGATATAGCAAGATTTTTATGAATCGGATTTCATTCTTTCTAGTGATCTATACATCACAATCATAATTTGAGCTGAGATAAACCTTTTCAAAATTAATTAACAAAAAATAAATGTCCGCTCTTAAGTTTTTATGAGTATATGCATTTAGATACATTTTTCAATTTTCCTAAATCCATAATCCTTTATGCGTTTATATTTATTAAACACTCACTTAACGAAAGCTGCGATGTGTTAACATAGTTCATTATGTATATGGATCTGCTGCAAGCAGGTCTGTTTTTCTTTAATAAACCGAGATTCCAAGAAAATCGTAAAATGTTCATAAAGCCTGGTGTGCGCCAGGAAAATGTAATTAAAATTTTCTAAATTTAATGCGACCTCCGGGATAACTTGTGCACATGAGATGCCAATCATTTGTGAACGACTTAAAAAATAAAACAAAAAGACCTTGGAGCTTTAGGCTTCTAAAAAAAATTTTTTTTAAGAATTCATATTTTTGTTCTTCATTGCTTTGTTGAATTTTAAATACGCAGAAAATATCCTTTTAGATTAGTCTACAATAGTATTTTGCTTTTAGTTCTGTTTTCATAACTAATCAAAGATAGTTACAATTTCTTTTTTTTTTTTCATAAAATTCATAAACAGAATTGAACTCATTTGTTAAATTCTATAAAATCCAACTCAGTTCACTGCTTTTCGTCTTTTACAAAATTATGCGAATGAAATAATTATGTTATTTATGATTGGGTATTATCTTTTTATTTTACAAGTTTGTAATAATTATAATTAAAGCAACTGTGCGATTTTTTAAAAGTAATTTGCTTAATAATATATGTTATTTATGATTGGGTATTATCTTTTTATTTTACAAGTTTGTAATAATTATAATTAAAGCAACTGTGCGATTTTTTAAAAGTAATTTGCTTAATAATAATTGTTTTCCATAACCTTATATTAACATGAAATAGTCGACGTGCCGTTGTATAATTTCTTCAAAACTCGACAATTTAAAAATTTATTTTTCACTCTTGACGAACCTGTCAAGAGATAGCGAAACGTTGAGTTTTGTGCTATGTTTAAGTTGTTCGTTGACGAATCATAAAAAAATTGTTATACAAATTTTCAACGGATAAGAATCTAGTTAAAATATTTCCTTGTACATTGATGGCTTTCTCAAGATTAAAAAGAGTCTTTACAAATTTATTATGAGTCTATTCCAACAACTAGTTCGAAACCATCAGAATCAGTTGCCCATCTAATTAATGTTCGGTGTAGGTAGAGCTTTGACGAGTGCATGCTTTTGACGGATTCGAAACAGTCAAGGAACTGCTGTTGAAACAGACCTTATGTAAATAAAGCAGACCACTCACTGGGGAACATGCTCGGCAACATACCTTCTATTAACCACACACTGCAAAATGCATTTTAAACTTCAGTTGGTTTCAAAACACGCGAGCTGTGAAGTGTAAAATCTTTATTTTTTGTATTTACAAGTTCTTTGTCCACATTAGGAAAAACACTTTTACATTTTGTGTGTTTTTTGCCACGAATAAAATCTTGTAGATTAGCTTCGCCTTTTCTTTTCGATTTGACAATTTAATCTACAACAGCATGGAGTTCCTCACTAATTTACATTTTTTTATTAATGCCAGCATTGCTTCACTTTTCAAATCTTTATTTAAATGTTCCATGGTATCATATAATTCAATAAATTCTTTCCAAAACTCTTTATTGTCAGTGAAAGACAAGGCGTACGTTGCGTATCGTATAAAATTTAGGTTAAATTAACAGTCGGGGTAACATGTTGTGACAACGCCACACACAGAGCAACATGCTCGGGCTCGTGTGCTGACTTTCGGGTATTTCTTCAGGAGCCTGCAACTTGCGAACATGTTGACCAACCTGCCCACACACAAGCGAACTTGTTGCTACGAGCCATGTTGCCCAACATGTTCCCTAGTGAGTGTCCTGCTTAATGGACAAGATATTAATTACTCCTATAATCATACTCTTGACTTAAATAAACCAAAGAACAAAGACGAAGACGCTTATTCTTCTTACCATAAAGTGTTAACTTGTTCGTTTTCAATCTTATGAAATATGTATACGTCTTTTGGTCTTTGTTCTTAGTCCAAATGATGACATATTTTAGAAATTCTTTAGGTTCGATAACATTTTAAAATTTGAAGTAAATAACTAATATTGTTCATAATAAAATTGTAATCTAATGAGTATACTTATAATTTTGAAATATATACAGAATGACTTAGAAATGCATATAAAGCTTCAGGTAAACTAATTCCTCTATATTTTCCTATAAATAACATTTCCTTTGGCAGCGTACTTTTCTTGTATGAACTCTCCAAAGAAAACTGCGAAGTAAACGACTGAAAATGGAATGGAAATTAAATCAGTAAGCAAGCCTCTATCATTAACTGAACATAATTCAAACACACTTCAACGTCCCACAACTTTTGTGTGTCTTTGGGTTACTGTTAAAAATCAAAATAAATATTTAATTAAGGCGTTGCATTTGCGTGTAGATATTTGACATTTATTTAGTCTAAAGCCCTTGTGTAAATCGAATTAACTGCATGTAGAAGCAACGTTGCCAAGTTTAACAATTTCTTTTTGTCTCGTATGGTGAAATGACCAAACTTAAAAAATTAATTTTTGTAAATTTGGGACCATTATGGATTGTAGAAAAGAAATGCCTGAAGCTTTATATTCACTTCTGGGACAACCTGTATATTACGTAATTTATTTCTATTATTAAATCTTTCCAAATATAGGGAGATATAATAAATTGTTCCTTAATAAGATACACATTGGTCTGTAAATTATGAGAGAAAATTAGTTGTATACTTTCTTGTCACAACGCTCTTTTTGCATGGTGACATTCTGTCTCAAAAATAATTTCTGTTGACACAAAGCAAATTTGCAAAATATGTTTTGCTACGTATCCCAGCTATAGTGTGAGGTTTCCAATGTAAGTTACAATCCCGATGTATTTCCTGCTAGTTTTAACGCCATTTTTTCCTATTTGTTTAATATTTCCAAAAAGTTGTCTGCTCTTATACCGTTTCATATTCACAAGTTGCAATTTTTGTTTTGGATGGTGTCTCTCTCAGATTACGAATAAGTATTATAAATAACAGCGGTCCTAAATACTTCCTTATGGTGTTTTCACAAATATGTATGTATAGTCGTGGACAGTTAAAAGAAAACCCTCGGAAACTTTCTTAGCACTGACGCGAAATAGAAATAAGATCGCATCGTTTTATTGCTTTTCGTTCTCTTTTAACCGTACATACATTGGAGAGAGCCTACCGGTCTTTGCAGTCACAAAAACTGATTAATTTGTAGAAGAATAACTGACAATTATAACTAGATAAGTGCGTTTCGATAGATTCATTCCAACAATGATTCTTAACTAGTTCAAAATCAGAATCACCAAATATCAAATGTGATCGATTTTGATAGATTCATTAAAGAATTGTAAATTGACCTATTGGCTGTGACCTGTGACATTAAACTGACGACAAAAAATCTCATATGTGTAGAATGGATTGCGCCAAGTACCTACATTATTTGTCAATAAAAAAAAAGTAAGTGACATTAAACTGACAACAAAAAATCTCGTATTTGTAGAATAGATTGCGCCAAGTACATTATTTGTCACATAAAAAATAAGTAAGGGGATCATTCTAATTGGGGTTGCAAGTTACAACTTGGTATGATCCAATTTCCGAGCATTATCGAGACTGCACAACGTTATATCTTGTTACCACCGAACATTGCCGAGATTGAAGCTTCTTAGCAGTTGCCAAGGAGGTACCACCGTTGCTAGGTTGCAAATCCGATTAGAATGACCCCCTTAGCAAATAAATGATGAAAATTAAATATAAAAGTTTGATCAGTGTATGATTTTGGCGGTTCTGAACTAATCAATAACTAATGTTGGAACAAAAAGCCACCGCCAAATATTAGTTTACAACAAGTTTTGAATCTTGTACAAAAAAAATAAAATAAAAGAACAGAATATGTATGTTAGCCTGTCATCCTGTATATTTAACAGTAATGATGATATAATACAGTCTTGTCTTATTTTTTCTTGGCGTTAAAGCTTCGTGAAGTTTAGTTTTTGACTTTTACTTTGGCTATCAATTGCTGACAGAGATTTTAAATAGTTGAAATATTCCCATTATAAATTTTACAAAATTGAAGAATAATAAAAATAATAATAAAATAGAATAGAGATGGGTCAATATTTTTTGAAAGAGTTTTATGTAGGTAAGGGAATTATTAATGAAAAGTTTGAACATTAATACCAACAACTTTTTTTATATAATTTGTGATTCTGTACAGGTACCTTTTAAAATGTGTTTTCATCTTTGTTTTTAACTGCTTTGAAATTTTTAATAATAAGACATTTTCTTCGTTCTCTAAGGAATTTGTATAATTATTTAATCATTTAATTTTTAAATGTTTGTAGCTTGTAGTCAATCGATATATTGTATAAGAGATTTTGTCATTAAATATTTCGCGTCAATAGCCATTCTTCTGTTTAATTATACCACAGTTAAGAATCTCTTAAGTACAAACAAATTTCAACCGATTGATTTGTTACGCGAATAAAAAACCATCATTGAAGAAGTTCTTGGACTTGGATTAGTGATTTGGCTTCCAGCCACGTAAATGTTCGTAATTTATTGGAGTCTGTCTTTACGTTATATTATGATTCTGTAATATTCGCGCAGCTTTTAATAAAACTCATCCGCGGCCTGTAAAAATAGACGCGCCGGCCTATTACATAAAACATATCTACTTAGATAGAAAGGAAGGTGCATAATAATAAACAAAAATATCTGCGTTATTTTAAACAAATAAAAGAACATTATAACATAAATAATTACAGAATAGAACGCTATTCAGTTGCACTCATAATACGTGAATTAGGTTTATTACAATTTTGAAAAAAAAAATATTTGAAATTGCTGCAGAACGAAGATAGTGGCTATTTCGCCGTTTCTTCATGAGAAAAAAAAATTGTCGAGCAACAAATACTGGGTGTTCTTCCAAAATTCATCTTCATTTATCTTGTAAGAAATTCTTTAACTGAAATATAAAAATTTTACCAACACCAAATGAGGCGTTAACCCGTGTTATTAATAAGACGCGAAACGCATCCTTGAGTATTTATAAACAATTAAGAAACCGGCAGCGGTCAAAATAGCTTTGACAAAGGGTGCCAAGTGAAATAAAAATAAACAAACAACCGATTAAAGCGTATTCCGGTTGGCGATGTTTGATTAAACGTGCAGGTTACCTTGTGATCGTGGTTGGATCGCCTGGGGGAGGTAATCCAAAATAAGGGGACAAAAAACTTTTGTAACGGTGTTAGAGGAACTGAGCGTTAAATGGTAGTGCACACCGCACTGAGGCTGCCACCGGCGACGTCCGACGTCCGCGGCGTCTCTCCCTGACGTCACGCGACTCTTAATTTAGACGTCTTCGAATTTGCGAAAGCTAATAAACGGAATCCCTCTTATGTTTTATTACGGATTCCTATTCGAGCAGAAATTATACATCTGGCAGACTTTGAGTTATTTTTAAAAAATCAGTTTTCATTTGTAAGGTGTTTTTTTAAGGATGCCAGGACAGTTGCGCCCCCACACATTTGTAACATCAAAACGTTGGAATTTACCTGAATTTGTGGACCCGTATGTGTTTGGAACAACCAGAAATAAATTCGCAGAATAGAATTAAAAAGAAAACTTGTAGTGACCAAAATAGGTTTCTACCTCGAAGTTTTGGAATTTATCATTATAATTAATGTCTGTAGAGAATGTTATGTTGTAACAAATAGACTCATAGGAAAAGGATAAAGTGGTAGTATCAAAATTATCCCATTAGACTTGAACACGAAATACATTAGTTTTCTGGGACGTACAATGCTTAATTATTTTCTAAAGTATTTGGGCCACAAATATTATTAGAGTTGAGTGTACGTGAAAAAACGACGACGGACAGCGCAGACCAGGTATGTTCAAACAAATCTAGAACGACTCTGAAAATAAATTGCGTTTCGTAGACCCGACAAAGCCCATTGAATGCACGATACAAACCGCGCATTTGCTAGTCTATTTTGGACAAAATAAAATCAGACGTTTGTCTTAATTATAACTTTGGGTGGGGCGGTGGGACTTGGTTTGCAACCTGCTTTTTGTTTTGGGCGTTCTTTGTCCCGTCCCGTACAAATTTCGAATTTACATGTGTAAGTCGCGCTATAGCTGCGCCTTATTTATAGCTCCTTGAACGCACATCATCACGCGTGCTGACTTTGCGAAAATAAACAAACGTCGCGCGTTGTTTGCCCATCATATTCCGGGATGAAGAATGTGATAAATCGAACGGAAGTAGATATCCGACTCACTTACAAAATATTTGCGTTACTCAAGATGTGAGATTTATATTAAATAAACTAAAGGCCAAAGAAAAAACAGAAAAATAGCTTTTCTAAAGGATCATCCTCGAAAGGCCATAAAATTAAAAATCATATCCTAGATAGATTCAGAATCCCAATATTTTGACAGATATTACTAATCTGAAGCTGTCTTTAAATTGGATCACTTTATAACCGAAAAGGATTTGATTATATTTCCATTTTCTCTGAACTAAACCCAACAAAAATAAAGATTATTTAATTTTAGAATCTGGACTTACCGATGTAGTTGTGGTCACTTTCGTTGTGGTTGTTCGAACGTTGCTTGAAGGCCGAGTAACATGCGATTCCATGCCAGTCAAAATTACTTGGGCCCCGATGAACTTATTTAGTAAGTTCCTTGCTTCTATGTCTTCCTGAGTTTCCCCAACTTCGACTTCTGGAAATTAAAAAACAAAAAGTTAATCAGGTCCACTGATAACTCCTGGGTGAAACAACTGCAAGCTTTGGATTTCTTCTCTTTGGAGTGAAGAACAGTTAAAAGTAATTTTCAAAAAAAAATTCCAATAAATACCTTCGTTTTTCATTCTCGTAATGACATCTTGAACGCCAGTTACTCTCGACTTATTCGTCAGGAAAGTATCAGCCTTCCCACTGCTGGATTTCGATGTCTTCACAGTGGTAACGGTTTCACAAACTTCGTGCATACCTAAAACCAAATTTATAGGACCAACACGTTTTACGAAATTACCAGAATGTACCAGGAGATCCTTCCCTGCTGCTTCCAGTACCACTGCTTGCTGCGTCTCTGAAGCTAGAAGTGCGCAAGATCAATCCTGCCTTTGGGTAGGACGACTGCCTTTCATTCTTCGAGGTTTCCACTGCAAAAAGAAATTGCCGCATCATCATCAATGACGGAAGAAGAATGACGGAGTCTTACCAGCATTTTCGATAAATTTCTGCGACATTTCCTTCACAGACCCCCGCCGAGTAACTTTCTCGCTCGTTCTAGTAGCGCTCGTTCTTACTTCATCATCGACGTCGGTTATTTGCTGAAATTCAAAAGGTCGTTTAATTTCGATCGTTTTAAGGAAATAATCTTTCACCACCTTCTTCTTACTGCCGATGGTTTTCAAAGCCGGAGTGCCTTTGTACCCAAATTTTTGTGTAGTCGTCACTGATGTGACCCCCTTCTCTTCCCTTCGAACCAAGTTTTCCGCGTCCAAATCTTTAGGATCCGTTGAATATTTGGTCACACTGATTTCCCCCACTGGCTCTTGCCCGTTTTCCGCGTAATAGTGGCTTCGAATAACAGTACCTTGAACTTGAATAAACGAAATAACCTAAGTAAATTAATTTTCGAATTTCACTGGCGTTACCTTTAGTTTTTTCAGATTTGTTTTGCGCCCTCAAAGCCTTCAATCCAAATAACGGACTTCCGTTCTCATCCGTCGGTCCAACTCCATAACTGGACGTTATGATGTCCGTTCCTTTCGGTGGACTGGACGATCTGGTTTCTTTCCTCGTCGTCGTCGTCGTCGTCTTTGTTGAGGTGGTAGTTTTTTTAATGGGCGGACTGGTTTCGGAGACCTTCCTCAACGTCCTCTGGGTGACCCATTCCGGTTTTTCGCTGACTACTGTTTTAGAAATCGGTTTTGTCTTTTTTAGCTCGGTCTGGAATACTCGAGTATTTTCCGTTGGTGCGGTCTTTTTCTCCGGACTCAGTCTGGATTTGATTTTGGGCTCTTTGTCCGGGCTTTCACTGCGTTTGGAATCCGGACTTGTGTTTCTGACCATCTTATAATCAGGACTGGTGCTTCTGATGATAGTCTTGGTTTCGGGACTTCCGCTCCTTCTATCGGTCCTCATTTCAGACGACGTCCGCCTTTCGCTGTACGCATAAGAACTTCGGTACTCGCTCGTTTTCTCAACAGTACCCCTCTGTGTAATAGTTTCGCTATGGTGATGCAATTTATTGTCCGGACTTGACTTTTTCGTATGAGTCATCTGAATTTCTTGCGGTTTCGAAGTGTATTTCACAGGTGATGTTTCCGCACTTCGTCTTGGAACATCTCTCCCTGGTGAGGTTGATTTCTTCGTTGTTACTTTAGTAACGACAGTTTCTAATTTATCTTCCTCGATTAAGCGTTTCACTATTCGAATTTGCGCCCGAATTCTCCGGCGTATGTCATACCCGACGACTTTTTCCAACTAAAAGAAAAAAAAACATTTACTCACGGTCTTGTATGTGCGTTGTAAAAGATATGGATGGATGTGTGTAATCATGTAGTTCTTAAAACTGATATCAGTTTATAGCAAACAGATAATGTTTAGCAATTTATACAATCGCGTTCTTTAAATGTGCGCTCGTAAAGCAACAAACACGACGCACGCAGATGCTACTACTAAAGGGCCCCAAACACCTCGTTCTTTTTCGACAGTTTTACCCGACGGGTAAAATTGCTGGAACGATGAACGAAACCGATGAAAGTCCCTACACTTCGTTCTTGGAAGCCGTACGTCACCAAACAGTTTAGCGCAATGAACGAAACGTGTTTGTTGGCAGTGGCGGCCTAAAATCTGCCATTGCGCCTCTTTACCTCTAACCACACATGAAAGTGCAAAAGACCGCCGACCCGTCTGCGCCGACACTGCAAAAACACGTCGGTTCCTGTCCACACACCTCGTGTTTACCCGAACGGATGGCGTGAACCGATGAAAATATCCAAACCGATTGATGTTTTGACACGATGGGGAAACACGTCGGTTTATGTCCATACACCTCGGTATTATCGTCCGTTCGTTCCAGCAATTTTACCCGTCGGGTAAAACTGTCGAAAAAGAACGAGGTGTGTGGGGCCCTTTAGTCTTTATCGGCACTGATTAATTTACCTCTCTAAGGTTATGAATTAGGTCAACTTTTTAAAATTGCATTGAAAATATGATTAGATAAGTACACCAAGTATGTACAGCTAAAATAAAGAAACAAGTAGATGCTTACCAGTGATTCTAAAACTTGCAAGTCATAAATGCTTTCGACATCTAATTCCCCCGTTGGCTTCTCTATAGTGGTGGTGCTGCTCTTCCTGCGCGTCGTAATCGCACGTCCAGAATCTGTTCGCCTTAAGGTAACACCAAATTTAGTTGTTTTAGTATCAACTTCTTCGTACTGGTCTGAACTGGTACTCCTAGTCATGGATTCCTCGAGCTGCCTGATATTTTCATAATGAGGACTCCTAGCTCTCACGGTTCGATCCAAAGGTAACATATAATGTGGTATGTCTCCTTCGGGCGTGGAACTCCTCGATCGAGGTTGCCTTGGTCTATACATTTCCGGTGCTTTTTCCGGCGACGTAGGTGACTTAAGCCCTTCCATAACCAAGCGTGTAGATTTAAGACCGTCATCACCATCTAAATTCGTCTTGCGAATGAACGTTTTCGTGGTACCTACCACATCATCGTCTTCCTCGTAAGTTAATTTGGTACAAACGTCTTTCCTTCTCGTGTCTGTCTTTCTTTTCTCGACCTCAAAGATCAATTCATCTTTAGGCTTGGTTTTCGGAGAAAATTCAGTGTCTGGCTTTTTCACTTTTCTACCATCGAAGACAGAAGGTCTACTCAAGATGTCGCGTTGTTTGGAAATTTCCTGTTCTGTAGTGATATTTTCAAAAAGTGCTTTCGCTTTTCTTATGGTCTCGGTACTTCTCAATCTTCCCGTCGGGCTCAGGACAGTTTTGGGTTCTTCTTGCGACGTTCTTCTGCTGGATCTAGGAGTTTCAAAAGGCTCAAAGCTGTCCCGACGTGGCTTAGTAACATCATCACTTGGTTTCCTTGCGTAGGTATTGGACGGCCTACGTTCGGGGGTTTGTTGCCTTGGTGACTCAGTGATTTGCCTGACGGGAGAAGACTCTAGGGATTTTCGGATCGGACTTTGTTGTTTCGGGGAATCCCTGTCCCGTAACTTTTCAGGAGAAATACTTCTTCTATTATAAGTTTGATCGTCGGTTTCGAGAATGACACATTCTGTAGGAACGTCCTTCTTGGGAGAGGGCGAACGTTGTGTTTTACCAACAGGTTCCATCTTGGACAAACTCACTGGTTTTTTGTAGTCAGGCGTCGTCAGTTTTTCCGCAGTAGAAATGAACTTTGTGACTTTGTCGGATACGCTCAATAAACATTCATCGGAGCGAATCCTTTCATCGACTTCACTTAAATCGAGCCTTGGAACTCTCGGGGCGACCCCATCTTTAGGCTTGGCAGGTTGTTTCACCTTCTCAGTGAATTGCGATACTTTTTCTGAAACTCTCGAGACTGTTTCGTCCTCGACGTTTTGTAATTTTGGACTTTTTGGACGCTGTGGTATATCTTTTACTGTTAGTTGCTCCGCAGTGGTAATGAATTTATTTACCTTATCCGAAACACTGAGTAGGCACTCATCATCTTCCAAATCGACTTCATATTTTGGTTTTTCTGGTTTTTGCTGCGCAGTTTTCGGCTTCTTGTCCGTCTGACTCAAATAAATATTAATTTTGTCATTAACGCTCAAGAGGCGTTCGTCTGTATCTTCGCTCACGGTTTTAGTAACCCTCTGGTTTCGATCTTCAGTTACTTCCGTTACCCTACTGAATTCAGTGACATCTTCGGATTCGGTTAAAGGAATATCAGATAGCCTTTTCGGTGCACTACGACGAACATCATCGGGCTCTGTTATGTGGTCTGGGTATCTTGGTACCCCCACATCTTCGTTTGTTGGTACTGGGTATGGTCCAGTACGATCTGGGGTTTCTTCCCTGGATGATTGTGACCTCTTTAAGTCGACTATAATCTCACGTTGATCTGCCACTGCGTTTTCTATGAGGATAGACTTTGTAGTGATGATATTTTTTTCCGGTTTCTGCCTTTTGTCCACTGGCTCCTCGGTTTTTGTTATAAGTTCAGGTTTCGATGCACCACGTACCGGTGTTTTGCGGGGGTTTTTTATAACTTGATCGCTGATGGTGCGCGTTATTTTATCCTTTATTTGTGTGGTATCGGTGCGGTGTGTTCTTAGGTTTTCCGTAGTTTTTGTGATATGTGTTTGTTCCACCACCTCAGTATCAGATTCTTCTGTTTCATCGTCACTTGGTATATGCCCGTTTTGAATTGGCTTTGCTCTATTAGTTTGCTTCGTAGGTTTAGTGGTCAACGTTGCTTTTGGACTGACTTTTGTTGTTTTTGTGACAGTCTTTTTAACAGGCGTCGATTCTGGTTTCGTTTTTGGTTTGATATTTATAATGGTCGAAACGACATGTCTCTTTGGAGATTGTACTTCAAACGTCTTGTGAACCGTTTTAGTAATTGGACGTGTTTGTTTTATTTCAGTCACCTTAGTAACGGTTCTTCTTGCCTGTTGCGTATTATAAACGTTTCTATCTACTTCAATGGTTCCGTCATCTGGGTGCTTGGGTTCAGGTTTCTTTGTAGGTGAAATTGGTCTCCTCGGTGTTTCTTTAACAGGCGTCTTTTGTATTTTGGGCGCTTCCTTAGGTTTCGTTTTGCCATGGGTAATCGTCAGAACAACAGTTTTAGGCATTTCACCATTCTGGATGACTTTTGTAGCTCGCGTGGTATACGTGGTAGTTGTTTTCTGAGGTTTTACTCGTCTTTCTTCTTCGGTATCGCTCAAATTATCATCATCTTTCTTCGACTTGCGTGAAGTTGTTGTAATTCTCTTAACAGTTGGTGTCTGTTTAATTCGTGTGTCTTTAGTTGTGGTTAATTTACTGTATTCGTCCGTATATTCAGATACTCCTGTGAATCTTGTGTCATCGTGAATTGTTTTCGTCACCGTCGTTCTTTTTACAGTACTTTGATCAGGTGATTTTGTGATTGGTGATTTCTTAGCTGGAGCCAAAGTCTTTGGAGATGATTTCTTTGTTTTAGTGACAGAGACGTCAGTATCAATTCGTTCCTTTTTAATCAAATTTGCCGAAGCTTCTCTGCGATCAGGAGTTTTGGTAACTGGGACGTATTTTCCAGGAGAATCTTTCTTCACTGTTTTATTTGGTTTGACATCAACAGATGGTATACCACGCACTGTCTGCAATCGTTTAGTAGTTACAGTTTCCTTCTGTTTAGTTTCGTCAGTCTGAGTTAGTCTCCTATCCGTTTCTTCTTCTTGACATAAAACATCTATGAATTTTTTCGTTACCAGTACTTCTTCCACTGGAACACGAGTTTCCAACTCCGTTCTATGGGTAACTGTGATAAGTTCTTCTTCTGGTTCATTCCTTGTCCAAAATATTTCATCAGGTTTGTTTGTAGCTTGGGCCGGAACTTCCTTTCCAGGAGTTGTCTTCTGTGGGTGAGATTCCAAAGGTTCTTTTTCAGGTGCTCTTCTAATCTGAGATGGAAATTCGTTTACTTTCGAAGGTTTAACTTTTTCCGGATAGGGTTCTAAAGTTTCACGTTGGGGCGGTTTTCGAATTTGCGATGGAAATTCCTGTACCGTGGGTGCATTTTTCCTAGGTTTCTGTTTTTCAGGTGGCGGTTGTACTTTTTCTTTCTGAGGAAGTTTCTTTACTTGACTTGGAAATTCTTGAATTTGAGGAGTGGTTTTAATTATTGTTTTCGGTTTCTGCGGTTCCTTAGTTGGGGCTTTCTGTTGCTCATTTGGGAGCGGTTTCTTTCCTTTTGGGGAAGTTTCTTCTACGATATCAATTTCTACCGTCTCTCTAACGGTAGGCCGTCTGACATCTTTAACTGGGGATTTTTTACTTTGCTCTAGGATATCAGTTTCTACTGTTTCTGTGACGTTGTAATCATCCTCGTCATATACCTCTTCTTCTTCGTCATCAGTTGTAGATTCTGAATCTTCACCATCGACACGAGGTCTACGTTTCCTTCCTTTCTTGGTGGTGGTAGTTACTGTGGTGGTTACATCGGTGCGTCCTTTGTTAAGGAACACGTCGGTAGTTCTCTTTCGATCAACCGTTTCAGATGTAATTTTAGCCGTTTTGATATCAGTATCCAGCCGTTCGCTTTCAATAAATTCTTCTACTCTTTCCTTCTTTCTGCTTGGTGAATCTTTCGAAGGCTTCCTAATTTGTGCTGGAAACTCATCAGTTGTAGGCACAGATTTTATATGTCTAGGTTTTTCAGGATATTCTTCCAACGGTTCTCGTTCAGGAGATTTTCTAATTTGTGAAGGAAATTCATTTATTGAAGGAGGAGTCTTTGATAGCTTCGTTTTGTCTGGATAATCTCCAAGCGGTTCCTTCTCTGGCGATTTCCTGATTTGAGAAGGAAATTCACATATTACAGGAGCTGTTTTTACAGGTTTGGTCTTTTCTGGGTACTCTTCTAATGGTTGTTTCTCTGGAGATTTTCTGATTTGGGAGGGAAATTCGTTAATATTGGGAGCAGTTTTGATTGGCTTAGATTTCTCTGGGTATTCTTCTAAAGGCTGCTTTTCTGGAGACTTTCTGATTTGTGAAGGAAATTCATTAATAGTGGGAGCAGTTTTGGTTGGCTTGGATTTTTCTGGATATTCGTCTAATGGCTGCTTCTCAGGAGATTTTCTGATTTGAGAGGGGAATTCATCAATAGTAGGAGCAGTTTTGGTCGGCTTAGACTTTTCTGGATATCCTTCTAAAGGCTGCTTTTCTGGAGACTTTCTGATTTGTGAAGGAAATTCATTAACAGTAGGAGCAGTTTTGGATGGCTTGGATTTTTCTGGATATCCTTCTAAAGGCTGCTTTTCAGGCGACTTTCTGATTTGGGAAGGAAATTCATTAATAGTAGGAGCAGTTTTGGTTGGCTTGGATTTTTCTGGATATTCGTCTAACGGCTGCTTTTCAGGAGACTTCCTGATTTGAGAGGGAAATTCATCAATAGTAGGAGCAGATTTGATCGGCTTACTTTTTTCTGGATACTCTTGCAAGGGTTCCCGTTCTGGAGTTCTTCTGATCTGCGACGGAAATTCGTTTATTCTGGGCGAGTCTCTTTCAATTTTGGTCTTATATTTTTCTGGGTACTCGTCTAAAGGTTCTCTTTCAGGAGATCTTCTGATTTGAGAAGGAAATTCGTTTATAGACGGTCTTGTCTCAACAGAAAATTCATCCGGACTTTCATAATAAGGACTGCGGCTTATTGGCCAATCGTCTAATGAAACACATTCAGGAGTGCGCCTGATGTGCGACGGAAATTCTTCCTCGGGTTTATCTGGTCTATCCAGTCCTTTTTCTGGGGATTTTCTGATTTGAGAGGGAAACTCCTGAATTTTCGAACTTTCCTTGACTTGCTTTGGTCTTTGTTCTGGTTTTTCCAAAGGTTTTTTCTCGGGAGATTTGCGAATTTGTGACGGAAACTCTTGTATTTTCGGCCCTTCTCTAACGGGCTTTGTTTTTTCGGGATATTTTTCTGTTGGTTGTTTTTCAGGAGACCTCCTGATTTGTGAAGGAAATTCCTGCGTCTTGGAAGGACTCGATGGTTTTTCTGGCGATTTACTTGCAGGGCGTCTTGCAGCGTCTGGCAAGGCTGGTTTTCTCGGCGATTCTTTAGTTGGACTAGTCGCAGGCGATGACGGTTTCTTTTCAGGTGATTTCGGCCTTTCAGTTTTCTTTGTTACTACCGAAACGTCATTTGTGGTTTTCTTATCGGTTATTCCAAGAATTTGGCGACACCTTTCTTCATACGTATCTGTCCGCTTGAAAACTTTATCTTTTGGTTTGTCGTCTTTTGGTGATACGGCAAAGTATTTGGGAGACGTATTAGGTTCCTTGGTCGGGGATTTATGACGAGGAATTTCCTTAGATTTAGGGATTTCTTTGACAGGCGATGGGGTTTGTTTCCTTGGAGAAGTCACTGGCGAACGATCGGTGACTTTAGTGGTTGTTATAACCAATGTAGACGGACGTTTTTCGGTCGTCAGGATGCCTTCAGTTTGTTTCCTTGATGTTCGAGTTGTAAAGGCACTGACTGTGGTTGTGTCATCGACGTCCAAATCTGTTACAACGTCGGTATTTCGAATATACTCAATGTCACTTGCAGTGCTGGTAGGGGAATTACTTCTTGAACGTGGTTTAGTTGGTTTAGCTGGGCGTCTCGTCAAAGTGTTACCATCAATTGTTTCTTCAGTTGTAAATTTAGTAGAAGAATCGTCGGTAACTTTCTTCTTTCTTGTTAAAGTATCAGTACTGTAAGGCTTTCTGTCAGGGCTCTTCCTATCTGGCACGTTCTTGATAACCGTGGTGTTAATTATAACATCATCTTTTCTTTTACGAGTGACATCAGCAGAGTCGTATTTGTTAGCCGTTCTGGTAACTGTAACAGAAGTTAGTTTATCGGGGCTAGTTTTGCCTGACGGTGACTTTTTTGAGGGCGAAGCTGGTCTGCATGTATCCGGAGAAGATCTGGAAGGTTGACGGCGATCGATATATTTTTCTGGACTTGTGCTATTCCTGAGCGAAGTAGAACTATTCGTGCGCAAACTTCTTGTACTGCCGATCTTACTATCACGTTCGGGAGTCACCGCGCGCAAAGAACGTACGAATGCATCATGAGTAGGACTAACTTCAACGCTGATACGTCTATTGACGTAATCAGTTCTGTAGGTGGTATCATATTGACCTTCCGTAGGTACAGGTTTCTGGTCGAGCTCTGACTTTCCTGGCTTAATTGGTTGGCGACGTTCAGGAGTGTCAAATTTACTAGGTTCTTGTTGTTCGACAGGGCGACTTTTGATTGGAACTTTTGGTTCATAATCTGATAGTGGGGTACTAGGTTCGCTTGGTTTGATGTACTCCACGGTTTCTATTGTTTTCGTAGGAACAATTTTAGTCTGCTCGGTTATATTACGTTGGCGTTCTACGTTAATGAAATCGTCACTCAAAACTTTTTGATCGTCAAGTTTCGTTCCGACGGTTTTGACAACTGTAGTTTTGACGGTGCGTGTGGTTTGGTTAACGGGTTTATCTGTTAACTGTTCAGAAGGTACAATGATAATATGTTCTTTGTGAATAGTTTTGGGTTCGAGTAGATCATCTTCAGTAATGATTCTTTTTGTGATATCTCTTCCAATGAGTTTCACATCTTCGATCCTTCTGATTTCTTTATCATCAATAAAATTTCCACGCTCTATGTTCACATTAACCGTTTTAGAATCGCTAATTACATCCTGATTTTTAATAACCTTAACGGAACTCGTCGTTGAAGTAGAACTAGTAAAATTTTGTTTGACGTCCTGGTTTTGCGTAGAACTTGTTACGTCTGGTGTGTCTGGTACCACATACTTGATAACAGCAACGTCTTCATTATTGCCAGTAACTCGGGAATCTTTTACGGTGCGATGTGTGTCTGTTTTACTACTGCTGCTCACAGACGATGATTTCTGTTCGTTCGAAACATGCCTGCTGCTTGTAGAATGTGACTGAGATGTCGAAGAACTAGTCGTCTTCCCTCCCTTAGTTTCGTATCGCGTTGTCGTCATCGTACTTCCATCCGGTAGGGTTTTAGTCTCAGTTATCACTTTTGTTTTGCCATCTATGTAACTGGGGTGTTGCTTCAAATCGTTCGGGGCGTCGGTCGTGTAAGTTTTGCGCACCACGGTCGTGGACGTCGTACTTTTCGGGGCGAATTCGAAGTCGACGTCTTCTGAAGTTGCCTGACGTTGAGTTATATTCGTCGACGATGTTTGATTGGTTCGAGAGAATACCCCAACATCTGCATCTTCAACTGAGCGATGCTCAGGGATGCGCTCAGTGATATAGAGTGGGTCACCCGACGTTGACTTCTGCTCGCTCGTGTACTTTGAAGACGAACTTGTGGAGGTTGAGGTGGTAAAGAACTTGCTATTTTCGTCACCCCCTGATGCTTCTTGCTTAATTACGCTTTGGGTATTGGCCCCTACTGATTTGACGTAGTTTTTATCATCACCATCACGGTAGACTGTTGCCTTCTGTTCGGTTTTGGCACCGTATTTAGAGAGACCACCTTCGATTGGGTCAGTACCTGACGTCGTTGCTATCCTGCTGGTGCTGTGGGTTTTACCGTCGGCGCTCGATTCATTTGTTGATACGATGTTCCATCCTTGATCACCTAATCGAGATGGACCACCTGCAACCAGTATTTAATGGTTAACTGCGAGAGAGCAGGGTATTTGGTGACGTACCCGAAATTTTATATGCCACGTCTCTGGTGGGCGATTCTGAATCGCGTATCTCCTTCGTTTTCAAACTGAGGAAGCTATGATCTGCGAGGGAGTCGGCGTGCGTGGGCAGATCACATCCTCCTTTCGATGTGCTCTCTTTAATCGTCGTGGAAGTCTGTTTGGTCTCGGAGGAGGTCACTTCTCCGGTGTTGTAGAAGTCGCGTAGGCGGGCTTCCCTCAGTTTATACATGTGTGCGCGGATTTCTTTCTTTCTCCCGAAATCTTCAGTGTCTTGCCACTGGAAAACAAAATAATTAACGCCTAAAGTCGCATTGTGATGGTGATGATGAAGCTAACCATTTTTTTTAGAACGTCTTCATCTTGTATGAGGGACACATTTCGTGACGTTTCTGCCGACATGGCCCAGATTCGTTAGTTCTGCAAATAACAAATCAAATGCAATAACAAGCGTAAATGATTTTATAGTTTGCTTCAGTTGTGTCATTTCTATAAATATTTTTCTGTTTATGGTCTATTATGTAAAAGCAATAAACATTTCAGTTCTTTTTTTCTGATTTATGTAGTGTTTGCTGTGCATTTCCAAGTTGAACTATTACTTAATTGGCAACAAATGTTTGGGCCGCGGCCGTTCTGGGCTGCTTGTAATAATTGGATTGGTGATCCATTATGGTTTTGAGCACGTGTACAAAGCTGGTGTCTTTGTGTGTTCCGGTAATTACGATTGCACATGACGGTGACGCCGAAAAGAATAACTCTCTATGTTAATTTGCTCACCTTGAATTTTTTTACGATTGAAAACACGAATGTTTGTTTGAATGGTGTTTCAGTTCGTTAATAGGTATGATCACTTTTTTTCTTTATTTGATCTGATAGTAACTTGTAGTACTATTTTTCATACCCAATCACATTTTGTGGTATCCTCAGCAAAGAATTGGGATTTCTACAGTGATTTTTGATAATAAAGATTATTAAGAGTGAAAGGCAATGGAACGCAAGGAAATTCACAGCAAACCATTTATATCAAATAGTACGACGTGTTTTAATAAAGTATTACAATCCTGTGGCCTCATTTCGTAAGGTCAAGATAATTCCCAAGAAATGAAACCACCACATAAGTCCTCATTAGTTTCGAATACTGGATATTTGATCTGGATGAGATAAGGACCATCTGTTGGGTGTTTGGAAATAATTATTGTTTTAAATCCTTCACTTTCTTTTGGTGGTAATCATTTTGCGTACGCAGCAAATTAATTAATTAGGAGCGTCTGCTTTGACGTCGTTTAGAATGATTGCCATAAAAGGGAAAATTGAGCGAAATGTTACGTTCTTAAGTATAGTACATAAATTTCAGTTCATGAATAATGTCCGACGCATTATCGTCTTTAATAGTGGCAAACCTTGAATTACCATCGCCGAGTGCACATTTTCAAATCAGTGTTAATCTTACGGCAAATATGTTGCTCGTTATGTCACACCTACTCGCTGACATCATGTCAGCTAGTTGATCTACTGCACTTGTCCACACTTTCATTATTACACGTTTAAGCGTGTTCCCAGCAATATAAATTGATTCTGCTACGTTATACGTCCGGCTATTTTTAGATTTGACATTGCTGAATTTTATGACGGGGCGCCTAAATCGCCTCGAATTATTCGCAATGCAAATTATCATCGTTGAGGAGATAATTCGAGTCGGCACCAGGCCTTAAACAGTTTTATTATTGTTGTTTGTTTGGATTACTCAAGCACCGAATCGTATGAGAAAACTTTTCGATTTCATGAATTTACCGAAAATACCTGCAACGTTTCCACAATAACTTTTTAATTAGTTAAGAATTATAGCAACCAATACAAAAATCATGACCATGAGTAAAGCTCAGAAAGATTTAGAATGTTCGATTATGGATTTTCAGATTGACTTACTTGCTACCCTTTAAATTTTTGCAAAAAAAGTTCTGATCATCATCGTTATTTATAGCTTTTAAATTAAAATTAAGAAAAATGGCTGACATTTTAAACCATACCATTTCGGAATCCAATAAGAAGGAAAAATGAACTGAAAAAATTCGAAAATGTTCAATTTGCATAGATTTGTGCTGAACACTGTCTAAAACGTCAATAATTTGAATATACAATAACACATAATTTTTATAATTTAGCAAATAACTTAAATTTCGTAATAATCTACTAAGTGGCTTTTAGAACTGAAATAATTGCTCTGGAGAATGTTGCAGGAATGATTTGAATTTAACCGCCGGCCGGCGCGGCGGGTGATTAAAAACCGAGAAAATATCAACGTATTATCGGAATGCAAAGTGGTTAAAAAGTAATCGGGGGAATAAATTCTGTGAGATAATTTAAATTTGTTCACATCATGCGATACTGGCAGTTAATTACATCCGCGTAGATTATATCTGAACTATTCAGACTATTTATTACTTCGATAACTGTGCACAGAATTAACTATTTTGTGTTAAGTTATACGCAGACTGATAAAATTTGTGCGAATAATCGTCGCAAATTATCACACCACGTACGGAATAATAATTAATGACACAGAAGAACTCATGGTAGACATTTTATTTGTGGTTTCCAAGCAAAAAGTAAAAGTAAAAAGTAGTAAAAGTTTTGAAGGAGATATGTAGTACGATATCTGCAAGCATCATGAATTATGAATGCGACTGTACATACCAGGTGAAGCTGTAAAGGGAAGATGCCTAACAAAATTATCCAGCTTAATTTTTATAAAGGATTAAAAATTCTAACTATTTATATTCTTTTAAAAAAAGTTCGTATTATTTTATCTAACATTATATAATCAGATTTCTTCTTCTGAATTTAGCAAAATAATCTGAAGTTAGTTAAGTATATAAATTGCGTAAAAAAAGTTCAGATTTGATGTTTGATTAGTTTCCGGGCCTGGAAAAAGAAAGACTCCACGAAAATTGGAATATCCAATTGGTTTGTTAATCTTCGAAATCAACATGTACTGGTTTCATCAAAATTTTTGGCGGTAAAAACGACAAACTTATTGCTAGCAAATTTTAGAAAAATCTGTGATATTAGACGTCTTAAAATTTATGAAGGAAAACTGTCTTAATTCCATAGCATTCTGAGGTTGATTTTAAATTGGATCAGTTGGTAGATCAAGCAGCTAAAACTAGCTAAAACAATCAACGATTTAGTATGGCAACCAAGTCAGATTTACAATGTGGAATTTCAATATTTTGGAAGTTACTTTCAATAAAGCGTTGATTACCTCCACAGAAAAAAAAAGTGGATCACCCAGAAAAATTGCTAAACTAAAGAAAATCAAAAAGCGAATTACGTTTTTAACATTATTTGTAATACCAATGTAGCCACAGACAGGCTGAAATGTGATTGAAAAAGCAAAGTGATGTATTATCTGTGGACCATAATGCTTCAATGAGTGACAGGATCTATAAACAGTTATTTTATGAAACTTTTTTCCTCAAATACGACCACCTTAATTTAACCTATGGACCAAAACGCTTCATTCAACCAAGCTTTTCTTTAGGGAAAATTTTCTAGCGAAATTTGAACTTGGTAAAGTGTCTGAAAACCCTAAGCGTTTGCCAGCTTCACAGACCGCCACAGAGTTTGCAAAAATTTTGGAGGAACAATAGTACATCTCTAGCAGTGGAAGTCAGGTTCCGTTCAGCAGCCAAAGCTACTAAAGAGGTTTATTCAATGTCAAAGAATGATAGTGGTGAGGTTGACACTAAGTTAAATGAAGCAGAAGATTAGAATGAGATAAAACGAAAATAATGACTCAGAAAGTGAAATAGAACTAGAAACCGACGCGACGCTCCAGTGAAAGTAAAAAAATGAAGATGCTATGAGTAGCTTCAACGTTATTGTGCATTTTTGGATTAAACGAAGCTGCTTTTGAGAAAAAACAACATAACGTTTATTAATCTGAAATAACTATCTATTTTTTAATCTTTGCACTCAAAATTTAAACAACAAATAAACATTAAGGGCCAGTTTACAGATTTACAATCAAATTTTAATGACGTTGTTAATTTGATAGTTCGCAATGTAATTGTTATGGCAACTTAATCGTGATTAGTTTAATTCGAAATTAAATATTTGATTTGCTTTCTGTAAACCCACCCTAGGTATCTATCTTTTAATTAAATTCATTTCTGACAATTTTGTTTTGACAATAGTTTTGTTCTAAAATTGCGTGAGAAATGACTGTAATAAGTCATCCCACACAAAGCGGTCAAATAATGCTTTTGCAACAAATTTGAAAATTTATAAATTTGTTGCAAGTCGGATTTGATGGAGCTACTCTTCTGCTGACGAGGCCCAAATAGGGCCGAAACAGCTCCCCAAGGGATGCTCGAGAAGTCCATTGAAATCAAAACGGACTTTATTAAACTAGATTCTTGTTCGACTTTTAAATTGATTTTACAACCTGTCCGATATCGACTTTAACGTGGTAATTTTCAACGTACCAGAAAATACTTTAATATAACAATTTTGTATAATACAAATCAATATTTTAAAAGTCACTAACGTATATTGAAAAAGGATTTAATGTCTGTGTAATAGCTTTTTTACGGATAGCTTAAAAATTGCACAAATCTGAACATTTCGTTATCGTTTGACAGCTGAAGAAATTGATAAACTATAAGGAAACTTAGAGATTTGTGAGATTTTTAAGCTACCCACGAGAAGATATGACGGAATTGTTTTATAATTATTATTTGTGATGATTGAAATCGCCTTGGTTTTAATTGATCAGGATTATCCCGACACTGCGGGACTGACCAGTTTTGTTATCTGTTTTTTTTTACCAGTTACCTTTACTATTTTTTTTTGTAATTTTCGTAAGGGTTTATTCGTAAATATTTTATGTTTAACTATCATTTTTACTAAAATTTTGAGGCTACTGAAAATTTATAAATAATAAAACAATACAGTTTACTTATTAAACTTACATTTACAGAATAACAGAATTTTTTATAAAATGACAATGATATTTGTAGTGACAAAATTTTAATTAAATTTGGAAGATGATGAGTCTAGTTAAATTTAGAGATCTATTGAGAAATCTTTGTAAATATGTAACTAAATATAAAAATTATAAACAAAGATTTTGTGATTGTAATAGGTAATGAAACTACGAATCAATTGTTTAATACCAACAGACGTCGTGTTACGTTTCCCAGATGTTTGCTTCATTACTTTGCTTCACCAAACCCCCTCGAACGAATAAATCACTTCAAGAATCGATTTCATTTCTTATTAAAACACCGATTTATTATTACATATAATACCAATAAATTAAGCTACGCCCAAAGCTCATAAACCAAGCGGCGTACCGTGCAGTGTCGGTTTAAAATTTCTAACGCATATGTTGTTGCAACTGGTTTTTGCAAATTGTAATCGAACGGGTTTATAAATATTGTAAAAGTCGTTTGCCGCAAAATACGATAAAATCGATTGCTTGCTTTAAATTAATTGTGGCAAAAAGCCGCGCGCGGTCCTTATTTGTCGGCACACTTTGACGTTTTCTTACGTCACCATAAATTGCCCTGAAACGAGAGGTTTTACTGTAATTTACTGAAAACCGTACTTCCAATAAAATTAACTAAGCAGCATGGGTAACTGTAAAAGGTTTATCTGCTTATGTTTGAGTGCCAAACCACAGAGATCAGTCACACTCATAATCAGTTCTATTTGTAAATATAATTTTAAATTATTATACTGAACGTTATCTTCAAATTTGAAATTTACAGTAATTAGTTTTTTAGCTATTTCGTAGTTAAGTGATAAAAATTTGATTTAATAAAATCTTGCTGCATACCTACATATGTATTTCTTCCAATTTAAATGATTTTAATTGGAATTTAAATTCAAAGAATGATAAGAGATGGTCTCTAATGTAATAATATATAAAAATAATCTCAGCGAGAAATAATGCTTGCTCAATGATAAACGAATTTTGGAGATACTCCCAAAAATGTCTGCCTTTTGCACTTGCCCCGATTGCAATTGAACACAATTAACAGTCGTAGTGTTGCAATTGAACCAATAAAGAAATAAATTTCATGTTAAGGTCAGCGAGATGCTCATATGGTCATGCTCATTTTTCAAAGCATAACCTGTAGCCTACATTGCCTTACAAGGCAAATCGCCTTACAAGGCGCAGATCTGCACTTTTATGTGCGACCCTGGCCGGGCTATTACGCAACCCATAAGGCCCACCACAAGGCACGTATATACTTGCATGGACTAATTTTCTGCAAATTTAGTTTACTGTGTCGGACCCTCAAAATTAAAACGCCGAGGCACCTTGGCAATACTGTCATATTTGTTGTTTATTGTTTACCGATTTTATTGCTTGTGCAGGGGGTTTTGAGGTCGACGGCCTTGCACGTAATTGTTATTTTGCAAAATTGCGGGGTAAACAAACAAATCGATGAATGAATTCCACAAGCGATGGAATAATTACATTCGCCATTTATCTCCTCACTTGCAAGGTAAATTACTGTCAGACGGGCAATTAATATTCATCACTGGAAATGTAAGTATACATGTAATTTGCGTACAGTTGTTACGTTATTTGAATGAGAAAAATTGAATTTTTTAATCGAAATTCTAATTTGGAAAAGAGACTTTTGTAACTCAACGTTTCGCCTGTAATTTTTAATTATATTCTTTTAAATTTTAAAACGAAATACTTTCAATTTTTAAGCATTGACGTATTTTCATTTATCTTTTGTTTCGAATCTATAAATGTTTTCTTTTATGTGAGCTTGGAGGTAATATTTAGTTACCGAAATTAATAATGCTGGAAATAGTATTAAAACCAGGACAAAAAAAGCGGTCAAGCATAATGTTGAGTATCATATCGTTCTAAACGAAAAATATTTTGGAAATACTATCTTCTAGTAACGTAAAAATCGTAATATGTAACTTACAGGGTACCTATTATTGAATTTAAGCCATTTACTAAAACTACAAATTGTATTTAAAAAAAGCAAGCAAACATGATGGGTCAAGAGCCTATAATAACCTCGCCATTTATAAATTCATTCACAGATTAAACATTTTCGAAATACATGAGAATCTAAAAAAAATAATCTGATCTGGTAGAGAAGAAAAATCATTAATGTCACGAAAAATAAAAGAAGCAAAATTTACAAAACGAAAACGAATCCATCATTAAAGAAAAAAAGAAGAAAACTTTTGGGAAAAAATGTAATGGAACGAAAAAGTAACAATTTAAATTTGGCAAAAAATCGGAAACCTCAAAGCGAAAAATTGTAATTGTAGTTCGAAAGGTATTGATCATTTTTTTGTAGTATTAACGCAATTAGACAGAATTAAGTGTAATCAATTTTCTAAAGTCTCTAAATAAAATTTTTTACAAAAAATATAATCAAAAATGTACCATTTTTGAAGTTTAACTTACGTGATTTTAAAGTTGAGATATTCTCATAAATCCTTGATAAACAAACATAGTCCCATTCTTTGAGTTGTAATTATCAGAGAGCGGATGACTTTATGTTTTACCCAACCATAATCATTGAATCAAAATTATTTTTATGGATGAATTCCGCAAGCGATGGATTATTGGTATTATTGAGTGAATTATACATGACAATGTCAGCAACACAAACTTATGAAGAAAGATGATATGGGGGTACTAAGAACCATGTAAGTCAAAATTTTCAGATTTGAAATTATTCTCATTTATGATTTTTTCTGCCTGGTATTTGTTTATGTTTTAATCTTGCTCAATTAAAATAATTAACAATTAAGTTATAGTTAACTCATAGTTTGAGTTTGAGACGAATTTAAAACACTTTTTCTTAGGAAACATGCTTACACCACTGCGCACTGTCATTCTCAGCACCGCATACAATAAAATTAGAAAAAAACAAAAAAAGAGACAAAAATAAATCTATAGTTGTCTAAGTTCAAAGAAGGCAACGCGATAATCACTTAAAAAATAAAAAGTAAAATAAAACGAAGAAAGAAATGAAAGAAGTTCAACTTTCATAATAGCCGAAAAGAATATGGGAATACATAAAAAAATATTCATAATGTATAATATGTAGGTACAGTATTATTGAAATTGTGTAATTCAAACCACAAATATTACTTAGGAAAAAAGTACTGCATAACTATGGGGTAACAGTAAATAATAACACCGCCATTTATACATATATTTACAGATTTAAAAACTTAATTTCGAAGAGATGATTTTTCATTTTGAGAACCTAAAGTAGAGAAGAAAAGTTGTAAATATCACAGACCAGGGAGTCAAAAATAAAAGGCAATTATACAAAAAGAAGTCATTTTTTATTAAAAAAAACCAATACTGTAAGAGAAATGAACAAAATTTTTAAAAAGCGTTCGAAGATCATAACAGAAGGAATAAAAGAACATAGCAAAAAGTACACGAAATAAAAAATCTAAAATAGAGGAGTATATGGCAACAGCAGAAACAGAAAATGTTAAAGAAAATGATATAACAAAGTTAGAAAAACAGAAAGTTCAAAGAAGAAAACTGGAAACCAATTTAAAAAAAATAAATAAAAGGTACATAATTATAAATAAATTAAGTCCTGGATAATAAACACAATATTCCCAGGCAACACCATTTCCTTTAGTTTAAACTTCGACGGTTCATAGGTATACGACAGCCAGGGATGTATAAGACCAAAAATATAGCTATTTTAATGAAACTAATTACCCTAGAATTATAAGTGATATGTCAATTAAATGTTTTCATTAAAATGTCGCGACTTGCAAAATACGTTTATCAAGTTATTAAATTACGTCTTACTAAGTAGGCCCTCACATTAAAAATTGTCTTACGTGGCTAACATTAGGTATCCATGTTATGCAAAATATATATTTGGTTTCCAAATTGGTCTTATGACAGTAAATTTACCATAACACTACTAACATTGTATCACTAAGGGCCAGTTTCATAATCTAATTTAAAGGAGAGCTTAAATGTAAAGTCACTTTCAGATATCAAAACAAATATGAAAACACATTTGTTTACGCAACTGAATGTGATTTTAATTTTAAAGTTTCCTTTAAATTTGATTATGAAACTGGCCCTAAGTCCCAGTTGTACATTGCCAATTTAAATTTAAGGTGAAGCTTAAATTCATAATAACGATTATTTTAATAATAGTTGCTAATGGTGTAAGCTTTGGATTAAAGTTAAGCTGGATTTGTACAACCGGGCCTAAATGAGGTGAGAGCTTCAAATATGATTAAAGTTTAAAATTTTGTTGCATGTTGGTTTTGGTTGCAATGGAATCTTGAGTCAAAAATCGGCCGGGAGATGTCGCGACTTAAACTGTTGTTTACTAAACTTCTAATTTAGAACTTTCTTGATGTTCACAAAATATGTAATTACAAATGATTGGACACTTCGTAAAATTAAATTAAACTTCAACGTTTGACAGCTTCTTCAAAATAAATAAATAGATGTCAAACGTATACTGGTGCTTAAAAGTATCCGAATGAAAAGCAATAAAATAGTTCGAATTTGATCCTTGTGGTAAACTTCCACAGTGCCACGCGGTCACGCCGGTCGTCCGAATACTTTTAAGCACCAGTATACAGCTAAACGTCAAGATTTACGAATTGTCCGATTATTAGTAATTATAAATTTTATTATAGTATATAACAGTGCCATTTCAAGAATTTCGGGGGCCCTGAGGCGGGCTTCATCCGGGAGGCCCTTTTCCCAATTTATCGCTGGTTTTTGATCGAACGGGGGCCTTTTGTGCTCGGAGGCCCTGAGGCGGCTACCTCACTTATCTCTGGGATAAATAGGCACTGGTATATACACTGAGAAAAACGACATTTTGCGATTTTGATAAAACATCACTCCTATCGTTAAAATAAAAGTATAATGTAAAAGTATAATACTGTCATGTTATAAGATCCATCTTACTCGTACTCTAAATTAATCATGATCCTTACCACAATGAAACTGTTTAATTTGTGATAAGAAACTGTTTAAGTTTAAGAATGTAAAATTATCATTCTACATAATACATAGTGTTAAAATACCGTGAGTTTTTTTTAACTCTGAACATACAATAAAATGTTCGGAATTCTTCTTAATATAAACGTACTCTTTGGTACCATTTTTCTCAGTGTAGTTTTAAAAAATATTAATAGTATAAACATTGCGCTTAGTTATACTATAAACATACGTTTTGTGTAGACGTTATACCGAGTGTTTTTTAAATTTTTTTATTAACTCTTGCCGTGGAATTTGGACGGTATGTCTTAGTTTTACTGTGAAACAGCATCAAGAAGTGCAATAGCGTACTTTCCACTTAAGCTAAGACATGCCGTCCAGATTTCGTGGAAAGAATTGATAAAAAATTGATAAAAAGTCACTCGGTATTTATCCCATAAAGAGTCCTTGGATAGACCATCACTCATACGTATAATTCTAGTCTGTAACATTCTAGATTTAGACTAAATTCAAAGAGCGTTTTAGATACTCTATACCTGGTGGGTCGTAGAAATAGGAGGATTATCGTTAAGCAATTCTTTCATGAATTAAGAAAAAATTAATGCATTGAGAAATAAAAGCAAATTCAAATTCCTGTAACTAAACTGAATCCGATTTAAACAATATATTTTAAGAAGTTACCAAAAAAATTAGAATAGGTAATTGCTGAACTACATTGAAATACACAAGAAATTAGTGATATGGTCAAATAAAAAATACATGAAAATTGCAGCAGGAAATATAAATTGTAACGAATCGAGTACAAACTGTTTAAAAGAACAAACGTTTCGAATTATGTATTGCAATTATAAAACTTTCTGAAACTTTCCTAGTTTAAACAACAGGTCATCTCTAATAATAACTGTCAACAATTTTAAATTGGCAAAGTAAATACCTAATTATCAAATCTACGGAATTAATAATGGAAGAAAAACACACTGAAATTGTAGCTATTTGAAATAAATTCATTTTGTTTACACTATTTAAATATTTCCGTAATTCTACGAGTTAATATTATCATTTATTTATAATAAACTCTGACGTAACCTGAGATTAATTGTTATCAATCAGAATAAATCTCCACCTCACACGGTGAACTTTCGCTCCTACATGAAAGCACGTAACAGTTTAAAAATATAGATTATTTAACCTCCACAACCCAACAACATAGTTCGTCACTTTCGGTTTTAATCTCTGCCGCATCGTTAAAATCTCCGAGAAATTCGACGTTGTGCAACATGAAACTGTGAATCACGTGACCTAAATATTATTTTCAATCTTAAATTTGTAAGTTGCAGTTTTAAAATTGTTGTCAATTGGACATTCCTTCGTCTATCGTAGACAATTTGTTCAAAATTAATTAGCTTTTCAATTAATATAACTGTGCGCAAGTGGGCCGCGTTATTTTCGATTTAGAGGTTATTTTATTTTTGTGTTCGATGAGTAATCATTTCGCCCATGCGTTCTCATAAAAGGGCAGTAGGTGCGAAACTTGTTTGGAGGAAAAATATCCTTCGGCTTGGATTTATTTTCGAAATGACCAGGATTGAATTTGCTCGACTCGCGAACAGGAGTTTACTGAAATTATGCATTTGAGTCTTTATTTTATGCGTACGAAATAACTGATTAATATGCGTAACTGTATGGGTTCTTTTCTTCCTGCAAGGAATACTGTTATTATAACAGATGTATGTTGTGGTTAGAACGTTGGTGAATGATAAGAGGATCGTGTACGAGCAGAATTCCCCGATAATTTTGCTAAGAAGAGACGAGGTTTATCATTAAAATATCTAAATATTTATTTGCTCTTTATGTTTACGGTTTTTATGAACATACGTAAAATATGAATAGAATAAATAATTGTGGTGTCTTTTTATAATATTCTTGGTTCAAGATATTTAAGATAAATAACCACAAATTATTTGCATATACCACAATTACTACATAAAACAAATTAATTAATTAATAATTGTACGATGAGAGAGAGACACACAACTTAATAAATAAATAAGAACAAGAACTGCAAACACCGAAAAACTGAGGACCACGAACATAAATCGAACATCTATAAAAATTTCTATTTAAAAAATAGTTTTTACTTTTATCGCCTTTTCAATAGTTTATAAATGTTTTTCAAATTATGCAACTTCAATTTTCTTTGATTTTTGTCTAAAAATGATTGCCATACAAAAAAAAAACTACATGACTCTTGTACCTCTTGCAAACAATATAAAAAACAAACATATTATTTATTAAATTCGAAGTTTCTCAGAAGAGTTTCAAGTTAAAACTAACTCGACACTAAAACTAAACATGCCGACAATGAACGTAATACCTCACACACTCTTGATCCATCTAAAATTCCAAGCATATTCCGTTCGCCGGAAGAAAATGAGTTATTTTTTCATTTAGCTAAGCAAACAAGAATCGGGAACGGATAACATTCCAAGAAATAATGATCTCCGAGTTGCATATGAAAAACGACATTATTTGTTTATTTATATAACATCCACACATTAACATGCGACTAGCTGGTAAGACAAGTTTTTTTTTCCTCTAAGCTGCGGTAATCATTTCTTGAGTCTATTTAGTAAGAGCTGACTTCAAATTATATCATCGAATGAGGTGCAATCACACCAAATTTTCTGGGATGATTTTGATCATAAAAATTACTCCTTTAAGGGATAGATAAGCCGTAAATAAAACTAGAACAATTAAGGAGTTAGCGAGAGATAGAAGAGGTTCAAAAAAGAGTGAACGAAAGTGAGAAATCTCCCAATGCGCATAATTTGCAAAACGATGAACTAACAAAATCGAAATTTTTTTATCATTTCTTGTAATTACATAGTATGTATGTCGAAAATTTTATTTATTATGTTGTTTTAAATAAGTCTGCGTGCCGCGTAATGGTCATTTACGTATTAAGAACATTTGCTTATCCTGTCAAAATAATATTATTTCCATAAAGCAACTTGTAATCATTATTTTTTTGGTTTTTTAGCATCATAACCGTGCGCGGAATTCAAAACAGGTAGCAGTTTGCAAATGACAAGTATCGGTTCATAAATAATAAGTGAAAAACAGATAGTAGTTTCCAAATAACAGTTAGAAACAGGTAACAGTTTTTTTACGTGTTACTCCTAGTGATTAAGCCATATGCCAGTAAAGCAAAAAAAAGAGGCAGAAAATGAAATTAGCAACAAAATAAATGAAATATATCGATAGAATAATAGAAAAGACTAAACAAGACAAAGAAAGAAATGAAAATATTGGAAAGGTAGTAAACCAAAAAAGCGTAATCTTCAAAATAAAGGGAAAACAATTAAACTTATTTAGCCTCATGGCGGAAAACCCGCCAAATAATACTTTACTCAGAAGAGTCTTGATTTGAAAAGAGAAACTAAAAGAGAAGGAGAATGGATGCAGAAAAGGCTAAAGATGAGATCAAAAAGTTTACCAAAATTCGAAAGATATAAAAACAGATCGTTGACAACAGTAAGAGATGGGATATCTACGTGGGATAAAAAATGTTTGAAACTAAGAAGAAATCGTTAGAGACACAAAAGAAGAAGATCAAGAATGCTTAAAGGAAAGCCCCCATCGGCAAACAACAAAAGGATTATGTAAAAAGAGAAAGCTGCTAAAAAGAAAAAGAAAGTCAGGATAATTGCAGGAAATGACTTCCTAAACCGATTGACATTTGAATAAATGACAGTTGACAAACGTAAAGTACACTTGTTTTATATATCAACACCGCGCGGGAAATTCAAAGGAGGTAGCAGTTTAGAAATTACAGATAAAAACAGATTTTACCTGTTATTTATAAACTGCTTCATGTTTTACCTGAAAATGCGATCAACGCACAGCGAAACGTCGAATATCAAAAATCTTGAAAGTTGTGCCGAAGGTAGTTATTACAATTTTATTTAATATTATCTTTTCATGAAAACTTTACGTAGCGACATCCTGCGATCGCTTTTTGATCAAACATAGCATTGGGATTGATAACAAATTTTTTTTTAATTATTTTTTCAGTTTATTTTAACAAAAAATAAACTAATTGCTGATTTTTTTGGATAAAACTTTTAAGTTCCAAGAATCTTTAATAATTACCGTACTAAATAAAAATTATGATAATTTTCTGTGGGGCATCTAAACCATTAAAAGTAAAATGAAAATAAGGAACTTTCAATCTGCCAGTGTACAATTTTTTTTTAAATTTACACGATTATTATTTAGTTATAATTTTTGAAAATTATAAATATATATTTTTAACATAAATATGGAATTTAAAATTCTTTATTCGACAGTAAAATATAATTTATTTAATTCAATATTGATTTTGAAAGTCGATTACTTATTTTGAACAGTTGATAATAAGATGAGATTGTTCTGGTTTCGGAAACCAAGTTTTTGGAGAAATTAATTTTAAGAAAATAATTTGGATGGAGTAATTAATCTTTTAAATACAATTTTTTCAGAAAAAATATATTTTTTATTGTAACATATCTTTCGATTTGAAACCTTTGAATGCACACAGAAAATATTTGCGTTTGCATTCTAACGTCAACAGAAATATCGTACGCGTTTAGAAATGAAATTCCTCCAAATGATAAAGTAAAATATTTGTTAAGTCTCGGTAATCCGTCCCTCGCAGGCGTCTGTCTTAGGCGCAAGCATCGGAACAAGACGGTCTGGGTCAAGTTTACGTGCATATTCATCCACCAGCTTTGTTCTTTGGAGAAGCACTGAACATTATTAAATGTAATTCAGTGACTAAATACATAAGAAATTCATTTAAAAAAAAATTACAAACCAAAATAAAAAATCGATCATTTTAATTAAAAGACATAAAAGAAAAGAGTACCTTATTAAACGCGTTAATCTGTGTGAGCGAAGCAACGTCGATTCGGTTCACGAAAAACAACAACACATTAAAAAAAATAAGAGTCCAAATATGGGCAGGCTGTGCTGGTTGTGATGCGGCCACTGGTGTACTGATGCGAAGCACTCCGGTCAGAAGTCGACTAAAGAAGTCCAGCAGAGTACCAATGGTCAGAACACCTCGTCGGGACCGACCCCGCTCAAACAGACCTGACGTCATATATGGAACACGACTGCAAAGATTACACCTACGACTCCATAAGATCCTACACGGTGTAATATTTTTTGAGATCTTATGTTCTCATTTGAATACATACATATGCAGCAATGCCTCGCATGAATCGATATATCTCCAAGTGATTAATGCTGATACGTCACGTATTAACGTGCAGAATGTACCTAAGCGTTTGTTGGATACATGACTTTTATGGATAACAACTAAGAAGAGCTTCAAAATAATTAAGTCTGAAGTCTTTTGTTATCAAAAAACTTTTACCATTCTTATACCGTACAACCTGCTAAGAAGTAATTGTAAGTCATTCATAAATCTCCATTTGAAAGTAAAGTGATATCGATCTTTCAGTTTTTGTCCCAAATTATCCCTATTGATAAAAACTAATTATTAGAGATCGGAATATCATATTTTGACGTCATCGCGTCAAGAATCTGCGGTCTGGTCATTTATTATTTCGTGTAAGAACAACATTTTTTTCATCTACGTTTATTACGTTATAACGCAGTGATGTACCAAATCTGAAAGCAATGTCACAATGTGACACAAAGTATGAAAATCTGATCCATACTAATTATACTCTTTTTAATAAATCGAATTTAACAACGTTAAATAAAAAGAATCAAATCGAAAAAGATCGGGCGACATTTTCTTCATCGTAAAAGCTCAAAAGCATTTTTTATCGTTTTTAAAGCCTTAGAGTCAGTTTCATAATGGAATTGAAAGGAAATTTTAAATTTAATAGTATATTATGCAACAAGTTTTATAAACGGCATTTTAGTCACGAGCTTTAATTAGGCACAAGCGAAGCGTAGCGGAGCGAGTGTTTAATAAACGAGTGTCTAGAGAAGTTTATAAATCGAATTGCATACTATACTTTTTCTACGACCAACACAAAAATACTAAAATTCGGAAATTGTGCCGTGACGCCGTGACTAAAACGCACAAAGTCACAGCTTGTCAATGTGTATTTAAAAGATCGCTTAGCAACGTGGAAACAATAATACGATAATTTGTGTTTTAAAGATGGGAGTAGAAAAAGTCACTTTTAAATGTCAAGACTTTAATTCTACAGCCTCCTTTAAGTTCCATTATGAAACTGGCCCTTACACACTAAAAAATCACCTTGTCTTCTGCAACAAATGCACAGCTTTGGTCTCATACTAATTACAAGAACTAAATTATTAGTCCCTTGTACCAAAAATTATGCTAGGTAACAATATGCATTTCTTGATGAAACGAAATTTTAGTTATCAGATTGGGCAAAAGTATAGATTTTAACGCTTCAAGTTTTAATTTTATTAAATACGTATTCATATGCAGATCTCTATTTTATTTTCGTCTACCTTTAGCCTTTTTAGTTTTCACTTAACTTCCAACACAATTTTTTTTAATTTTTATAAACGGCAACGTAAGCGTGTGATATATTATTAAGAAGTGCTCTTAACTTGTGGTGTTTGGGGTGTGATCTGCTCTAATCTGTAGGTGGCTTTTTTGGCGATTTGTGCATATACAGGGTGATTCATAACATGTGCGAAAAACTTTGAGGGCTTATTCTCCGAGTAATTTGCGACAAAAAGTTCATATGAGCATATGTACAGGGTGTAATATTTAATAATGCTGTTCCTATTGAATATATGGAAAAATGTTTTATACAAAACTATCATCTTTTCAAGGTTCGCATAATTTAAAATCATTTTGAAATATACAGGGTGTCTCAATTTGACTGTACGATGTGTAACTTCGTTATTTTAAATGGAACACCCTATGTTTTATAACGAATTTGAGCTTGTTAGGTTATTTTAGGGTTTAGTTTGATAAAGGTCCCCTGCACCTAAGTCCTATGGTTTTTAAGATATTAGGCTTTGTTTACGGTTTTCCGAAAATACAGATATAAGTTTTATAATTAATATCTCATTAACGAAGAAAGTTAGAATGCAGATATTGTGGTACTGTTACAAGCTAAGTCGAAGGTATCTACTGTAGTAACAAAATTTAATTTTATTTAAACAGGGATCCAGTAAAATATTTCCATTTCCATAACAAATGAAGGGCAATAATTTTTGTTTCGTAAATGTAACGGTGTTATTTTTATATCGTCGTTAGATACTCCATAAAATTATCTTTCAATTAGTTATACACTTCCCTATACCAATTACTGACAGTTGAGGAGGTAATTAATATTATTTCATAATTTCTGCATTTTAACATATTCATTAAAATCAGGAGTGAGTATTTACTCAAACATGTACTTGTTTTGAGTAAAATGTCAATTACTAAGTTTTTAAGTCCTGGTTGTTGTTGTATTGTTAAATACATGATTATTTAATTCCATTGTTAAGGCTTGTGGTAGGTTAAACCGTAACGAGGGAAATAATTTTGATTGGTATTTTTACTGATTGTTAAGTTTTCTCAAGTGATATTGCTTAATCACACGATTAACTTGATCGTGTGGTTAACTACGTTTCATTCAATTGGCCCCAAGACTTTTTTAAAAATTTTGTTTTATGTCAAATAAGAAAATGCGCTGTACACATTACGACGAAGTATTTATTAATCATATTTGAATATTACAAAACCTTTGAAAACTGGAGGAACAACAAAATAAATAACAACAAATAAAATAAGATGTATTGTAATTTTAATTGACATTAAAATGCAGGAATTATGAAATAATATTAAATATCTGCTCAACCGTCAGTAATTGGTATAGGGAAGTGTATAGCCAATTGAAAGATAACTTTATGAGACATCTAACGACGACATAAAAATAATACCGTTCCATTTAAAAAACAAAAGTTGTTGCTCTTCAATTGCTTCAAAATGGAAATAGCTTTACTGGATCCCTGTTTAATGAAAAGTAAATTTTGTAACTGCTATAGATACCTTCGACTTAGCTTGTAACAGCACCTACCACAAGATCTGCTTTCTAACTTTCTTCGTTAATGGAATATTAATTACAAAAATTAATTATAAAAATTATTATTAATTACAAAAATTCGTTATAAAATATAGGGGGTTTCCCTTTAAAATAACGAAGTTACATATCGTATAGTCAAATTGAGACACTCTGTATATTTCAAAATGATTTTAAATTATGCGAACCTTGAAAAGATTATAGTTTTGTATAAAATATTTTTCCTTATATTCAATAGGAATAGCGTTATTGAATAGACCCGGTTAAATATTACAGCCTGTACATACGTTCATATGAACTTTTTTGACGCAAATTACTCGGAGAATAAGCCCTTAAAGTTTTTCGCACATGTTAAGAATCATCCTTTATATGTATAATTTTATTTATTTTTTTCAGGGATAAATTCAAGCGGTGTCAAATAACAGGGAATTAAATGCTTACACAGCTCTTTATTCGGAAGAATAAAAACCTTTTTCAGAATATTAGACCAATACTTATTTCCGTTTTATTTGATTTGCTTTTTTGGTAGGTTTTGACGGTTAATTTTAGATACTATGGTCGCGTTCAGGCGACCACAGCAGCTGAGTTGCTAACTCAGCAATCGTTTGTGATTGGCTCACATTAAGATAATAGCCAATCACAAACGATTGCTGAGTTAGCAACTCAGCTGCTGTGGTCGTCTGAACGCGACCTATTAACATGATCAGGTAGGTAGGTAGGTAGGTAGCTGTTAGATTTCATGTAGTGTTTTTTAAATTATACTGAAGATGGCAGCTGCCGAAATACGTATCTACGGATATAAAATTATTTCAATTATTTCTTAAACCACAGTCTCCTTTACTATTTTTTATTTTATCTCAATAACGTAATTTAGCCAATTTTGTCATGGTAGAGACGAAAATATTTATAGTTTTATAATTGTGATGTGTGATGTCACTGTTTGTGTCAAGGTCACATTGTATGTAGCCTATAAAATACTAAACATTCAATTCAATTACCAATTATTCAATTTACCGCTGCATTTATAAAACGTGGCGTTGTATTTCGAACGCAGCCTCGCAGCATTCTTTTAAGGTAAATTTTTAATTAATTATAAACTGTTCCGTAGAATTGTTTAACATTTTTCCCATAATCTATACTATTCATTCTCTTACATGTTTTTTTTTTTTTTTTGTAGAACAATTAACATTCACATTCAACATTGGTAATTGATAAGACAACTGCGTAGATTAACAATGCGTTCATACATGAAAAAGCGGTGACTAAGGAAGTAATGTCATATTTGAGGGTTTGAGTGGAAGAAAGATGTTTAAAGGACTGAATTAATTTGCTGAAGTTACATAGTGCTTTGAACCTAGAAACAAATTCTTGCAAAAAATGTAAGTGTTACATTTTTAGAATTTTTAGAAGTGTCTAAAAAGTAATTTTTCATTCAACACATGAAAAATGTAATTTTGCATCCTAGTGTAGTAAATATCCCACTATCGGTGCAAGATCTATGTTTCTTTTTTGTAACTTACACAAATTAACAAGAAACCTTTATTATGTTAACGATATATGTCAAGACGGTGTTTTAACTTCTTGTAAAAGTAAAAGAAATACGATTTTAATCTAATTCAAACAGATTTTTGTAGTAATATTTGCAACGTTTTAATTTATTAAGAGAACTCTACAGACCCTTGTAAACTTTATTACTAAAAATTATAGTGGACCTGTCGGAACTATATTTTCTTGTCAGATTAACTAAATATTTTTTACTGTGTGTAATATAAAATTGCCTGCTAAAACCAAATGTCTGATTTGACTGTAACTCCTTTAATGTGTACTTATTACTGATTTCACTCACACTCGTTTATTAAAAGTAAAAAATCCGGAAGCCAGAACACAGAATTATAAAGAATAGAGAAAAAATTACTCCTATTAAATAACCACAAAGACAATTTTATTTAAATAAATGAACAACTAGCGAAGAACTAAAAAAAAACTGGCGAAACTTTTCTGAAATTGACAAAATATTAAAATAGTAACACATTATATGAAGAATTTTTTTATGCAAATAAGGACGTTTTGTGCAGGAGGCTATTGAACCTTGTATACTGGTGCTTAAAAGTATACGAATGAAAAGCAATAAAATAGTTCGAATTTGACCCTTGTGGTAAACTTCCACAGTGCCAGGCGGTCACGCCGGTCGCGGTCGTCCGAATACTTTTAAGCACCAGTATACCTATAGGTTTTAGCTAAAGTGGACATTTTGTTTTAAGAAAATTAATCTAATTTTAAACTTAGATTTCTCGAATTTTTCCATCAATCGTACTCCATACTTTAAAGCAGAGAAAACAATTATAACTTTATTTTCAATTTTGCGGAACACACATATATTTTTATAATTTGTTAATATAAATAAATCGTAAGTAAATATGATAGGTAATTTACTTTGCTAATCTCATAATCAGTGGAAATACATGCTGAATTTTACTATTAAGTGAAACTACTAAATATATATGAAGAAAATATACTAATTAGTTGTTTGATAAATAACTACGACGATATTCTCGAAACTGATAATTTATAATCGTAACCGACCGCAAAATTTCTAATTTTCAAGGTAATCCCTGCTTATTGTTGTCATTTATGGCAACCGAAAATAAATAGCACAACAATTTACCGCGAAATTGTACCAATCGTACTCTAAATACGTGACGGATGTGATGCAAATCATTACATCCTAATAACACAACCACACATAAAAATATTTTGTTTCGGGCAAATCGAATGATTTTATAACTCGATGTGGGTTCGGACGTTCCACTACGTCTCATTTACGAATCCATTTTAGCAGCGTGAAGTAGATGGACCGTTGTTATTTTTCAATCTAACTAACACCTGTGGCAGAGATTAACTGAAGATGTGGGAGCGAATTTTGCGAAACGCTCACGCACTTGGTGAGTTAATGCAGTAACCGAGCGCGACATTGAGTTTATTCAATAAATGAAATTGCAGGAGTAATAACTCAATGAGACAAGCTTTCAAGTCGTTGATGTCTATGGAAGAAGCACAAATTTACCAGAATATCATCTAAAAAGATATTCAGTGATAATTTCTAATAAAATATAATTCCTCGCCATTGAAGAACATAAGTATACTTTGAAGATCTTGAATATTTCATTATATTGCAAACGTTTAATTTTTCTTTTAATAAAATTTGACTTTGTACACGTTCTAAAATCAAGTTGTCTAAGTAAATTAAAAACCAGCAACGTGATGATGTTATATCCACTAATTGATTAGGCAGGCGTAAGACACGTATATTACAACCAGACAGGTGAATAAGACAACTGTCTGCGTTGGTGGTGAAATCAACCTCTGCTAGAAATTTCTGAAAGCCCCCATTAGGATACGTCATCATTATTATCGTCAGTCTGGAGGTTGGCTCTAATTTTAACTGATTTTACAGTTATCCTTACGAAGAAAAAAAAATCGGTCTGCACTGCAAATTGCAACGTCCAGCCATCGCAGGCGCCAGTTGCATAAGAGTTTTGGGAATTTAACGAAATGTTTATTGCAAATTGCGTTGTGTAAAAATTTTTCTGAGGTACTGGACACCCGTAGAAGGAGATATGCAGGCCGAGATCTGTGGGCGGGTGACGTCACTATTCTACATATGCACATACACAGGAATGGAGACAACCTGACGGCGATAATAAATAAGTGCATAGATTACTCATCGTGAAAATAAAAATTAAACAACAAGTCTAATTAGTGTATGATAAAATTTTGAAAAACACCGGCAATATTTTGGCAACAACCAACAATTTTCGGAAGTTATGACAATTATGCGCGCAACCTTGTTACAGATAATAAGAAGTCGTTCGTGTAAAATTGAAATTAACAGTACGTGACAAGTTGTAAACAGTAATTTGACACCTCCACGTTTGCAATTTTCCATTGGTCTCGGTTCGGTGTTTTTCCCGAGGATAAGGATAATAAGGAATAATTTCTCGTTTCAACATCAACAATCATTGGTAATTACAGTTCGAATCAAAACGCTATCAGCGATACTATAAAAATCTTAATTATTAAGTTCTCTTTTGCTTACTTTGAAGTCTACAAATGTAAGAAAGAAAAATCAGTATCAAAGTTTATAATAGCATTCAGATAAGTATCATTAATTAATTGAAACAAATGATGTAAAACAAGTCAAAGTACAACCGTGGCATTTCAATATCGTAAAAGTAATTATAATTATTAATTATCGACACTGCACAGCTGCTGAATGAACAAACAAATTTGTACATAGAAAAGGCGTGGAAAAGCAATAATTAAAACTTGGCGAACTCGTATGAATGAAACTGAGGCAAGAGCAAGACGATTTTATCATCACCCGTTGTACAAGAACTGGAGCCAAGAAAAATAACGTCGAGGTCCTGCTGCAACTACCTCCGTACAAGCCTACGCCCCAGCATGCAAGCAAACAGTGTACAATAAATTGCAAAACGCTTCTAAATAAGGCGAGAGTGTTAGCTAAAAATTAATCCGTTATCGGCCAAACTTGGCTGAAAACATCCATGTGATGTCAGTTTTTGGCAATTAGAAATCTTTAATCCTCGCATTTGCATTTGGTTTTAGGAAAACGGGTCTTGCAGACAAATGCTCTGTGTTTTACGTGTCTAGATCATTGGTTCAGATTAGAAAGTATTCCAGCCGAGAAAGATTTATCCTAATTTTACTAGCGTATGGATGACGTAGAACGGACGCACAGGACATGTTTCTGATTGAGTACGTGAATCGAATGTATTCCTGCATTCGTATGCTTTAAAAAAATCCCATTGTTCAGACTATAAATGAAGTCGGTACAAAAAGAAAACATTTACTACCAAATTCCTCATGCATTGTTCTATTTAGGATCATATTTTAATAATTAAAATAATGATAAGAATAAATTTGAAGCTAGCTGTTCTTTTTCCATTCTATACATATAGTTGGGGAATCATAAACTGGGATTTACAGTTTGTTTTGAATTGAATTGGAAATATTTTGCACGCACTAGTGTTAAATCCTCTGTATTCTAACCTAGTGCTCAGTACACAGGGTGAATTCAAAAGTTGTGCAAAAATAAAGCTCAAATATAAATATGAATTTCTACCAAGTACTTTGAGGTAGTTATCGTGTTATATTGAAACTTACGACGTGATTTAAACGAATATTAAATTCCTAAGAACGCGTACAACTAAACGTTAAGCAAATAAAATTGCTCATATACACACAATAATAATAATAATAGACGTTGCCTGCCTCAACATTATTTCATTAGGTACATTTCATTTCTAAAGCTATTAACTTTTAAGGACATCATTACCATTTATTGTGAAATATTACCGGTTTCCAATATTGCACGATTATTGAAGTCATGTAATGGTAATCATCAATATGGCGACGTAGGCTTATGGTCATATACATCTAACACTTATAAGCAGACTTCGGATATTTTGGAGCGTTGCCATGTTTAAGCAATGCGAGTAGCAATGAGAATTACCCATTCATTGCATAACCATGATAACGCTCCGAAATGTCCGAAGTCTGTTTATAAGCTGAGTTTATATTTTAGTATTTAATATCACAACTTTGTGTAAGTCATATTCTAAGTGACGCGATGCTTCAAGCTGAGTTTCTTTGTTTGGTGCACATGGCCATTGTTAAGCGGTTGAACGCTTGTGCTTTCTATCCTTTTATAGCCATTTTTATCAGGTCTCCACCTTTCTTTAAGTTTCAATTAAACAATCGATATATTTGTGCAGTTCGTTTAAAGTCTAACAATTCTTTTTATAGTTCTTAATTTTTTTTTTCTTATCATTTTTTAAATTTAATAGTTGCACATACAAATGAACTTCAAGTTCTGTCTGTATTTTTCATCAAATTTTAATTTAATGGTTAATTATCCTCCGGATTCAGTCTCTTTTGATGCTATATACTCTACATCACATCTTAAAACAATAAATTAACAAGTTGTAGGACCGCTCATTTTCTAAACTCTGTACAATTATTTTTCGATAGATTTTTAAACTAATAATATATTAATTAGTAATATGTAATTAATTTGACAACCACGAAAATACTTTACACTAACGAAATATTACAAAATTTCAAATTTTTCCACTTTATGATTCCTCAGCTGTATATGCGTTTTAACATTCAAGATTTCAAAAGCTAAACCGATGAAGTTAGGCGTTCTAAAGGAAGTCTGGTTGATTCATAAACAAGAAACTCTTTTGATTAGTAAGTAATTCTTTTTTATCTTTGATCTTGCCTATAACACATCCAATGAAGAAGTTTTCAGTGGAAGGTCAAGTAAATTGTGGCTTGGTGCAGGCCAATGATTTTTGTCCCAAATTTCATTTGCCGACTTGCAATCTCGAATAGCCGTATGATCATTGTCGCCCATTGAGTTTATTTGTGAGGAATCATAAGGCGTTCTAGACAAGCAAATTTTGATTCCTTCTGTTTTGTACATTCGAACTTCTAAACTTCTACTTCTTCCGACTGTTGTATTCATTGATGACATTGATTACTTAGGTACTATTAGATTTAACAAATTTACAAAGAAACCTACGATAATTACAAAGTCGAGCTTTCTTAATGGAACACTGTGTATATTAATGCTATTAGAATATCAAAAATATTCCTTTAGGTTGTCTTCATTCACTTCAAAACACTGTAACATCGTATTTACACGAATCGAGATATTCCTATTTAAACATGCACATACCGACTGTTTCGCTGTAACATGAAAAACGACAAAGATACAACAGCTTAATTATCTCGAAAAATGGTGTTGCCGTAATTATTCAACCAATCTGGTTAATTGATGAATAATATTATAAAATAAAAGATATAAAATGAAATCGTTCGCTTAATCACTAGGTCACGTCTAATTCGTTGTATATTCTAGACGCAAGATTCTTATAAAATTAAAAGGATTTAAGACAACAGAGAGCAAAATATGCGCTTTCAAGTTGACATGAAACGCACAATTCGATGCAAATCTTTAAAAAATCTCCTAATTTTTTTAAGAAAATCAGATGTTACAAAACAAATTTGTAAATTATTCTCCGGAAAGCATTTAAAATGCTTGAGACACGTTCTGATAGTAATTACAAATGTAATTCATATTTTTTAGGATCATTATTACGAAGATTTAAACAACTTAAAAAACTTAAAAAATATGTAGTCCATTTGTATTATTGCTGAATTGTTATCTGCAGGAAAAATGGACCGTTAAAGTCTACGTTTCGATTATCTGTCAACTGGTACAGAGATGTGTCAATTAGAAAGCATTTCCTTTCATCTACGAGAATAAAAATCAAATAAGTAAAAAATGAACGTAGCAAAACTGAAAATTTATTTTACTTTGTATTTATATTACTTTTCTAATGACGGATTTCACAAACGTTACTTAAATTTAATCATCCGTTAAAAGCAAACCTTGCCGTGGTTACATGTGTTGAAGGTATAGGAATGATTATTCTTGACCAATGATTAAATTTAAGTGACGTTTGTGAAATCCAGCGTAAATGTACTACACTTAACTCGGCTTCACACAAATTATATACATTACAGGAAAGTTAATGAACTGTACCGTAGCGGTCAATAAAATTCGGCTTTCATTGATATTATATTTCTGTCAAAATAAATAAATAAAATTTGTATTAAACGTCAGACTTACTAGTGACATTTTGTACATGTATTAAATGTTAAAAATATTAAAGAGAGAGGTTTACGTTGACAAATAATGACTTGCCCGGATTTTATTGTATATTATATTCGTTGTATATTCTAGACGCAAGATTCTTATAAAATTAAAAGGATTTAAGACAACAGAGAGCAAAATATGCGCTTTCAAGTTGACATGAAACACACAATTCGATGCAAATCTAACGTTAAAACGCGTTATTTTTTTAAGAAAATCAGATGTTACAAAACAAATTATTCTCCGAAAAGCATTTAAAATGCTTGGGGCACGTTCTGATAGTAATTACAAATGTAATTCATATTTTTTAGGATCATTATTACGAAGATTTAAACAACTTAAAAAACTTAAAAAATATATAGTCCATTTGTATTATTGCTGTATTGTTATCTGCAGGAAAAATGGACCGTTATAGTCTACGTTTCGATTATCTGTCAACTAGTACAGAGATGTGTCAATTAGAAAGCATTTCCTTTCATCTACGAGAATAAAAATCATATAAGTAAAAAATGAACGTAAGAAAAACTGAAAATTTATTTCACTTTGTATTTATATTACTTTTCTAATGGCGGATTTCACAAACGTTACTTAAATTTAATCATCCGTTAAAAGCAAACCTTGCCGTGGTTACATGTGTTGAAGGTATAGGAATGATTATTCTTGACCAATGATTAAAGTTAAGTGACGTTTGTGAAATCCAGCGTAAATGTACTACACTTAACTCGGCTTCACACAAATTATAGACATTACAGGAAAGTTAATGAACTGTACCGTAGCGGTCAATAAAATTCGGCTTTCATTGATATTATATTTCTGTCAAAATAAATAAATAAAATTTGTATTAAACGTCAGACTTACTAGTGACATTTTGTACATGTATTAAATGTTAAAAATATTAAAGAGAGAGGTTTACGTTGACAAATAATGACTTGCCCGGATTTTATTGTCCGGTAGTGTACCTGTTTAAATAATATATTTCACGCTTTTTTAGTTCTTAAAAAAAGGTTGTTTTTTAAACTTTATTTCATTAAATTTGAAATATTTATCAATTGTAACTTCTTATACGTACAATTTCCAAGTTACGATATTTTAAGCCCTCTTTTTCAATCGTCAGATAAACTTAGCATAACACTATTCTTGAAATGACGTGACACAGATATGGAGGAAGATTCGACGAATAGTTGTTGTGTTCTTATTCCACGTTTGTAAAACAGTGGGCCTAAGAAAGAGAAGTTACACGAACGTTTTCCTACGCGTTTCTGTTGCGTGTTGTTTCATTGAAAACAGATAGGCCTTCTCTCTTTGCCAGTAAAATAGCTTCGGAATGGTTCCTCCACTACCTTTTCTGTTGCGTTGTTTTCCGTCAAAATTATCTGAATTCGATTGCGTTCGGTACACAACACTGCATCATATTTTGATGAAACAAACCGCAGCGAAGAAAACATTGCGGAGATTCCAAAGGAATTTTATTGACAGAGAGAGAACGCCGGTCTGCTTTCAATGAAACAACACGCAACAGAAACGTACGTATTTCGAAAACTGCTCTATGTACAATGCGATCGAAAATGATTGAGCATCCTTGAGAAAATAAATACCCAAAGGTGATCAAAACTACTTTCTGCCTAGAGAATTTTTGCGTTCTTGAATACTCAAGGTCAGGTGAAAATCAATAGCGTTTGTATTTTGTGCATGGTTTGTTTAATATTTGAGTTTTCTACGAGCTTTTCATATCGAAACTAGTACATATTTTTGAAGGACGCTCAATCATTTTCGATCACATTGTATATGTAGACTGGATACATCACTATGGATTTCTTCAATAGCTCCTTAAGTGTTAATTATAAAAGAAAATGTCGTGTACAAATAATGGTTATAATGAGTTCTATATTAGCAAATATTTTGCCACACAAAGCATGTTCCATACTTTCACATACTTTTTTAAACGGAATATAGAAATTTTTATTTCGCATTTTTTACTAAGTAACTAAGCTCTAAGTCAAAGCATTCGCAATCTATTCATTGTTTTGAAAGAGCTGAAATCTAGAAGTATTTTATTGATAACCAGCAATCAAGAACATTTTTTTCCTTTATAATTAATAGTTAAGGAAGTATTGAAGAAATCCATACCAATGATACACCCTGTATACAACAAAATTTGACTGATACTTTTTCTATTTAAAAAATAGCGAGCGTCTAAATAAAAACCTGGTCAAGTGGGTTGTGATCGAGAATTTATCCATTGCATTTACATAGCAGAATTACTAAATGTAGCCTACTTGACCAGGTTTTTATTTAGATACGAGTTATAATATTGTATCTCGCCTATTATGATGTTATTGTCTTTTGCGTGAGCATCTGTAAAGTTTTGTCTTGGACTTTTCTTTTTCTTTTAAAAAATTAGAAAATTTAAAAGGGGTGAGAGAAAAGTAGATATACCCAATTTTCAGAACTTCTCGAATATATTATTTCTATTTAATCTAATATACAGTGTATTTTATTGTATTTTTAATTAATATTGGAGGTATAATTCCATAAAAGGCAGACTCAAACGTTACTTTAAACTCCCAAAAAGTTGAATAGAGGTATGACTGAGGTGTAAAATAATTGTATAAGAAATAAATAAATTGCTGTTTAAAGATTGACATGCTCTGTGGCAACTCGTACGAGCACTCAATGACGCCGTCTTCTGAAAACCGATGTCTGTAAAAGATCATTACATATGGACCTCCGATCTTTGATTCTCACCGTTGTGCCGGTCCTGCACTTTCACAAAAAAACACGTAAACCAGCTCATCTCACCAGAATACAATTGGACACATTAGCGACCGATTACAGATCCTAATTAACCCGCGAAGGCGATTTTTATTGGCATGTGTGTTTTTCGAGCGAAAACGCGGCCTTCGACGACTCGATATTTCTGCCGGACAGAGAGTAGAAAGTTCTTTTTTTTATGAATGCGTCTCACGCCAGATGCATTTGTTTATTTATTACAAATAGAGAAAATTGTCCCCGTATCCCTGTACCTCATTTTTTTAAATGCCGAGGCTTTTAGGGAGCACGGACTTCTTGGGTACATACATGATATTTGCGAACGTTCCGATTTGTTAAATTGAGAAATGATGTCATTGTAACCACATACATGTGTCTTGTCAAGTGACCATATAATTAATTACGAGATTGAAAAGGTGACCATACACTTAAATGCTTGCCTTTGGATTTAATACATAAAATTAATTAAGTAAGTTTTGCCTACATATTATTTTTAAAATTTGTACGTTTAGTACAAATTTTAAATTCGTTATTATTAACAGCATTAAATGATCGCAAGGTGACTTGTAGGTTGGCCCTGTAAATAACAATGAATAAGAAGGAAATAATAAATTATTACAACTTTTGCATAACTAATATTAGCTAAAGCAATAAAGTTGTTTGTAGTATCATTAACACTGTTCATAAATGATTTTGTTTGCTTTACTAAATACAGGTTTTGTACATTTTATATTATTACAAATTCTTGTATATTGTTGCAAATATTTCCCTCGGCCGTATATATCATGATGCTGTCAAACACATAATAAGCATATGATGCCATGGTCAGCTGGTAGAGAGAGTAATGACCATGTCTGGAGAAATAAGTTCAGCAAATATGGTGTTCGCTGGCAATGCAATAATTTCATCACTGCCCGTTACCGCACATAACAATGCACGAATAAATTCCCGAACCGTGTTCGATAAAACTTATTTTTAAAAATATCCTCTTGCGCAACGTTCGTTTCGCTGACACGATTTTACAAATGCAAATCTATGTATGTACAAAGTTAAATAATGTCTGTTGCCAAAAGAGGAAAAACTAAAGGCAATTAAATTAAATAAGAAAAAAAGTTGATAGACAGAAGTGACAGGATAAATGATGAACGATATTAATTCACATCTTGACTTGTTTTTCTTGTACATTATTAACCTGTTATACAGTGTGTAATCGAATAAGTTTCACTTACTGTAACCACTATTAGTTCACAAGAACAAAAGTGAAGTTGTGACATACGTATAGGTCAAAGGTCTATAATTACTCCGGAATATCTACGTTTACTTTTTACAAAATACTAGGTGTGATTTAAATGCCCCAGCTAAGCGAAGTTTACTATTATGTGCAATAAATAATAGAGCAGTAAATCCGCAGGACATTTATGACTATCATACGAAATAAAAAGGAGATTAGCGTTCAGTAAGCATTAAAAATTTTTTATTAGTATTAAAGTAATAGAAATGCAGATTGTTCGCGGCTAATATTTACATAATAACATTAATTTAATTCCTTAATTAATTAACTTACGGAATTAAATTAAAATAGTAATCATGAATCATACCATCATACCTAACAATAAGTAAAAAATTACATAATAATTAATTCAATAGAGGTCATATTCTAAAAGTACTGATCATTCCTTAATTTATAATCTTATTAGTTTATTACGTTCAGACTATACAAACAAAATTCCGATTTCTTTTTAATCCAAATAAATGCAGTTTGTCCAAAAAGTAACATATACAATATACAAAAACAATTGGTACATGAAAACCTTAAGCTGAATTCTTACAGGATATATTACAATCTTCAGTAAAATTTCCACTAGAATTTAGACTATACTTAAAATTCCAACTGCAAGTACCTAACAGTTTCGACTTCTAACTATATGTATTACAGAGGAGACTGAAGGTTATTCTTCGATATTAAATGAGTATCCACAATGCATTATTCATTGTTTAATATTTATCGCTTGCAAAAACACTCCGACGCAATTTTCGAATGCTCTTGTAGTATGTATTAATAAATGGCACGTGAAGAAGAGTGGGACGCAAATTAACTAATTGGTGGCGGCATCAACACAATGCAGTTTAAGAGGCTACAGATTCTTTGAGCGACAAACGCTAAAAATAGCCTCCAGCACCAAATCTGTCTTTTTTCGTAAATGAATGTTTCATTGTCTATGATTAATAAAAGCAGCCGAAAATGTAAGCAGCGCGGGCGAGAAGGTGAAATGGATTTATGGGAGATTTATAATAACGTGTAATTTACCCTCTGGGAATCAGAACTTAAAAAGAATCGTTTTCATTAATTTGAACGGTAAAGTGTGAATTAATTTTTTTTAAATTTATGTTAAACGTTGATTTGCTCTTTGAAAGCATTAAATATTTACTTGGCTTTTTAATAATAAATATTCGAAGCCAGAAAAGTTCAGTTTATTTACTGCGTCAGTTATACATTACGTAAAAATTAGTTTTTTTTTAAATTATGTATCTTGTTGTGGGCAGATTGGTTAAATATCACCCACTGCAGTATTGTCATACTATTTGGAATCTCATGTGTTTACATATGCAAAATTGTATAATTTTTTGCAAAATGTAAAATTAAATGTTTCAGAAAATTTCTTGCAGTGGAGCAACAAGCATTGCAAAGATGTAGTTTCAGTTGCATAGACAATATATGCTAAAATTTTAAGCATTTGTAACTGAAATAAGTTAACTAGTGCGCACTCAGAATATCTTCGTCTCGTGTTATTACATGGGGTTAAAAAAAGATGCAAATACGTTGAGTGCAACCGGTGCAAGTGAATCGAAAACGCTGTCAGTTGATTTCAGATCGTTTTAAGAAACATAATAAAATTATTAAAAGTTAATCTTTGAAACGCAATGTGATGGAAAAAAAACTGTGAATTTTTGTATTGAAATTGATCTAACAAACCTATATTGAATTTGATTTTATTCATAAATACAAATACAAAATTTTCGACCGTATTTCAATTCAATTACGAAGCTTGGTCAACAGTCACATACAATGGTAATTCCCCGTGAAACTTACAACGCATCAAAAATGCTATCTTTCCATCAGCTTTACGTAAACCATTGGCGTCAAAGCAAAGAACTATGACAACTGAAGAAAAAATTAAAATGATAACGGAAATAGAAAATAGATATCTGCAAATCATTTAAACTTCCAAAGTAGACTATTTGGATTATTTGGATGAAAAGAAACGATATACGAAAGACTCTTAATTAAAATGTTTTTAAAGTGAAGAGGTGTAGGAAGCCAATAAAGTGCCAACGTGCTCTTTTAAAATGGTTCTCCAGTCTCCTTACATAGAAGTCAAAACAAACCTACCCCTATCAACTTCCATTCTACAAACAAAAGTTTTGCCAGATTAACAGCAGATCCCGATGAAGCGCCACTTATTTGTTCCAAAGGATGAATGCAGGAAGGATACATGGAGAAATGCTACCAAGAATAATGCGAAATCTTGGATGAAAACGGAGTGGCCAGCAATAAGTAGCAAATATGATAAAAATAATACTTTCAGTGCAGTTGATATTGGTTTATTTTACGTCAAACACCACCAGAGGAAAAGTGTGTCGGAGGTAAACACAGCAAACAGCTCTTATATATACCAATATGACGGGAACAGTTTGGTTGTGAGAAAATAAAAAATCCTAAATGTTTTAAGAACTGCACTTCGCTGCTTGTGAGTTACAAAGGCAACAGTGAAGCTTGAAAAACGTCGTAACTGCTCGAAGAAGATCTAAGAAAAATGGATGGAGAATTAGAAAAGAAAAACAGAAAATTCTTCTTCTCGTAGTCAACGGTAGAGCCCATCCCCTGGAACAAAAGCTCCAAGACCAAGTCGTTGAAACGACTAAGAAGAAAGAGCAGCAACACCACCACCAGCAACCCTGAGGAAGTTCTTCTGCAATGAAGAGCGAGACGTCGGCAGTCGAAGAAACTATCGTGACGCGGTCCAACTGGAAGCCAATTTAATTATTAACGAATTTCTTTTTAGCTGTGGTGGTTGCCCAACGGGGTCCTAAGACAAAGACTTGCCAGGACCTCAGGAGCGGGAGTGTATTTAAGTGTGTGCAAAGTGTTCCACGGCTTTGTTACTTCCAACCTTCTCGCCGTTTAAAGGGAAGCAGTGTCGAATTTTATCCCCAACACTGAAGGGTGCCTAAAGTCGATACCGACCACCTCCGAGAAAAATCCCGAGTGCGGTTCGAACCGACGACCATGCGATTGCAAGGCCGCGGCCTTCAGGCGTTAATAACATTAACTTTTCTACTGAAATTAAAATAATTCTTTATTTATAATAAATAATTAATAAATAATAAAATAATTAACAACAATTTCTTTTTAATCTTTAACAGAAACTTTAAAAATCGTCAATCGTGACAAAGCTATCAACCGATAGTGAAACGTTGAGTGTCCATTAAACATTAAGAAGAAATTGTTTTACAGATTTTCATCGGACAAGAGTCTTTAATTTAAAAAAAATAAAATTTGCCAACAGCGGTCAAGGAAGTCTGAGAAAAATGGGAATCGACAATTTGCAAGAAAGGCCAAAAGAACACGTACAGGGAAGAATGTAATAATCAAAAACGTCAGTAACTTAAGTCGCGATATCTTGCGGCCTATTTTTGACATCCTCACACAATTTTAGGTTGCGACCTAAACTATTGATTACTAAAATGTGGATAGATCGGCGAGAATGCAGTAGAATTTTCGAAAACTCTTCCGCTGAAGAGGCCCCAAACACGACCGAAATAGTTATCCAATCAACTGCAATCAAGATCGAGTTGCAACAAGTTCCTACACATACAAAGTAATACCTACAGTAGCATGGATGTTACAGTCACTTTAAAGGCCAACTGAACTGCGTGTAATAGTTCCGCAGCTCCAGACAGACTTCAAAAAGGCCATCAACACGTGTTATTCGTATGTAATTAAATCAAAATCCATACGCCAAGTATTTGGATATTATTGAATTAAATACCAAGCACATACAGTACAGATCATTTTTTTTACTATATGCCGATCGTATAAATCTGAGTTAAGAAAATATACGACTAAATGACGTGACATGACAAAAGCAGCAATGCTGTCATGAAAGTTAGAAGGAGGTAGCTACATAAAAGTTCTTTGACTTATCGACCGACCTATCGGCATATAGTAAAAAATGAACTGTAGATAAGTAATAATACTTACAAAAAAATACGCAAAAATACAAAATACTTATAATACAGTAGTATGGTTGTTGCAACCATTTTGCAAAGGATCAGAACTATGTGCAGTAATTCATACCTAGCCCTGACCCTTTGCAAAAGGGGCGTCAACATGTATCATCAATCAGACTTCAAAAAGATCAACACAGATCAAACTTTCGACTATATATATATATACCAATTCTTAAATTATTTTTAACGGGGATTAACGTTAACAAGTACGGCATTACTTCCCTACGAATTATATATATATGTATGTTGTAATGGACCGAATTTAGTGTATCCCATTGGATCGTTATTTAAAATAGAAGAAGGATGCAAATAAAATGATCACACTTCACGAAACGAAACAAAGTACCGTAGGTATATGTAGAGAAAAAGGGGAAGAAGCACAGCAGACTGTAATCGATTAGAAAGAAAAGAGAAGCACGACTCGATGAATATGTGGAACTCGATAAAATAGAGGAAGACAATTCAAGAAATGTACCAACAAGGAAAACCTTAGCAATTTTTAAAATGTGCAGCCAACCATCAAGGTTATTGGCACCAAATCACATAATGAAGATTTTTTCGTCCTTCTTCTCTAAGCGAGTAAAGGCCGTACGACGAATCAAAATCAACATCATCAAGTCTCTACTCACTAAAGAAAAAAGCGAGCCTCTTTTGCTTTTTTAATACGTACAGTACTGGGCAGAGAATATAGTCCTTGTTCTTGAGTTCCACTAACTGAAAACAGGCCCATTTTTCTAGAGCCGCACAATACACCAAGCTATTTAAAACCATTGATTGGTTGATAAACGGATTAAAGTTTCATATCATCACATTCCCGTGGATAAGAATTTCCATTCCAGATGAACATATATCGTGCTACGATGAAAAATACGTGACACAGATAATACTCACTCAGAATAAAAATTATCTATGGGACAGATAGAACGACATAAAGAATCGATTAGTAGCAGTCCCTCCCGACAAGTTTACGTTTATTTTTTTAAACTTGTAAAGTAAAAAAATTTTTCTTTTCTTCTTCCTTCTTTCTTTCTTTGTATCTTCTCTTTTTTGCACAAGATAATTCTTTTGCCTCCAAATGCCTTGAAAAGTCCATTCAGTTCCAATTTCCAAAGTGCTTCTCTACAAGTTTTTCTTCGGGTGATTGAAATCGACACTGAGTTTAGCCTCGAACTATTTTTTCCGTTATCTATCTTCTCTAAGTGAGTAACAGCCGTACTACGAATCATAAATAACGTACAACGGTCTCTACTCACTAAAGAAAATAGAACATCCACTGATTATCGCCAATTATACATTCCACTTTCTTAATGCTGTTACTTCAGCTGAAAAAGAAAAACAAAATCGCCAAACACCAAATCGCAAAATCGTATAGTATTCAATTGGGATTAGGATAGTAAGGCCCAGTTGTACAATTTCAGTTTAAATTTGAGCTGAAAGTTAAACCGATAACAACGATTATTTCAACAATTATTGTTAAGGGTTTAAGCTCTGGCATAAAGTTTGGGAGAAATTGTACAACCGGGCCTTAGTTGGATACTGTACCACCCTGTTATAAGAAAAGTAACCCGTCCAGGTCCGGCTGTAAATATTCTAAAATGTATTTAAGAAAATGAAACAAACAAGCATACGATTATCTCACAATCAGTTGTTATGGTCTCCGTAAACGGCCGTCACATTTCCTGGGAATAATCTTTAATTAAATAAAACTATGAAAAACAAATTGAATATAATGATTTTTCTTAACGAGAGAAACAGTGGTATGTGTTGCTGGAAACGTTACAGTACAAAATAGAAGGTAAGGTTGGTAAATAGGTGGAAAGGAAGTGATATGATTCGTGGAAAAACTAGTCAAATAAATGAGGGTGAAGCGGGTTATTCTCAGAGAGGTGGCTAGTTTCGAGAAATTTAGAGGGCTCTCGAAACGGAAAGAGCAGGGACGGTCACTCAATATACATACTACGTCGTGGAACTCGAACAAACGGCACTTTCCGCGAAAGTGAGTTATAAAATCATCTAGTTTCGAAGAATACAGCTGCCACGACACTTCTACGGATTGCACGTGCATGTACTAATACATAGAAAATAAAATTGGGAAAGCGAACCGAATAAGTAGATAACATTTCAAACGAACCTGAAAGTCATAATTTCATAATTAGGTACATAAATATTTTCCTAATTTTTGTATTTGTTTTGTTTTTGTATTTTGTATTGTAGCTACAGTTTCGATTTTATATAATCTTCTTGGGGCTGCTATCGTCAAAAATTAATAAAAATTGAAACCAATTGAAGAGAGGCAGGAGGGATATCAAAGTCAGCATGTAATATGGTGAAGTTACAAAGTTGAAGTTAGTAGACATTGATATTTCCCCTTTTATTCTTCAATGATAGTTGATTGCAATTTTTATTAATACTTGACCTTAGCAAGCCTGATGAAGATTGTATAAAATCGAAACCGGCATCTAAATTAAAGTATACGTACAAAAATTAGGAAGTACAATCACTCAGCGACTAATATAAATCAATATTCGATGTAATTAAACAGACATTATTTTTGAACCTTGATTAGCAAATACTTGTAGTTTGGATGGTTTCGCCCTTCATTTTAAGTGAGTAAAGACCGTACTACGATTTATAAATACGGTAGAACAAGCCGTACCCACTAAAAAGAAAAAGCTTGTATTGTAGCTCATATAAATGTCGATCAATACTAACATCTGACTTATTGATACGAAGACGTACACTTTCAAAATCAACTATTCACTAAAAATATTCGCGTATAGGACATAGGAGCTACTACTCTTGTAGATCAGGACCTCTACTTGATCCATTAAGCGACGTTAATGGATACAGTCAATAAACACTGTTTGACTTAGCCTCGGTCTTTTCATCTCTAGTTAACTTTATCTGAAGGTTCATTCCCATAGTAACAATTGTGATCACAATCGTTACTATGGGAATTAATCGTCAGATAAAGTTAGTTGGAGATGAAAAAATCGGGCCTTAGAGACTTAGAGAAATCAATCAAATGAGTACCTTGATCTGTAAAGTCCTAATCTGCAATGTAGTGCTTAATAACAATAATCTCCATGAAAGTACATTTCAATAAATACTCGTCGCACATCCTCCAGAAATTAAGAAAGAATGAAACTGCTCCTTATAAAGAGTAGTGACAACTTCCTCCCATGACTATTTCGGTACCAAAAGTGTGGTTCCTCAAATATGTCCAGCACGAACGCAAGCAATGACCAACGGAAGTATTACATAAATAACAACGCAATACCAGAATTGATCATTACCTGCATAACGTTTCATAACACTCCATCACCAGCTGGTCTAGATCTTCATGCTAAGCGAGTAAAGACCGTACTATGAATTGTAATACACACAGAACAGGCCATACTCGCTAAGAAAAAAGATCCGTCTTTTTCGGAAATTGACAGCCGCATTATTTTTTGAATCCTGAAATGTCAAAACATCGAACACAAATAAAACCTAGTATGGTTGTTGCAACCATTTTGCAAAGGATCAGAACTACGTGCAGTAATTCATACCTAGCCCTGACCCTTTGCTAAAGGGGCGTCAACATGTATCATTCATTGTTAATCGACTATACGAACTACGTCTAATAATTTCGCAGATGCAGTCAGACATCAAAAAGATCAACACAGATCAAACTTTCGACTATATATATATATATGTCTGTTATAATGGACCGAATTTAGTGTATCCCATTGGATCGTTATTTCAAATAGAAGAAGGATTCAAACAAAATGATCACACTTCACGAAACGAAACAAAGTACCGTAGGTATATGTAGAGAAAAAGGGAAAGAAGCACAGCAGACTGTAATCGATTAGAAAGAAAAGAGAAGCACGAACTCGATAAAATATAGAGGAAGACAATTCAAATTAAGAATGAAACTGCTCCTTATAAAGAGTAGTGACAACTTCCTCCCATGACTATTTCGGTACCAAAAGTATGGTTCCTCAAATATGTGACAGATTCTCGCGTATGTACCATTCTTACTTTTAGATATTTTCAGTGTCCACCACGAACGCAAGCAATGACCAACGGAAGTATTACATAAATAACAACGCAATACCAGAATTGATCATTACCTGCATAACGTTTCATAACACTCCATGACCAGCTGGTCTAGATCTTCATGCTAAGCGAGTAAAGACCGTACTATGAATTGTAATACACACAGAACAGGCCATACTCGCTAAGAAAAAAGATCCATCTTTTTCGGAAATTGACAGCCGCATTATTTTTTGAATCCTGAAATGTCAAAACATCGAACACAAATAAAACCTTCGCTGCTTTCTTAAAAAATACACCGAAGTAAGAAAAAGGATTCTAAAAAGTGATATTGATGTGAAAGAGTATACATTATACTATAAACGTTGACTGTGCATCTTCATTATAAGAGAGAATGACTAGTACTACGAATAGATGACACGCAGCACTACTCATTCTTCTCAAAATAAAGCTGGTGTATTTGGTCCCTCTCTTCATGTCTTCTCGAAATTTGGAAACAAACGCCAACACGACTTTGGTTGTCTCTAATTCCCAAGTCTGTACCAGCTCCCAGGCTCTTTTGTACAGAGATAACTGGTTTTGTAAGTACATTTTATTAAAAAAAAAAATTATGAAAGTTTCATTAACTTACCGATGATGGTGTGCTCTTCGTATCCAGAATCTGCAACATATTGCTGTGATCTTACTATCGTAATGAGCAGACGTGCAGCCGCAAGAAAGAACGTCCCTCGTTGACAGTTATGTTCTACACCGATCATACACGACTTTGAGAATTTCTGCGACAACAAACACAATCTCCTGGGGAAGCTTCTTCAAACATCCGAGGTCACAAACCAACACCGAATATAAACATAAATTGGCAACAACCAACACTACATCACATAAATTGGAGGTTCGAATATCACCATTTCCATTCACTGCATGACATACTTTGGCGCCCAGCTTCAAGGCGGTTCGAAATATCAAAGAATTGGTCAGATAAAAGTCAGAAAGAAATAAAGAGATGCTAGAAAGAAAACCAGGGAAGAATTATTAGAAAAAATACCAGAGGAAAGGGAAAAATAGGAGAAACAATACTGACGAAAACAAGAACCACTACGAAAAAAACATATTAGCCATAATAATGAAAGAAATTAAAGGAAACAGGAAGGAGAAAGAAAAGTTAGAAGAGCAAATTAGAGATTAGACAAAATAAGATACAGACAATAGAGGAAGAGACAAGAAGATAGAAGAAAGCAAAATAGAAATGCTAAATTTAATCGAAGAATTTAAGAATGAATCAAGAAATGAGTTGGACAAGAAATTAGTAAATGAGGCAAGAAAAATAAATTAAAAATAAATATATGGGAAAGCATATAAAGGGAAACAACAGAAAGTCAAAAATGTTTAAACAGATATGGAAAACTAGCAAGCAAAATAAATGAGTGTACAAATCCACAGGAAAGAGAAGACAGAAATGAGGAAAGAATGTTCAAGAGCAGGATTCCAAATTTAGAAACTTAAAAATAGAGTATGAGCAGAAAATAGAGGAACACAAATAATAAGTATAGAATGTATTGCAAATCCTACAGCATTCTTAAAGAATTTAAAGGAAAGTATTAATGAAACATCAGACGAAAGAACAAAAATAGTAATAAACAAGAAACAGTTTAAAGGGCGACGCTCAGATTTGATAAAATAATATGCAACTGCTTAAATTTTCATGTTCGGTCAAAATGTGACAAAGTTCTTCATTATGAGTGAGAATAAGCCGTACTACGAAACAAACAACGCAGCACGATCCATTCCACTTAAAATAAAGAATATTTAATGTGCCCCTTAAAAAAAGGTGCACAGAGGATTTTCCAAGCCGCAGACTGGGTCCTTTTTTCTCATTTCCACCTTGATGCCCCTTGCTGTGAACGCCCTACAAATCTATCAACTGCAAACTCCTCAGAATCCAATTACATCCAAAAGAGTGTTGCAGTCAAAAAACTTGTAGGACTATAACTCATTGAGCTGTAAAAGATTTGTATTAGTTGGTCTATCCTTCTAATTCATACATTCCTTTTGAGGCAACGCCAATGAGGTTCGTTTTTTCTTGTCTTCAGCCGCGCTGTGGTGTTCAGATCTTCAGTTTAAGTGAGAATGTGCCGTACTACGAGTACAAAATACGCAGTATCGGCTCATTCCCCCATAAATTAAGAACTATTACGCCTCTCTCTTCAATAGAAAACAATCGTTGTGCGGAAAATACTGACTGCATGCACATCGATATAATAAATCAAAACCTAAAAGTATTGACCGACTACAATAATACTTTAACGATATATGCACATTAATGCCATGCTGCGACACATCTCATTTCATAAACAAATGTCGAAATGCTAGCAATTAAATAAATGCAGTACAAACATGATTTTTAAATAAGGTGATTCAAGGCATTATTAGTAGTAGTCACCTGCCAATTACGATCAAATATCACGTACATCAGCAACGGCTACAACAAATCAAACCTTGTCATATTGAACAAACTGAACATGATACAAGTGAAGATGGGACGTACTATGATTGCATACTACATACGGATGCAGCACAAGCCATTTCTTAAAAATGGAGAACTATTTTGTCTGGTTATAGCAATCTCGAACAAAAGTTCCTAAACTAATGAATGACTTCCTACTACCTAAGTAAAATTTCAAACTATTTGAAAATACTTAACGTGCTATGATACTATAACGCTTAATAATTTTAATAACTTTACAATCCATTTCAAGAGTTTCCAAAAATTTGATCAGTCCAATGAGTCTTCCTGAAAACAGCGGGAAACAAACTTTGTACATACCCAGATGTAACTTCGAAGGTAGCTAAAAGATTAACAACTTAATATCAGAATTATCAAGCAATTGTACAATCCTGGTCGAATTCCTCTTTAAGTAATTTGAGATTTCTGAAATTATACTAGTGGCATATCTCGTGCAAATACATCTTCGTAATGGACACAACAATGACCGTAAACAAAGTAATATTTCAAAAAAGTATACAGCAGCATGGATGTTACAGCCACTCTGAAGACCATCTGAACTGCGTCGAACAATTCCGCAGTCCGAAGACAGACTTCAAGGAGGCTAATAACACAACAAAAATGTAGATCTCACGGTGTTTGATTAATCAAATCGTCATATAATAAAAAAATGCCGAAACTAAATGAAAATAAACAGCAACAATAAAGAAGCATGAAATAATATGAAATGCAAAACTAATGTATCCCCAATAAAATGCGATATTATGAGTACACGAACGAATAGCGCATTGTCTCGAAATAAAGTTCAAGGAGACATGGTACAGCAAGTTATGATTTTATCGAAAAGACATTACTTTTGCTTTTCATTGTACATAGGTATGAGTGTTACGTCATCATCTGAAATTTATGTAAGCTGAATCGAAAAAGGTCACCAACACAAGTTGAATCAAAATTCAAACGCCTAGTATAGTCGTCCAAGTTTTGTATCGGTTTTATGATCTTGCTATAAAAAATTCTTCAAAGAAACCGGCACTGCGGTGTCTGCATCTCCTCTCTGTCGCTTTTTTTATAGCAAGATCATAAAACCGGTACCAAACTGGGACGACTATATTTCGGTATCATTGAATTAAATACCACATACCTACAGTAATAATATACACAGTAATACAGTAGCTGATTGTTGTGGCTATTTCGAAGTCAATCAGAACTACGTGCTGTAATTCCCTAGTTCCGACCCACTCCAAGAGGGCCATCAACACGTGTCATTCGTCCATGTGAACTGCATGTAATAATTTCATCGAACGAACCGTGAAATAATACAAAGATGACATATTTATAACACACTTCCAAACCAGAACTGACAAATCGTCAGCAGCAAGTAACCACAGTATTTCGATCAGATACAACGCAACACCAAGGTGACTCGCTACTGACATATTTGCATTTTTCAGATAATATCTTGCTGCTTAATTGCCGATGAATCTTTAACCGGATATAGATCTTCATTCTAAGTGAGAATGGACCGTACTACGAACGTATTTCACGCAGCACAACCCATTCCACCGAAAATGAAAAAATTATAAACATGAAACGTTGTCCTCTATAAACGCTGACGATGTTTATGAAATTATTCGATTCAGTTTGAATCTTCCTGAACATTTTCTTAGATGTCATACAAGGTATCATTAGCGAGCAACCAGAGTATTTCGAAAATGTACAACGTAATACAGAGGTGACTTGCTACTGAGAAATTGCAGTTTCTGACAAAGAAATGTTTAGTAATACTACACATCTACAGTTGATCACCATATTCTGGAGCACTCGTATACAGGTGATCCCAAAGTTCGGAAAATTTCAAAAATAAAATTTTATGTAAATTTTACATGATACTTTGTTAAGTTGTTCAGGTTCGTATTCTGCACTTCATCGGAACTTTGGGACACCTTTTACATAAAAAGACAATTACAGGTTATCTTACGTGTACAGTGTGACCCGTTTTGATTGCACAATAGTTTTCAATCAGTGAACCAAAAATATGACGATGAATGTCTGGAACCAAATAAATTTTGACTTAAAGCTCAACAAGAAATGGAATTTGCAATTATCAAGTGAACCATGGATTTGCAGACATGTTCATTGGGATTTTTTTACTTGATCCTGACTGGTAAAGTATTGTGCAATCGAAGTGGGACGCCCCCGTCTATAATTTTCTTTGAAACAAACATTTTCTAAAATGATGATCACTGCACAAAGACAGTATGCATACCATCAGCTTACATGTTACTCATTTTGTACAAATTCTTAACTAGATCTCACGCATGCAACAAATTTATAAAATGGATACATCACTAAGCCTGGATAATGTTGCTGGACAGGACCTTCTCATCCGCGGCAAGTGGTCCAGCATTAAACAATGGACAAATGCTGTCACAGTTTCCACGTATGATAAGATCATTTCAAGAATAGATAAAACAGTTTCTTCTGCTTGCAAGGTCGAACACTACGTTGAGTAAATCTCCTTTGTAAGAGAGAATGAATCGTACTACGACTGAAGCACGTAGCTCCACTCACTCTCCCTAACAATGAAGAACTGTTTCTGATAAGACAACTCACAAAATAACAGCAGTAATAGCCAGTTCCACCAAACTCTTAAGCTGAGCTTAAATTTAAGTGGTGTTTATAATGTGACATTTGAGATTGATTATCCAACATTGTGTAAGTCATATCTAAGTTAAGTTGAGCTAAGTGTTTGGTGCAATGGCCAAAAGTCAAAAAATACTACTAACGGATAATATACTAATTTAAGACGATCCTGTTCTAAACAAAGACATTACATAGATAAAGTATCAAACGATGTTAAGATACGTTACTGATAAATACAATCTACAATCAATATTATTGATTAGGCATGCCTTTAAATCCAACTTTTATCCATTTGAACCCAACAATAAACTGTTTCAGAGATGTTTCAGAAACGTCTTATTTATATTCGACACTTAAGGTACTGAGCTTTCAAATGTACTTAGTACCAAAACTATCGAACGAAAATAATAACGATATCCAGTTCACAGTTTAATTTCTCACCTTATTCCATGTGCGTACGCTATTTATGGGAACTATGGAATTCATAAAAAGTACAAACTCTTCCTTCCTTATACACTAACATTCACGGATGAATCTTGCAGTAGCATAGATAGTATATCCATATTGGATACTGTCCGAAATGCATACCAACATGACACAGTTTCGAACAGTCTCCAACAGGGTTATACAACTATTATGAAAGCAACGTTAGAATTAGGAGTTGAAAAGATCTTGAAGATCGGAAAGATCTTGAGATGCATAAATACAAGTAACAGGAATCACGAACTTATCCTTTCCCATCTAAATTAGGCAAAAAAATTCATGGGAATAAGCGGTCGTAATGTATTCGTCTGAAAATGTCATTCAGTTGCTTCATGAAACGCTAAGACCAACCAAATGTGACGAATGGAGTTTTTTTGATACCTCTACAAACACAGCTTCTTGAAGTATTTTGCCTTCTTTCCGAGAGAGTAGGGTTCGTACTACAACTAGATATTCTGTAGTACTGAAACTACTCCCTTAAAATTAAGGCTTTTATGCATTAGTAGCTATATCAGAAAAAAGAAACTCGACAAAAAGAAAAGACCGAAGGAGATGAAACCTTTAGACTTGATTTTAAATTACTAAAATTGCGAATCAATACAAAATATTCGAAGGCATAGAAAATAAAATTATTTAAAAATCTGATACATTAAATTGCCAACGACTGTTTAATCCTACCTACATTTTTGCTTGAAATTTATATGCTACGTTAACACTGTCATGTCGCCTATCCAAAAAATGTTACTAAATATATCTATTTTTTATCCAATGCGAAAACTAAGCTTGTATAAAAAACTAATTTGTTATATTTATTATATATTTGTTTTTGTTGTTGCATTATATAAAATTATGCAAATTTTCTCTGAGATACGCATTTGACAATTTAAAAATTCATGAAGAATGAAGAACGCGAGTTTCAACAAAAACGTTCACCGAGTCGTCGACAAAAAATTAATTAAATTAAAAACCATTATGTTACTAGAATTAAGAAAATAGCGACAGAGTATTTTGCCGACAGATTATCTAGTAGAAAATTCTTAAAACTAATAATTTTTTTTGAAAAATTTGAAATTATGAACATGAATAATTTGCAACAACAAAATTCATTTACTTTAAAACACTAATTAAATTTAAACAAAATAAAAGATACTCACCGATTAACCACTGACTACACTCTTGAAGATCGTCACAAACCATCACACTAAATTCTTGATGAACTAATGATACTCACCAAAAGTGGGTCTTTTATACTTAAGCAGCAACCCCAACCCCTTCGGATTAACATGAACTACCCTCACGACAAAGGTAATTAGCCAATGATAGTGCCCTACCCCTACCGCACCGATGCTAATTACCCCCAACGCACACGTAATCGTCCAATTGCAGATGGCTATCCTAAATCCTTTGAAGATGTAGGCCGGACATCTTCGTGATAATCCAAAAGCTTTTGTTGTTAGAAGAAGAAATAAGAAAGAACACGCCCGCTCTAGTTTTAATGAAAATTTAGTTCAGAAAAGATTTCCGAACGTAAAGTGATTTTTTTTAATATTATGAGTACAGGGCGGTATGCAAAAATTAACAAAAAATTATATTATTCAAATAAATGGTAGACAGAATTTATTTTAATGAAGAAATGAAATTCCGTTTTTATTTGTAACTTATGAGTGATTCATATATTCAGTGATTGATTAAATCAGTGTTACTTCAGTTAAATAAATAAAAAGAGACCAAAAAGGTTTCCACGGGTTCGAGATATTATTATTTATTATCATTGTTTGAGAAAAGATTTTATTGCGTTTCAGTTTAAACATCAGTCAAAATAAGTATGACACAATCAGATCAACTTATCTTCTAAAATTTAGTTAAAAATCGAATTTATTAACTAACTAACTACAGTGTATAAATACAATAATTACAAAAAATATATATAAGTAACTTGAGAAGGCTTTGAAAAACAAATAACTTCTCATCCTTTAATCTATATTTATTGAGAAAATCGCCATTAATCATTTACAAAAAAAAGAGAAATTTTGACTTAGAAACATCTTTGTATAAATAAACATAATTTGTTTTCATTTATTTTTTGCATAATAAGAAAAATAACACAATAAATATCTATGACTCTATTCGGGAATGTTATTTACAGTATATTAAAAATTCTTGCTTTTATTCTTTTAGAAAAACCTATTGTAAATTTTCATATTTACAGACTGGCACTCTTTGTATATTCAATATTTAAACATCTATTTTAAGGATTTTTTATGCTCCTGTTAGTAAAGTAAAAATATAACATTGTTAGTTGTATATCTACAAAATTTGGATAACTTTAAGCAAAAATTTAAAGAGAAAAGGATAATTATTATTCTAAAGTGCCTTATTCTTATTACATATTTGAAAAACTCCTTAAATTGAAGAAGTGAAAAATGTGCGATACAAGGCACAAATATTTATAGTCATATTATACATTTAAAATTCTAAAGTGTCAAAAATGAGCTTAAAACAGAATATGACATGACTATGAATTGCTTTAGTTGAAATAATTTTGATTAAATATTATTTTTAACAGTTACAAAAATATTTAAAAGATTCAAGTTTCACAAAAGAGAACTGCTTTAACTATTTCACAGCACTTTTTGAATACCTATTTAAAACAACAACAAAATTACCAATTTAATAAAGATTTTTTTCTAAAAACTTTTGCTCAAAATTTGGAGCCAAAATTTTGGATTTAGACAGATTTTTTTAGTAAAATCACAATAATTATTTTCAAAAAATGTAAAATTTAACTGATAACGAAAAGTCAGATGATAACTTTTGTTTGTCCTATTTGTAATCTTTTTTTAACCACCTCTGATCATCAGGGTTTTGTTTTTCCAGAAAAAGAACTTTCCCGTTTCGTCCCCCATGACAAAATTGGTTAAATCCATTTTGTAAGTTATTGGGATAATTGACTTTAAAGTTTGTTTATTGGCTTAAAAATCAGGAACTTAAGCAAATGAGATAATTTTATACCAAATATTAATGAAGAAAATGACTTACACAATGCTGTGTAACCTAAAAATGTTACATTATAAATCACTTAAATTTAAGCTCATATTAAGTCTTTGGTGCAAATGACCATTAGACACAAAGAACTCAAAAAAATTTTGAAAAAGCATACAGCCACTTCTGTCATGGAAGGGACGATTTAATGTCGTCTTTTTTACAGTTCTTAAAATTAAAATGTAGTTATTGCATAAAATAAAATACGGTAATCAATTTAATTAAAATTGAATTTTCATATACAGGGTGCTTAAAAAATTATGAAACAGCACCATTCTACACTATTCAAGGTCACCCTCTGAGCATGGGAAAAATGTTTAAAAAATTCTACCTTATGTTTATGTTTCTGTCAACTGACATTAAACAAACATATTCAGCTAAAGCAAATTTATACATAACCAAATCATTTTTATGATAATTTTTGTGCAAAACATGTACTATTTATTGATTTTTAATAAATATTATTGTTGAACATCATTTTAAATACGTCTCACTATAAAAATTGTTGACATATTCACTATTGGTAAATAATAAAAATTTTAAATTCCAATCTTATAACCTCCGTATCTTAAAGGAACCGCGGGATTTTTTTAACATTTACTTTTCCATGTGAGTTCATACTTCGTTGTTTGCTGTATGCTCACTACCAAGTAAATTCTTTTATGTTAAATAAGGATGTACATGAGTATAATACTCGTCCAAATTCTGATATTCGTAAAAATTACTTGCGTTTGTCAAAATCTAGAAATGGACCAAATAGTATAAGTATTAGTTTATACAATAAACTGCCCCAACATTTAAAAATGTTACCTTACAAAAGATTCAAAGATAAAATTTCGCAATTGTTAAAAGATAAAGCTTTTTATTCCCAAGAAGAGTTTGTTATATATTTACAAAATGTTACTTCTCGATGACGCTGTTTTAACTTGTTACTTTTGTTGTAAGTTTTTATAAACAAGGTACTATTTCTCTTTTTAATGTACTTGAGGCCCTGACAAGTTTATGACTTAGGACCCCCCCCAGATAAAAAAAGTCTTATGATTCATAGTATTGTTGTTTATTTGTGTTTATATTATACTGGTTTTTACCACTGTTTCATGTTAAAACAACTCATTTTTATGATGTGTTATATTTACGAAATTAAGGCAAATGATGACTGTAAATACATGTGATATGTATAGTAGCATGAAATAAATATTATTACTATTATTAAGTTTTCGACATTGCATGAAAACTTCATACTTAAAGAGAACACGATTAATTATTAATTTAACAAAAATATCTTACATATTGTTACAATTGCAAATTATTGTGATTTCTTTTGTATTTGATCGAGTTCATATTTCCTTAATACAAATATTATTTGACACCGTTTTCATTTTTTTATAGAAATAAAAAGACAAATCGGAGAGACACAAAAGGTAAATAAAAATAATCAGTAAAGTTAGAATTATGGTAAAGAATCTGCTAACTTCGTCATTTATTTAAATACGTGTATCATAATTAACAGTATGAAAATGGACGCTTTCTTTTTCTTTAAATTACTATATGATTTTTTGTTAATAGTAGAATTGGCCAGTGGAAGAAAAATAATAATTTAATAATCAAATGCAGAAAAAACAGAATTTACATTTTTGAAAAACTTATTCACAGTCAACAACTTCACTACCAACTGGATCAAGCTTGTATCTCATATTCACTAAATATTTTTAACATTATTGTTATTTCGTGTATAGTCGATACTTAATTGTATGTTTAATATTAATTTCATTTTAAAATTTGTGAGACAGGTTGTCAAAAACTGCAATTTTATACAATCATGTACATCTTTTTTAATTAATTTTTTTAATAATAATCTGAAATTGTCTAATATTGTATTATATTTCGTTTAAATAATTCAAAAAATGTACAAAAATTAGCAAAATCTGAGCGTTTAGTAACTGAACTTGACATTTTAATTTTACAGATTTTTTACCAATTAATATTCTGCCAACATAGAACGATTTTGATATTTTTTTAATGTTATACTTATTTGGTGTAAACATGTTTTTTTTTTATAAATTTGATTAATCTTTCCTAAATCGGATGGACGATTTGAATGGTCCTCTATTAATAATTTTTTATTTTAAAAAATTTAGCAATTCCCCATAATGGAACTGAATCATTACTACTTTTCTTTAAAAATAAAGAAAGAAATTCGGTTACAGTGGTAACGATTCAATTTCATATTCATTATAAGTTTCTAATATAAATATAAAAAAATTACACAACTAGTTGTCAAACTATTCATAAATGCGAAAATTCTACAACTGGGCTGCAGTTAAAAAGGGGGCAATTGAAACTCTTTTGAAGTTCAACCGAGCTTTTGGAAAGTTTTATATCTTTCTTCAAGGTTTCTACAAAACAATTAATAAAATATTAAAGTTACAAAATTACTTATTCCTTAATTTATAAACCGTGTCTTTTTTAATTTTTCTAATCCACTCCTTAGACATTTATTTTTCTCTTTACAATGATACCAAAATGTCTTAAATTTATTTAAAAAATAACGAATAAATTTGAAAAAATCATTTTCAAATGAGTAGTTCTTTAAGTAATTGACAAAGATTTCATTTAATGGGCAAACAAAATCGTTGTCATTTACCAATTTCCTTTAAATTTATGTTATCGTATAAATGCGCTCAAAATGCTGGTTGAGAAAATTGTTGTATGAAAAAAGAACTTCACAAAAAGAATATTTTAATAAATTGGTTTTTCAACAAATAAATTAAAAATGTGGGCTCTAAAAAACCGACATTTTCTACAGATAACAAATTGGCGTTAAATAATAATTCGTTTAAAATTTTTGAATTTTACTTGCTAAATGTGAATTAAAAGAAGGATTAAACGAAAGTTCTACTATTTGAATGTGCATACCTGAGTGTGTGTGTCGGTACCCTTACATTTTCGAGAAACAATATCAAGAGATTAGTTTCCGCTAAAGGATAATAGGATTTAGTGCTCATTCTGATTAGGTATTATTACTAATAGTTCTGGGACAGCGGATAAAACGAAGTCATTTACTAATTTACCGACAGTTGGATTTCAAAATACATTTCTAGAGCTTCTAATAATATGAAATTTAAAGTAAGTAAACATTTACTTTCACTTACGAGAATGAACAGATAGGCTACAAATTCATGGACAACTCAATTTTTAACTGAGGTGGTTCCAATGTAGTTCATATGCTTCTGGGGCCTATTGCATAATAAAATACAAGCTAATAATATTAGTACTGAATAAAACGTTTGATGATTGAATTAACGACGAAGTAAAAAACTATTCGTTCATTCAGTTTATAAACCGAAACTGTCAGCTATATTATTTACTTCGCCCTTAAAGCGGTCATTAAACGTTTTATTCAATACTAATCTTATTAGCTTGTATTTTATTATGCAATAGGCCCCTGGAATCCATCAGATTTTAAATTCTAAGTTGAAAATTTAAAAATAAAGCCCTGATATTAAAATTAGAATAAGGGAGTTGGCATTAATTTTTGAGCAAAAACAAAGTGTTGAGTCACATACCCAGTATCTACATGTAGGTACATAAATATCAAGTTTCTGTTTTCAGTCACACTTCCGAAAACAGCCTGTATTCGGTAATTGATTAAATCAGTGTTATTTGAGTTAAATAATTTCCACAAATTCGTAAACTTTTTATTATTGATGGTTGGGAAAAGATTTTATTGACGTTAATTTGTACTATCCTCGACAAAAAATCTATCTGGGACATGTAATTAAATGTTCTACTTTAAATACGACGGATTGAGTATTGTTAAAAAATGTATTTTTTTACGTTACCATAGAGTAAGATCTATACAACGTGTCCCAAAAATAAGTGCTCAGATGTAAATGGTAGAAATTAAATTAAAGTGTTGGAACGGTTTAGTTTTTCTTCTGGGCATTTGAATTTTGTTCCCAAATGAAGTAGTTCATTAACTATTCGGCCAATTTAAATATCAACAAAACAGTTTTGCAGTTTAATTAATAGTTTTTTTAATTTAAAGATAATACAGCGTGTAATCGAATAAGTTCCACATATTAATACTGTAAGTGTCATATATTAATTTGACAATTCCAGTGGTAAACTGATTTATTTAAATTATTTACAAATCATAACACTTATGATATATCACATCTCCTTTCTTAAATTAACGTTTTCCTAAAACTACTTTAATATCTAATTGTTTTTTTAACTATTCGTCCTGATCTAGTACAATAATAATCATTACTATTTAAATTAGAACCAAGTGAAGGAATTGCATTTATAGGTAAATTATTATTATCATTTGATCCATCCTGTACAACGTTTTAGCTTACAAATGAAAACTGTTGTGTGTTGTACAATCTTGCGGGGTTGAGAAATTTTGATGGAAAATTAGGATCAGTTTTTGGGACTTCATATCTCTCCCACGGCACCCCGACGAAATAGCTCACGACAAAACAGCTCACCGACAAAACAGCCCCGACGAAATCGCCTTATTAGTGCCAATTCAAAGTTTTTTCTGTACTATATGTTGTTTTGATTATGTAAATATTCTCAATAAAAAATTTAATTTGATCAATATTCCATGTAAACACATCACAGAAACATAAACTAAACGGATTATTACAGAAAATTATTCTAATTATTTTCGGACGGACGATTCTGAGAACGTAACACGTGTCATTAATCGTCGGTCGGCAATCTTTTTTTTTTTTTTTTTCATTGAAACCTATTACCAAGTTTCAGGGCTGTTTTGTCGGAAGCTATTTTGTCGAGGCTATTTCGTCGGGGGCTATTTTGTCGGAGCTATTTTGACGGGTTACGCTCTCCCACACTTTCTTAAAATCTGCGTCACATATCAATCAAAATGAGAATAAAGGATTGTGCTATATTTTTATGTCAGTGTACTAAAGAAAGTCCGAAATTTTCTATCCGCAGTTGTACAGTTGCGGAATTTAAAAAAGCATATAAACATACACTCAAAACGTGTCACTGTGAACGTGGTTTTGTTTGAAATTATTTTCGCTTTATTTATAAGTCAAAATCGTTGTCAAAGTGACAGACCGATATAAACATGCCGCATTTAAATTTGCCCGAAAAACGCAAATAACTATATACATTATTGAAGAAAGGTGGTAAGTAAGAAGATTACCCGAAAGATTTGGGGTTAATAAAAGCACCATACAGTTTTTTCTCGACTCCTAAAAGTAAAAGTGACCTGATTTAATTATCAGTGTTTATGTCAATTAGAAGATATCGATTTACTATTCTAATATTGCAAAATAAAGCCTAAAGACTTGTAGCTTTTTTAAATTCCGCAACTGTACATTATTTACACTTGTATTAAAAAAATTCTAAATAAAACTGCCTTGAGATTTTGATTTTTTGACATTTCATTGAAATTCCAAAGAAACTTCATTCTTTTTCTTAATGTGAAATTTTATTTCATGTCCTGTTGAAAAGTTTCATATTAAAAATAATGAAATTTCTGCGCTTCTTTCAAAAAAAATTTTTTTTCTAAAATTACCACATCCCTACACGGAACTCTTAGCGGCAATATGACTTGAGGGACGATAGCCGTAGGATAGAGTACGATAGCCGTTGTTTCCATTGCAGGTCAATAAGGGCGAGGTTAGCATGCAAAGGTCACAATTTCAATAGTCATCACTGTACAATGGGAAGCCCTTCATGGAGATTCTTTTAATGGCAAGTCCTGTCGCTATTTTCTTTCGAAAATTGACTTTTTACGTTCCATTTCTTCTATTAACTGTTTAAAATATGTCAAATGTTTATCAAGTTTAGAACTGGTTGTTAAGTTATATTTTGGTAATAACTTGGCATATGATTTTCAAAGAGCTATCGATCAATTCCGGCAGAATTTCATTGAATTAGATATAACACGTTAACACCATGCCATATTTCACCATGTTCAAGAATTCTGCAACTCTAAATGAGAACCAGAGTTAGAACAATTCAGTGAACAAGCTTTTGAAGCAGCACATGCACATTTTAAGAAAGTGTGCGAGAACTCCTGATTTTCCGTCAAAATTTTTGAAATTCGTTAGATACAATAGCATTGAAATGTATAGTTAGCATACAAGTACAAAAATATTGTTGTTTGCTTATTAAATTCTTTTGTTTTGCATATACAATTTATGAAATACCAAAAAGAACTAGGTATTTCGAAATAACTCTTAATTAAAAGAAAGATATATATCTTCACGAACAAATTACTTTAATTAAAAAAAAAGCTTGTCGAGGAATTAACGAAAATGTAATTTTTTCTCGTTAGTTTTCTCTCGTATCTTAGAAGAACAAACTCATAAGGGTACACTTTTTTAGTTTTACTGTAGAACTATATCAACAACCAATGGAATAAAATCAATGTTCTGTCCCTGTTACTTTATAAACAGTGACGGTACGAACAGTACAGATTCTTTTGCAAATTTTTGGTTCATGCGATTCCATATACATACGTTTTTAAATCCTGTGAGGTGTTTGAGCTTATTTTTACATTTTGTAAATTCTCTTTTGTAGAATCTCTTGATTCCCCTCACCTGAGGAACAGAAGAAGCATTTTTGTCTTTGATAACATAATTTAGATTTTCCAAATTTATGTAATCTGTGATATTTTTGCTATAATATACACTTGGCATGTCGAGGCAGAATAAAACTTGTTCAATTCTCTTATGTCATTCTACAAATTGCTTCTCTATACATTCTCTTAAATAAATTTCAGCTGTCATTGAGCAATCCGAAATGTATGATGATTGATGAAATTAATTCGTTTCTCTATCAATTGAATATAATAATAACAATAATTCTCTTGAGACACCAAAATTGATTATGGTACCTCTTTAGACTTTAGATTTAAAAAGAGATTTTTTGAAAATCATCCCAAACGAAATTATTAATTTCTGATAAACCATCAACATCAAGATAAACTCTTAACTGTTTGTAGACATTTTTACAATTCCCTTTAAATTTTAAAGATTTTATCAAATTCAAAGTAAGATATCTGTATTAGCCATAAAATTAAAAAATGACTGATAGACTGTGATCGTGTGTTAGATTTGAAAAGTGAAAGTTAACAGAAAAATAGAAATATTTTTAATTACCAGAATTGAGTGCATTAATTCTTAGAAATATTTGTGCAGCTGTAGACATTAGATTTCATTTCTAGAGCAAAAATTACCTTTAATGGTATTTCCAAAAATATATAGTTTAAATAATTACCGCTCCTATTAAATCTATCCGGATTACGATCTCCATATAATTACTTAATCAGATTACAAGACATTGCTAAGTTTCATGAGATTCTTAAGTGTCATTCAAAATAAGCTAATAAACCTTCTCAGAAATCCCATAAATTTCTTGATAGTTTTTCCTTATAAATCTTAAAAATAGAATTTTTTTAGAAATAATAAGAATAAATCCTTTAACTTCTATTTAATTTCTAACCAAATGTAAGTTATGTTTTATTTATTTTGCGAAGATATTATTTTACTTATTTGGTTATATATGTTTAGGAATTTAGAACTTTAGTTTCCGGTGCAATGTACGATTTTTCATTATATTTTTTTCAATGATTCTCACAGTTTCCTTTTAACGTTTTAAGCTTTTTGCTAATCTGCCCGTTTCACACTTGCCAGGTCGGCTATTTTAGAAGTGATTAGAGATTATATAATTAGTGAAATGTCCTCTATTTATATCCTTGGCAAACGGCGACCCGTTATTTAAATTTCAGTTGTATTCCTACCAGCATGGATTTATGTGTATTATATTGATGTGCCATTGTCAGTTTTCTTACAATGAATTCAGACGTTTTTAAAATAGAAAAAAACGAAACGTATGGAAGGTAAAATATTTTTTTTTAATTTGTAATTTAAATTATTATTTTTTCCATTGTTGAACGAGAAACATGACATTTAAGTTTTCGTTTTCTTTTCCTAATTATTTTTTGTTTATTTAACAAAATTATTGTGTTTTATTTTGCCTTAAATATAAAGATATTTTCACCTTGGATTCTGATGTACCTACTTACATAAAATATACAAAAAAAATTATATTGGCTGCTTGCACGTGCTTACAAAAATAGAAACTTGATGAATTTAAGTTTTCAACAAATCAAGAACATCTTGGCAGTGGAAGTATGTACTTTAAAATTGAGTTACTTTTTAAAACAATTTACTCTGATGATTTTCTATTCAACAATATTTGTTTCCTCAAACATAATTGAACCGAAAGATATATGGAATTTATTTATGTCCTTTTTAGCTTCGATTTAAAAGCCCAAGGCACTTTCTGCGACGAAAATGTGTATGTTAAATTTTGTATGTCTTTACAGGTATATAATAGCTACCAAAGACTTAAAACCAGGAGAATTAATACTAAAAGAAAAACCGATTTTCGTAGGTGCACAAATAGCGCAGACCGTGCATTTGTGCTTCAAATGCAACAAACTCCTAAAATATAGACTACAAATATGTAAAGACTGCGCTATAGCTACGGTCTGTTCTGCAGAATGTGAAGGTATAAGCTCAGAATTTTCTGTTTCAAACTTTTATCCATGCACATTCCCTAGGAAGCAATCATAAAAACGAATGCTCAGCTTTAAAACAAACCGGGCTAAGAGCAGGCGATATAATCTGCAATCCACAAATCGTACTTGTTTTACGTTGTTTCTTGCTGCAAAAATATGACGTGGAAAAATGGCAAAAATTGACGAGCCTGCAGTCACACCTCGAGCAAAGAAAAGGTACGGACATTTGGAGGACTCACCAAAAAAATGTGGCAGAGGCAAGTTCAAAATATTTACACTCACCAAAATTAGGATATTTTGTGTTTTAGGTCATTGATTCATTAAAACTCTTAAGCAAGGAAGACGTCGAAAAGAACATCATTCAAGAAATTTGCGGGATCCTCGACGTAAATTCGTTCGAAATTCGGCCCCCAAACCTCAACGGTTTCATCACAAATCCTTCAGATTGTTTAAGGGGGTTGTTTCTAAACGCTTCTTTAATGACACATGATTGTATTGGCAACACACTTTTGGCAATTGATGATGATTTTGTGATGACTGTGGTGGCTAGCGTTCCCATACAAAGCGGAGAAATGATTTTTTTCAATTATGGGAATTGTTTGCAGGCAAACTATTGAAATTGTTTAATGGTTAATGGCTTTGAGAAAGAAATGTGTTTTCAGGGCACTTATAACAGACGATTTCGCCTGAGAGAAGGAAAATATTTCGACTGCGATTGCAGACGATGTTCGGATCCAAGTGAACTGGGAACCTATTTAAGTTCCATAAGGTGCCGAAAATGTGGCAAGGGAAACGTCGTTCCGTCTATTCCCTTGAGTGATACTTACAAAACCGCATGGAACTGCGAATCTTGCGGTACAGTTTTTCGAGGAATCCTAATCAAATCTACAATCAACGCGATTATGGAACGCATCGAATCTTTAAGTAATTGCAAACCATATTCACTTCCCTGAAAATAAATACAAAAATTCTTAGGTCCAGAGAATATATTGGAAGCAGAAAAGTTATTGCAGAGGCTTCACCTATCTCTATCCCCAAGACATTATTTGATTTTGGAGTTGAAGCAGAACCTAATTTCTATGTACGATAGGTTGTACACCGACAAGGCAACGCAAAAGAAGATTTTGTTGTGCAAAGACGTAATCAACATTTTGAAGTTGATAGAGCCAGGAATTTCGAGACTTCAAGGTGGTAACTTTCGGTTTCTTCTGGAAAATTTTAATAAAATATTATCTACCCTACAGCCATCGCCTTATATCAATTGCATGCAGCTCAAGTAAATTCAGCAAATAATCTGTACCAATCGAAACAGATGTCTCCAGGGAAATACCTCGATTGTCTCCTAGAAGCCGAAACGAACCTTACAGCAGCAGTCAAAATGTTGGTGTATGAACCCCCGAAAAGCCCAGAGGGTCGCTTAGCTCAACAAACTCTAGGCGAGTTAAAAATTTTAAGGAACATGATCCAACAGATGAAAATCGCAGTGGAAATTAAAATTACAGATAAAGAAGACATTCTAAAACATGTCAAGAAAAATAAGTGTAAAATAAAATAATATTAAAGCAAATTATCACTTAATTATACCGTTTTCGATTCACTGCTTTAGAGTGCTCTCGTGTTACTGTCACCTTTGTTTTAACCTCTTGTAATAATAGAAGATTCTTTGAGAGCATTCTAGAGAAGTGAATCGAAAACGCTGTTAGTCTATTGTGTAAAGGAAAACAATGAATGTGTTTGTTTCTACAAAATTCAATTGTGTCACCTTTTGACAATCAGTACCCATCGTAAATGTCAATCCAATTATACTGTTATTAAAGTTGGTGTTTTCAAATTTAACAAAATGCATATTTGCACCACCAAAGAGACTTTTGACCATGGCTTGCCAAAATTTTCACGTTACGCCAACGCACACAAAAAAGTTTTCCGTTGGTTTCGTATGTCCACGTTGATATCTTCTACCAATCCTAGGTCACGTTTATACTATAGAACATTAACTGCAATTGGATTGGAAAGGAAACGGCACATAGAATCTAATCATATGTACATTATCCATCCATTCAGTAACTTCAGGTAGGTTGTAGCCTCGTAATTTTTGGTGGAAAAAATAAAGACTATAATAGTTCTGAATTAAGAAATTAATTACTTGTTTAGTAAAGTTCTGCTCATTTCAGGATAATATGGGAAATAATAATGATGATCGTGTTCTTCCTTTATTTGACAAACGCACCGTTTCTCGCTGCTTTTTACTCTTCGGAAATTTCATCGCTCAGCTTCTTCTCGATTCTATCAATCATTCTAGACTTTGCGTGTATCGTCGACATTTGCATGACGTGTTTTACTGGATTCATCGTAGATGACTTAGAGCAAGTTGAGTTGAACCCGCTTCAAATAAAAAAGTAAGAAACTCTTAATACGGTACATAGGTACATTTTGACAAAGTTTTATAAAAATCCCTGCGTTTCATAAATGGAACGAAAAATAAAGAAATTTACACTGAAAAATTTCTCATAATTTCGTAATCCTTAAACAAACTGGAACGAATCTAAAATCCAATTTAAAATATATTCAAGGGCATTCCACATACACAGATGTTAACTATAATTTAGTATTTAGACTGTAAACTTACATCAAACCTGTTTGTTATTGCCTAAAATTATTGAAAATACAATAGACACTTTACAATTAGTTTTTTCTTCTGGTTCGCAATGCAATTTATACCTTTTGTAGGAAGGTGGTTCAAAAACACAGACTCTAGTAAAGGCCCAACATATTCCCATATGCCCAATATACAGAGTGGCGGGGAAATGGCCCACCTGCACCACACTACGATATTTGGTGCTTAAAATGACGAATGACATAATGGTATAATACACTTTTTTAAAATAAAATCCTGTACAGTATCAAGAATGATGCCGTAATGCGAACTTCAATTTCATTTTAGGGATTTCTGTAGTTCTGTAATTACATAAGATATCATAGTGTGGTGCGGGTGCGCCATTTTCCCATCACCTGTATTATAAATCGATTTTTGTTGTAACAATAAATGTATCATATTATTTAGAGAAAAGAACCATTTAATATCTTTTCTTTTCCAGACATTATCTTATAAGTTTTTTATTCTTGTTTGATGTGATATCTTCGATACCTACTGAATTAGTGGCACAGCTCGTCTCTATCGTCACAAATGGCGAACAAAACGTAGGTTATTTAAACTTGTTATCCCTACTAAAAATCTATCGAATAAAGACTATGTTAGTGTACATGAGCAGAACAGCAGACGTAAGTAAAATAGATTTAAATTACTACAAGAACCAAGGACACTCTTGTACACTCGTTGACAGCAAAAAGGGAACGAAAACTTTTCTGAATTCGACTTTGTCTGTTATAAATAGAGAGCAGCCAATTTTGGGTTTTTCGTCATTTACAGGACGTTGAATGAGTGTGAATTAAGTAAATATAAAATAAAAAATAATACTGATTCAATGGTTACGGTTTTACCTAAAGTTATCCGCTCTCTAGTAATGAATTAGAACTAAACATAGTTCCGAGCGTTCTCTTTTTGCTGTCCATGAATATACATCCACTTACAATTAGTTATAGGATATTTTCGGGCAATATAATAAACAAAAACATTTAAACAGTTATGATTACAGATGCATACAAATTTAATTCGTTTTATATTGAAGACACTTCTTTAAGCAAAAAGTAGCAAAATAATCCTTGATTTTTCATTTCAGTTACTAGGTGTAAGTTACCTAATCTTCGCCCCCATTCGGTACCTAATTTTAAGTTTCTTGGTGCTTCATTGGTGTGGCTGTTCTTACTATATTATTCCAACGTATGCGAGTCAAATAACAGAATACAATGAAGCCAGACTAAATAAATCCTGGATTCAGCGAAATTCTGTGGAAAAATTACCTGTGGGTAAAAAATATGTTGTATGCATATACAAGGCAGCAAGCTCACTCCTGTGTAAGTTTCAAAGAAATACTATTGTTAATTGCTTTAATTTGATCACTTTGATTTTAGGCATTATCTGTTATAAATATCAGGATCTAACGGAAGTTGATATTTCAACTACAATAATTATTAATTTTCTAGGGTATATACTCTCGTCTATATTTTTAGGTAAGAAATATAAAATTATGAAATAAAAACAATTCTGATTTCCTGCAAATACTTTTAGATTCAAAAAACTATAGTCAAATGTCGTATTTCTTTTGCTTTGCTTTGTTTCAATTCATCGGAGCTCTAGGATACCATCGTCATAAAAAAAAAATTCTTTATTACTTGACTGTTATAAGAACGGATTTAGGTGCATTTTGAGGTCATGAATCATCGCGCCTACGCCCGATGAAAAAGATAACTCAATACCTAAAAATCCGTGCTTTAGTTATAAGTAAAGTACAGTTTAGGTGCATTTCTAGGTCCTGAGTCATCATTCCACAACGCGCACGTCCAACAAAAGAGTCCTAAATCCGTGCTCTAGTTATAAGTTACTTTATTTTGTTAATTGTATGGACATCTCAACGTAATTTTGTATTTTCATCGAATGTCCATCTTATCACAAATGATCATTCCGACATCAAACGAATCAATTGATTTTTTTTCAGTGATTTTTCTTCATGGTATGTCCCTCATTACAATTTCGGATGTGAAGTACAACTGTGTAATGAATCAACTAAGTCAGTACATGAGACACAAACAACTCCCGATAATAATGCAAAGACGTCTCATAGAATACTACGAGTACAGATACCGGCTGACTTATTTTAGGGAGCAAACTATATTCCCCTCACTCTCCGGTAGAGAAGTTTGCTTTTAAAATAAACATTTCTTCAAAGCAACCCAATTTCAGAAAGGCTAAGAACGGAAATTAACAACTACGTAACACACCAGTTAATAAAAAAAGTCACCCTATTCAAAGAAGTGCCTCCACCTATCCTGAATCAAATTATCCACAACCTGAAGGGGGAAGTGTATCTTCCAAACGATATTATAATCAAAGCCGGTGTGACGGGGGATTGCATGTACTTCATATACTATGGAACCGTCGCAGTGTACACTCCAACAGGGAAAGAAGTAAAAACAATTATTTCAGATTGATCAAATTTTTCTTCGATATTTCTTTTTGTAGGTGTGCCATTTGCAGGATGGCGGTTACTTTGGCGAAATGGGGCTCATCATGAAAGATCAAAAACGAATAGCCAATGTGGTTGCACTGGAAACCTCTGAGATATACAGACTGGACAAGAAGTGCTTCAATCAGACAATTAAAAGCTTGCCGGATTTATATAAGAAGTTTGAAAGGATAGCCGAAAGAAGAAGGGAAAACACTATGGTTATGGAAGAGATACACAGAAAACATATTTTAGAAAAATCCATGAAATTAATGGATGTCAAATAAATACAGATTATTATTTATGCTGTAATTATAAGACTTCTTAATAAAGTATTATAAAATTATATAAAGAAAAAACCACGACCAAAAAATGTCCATAAGTTCGTAGACTTTAAATGTAAGTGTTAGGAAAAAGATTTTGTGGAATTTGTACAGGGTGGGCCAAATTTAACACTTTTAATAGGAAACACCTGTTTTTTAGAAGAGTTAGACAAAAACTGACTTGGGTTTTTGAAGATCGATTTTTAACACAATTAAGCGAACCTTATAGAAACAATAAAATTCAAAAGAAATGTAAACACTGCGAGAAATTGTATCAAACTTTACTGCGGCCTACCTAGATGCTACAAAAACTTTAATTGTTTTGTTATCGTCATCCACAACCTACTTGAATGGTCTAAAAACCATCAAAATTTTAGTTAAAACTTGAAAGCTTTGTATCTCAAAAGTCATTTGAATAAAGTAGAATTGTATGCTCGTTTCAAAAACGTAAAAATATATAGCTAAGGTATTTCATACAAACAATGAAACGTTTTGCTTATATCTCAAATACTGAGCGCTCTAGAAAAAAGTAATTTAGAGCAGTGAATTCTGCATGAAAAGTTTTTACAGAAATCGAAAATTTTCATAAACAAAAAAGTTATAATATAAAGGTTTTTAGAAATAATAGGCAAATAGCAGATATGGAAATGTGGTTTTCACCATTGATTTTATGTTAAACATCAAGATCCAAAAGTCGAGATCAGTTTTTGTCTAACTCTTCTAAAAATACATAGGTGTTTCCTATAAATTGTGTCACAAATTTGACCCACCCTGTACATCAATCAAAACAAGTAGCACAACAATGTTTAAATTTAGCTGAAAATCAAAACCCTCCAAAACCGACAAATTGCATTTCTTCCACAATTATTAATCTTTTTATTATGAAATGGATACATTCAGACAAAATTAATTTTAACCAATAAACTTCACTGTCTGACTGATTACATTGTTTTACAAAATAATTATGACCGAAAATCACTTATTAAACAAATATTTTCTCATTTTTATAATAATAAAAATAATAATAAAGAATAAAAGAACTCAGCTTATACAAAAATGTCTAGTCTTCTGTGCCCGCGACTGTACCTAATATGTATATTAAAAATTTTAATTGTATCACAAATTTTTTAAAACGGACACTGAATACTACTAAACGTTTCGCTAACGTTTGACAGCTTCGTCAGAAGTTTCCACTGACAACCTCGTTTATTTGACAACTTGTTTGTATTTTTTCACTTCTGGCGAAGCTGTCAAACGAGTGCGCATATTCTGTCTTCGTTTTAAAGAATTTGTGATACAAAAATTTTAAAGTTAAAATTAGCTTCGAATTTTTCAGCTGGAAATATTTATTCATTTATATTTTATATTATAGCATTTTCGTGTTAAGCTTATAAAAATTAAAATTTATCTTAATATTTCTTTAAATGTAAATTTAAACACTCCCAAGAATAGTGTTATATTAAGATTTTTAAGAATAAAATGTTATACACTACTCAAAAATTAAAAGTGGTCATTGTTCGTTGACATTAATTTAACAAGGATGAACATTTTTAAATATTAATACGATTAAATGTAGACAAATTTCTATATAAGTAAAGAGGTATTTTTAAGCAAGTAATAGATTAACAAAAATGTTAAATTTTACTTTAAAATTTCACATTCATATTAAAAATATACCAAATTGGAAGTTTTCTGTTCATGTTAAAAACTGTGCCTGACAGAAAAATAGAATTATTTTTGATTACCTGAATTGAGTACAAGATTCTTAGTACTGTTTGTGCAGGTATTAGATTTCATTTCTAGGACAAAAATTACATCTAATAGACGTTTCAAAAATGGTTTAAATAATTACCGCTCCTATCCGGATTACGATCTGCATATAATTACTTAATCAGATTACAAGAAATTGCTACGTTTAGTGAGATTCTTAAGTATCATTCAAAATAAGCTAACAAAGCTTCTCAGAAGTCCCATAAATTTCTTGATAGCTTTTCCCAATAAATCTTAAAAATAGAATTAGTTCAAGTTCTTTAACTTCTATTTAATCTAACTAAATATAAGTTACATTTTATTTGATTTGCGAAGATATTATTTGTGATATACAAGTTGTGATAACAAATTTAAAAATATGGTTTTTATACACTGAACGTTGTTCCTTTTTTTTTTCAAGGATTTTCAACGTTTCCTTTTAACGATTTAAGATTTTTGCTAATCTGCCCGTTTCACACTTACCAGCTCGACTACCTTAGAAGTGATTGGTGATTTTATGTGTAATTAGAATTAGTAAAATATTCGCCATTTATATCCTTGGCAAACGGTGACACGCTATTTCAATTTCTGTTGTATATCTACCATTGTGCCAGTTTTTTTTTACAATGAATTCAGACGTTATTAAAATCGAAAAAGCGAAACATTTGGAAGGTAATATACAGGGTGTCCCAGAAATGCATATAAAGCTTCAGGTATTTCTACATACCCAAGCGTCCCAAAAATGCAAAAATGAATTCTCAGGGTTTGTTAGTTTCAGCACACGAGACAAAATACGAGTTAAAAAATAATTGGTAAAGTTGACAACGTTGCTTATGTATACAGTTAATTCGATTTACAGAAGGGCTTCAGACTAAATAAATTTCAAGTATGTAGTTGCAAATGCTACGCCTTAATTAAATATTTATTTTACTGCTCTCTGCGCTGCTGTTTTTAACAGTAACCCAAAAAGCAGTGCGTTTTAATTATTTTCTGTTAATGATGAGGACTTCCTTACTGATTTAATAACATTTTCCGTTCCGTTTTCAGCCGTTAGTTCGCAGTTTTCTGTTAGAAGTGCTTTATTTGTAGGGTTCCTACAAGAAAAGTACACTATCCTAGGAACAGTTTTTTGCGGTTTTAGAATGAGGAAATATGGATGAATAAGTTTACTTGAAACTTTATAAGCATTTCTGGGGCACGCGGTATATTTTTTTAATTTCTAATTTAAATCATTATTTTTTCCTTTATTGAACGAGAAACATGAAATTTAACTTTTCATTTTCCTTTCCTCTTTATTTTTTGTTTATTTAACAAAATTATTCTTTTATTTTGTTTTAAATATAAAGATATTTTCACCTTGGATTCTGATGTATTTACATACCTATAATATTGAATTATATTGGCTTACATGTGCTTACAAAACAGAAACTTGATTAATTTAAATTTTCAATAAATCAAGAAAATCTTGGCAGCAGAAGTATGTACCGTAAAATTACTTAACTTGGGAAGATTTTGACATACTTTGCGCTGTAATATCTGAACGCTTTGACGAATGGCAATATATTTTTTTTAATGGTAGGTTATACTCCGTACATTCGAATTTGATACGAGAGAACTTTAAAATTACCCTCAAAATCTCGTATTTTTTTTTTTACTCGCTGTCCCAAGTTAGGGATTGTGGTCCCAATCATGAGACAGGCCTAAAAGTAATAGAAAACGTAATGTAATTTTGCTTTGAGACGTTAAGGACCCTTGTCCTAACTCAGAACTACTCAAAAAAAATATAGTTCGAAACTTTTATGAATGATGTAAGTATGGCAAGTGAATATATAAAATTTTAGTATATTTTCATAACGTTTAGTAAATCGTGATAACACTGATAACTTAGAGATTTTTATTGCAAAAATACAAAATACATTAATTCTATTATAACATTTTTTAAATATTTGGGCTTAAGGCCAACTTAAATGGGCTCTAAAGTCAACGAAAACGTAAAAAATAATTCTATTTTAATAAATTATTATAAACTGCCTGAGGAAATTTATATCTGCCTCTGAAGATTTTTGGATTGTCTAGCACCTTAGATACTTGGGTCTTTTCGACTTCATCAGTATCTTCAATGTTGGGAAACACAAAAGAAGATGTAGTCAAATTATATCGAAGAAAATTCACTCTGTAAATGTTTTCGTGGACCTCTAATATTTTTCCAACAAACTCCTTCGTCGTTTCCTTTTTGGTATCCTTATTATAAATATATTTAACTACAATAAATGATCCTTCAGTAGGACTTAACTCTAAGCTTCCATCAATCTCAACAGTTTCAGTCAGTCTCATCTCATTAATATCTTCAGAATCAATTTGCCCTGGGTCAGAACTTGTACTGCTGCCATCTTCCGCGTTATTCTCCTCTTCAATAATTTCATTATTACTTTCATTTTCAGCATTGAAATCTTCTGCAGTGACTCCTTTTCCTGGAGGAACGTCAAGTCTTTTCTTTCTTTTAATTCTTTGACCTTCATCAGATGGCAATCGATAGTTTTTAAGATGGTCAATAAATGAGGCTGACAAGCATTCATTTGCGTTGGATGCATCATTCTCATCAAGACCATCTGGAATCATTTTTAAAACAGCATTCCTATCAAGGGGAACAAGCCCACAAGCCCGAAATCCTGAACAAAAGTTTTCTCAGAAGATTTCTCTAAGGACAACACTGTGTTCCTCAATAAAAGTGGAAAAGTGTCTTTAGGAAGAACGCCTTTGTGTTTTAGCTTCCATTTCAATAGTTCGTCTTTCCAAGCTCTCTTCAATGGCCTAAAAAAGGCAACATCCAATGGTTGCAACAAATGTGTTGCATTTGGTGGCAACAAAACAAAGTCAATTCCATTTTTCTCACATGCTTGGATAATCTCTAGAGAAATGTGACTAGCTAGGTTGTCCCCTAATAGAATTTTTTACCGTCTCCAACATGTTTAAAATATGGCAGAGTGATTTTAAAAAAACAATCACTAAATAATGTGTTGTCAAACCATCCAGACCTGCTTCGATTATAGACAGTATGAGGTAAACCATTCACACACGAAGTGTCATGCAAATGAATTGCTTTATAGACAACATATACTAGTAAAAGGGAGCCATTCCCACTTATGGCAAACATGACTGAAGTGCTGGATTTTGAGGTGTCTATAATTCTGTCTGCATGTTTACTACCCCTTCGAACTATTACTTTTGTGGAGCCAGGGTCATTAGTAAAATTTGTCTCATCGTAATTTACGATTCTGTCGGGTGACACTCCCTCTAACGTTTCTTGTAATTGATCAAAATAATCATTAATAACGTCCTTTGATACCATAGCCCTGTTGCTTTTAATATTTTGTGCAAGTCTTACGGACAACTTCTCACGGTGTCTTTTCAAAAAGCCTTTTGCCCATTTTCGTCCCGGCATATTATTTGTAAACCTGACTTCCCTTTTTCCTCTTCTATCAATAAATGCCTTTGCAATCATACGGATATCAAAGTTAGTTAGTGGAAAACCCCATTTAGACGCTGTAATAATTCCGTCTACAAACAATTTTTCTTCAGCTGCATTAAAAACATCAGGTCTTCCAGGTTTTTGTCCGTTTTTGCCATTAAACTTTCTTTGAAGTGTTGATTTTGAGACACCATATTTAATTTCAGCATCCCTGTATGATATGTTTGTATTTGCCAAGGCCTGTAGAGCACGTTCAAGGTTTGTATTATTGTAATTCTGATACTTTTTTTTCGGTTTAACTGCTTGTTTTACTTTCACCATTTTGTAATAATTATTTGAGGTTATGTCCCAAGTTAGGCTGCAAAAAGACAACTTTTTTTAAACTCCCGAATAAAACAGATCGAGATAGAGTTTTTCTCATTGTTTTAGCGGAAGTAATAACATCTATACACAATAACTTACAATCAAAAAAATTGTTGTTCGGGTTAGCTTTCATTAACCGCCTCGGTGGTAGAAAGTTTAACGGTTATCTGGCATAACGAATTTTTAGGATGACAGTTCGTGTATACAGAGTCCTTTATGTTGCAAAAATATCCCATAAATTTATGACGCTATTAAATAAATCGCTTCTTTATCGACAAGATGAAATAACATTAGTTGTCCTATTCCAATCCAGAGGGTTGCAATAAATTTTTATTTTGGAAAAGCGCGGTCTGTCTCATGATGGGGAGCGTGTCTCAAGTTAGGTGACTTTACGGTACTTTAAAATAGAGTTATTTTTTAAAACAATTCCCTCTGATGATTTTGTATTGCAACAATATTTGTACCCTTAAACATTATCGAACCGAAAGATATGAAATTTATTTTTTAGCACAAGCATTTCTGAGACGAAGTTGTTGTAAAAAGATGTATAATTATATTAAATTTTGTATGTCTCTACAGATATACAGTGACCTGCAGAAAGATGGACACATACGGGAAATTTCTTTATTATTGATTTCTCAAACAAATTTATTCTTTATGCATCTTCTAAAATTCAAATGCACAAATCAAAATTTGAATACCTCTTGTCATATACCGAGAGAATCAAAATATTTGAAATCGACATGAGATAAAGTACTTTTATTTTTCAAAATACGCGGAAGTATTATTTACAAAAGTTGTTCAGAACTGTTTTGAGATCTCAGATCATGGCCACCTACGATGGAAAAAGAAATTTTATATATTTTTCAATTTTTCTCGTATCAACGTGTGTATTGTGTGTATTGAACTTTGAGTGTGTAAAGCTGGACGTTTCTTCAGATGTGACATGAATATACTGTAGGATTTGTTTTTCGCTCATCTACCAACTAGAAATTATGATCAATAACATTGATACCATAAAAATTTCACTTTCTTATTATCCATTCACGTTCTTTTTACATTCTAGTAGGTCATGTTTTTTTTTTCGTTAAGTTACGTACATGAATTTTGATAGAACTCAAAATGTGACAAATGTAGAATTCTGACACTTTAATGTCAGACCCATCGACTATATTGCTTCTTATACTCTACGATGGCATGAAGAAAGTAAAATAATTGCATTAAAACAAATAATTACTTGTGACTTTGTAATACTAAGTCAAAATGATAAAAATCATCAATGTTTTTCGGCGTCAGTTTTGAAAAATATAACCATCAAATTAAAATGGAACATATTCACTTGGAGGTACCAACAAAAATGTCACCCTAACACGGCCTACTCTGAATGCAAAAAGAACGTGAATGGATAATATGTTCAAAAAACATTTTTTCATCCTAGACAGCCATAAGCCGAAATGTGTTTCCAGGGCACTTATAACAGGCGATTTCGCCTGAGAGAAGGAAAATACCGTATGATTTTTAAAATTTTAGATCAAGGGAGGCTGTGAAGAGGAAAACATACAGCTTAAATTAACTCATACGTACGTTTTGGTTAACACCACTGGGAAAATATCGTTCAATTATGAATGCATTTTGAAGTTTTGTAAATATCATTTTGAATTTGTTGTTGTATTTGCTATTTACACCGTACGTTTTGCTTTCACGGCCTCCCTTGATCTAAAATTTTAAAAATCATACGGTATTTCGACTGTGATTGCATACGATGTTCGGATCCAAGTGAATTGAGAACCTATTTAAGTTCTATAAGGTGCCGAAAATGTGGCACGAGAAAAATTCTAATAAAATCTACAACCAACGCGGCTATCGAATCTTAAAGTAGTTGCAAACCAAATTCACTTTCCTGAAAATTATTTCAAAATTTTTTAGATCCAAAGAATGTATTGGAAGCAGAGAAATTATTGCAAAAGCTTCACATGTCTCTGTCCCCAAGACATTATTTGATTTTGGAGTTGAAGCAGAACTTAATTTCTTTTAAAAAGCACACATTTTCAAGTGAATATCAGTCTTTCACAGTCACTTGTTTTCGAGTAATGACGTCATCCACATATTTTTTAAATAACAACCCCCAATTTTTTTTCTTGATTCTGATAGCTCATTGAATTCTCTATCCAACCACATCAAAAATTTATTATGTTTTATGGGAAAATTTTTGAAAAAAAAATTATTGAAAATGAAATGAAATAATAATAATTTAATTTTCGGTTAAATTACGAACCATGATTACTGGACTTGAAAAGACTTTGTTTAAATGACAAGAATGTTATTGTAGGTATCATTTTGGTTTTGTTGAAAATGTCACGCCTAGTTCATTTGTAGGTAGTAGATGATTCATTCATTTTAAATTTTTTTCTCAAATTTTTTCCCACAAAACATAATAAATTTTTGATGTGGTTGGATAGAGAATTCAATGAGCTATCAGAATCAAGAAAAAAATTGGGGATTGCTATTTAAAAAAAATGTCGATGACGTCATTACTCGAAAACAAATGACTTTTCAAAGATTGATTTTCATTTGAAATGTGTGCTTTTTAAAAACAAAATTTACCTGTCCGAGTGTTTTTTCGAAATGTCAAAAATAAAGAAATTACGAATTTTATTCCATACTTTAGAGGCTCACTGTATAATATAATATAAATTTACAAGATTCCGTAAAAATAATTTTCATCCGCTCTCTGGTGATTACAAAGTTATTTCAAAAAAATTCAACTACATGTCACGCTTAAAAAAAAACGTATTTTGTTCCTGACATTGCCTCTATAGCTTTGAATTAAATAAGGGAGAAGGGACGCAATTTTATCATCTGGTAATACTTATTACATTTACAATAGTTAAAAGGATTGGTCAAGAAAAAGGACAACAAAAACACGACTGCGTTAATAACTTTTATTTAAACACATCGAGAAATATCGTACATAAATATTAAAGTCGATGAAACTACGACATAAATATTGAATTTGCAAAGTGAATAGATATATTTTGACTGATAAACAAAATGGAAGCTATCAAATATGAGCTGGAATGCAAAAACTTGGATTTTAGATACAGAAAAGTGACGTGTGTACATTTCATTTACAAACTCGTACTTTACATTAGTGCATGAAACTTTGTTATTAATACCACTTTCGATTCATTGCTCCAGAGCACTTTCAGAGTATTTTCGTCATATTATTTTAACCTCATGTAAGAATAGAGGATGGAGATACGCTGACAATGCCCTAAAGCAGTAAATTGAAAATGCTATAAATTAACTAGCACGAGAAAACCGAGAATGTTTGTGTCTTACGAAACATTTTAAACGCTATTCGCTAAGGACAAAGCAAGCAATCTTGTATTTGCTTAAATAAAATGAAACGATCAATGAAATGGAATTTAGTGTTTGATTTAATTAAATACTGGCGCTATACTATTAACAAACATTAGGCTGCATTTATTTGCAACTGACTAATAAATTGAACAGAATCGTTTTGAGACAAATTCATATTATACTACCGTAATTTAAACTTATAAATCCAACCTTAGAACAAACACGATTCGTTATTTTCAGTAAGGGAAACTCCCATATATTTTTACCAAAAATACTCGTCTAAAAATTCAAATTGTTCAGGAGTGTAAATAATACTTTGGTAGAAACATTTATATTGATTTTGTAATAAGTAGATGAAATAAATTTTCTATCACACGTTCGTTTAATTACACGGATTTCGGACATTAATAATTAATTGAATGTATAATAAAGGTGTAAAAAATATAAGTTTATAATCTGCTACCTATGTATATGGTTCAAATTATTTATTAATGCCACTTATTACGAAGAAAGGAATACTTGAAAATGAATAGTAATACTGGAAACTTAAGCAATTCAATCTCGAACACAACAGAAATTCTAATAAACATAAGAGAGATTCTCACAAATATAACAACTACATTTATGAAATTGCTCACGTTTTTAATGATTTCCGTTCTGCATCTTTCGTTTCTTTATGTTCGGTTCTGCTATGACGTCTTTCATGAGGAAAGGAACTTTATGTTCAAGTAGCATGTTTGAATCGGGAGGGAGACCGATGCAAGCACGTAAGACATTTTCAATGCAAGCCCTCTGCTTGAACAGAGCGTTTACAACTGGGGTACCGTTGGGAACGAGCGGGGCTTTGCATAAATAACTGAGGACAGACAAGACAGGGTGAAAAGTGCTATAAGATTTATCTTCTTTCTTCTTGAACTGTATTCTACAGCAAAGCTCTGCCAGAATGATAAGATCAAGGATTATCGGAGTTGCCAACAATGAATCTTCACAGGTATTATGGACGACGATGGTATTAATTCCACCACACATTATTTCAGATGTGTACTCATCCAGCGCACGTTTGGAATCGCCTGAAATCCTCGGATAAGCAAAAATCAAACGAAATAATTAATTGCGACTTACCAACATATGGAACATATTTTATCACTACACAATGGTCAGGCTTTTCTCCTGGTTTGTACAAAATACTGTTTGATTCAACCATGTCATCAACAACGTTACTCTTTGATATCTACAAACGGAAAGTTACAAATTTGTTCGTTACGAATATAAAATGGTGTACTTCTTTTGATCTGAACTGTTGCGGTGCAGATAAATTTTTTCCATCGTTATTACCCAAATGATTGTAACTGACTATACTGACGGGTTTAATGCCCGCACTGATGAGGAAATCTACGATAACGCTTTTTAACTTTGTCTGTCCAGATTTGAAGTCATCACCAGAAATGAAAACTCCAGAATTTTGAGCGTATTCGATTATTCCTGGTACGAAAGTGTTTTGGGGAGAGCCGTTAATATAGGTGCACTACAACAAAAATTTAGAACTAGAATATAAGTTAAAGTTAATATAAAAATTACAACATTTAACAATTCTTTTTAGTTTCGTTTTCCAATTAATCGAAAATTACCTAAGCCAACTAACCAAGAAATCGTCATTAGAGAAGATATGTTGCAGATCTTCAGTTTTAATTAGGAGAATCATAATTCATGAAAATCATTACCTTTGCTGAAATTGCAGCATATGCAAATAAGGTAGATGGTGATATCTCAGAATGATTTGCTGAAATGGCCAATTTAAGATTGTAAGCAGTATCATGAATACCCTCAATTACATCACTGAATCTCTCAGTATTCGCAGTCCACAACACAATGACCTGATCAACCCCTTTAGAGTTCTTAAAATTCTCAATGTCGTCAATAATTTGGTGAACCTGCTCCAGCTTGGAGCCCTTAATAATATTATCAACTCTTGAAGCCTAGAACAATATCTTAGCAATAGTTGCACGGAAAATTAACCAATTAAAAACCTGATTTGGAGCTATGAAAGCGGCATCAAAAATAGATGGTTTCGGTTTAAGCACTATCATATGTGGTTTCAACTGCTGCTGTAAAGCAGGTTCTAGAACCTGAGCCCTTTCCATAGCTTCGGCCATATTGAAGCTCGATATGTCCCAACCGTCTACCACAATGTCATTTGGATCTACCATTGGTAAAAGGGAATTAAGTGGAACGTAAACGTCCTCGCCATAATCGCCGCTTCCTAATCGAACTGTTGATGCTTGCGTGATTGATCCATACCTGAAAAAATAAGATTAGTAAATGAGTGGTTTGTGTAAAATTCTGGATTAAATATACCAATTAGCAAGCTGCGTGCCTTTCTTGATTGGCCAAGATAAACCTAGCTTGTTGGCTATTAAGCCAACAGTGAAGGTAGTTCCATTGTTACCGCCCCATCCTACTAACATCACCCCAAGTTTGGAAACTTTTTTCTGAGTCCTGATGCAAAGTTGTTGGGAGCAAGGAGTTGCCTATAAAAAATAGTTAATTTGAACATAAACCTAGAGGTAGTTTTTGGAAAAACAACATTTTCATTATAAAACAAAATTCAAAATTCTTTTACATCAAACTGGTACCTACTAATTATAAGATCAAAGTCCAAAGCGGTTTTATTTGATGTGCGTATTATCATCATAAGTCATAAGTGTTGTGTCTGGCAACTGGAAGTTCCCACGAGTTCCCATCGGGCTTTTAATCTTTGCACGCGGACGAGCATGTGCAAAAGCAATAAAAATATTTTTGTAGTAGCACGCCCATGAAATGAATTCGGCAAACTTTCAAAACGGGAATTTGATCGAATTCCAAAGATCAAAGTTTATTTAGTCAAACTATTCAAAAACAGAAAAGATCATTTTTTAAGTTTCAAAGTCGACTTCCGCGGTCTCCAATTAATTTATGCATGTATAAATTTAATATCACAAGTCGGTTAAATATAACCCGCCAAGGTCAAAGCCACGTGAAATTTGCTGACGATACTAAACGAATGAGGTGATCGTTACGTTACTCTTAAATAAAAATGTCTTGCTAATTGGCGATAATTCAAAAAGTATGTGTACGATGCGTGGACTGCATATTAGGTCTTCATCTTCTTCTTCTTCTTCGTGACATTATTAACGGGGATAATTAACAATTAAGTCAGAGGTGACAATATACAATTAATTAATATATATTAATAAATTAATCCACTAATGGCCAAGCAAAGAAGCAATTTTTATTTTCGTTTCTACAAGATGGAATAAAAAAAGTCTGAAACTTCAAAAATAGAAATAGAACCGAAGTCATCATCATCAGACATGTTTTGTATTCTTTACTCCTTATCTGTTATTATGAGGTACTGTGAAACAAATCTAAAGAGGACTTTAGATACAGATGCCTGAATGCTGGGGGACCTCTCTGTTATTCTAATCACAATGCAGAGATGAGTCTGACCCTGGAGTCCAGAATTGAGGCGTTGCACATCCAAAAGAGAAAAAGTGATTGTCCGATTTTTGGTAGCATTTATTTATTGTATTGGCGATTAACTTTCCAACACCAACTTATAAGAATTAATGATCAGAATTAATACAACTCCAAACAAAAAATAATAATTTTATGCAAATATATGTAGTTATAACGAATAACTAATATTTTCAGGACGATTTTTTTATCACCTTTACGTTTTTCATTTTGATTACAATTTCTCTTAAAAATTAATCCATTTTTCGCATTTTTGATTTCATACACGTGAACCGGATGAATAAGATAAATTTATTTAAATAAATGTTCTTCGTTCACGTATGTTTTATCTTGGATGTATCTTCAAATCTTCAGCCGTCATTATTGACTTAAATCAACGATTTATCGATCGCTAATTTAGATTATACGTTTATCACCATAAACAAATTTGCATTGTAATTATTACACGCCGAAATACGAAATCAATTTTTAACACTCATCTAAGTCAATGTTTGTTTTCGTTGAGAGATAATCCCAAGTTTTCCATAGGCAGGTATTGATCGTCTGCTAAAAGATAGCTCACATATTTTTTCTTATTACAGGATGTGACGCGGGCAGGTAATGAATGGGCAAGCAGTTAAAAAAATTTGCAATGTCACTATTGCAAACAATCTTAGATGTGAGTGTAATAATTGAAAATTATTATCGCATTTAATTGACTGAATAAATTGAAAAAGTGAAATTCAAAAGTACAGCGGTTTACAATTTTATTGTCGCACAAAAACTGAAAGTGAGAAAAATATCTCTTTCAAAACTTTTGTGTACTTACAATAACATTAGTCAATTAATTTTCTGATGTGTGTACACTTTTTTCTCTCGTTTAATTCGTTCCTGTCAAAGTCACTTTTGATGTCAACGTGACAGACAAAATGCCACAAATAACGGAAAGTGACAAAGTTCTAATTCTTTCTAAATCAGTGTCAATAAAGACAAACATTATAATTTTTGAATGCTCTGAAATTTTAGTTTTAAATTGATATTTACATTGTCAAATATGTATATGTATAGCCGGCCTTTCTATATTAACTTATTATAAAAATGATTTAAAATGATTTTTAGACCTCACAGTTATACCACAATCAATAAATTATTTATGCATGTGTACAGATTTTAACATATGGTATCAGATAAGATATCTCGAATTTTTACATGCAGCAACCAAATTTATTCACATTTTTTTACTAAAATAGAAAAATATTTTTACAAATCCATTGCATTTGTATTGCATTATAATTTGACTTACACAAGTGATAACTGATCATTTTTGTTCATATTTTATTTTGTAGTAGTACTTATTTGCCCACAGAGAAACTAAACTTAGGTTGTGCTTTCTTGAATGAATTAAAAAAAGAAATGGAATATAAATTTAACAACAATTTTAAGATGTATTTATTAAACCAAACTAAAATAAAAACAAAATTTTTAAAAATGTATAACTTCTTGGAAAGTTATAAATTCAATTTAAAAGTCGACATTTCGCTGTTCGTTGACAGCTTCTTCAGGATAAATGATAATAGAAAATAAAACAAATGATACAAAAGTTTAAATTATTATTAATAATACCGTTTCATTTTCCTCAGTTGTATGCAGGCTTATCACCAGTGATAACTTATCTTTCATATGAATAATAATTGCGTAAATTAAAAACTAGACATAGTTATTGCAGGACGGTGGCAGATCAATACGAATACGAACGACTTTTACTTTCGCACATTTCCCCATACAACGATATCAAAGAATTATGTACAAATGTGTATGGAACATTTCAAATTATTTGAAAGTCATAAAGTACTTAACTTGGTGCGATGGTGATCAATAGATTGCTTAATAATCTTAATAATTTTACAATGGGTTTTAAGTGATTTCACGTAGCAAGTTGAAAATTTTAATAATTTTAGCAATACGTTTGAAGTTGAACTCACCAGAATGATAATTTTTAACGTCATCGACCGATGGAAATTTCCACTGCACTTCCTAACTTTAGTTCGTATTGATTTGTTTCTAAAGAAAACGTTCTATTTTCATAAACAAAACGAGTTCCAAAATCAACTTGATAATGGAACGATATGAAAACAAAAATCCGTAAATAGTAAAAAGCAATATGTATTACATAAACTATTTAGAGCTAATTATAGCTCTTGCTGATTAGCAATGGCATAAATTGTATGAAACAATTAAATGACTGAAATAAAATATTCTTTCTTTTTGTTGTGCGCGTAACATCTTTTTTTAATAAATGTTTTTGACATAAATATATCTCATAAATAAATAAAAAATTCTTTCCGTTATTTATTTTAACTTCAACGAGGACAATCAACCGACTGTTGTTAAGAGGAACCAATCAATAAACTCATAAATTATTTATAGATGAAAAATTCAATAATTCAATTTTGGACAACTACGTTTGCTTAAATAAATAGAACTCAATTTAGGAAATTCGTGACACGAATTCGATGCTTCAAATCTATTTTATATGCTATACAAACATAAAATAAATTTTAATTAAATATTTTTCCCTTTACGGACATGAGTCAATAGACACTGTGGAACAAAAGTATGGAAACCTCTAAATATCTCAATAACGGCTAGGGCTTTCACACTAACTTAATATTGACGTTTACATATTTCTTAGCAAACGCCAACTTTTCTTTTTAAAAAAACGTGCGCCTTTTAATGTTACGAACTTACAAATGTTGAAATATTGACAATACCGCCGACATCATCTTGACATTTGTGCTATCACCTAAATTAACTGTTCCAAATTTCGCTTCGATAGCCCTAGCTGTTGTTGAGATATTTAGAGATTTCCATACTTTTATTCCACAGTGTATAGGATGTCAGGGACTCGAATGCAATAATTTCACACTGTGATAGCTCGGAATAAAACAATCTAAAAGTGTTATAAATTTGGTGCCTTAAACGTAGCCGTTTTCGAAAGAAAAAAATGTTAAATTTCAAAAACTTACATTAAGATGCAACTAAAAAAATTGATATTCGTGCATCCAAAGTAATGTTCCCATTAGGAATAAACGATATGCATTATTATTTATTTATTTATTTATTTATTTATTACATTTGTATAGTAGCGGACAATAAAATCCGGGCAAGAATTTGACATATCGTGCATACTTAGGCAAATTTGGTAAATCAGGCTTTTATTGAGGTTATGTTTCTGTCAAGAAAAATTTGAAATGCCAAACTTAATAAACAGAAATTTCACAACTCCGACCTTTACCTAGCAAAGTCATTACTCTTATTTTTTGAGCGGAAATTAAATGATGCATTTTGTCAAAATACAGAATAAACAATAGTATATTATTATACAAGTTTCACAAGAAGGCTTATTGTAACACGAGTGGGGTTGGGGCACGACTAGCGAAGCATAGCGAGCTAGGAGTGGCCCAACGGAACAATGCCTCTTGTGAAACGTGTATAATATACTATTTTTTCTACTTTGCGTCACTTATTGAACAAAAATATGAAAAATACTGTCAAAAACTTGATCTCCTTAGTATATGGGGAATTTTAGTTGTAATGCGTGGCAACACTGAAAACCTTTCGTTTTAATCAAAAGTCACATTAACAAGTTATTAATTTTTCTTATCCAGCTGCATTGTGAGTATATTGTTAAGTAACAAATAAATACTGAGCTATTTTGTAAAATCTATTAAATATTTTCAATTAAAAATGACTAAAATTTCCCCAAAAACAGTGTCACAATGAGCTTCATTGTGAAACTGTTTTTGGTATCACAATGAATCCATTGTGAACGCAAAGTAGAAAAACAGTATTGTGTTACTAACGCCATCTAATGGATAATCGCTGCAGGTTTAGAGCGTTCACAAAAAGAAAAAGATGAAGAGAGTGCTCTTTGACACTTAAATTTTATGATTACCGCATAACTCCAGACACCATCTATTGACTTAAAGCAGAACCAATTTCACTACAGTTCCAGTTTTTTTTTTTTTTTTTTTTAGCCGACACAGTAAGCATACTATTTATCTAAATTGCAATTTCTTTTTCTTTGTTTTATGTTATAACAAGTATTTGACCCTTCCATCAATATTTAGATAAACCAGGAGGTGCAAATTAAGTTTTTTAAAGAAAAAATCTTCGTTGTGTTTCCTGCCATGTTAAAAAAGTACGCATTTTTTAATTTCTCATTTCATTAAAGAGAAACTGGGTTCCTCAAATTTTAAAATGAACCTGGCGCCATCTAGTATCAACTAATCGAACTATTCTCTCTGCGATTCAAAAGAGACGTTAAAAATTTGTATCTTTTTTTCCCAAAAAATGTACACTTCAGATAACGTATTTTGTCAAAACACAGAATAAAGAAAAAATAAATACTAATTATTAACGGTAGAATGTCTATTGAACGTCAGAATTACTAGTGACATTTTGCATATGAAATTTGAACTAAACATCAAAAGTATTAAAGTAAGGTTTACATTGCGCAAATGACGTGCCCCCGGATTTTATTGTCCGCTACTGTACGTCAGTTTCCCGAAAATAATTTCAAATAAAAGTACGCAACATCTCATCAAAGTCCGCACAAGGCCGAAAGTGTTTAAAGACAGTCAGTCAACGTCTGATGCTGATGTAATTATTGCGTGTGTGCAACAATTTAATTCATTTAACGTTTAGTTATGTTCATTTTATAATAATCTCATACTCCATTTCAACCTCATAAGTTTTTACTTTATCTCAGTGTTTCCTTTGCTATTAATGTAAGATTTGTTCCATCAGCAATTTCTGACTAATTCAAAACCGTCAAAAACATGCACTCGTCCAAGTTATACACTTGATAACGCTGTTAAAATCGGTCATCACTTCGGTAGGGAACTAGTTTTGATAATTCCGAACTACATAATCAGAAACTGCTACTGGAACAAACCTATCTATCTATCTATTTAGTTATCTTTTATTGGTTTACGATATAATAGCCATTTCCACCAATCACTTTTTTTTATAAATACTACCACCTATACATCTATGTATTTATAATTTATAATTTGACTCAACCAGAAACTTATAAATACAATAAATTATAAACTTTAATATCCGTCGTTGCCAGTAAAGTGTTAATATTAAGTGATGCAGTGTATTTAAAATCTAATAATTAAAAGTAATAATAAAAGATCGATCTACATAATTATATGGATAAAAAGTAAACCATTTATTGAGGGACATATTGAGAAAAAACAATTTCCTTTCTTAGAACAATATTCCTTTCACTATTTAAATACTGCATCTTTAATAACTTCATTAAATTAACAAACCTGTAAAAAGAAAAATAATTTCGGGAATTTTCATTGCAGTTGTAAAAGAAACGAAACAAATCCTGTTCTAACCCACCAACATAAACTGAATCTTGGAAACAGTGGAGGTATAAACATGTCTACACGAAACTACGTATTTATCGTGTCGGTCAGGAACATTGGAACATCCATAACGATTCCCAAAGAAAGTAAGAACGTTGGCTAGTTATCTCATACTTCACCGGGGACTGTGAGTTGGACCATGAGCAGAAAATAATCTTCTTACTAGAAATGCAAAGGATTACAGTTATAGTGGAGTTGGACCACGAGGGTATACTTAGCGGCCGGATTAGTCTAAATCGTGGCAATATTTTTAGAAATCCTGTCGTCGTGGTCTGGGTGGGAGGGCAGGAATAAATCATGCTCTGATTGGTTAATAATTATTTAAGTGGTTGGAGAATAAAGATATAAGCCTAAGGAATGCCAAAATTTTCGTATTCTGTTTCACAAATTTTACATTTTATGATGGCTAGTGAAATTACTGAAGCTATGCTGAGTGAAAAAGGACAAAAACTATTAGTCAGTGATAATTTCAAATTTTCAAAGGCGCATGTTAGTAAAAATGGGACCATTCGATGGAGGTGTTGTGTTCGTTCATGTTGTGCTAAAGTATATTCAAGTACACACAATGAGAATGTCATAAGTCATAAAGTTGGTGATCATAATCATGAAAAACCCGCCAATCTTTCAAGGCAAGCAGTAAGCAATTCGATAAAAAGAAAAGCCACAGAAGATATTACTGAAAAACCTTCGAAACTAATTCACAATGCGTTGAAGAGTGAAGACTTTGTTAATTTTAATATTACAACAGAAGATATTGATTGCTGCAGAAGGAATTTATATGCGGCTAGAAGAAAGAAAATGCCACCGTTGCCGAAAAATCGTAAGGAAGTGCTGAAAGTGGTCAAAAATATGGAGCTTAAAACTCATAAAGAAGAAAATTTTCTGTTAGGTGTAAATGAGCCCAAACAGATTGCAATATTTTCCTGCTTTACTAATTGACATTTCTTAGAATCTGTAGAAACGGAACTTTCGAGTATTGTTGTAAATATTTCTATCAAATGTTCACTATTCATGGTTTTAAAAATGGGCATTACATTCCGTTGATTTTTTGTTTGTTGCCAGACAAAAAACAAGAAACTTACGTAAATGTTCTTCAAATAATTACTGATAAGTGTGACGAGATTGGTTTAAAATTTCAGCCCAAGAAAATTATAATAGATTTTGAAGTTGCTATTCATAACGCATGTTATGTAGTTTGGTCAAATATAGAAATAAGTGGATGTGGGTTTCATTTATCTCAAAATTGGGTAAAAAAGATTCAGGAATTATACGTTTGTCAAATCTGTTTTTTATAAATATTTGCCAAATTGAAATATCTGTATTGTTTTTACTTAATAAAATAAGTTTAGTATATTTAGATAGTTCTCCGTAATCCTCGATACTTAATCCCCAGTGTACGGTTCAAGGCTGATTATCCCTTCGTATTAAATAACGTGGTCCAACTTGTCGGACCCCCTACCGTCGTGGTCCAACTCGTATACGCCCATACTTCACTAGCACAAGTTCTTTCCTTCACAATAAATTGCACTTTCCGGCGGGAATGTATGCTGGTGTATGGTTAGCTATTATCTAAACAACTTTAATTCAAGACAAGCTGCTTGGGAGATAATATTTTAGAAACATAATTAACTTGACATCCTGAACGCGATGAGTAATGTTTCATTAAAAAAGTTACAAATAATTGAAAACCTGACAGTCATTTGTTTTTCCAATGTTGCCATAAAATCGAGCAGGAAAGTCCTGACACTTTTCTAACTTACGTTTTCCTTAATAATAATTCTATTTATTTACGTCCTTAAAAAATAAAATACATAAACTTGAGTACTTTGTCTCAAAGTATGCAAGGTGATTCACGGTTCTGTATTTGAAAATAACTTTCTTAGGGTGCATTCCACATCACGCTCAGAGCGCTCGGGGTCTTCTTTTGTCTCATTCTTACATACACTGAAACTCATTCGCTCTCCGTCACACTTCTGCTCAGAGCGTGCCCCAAGCGTAATGTCGAACATATCTTTATATTGAGAGATAGAGCAAAAAGTTTTTAAGGAAACTTGCATCGAATATTAAAGACTACGGGGCATGCTCATAAAGTTTCACTAAATTTGAGCATGGCCCTACATCTTAAGAACTTCATGTATTCATAACATTATGTATTTAAAAGCAGCCACGCATTTTTTTAAATAGTTTGTGTATTTTTCCTAACGGATTTTATTAGGTATTTAGAATCTATGTTTAGGTATCTGTGTAGAAAATTTACCCCATAAATCTTAAAAATTTGGAAAAAAACGTGAGTTTCAATTAATTTTTTTATTACACACATACAGAGTGTCGAATTTTCGACTACGTGTAGCATATTTTGTTAACAAGCTTTGCTTGACCGAGAATGAATTTTCACCAAATATTAGTGCAAGTGGTATCTAGTTGGCGTAGTTATTCCAAGAAAACCATAAAGCATTGTAGGTAAAGTGGCTTTTATAATGCTTTTACGCAAACATTTTATTAAAATAAAATATTCTAAATTCGAAATTATGGCCGTATGCCAAAGTTCATTGCATTTGAACAAAAACATTGAAATACAGTAAATGACAACTTTCTTTAAACTTTTATTTAAAAAAAAAATCACAATACCTTCTTCTCCATAAATTCAAAAAAAACATTAGACAAACAAAAGTTTGACATTGCTAAGTAACAAACGTCAACATAATAAGTAGCATGTTGACCCTCCAACAAAAAATATTTGTGGTGCAGTGCTATGGACTTGGTGAAATGAGTTACAAAGGGGTGTGAGAAGATTTCAACAACAATTTCCAGGACATTCATTGAGCAGTAACATTTTTTAATTTTTTTAAAATAAAAGTGTAAAATAATTTTTGTTACAATGCAATAAATTTTCGCATACGGCCATAATTTCGAATTTCGAATATTTTATTAAGATGTTTGCGTAAAAGCAATAGAAAAGCCACTTTACCTACAACGCTTTATGGTTTTCTTCGAATAACTACGCCAACTAGATTACCACTTGCACTAATATTTGGTGAAAATCAAGCAAAACTTGTTTACAAAATACGATACACGTAGTCGAAAATTTTTGGGTCATCACACCTATCCCGAAGTCAATCCTGGGACACACTGTATAATGCCGATCGATCAGTTGATAAGTTTAAAAACTTTTATACAGCTGTCTCAAGAGTTATTCTCGGGCAATATCTCAATAACTACTGGAGATGCAAAAAAGGTTCAACGCAATTTTGTTTTTAACTTTAAAGGTCTACAACATAAAATTTAAATTGGAAAATTGGAATTTAAGATAGAAAAATATAGGGCAAGCAATTTAAGAAAATTTATTTTTATCATTGTGAAATTTCCGATATTTTGTTTATTATCAAGACCAACAACCATGTAACGGTAAAAATAACGGGTCTTCAATAAAAAAAATCGTATGTCGTAACTTATACACTGTTTCATTTCCCTCTAAACACCCCTGTATTTTTTTTTTAATTTATTAACGGATCGATTTTAAATTTTCGCCAGTTGTACATCCTTTTAAAACATACATTTTTCAATTTTGAAACCTTTTGTATGGATACGATACGTATTTTTTTCCCAAGGCTGGCTCGAGGTAGGATTTTGTTGAAGACTCGATACATTTAATAATGGCTTATAATAAGCTACATTTGTTGCAAAAATCTATAAAGACAAAATGTTAAATATCTCAAGAACAGTTAGTTTTAGTTTCATATTATGGTTTATAGAAAATGTGTAGTAGAATTTTATGAGCGATCTAAATCTGACACTGCACTGTTTTAATTCATTCTGTATACATAGATGAAAATAATTTCATGTTATAGACCTCTTTAAAGTTAAAGTTAAAAAAATGCGTTGAAACTTTTTTTTGGAATTTCAGTAGAGAATATGTCACTGCTGAGACACCGTATAACTACAGTCTTTTAACTTTCGTGAAACAGCTTTGCAGCTTGTAATCGTAGGTCACGTTGTATTCTTAACTCAGATTTATCCGATTGGGCATTGTATAATAAAAAAAAAACTGCAAAAATAATCCAGAACCATGATTCACTCTATGTATACAGGATGCCACTGAATGGCTTGGCCAAACTTTAGCGTCGTATTCTAGTTTTCAAATTAATGATAAAAATTCTTATAAACATTGTTTGGAAATGTTTTGAAAAAAGTAAAAAAAAAGTTATGGTCATTTGAAATTTAAAAAAATTATAAACTTTGAAAATGCTTGTTAAATACATATTTTTTAATAGCACTATGCCTTGAATATTTGATACAATAGGGACCATGCACAAGCGAACCCAGCGCCACCAATGACCATATTCTGCATTAGTGGTATGAAAATACGAGTTGTTTAAAATTATTAGTGTACATTTGAACTTGAATATTGTAATGTATTTCAATACCAGGAAGCTCAAGTATTATGTACTACAATCGTAAATTGTCATAAGAGTGATATTATTCCCATGCAATGAGTCTCAAGAAATGTTTTCATATCACTAATTCACAAATCACCACGCCAGGCGGCGCTGAACGCATGGCGCCTATAGTAAGTAACATTACCAAGTGACATTACCTTCAGTACATTTCCAATTATTTTTTAAAATCTTTCATTTTGCTTAAATACAGTAAGTGACCATAACTTTTTAAAGAATCATTTCCGGACAATGTTTATAAGAATTTGTATCATTAACTTGAAGAGTAGAATACGACACTGAAGTTTGGCAAAGTTATTCAGTGACACACTGTATAACTACATTCATTATGACTTAAAGAAAAATAAATTTAATTTACAGCATATCAGGTTCATAACTTCTATTAAGTTTGCACCTAATAAAAATTAAATTTCTGAGGCTTGACGAGCTTCTGAAGAAATCATAATAGTTACCTAATTAATTAAAAATCTTTGAACTTTAATCAGTAAATTTTATTAAGCGAAATGAGCTAAATTAAGCTGAAAATATATTTTTTTTTATTATCAGGTTATTGAATTTTATTAATTTTTGAGTTGGTATTGTAAAGGACACTTGCAGAGGTAACAGAGAATATTCTAGATCGCGCCTATCGCTGTATCGATCGAAGTCACCTGCCTAACCCGTAACTCAATGTTTATTTAAATTTTGAATTTTACGAAGCATTCTATTTTTAAACCTTCATATTTGTGCTCAAGTTTTTGTAAAATATGCTTGATATCCGCAAGTTCACCGGAAAGGAAGCCCAACAATTACGTGTACTGTGTACGTTCTTAATTTGGTGCAGCAAAGCAAACCAGAAAGCTCCTCTAAAAGAATTCCAAAAAGGGCCTAATTTTTGACTTACTTACTTACCAACAACTTGGAGCCCCTTTTCTCCACGGAGGTAGTCAAGTATTCGTAATTGGTCTCGATGTGGTTTTCGGTGTACTTGACATTCGGACTGTTCACAAATACTTCCATAATCAAACAATTCTTAAGGTTTCTGTTTGGATCGTCGAAGAATGCGTATATACCGGCTTAAAAACACCGATAATCATGTATGTACTTCACACCATAAGATGTCTGTCAATGTACATAAGCGCCACTGCAATTCCACCTTTATATACAACGCCAACACAAGATAAAACTAATTCGAGTCATTTCGGAAACAATCGGATATATAACTAACGTCAATTATAATTTATTTAAATCTTAAAATTTGATTTAAATAACAACGTTATTCCTTATTAGGACCTTAAATTCTATAAATTAAAGCATTAACGTGCCAGCTTGCATTTAACTAAAAGCCAATGTACGGGGCACGACTGTGACAATTGTGCCAACGGAAAAGTTCACTAAAAAAATTCCGTTAACAAGGCAGATGTAACTTTTAATGAAAAGAATTTAAAGAACGGAAATTTTTGATTTCTTAATTCGTTTAATAAAACAAATAAACGTGGAGTCATTGTCAATTTGCAATACGCAGGACCGTACTGAATAGTTTCGAACAAACAACTTTTCAAATTTCATTTTGTTTTTGAAATTCCTAAATTTTAGAAAGTAAAACCTATTATTAAAAATATGTGGATTTTGAAGTCTTCGAACGTTAAGTATATTACATTTATACAAAAAAAGAAATTTGTCAATTATACAATACAATACAACCAAATATTAGGTATATTCGTTTTAGAAATCCTGGGTTTGACACAAAAACGTCATCGTCAAGTAATTAGTGCACATATAGGTCAAGTTGTGGTTGTACCAAAAATTCATCTAAAACGAATAGATTTTGTGTTGACATTAACAACTACGTACCTAACCTCACTAATTTAACATATTAAACTCATTTTTATATTACGACTTTATATTATTTATTTTTATGAGCATAATGGCTTACGCCGGTTTTATTTAAGGAAATCTCAAGAAACCAAGAAAGTATTATGAATTCGGGCATAGAATTTTATATTTACTTATGACCATATACAGCGGGAATGTTTTGGCAATGAACATATACATAAATCGCTCTATATATGATATCCGTAGTAACAAACAACTGAAATAAAACTAAAAATTAAGGTTAACTTGCGGCTGACGCAATTAGACCCTACTCTCGAGTAGGTGCGCATTACGTCAACACCAACGTTGCCGTAGTGGCAATTAAAACGAATATATCAATGTCAAATCCGGTAGGCCGAAAATCTAAAACGAATGGACATTTCGTTGACGTAGGTGACTTGGGGCAGTGCAAGTCATCTAAAACGAATATACCTATTGTGTCTCCTACCATCTCAGTGTAAATGATGTTAGAATGATATTTTTGTTGGTACCAATGAGAAATATACAGATGTCCATTTTAAATCGTGACCCCTTAAAATTAGAAAGTTGACAACACATTCTGCTTCCGTGCTTTTAGTATATTATGAAAACACGAAGTCATTTCTAATTGGATTGATGGGTTGCCTATTCTAAAATCTTCGGGGATCACGAGTTGAAATGGGCACCCTCTGTTATATAAACTCAAAAAATTAGGGTACGTATACTTTCTAGGTTGTATTTTTTTGTGACATACTTGCCATTGCCAATAATTATGAGATTCTTTTTTCTTATTGGCGATACATTCAAACCCAGCTTAATTTGAAATGATGAAGTCGTAAATAGCTTATTTATAACTAAAGCTTTTATTATTCCTGTTCCGAGATAAATTCAAATTGATTGCTTCAACATCCGATAGATGATACTCGTAGTGCGATATGTCAGCAAATAAAAGAGTTTTTGAAACTTGAGGAACTACTATGAAATCAGAAATGACTTCAACCCACGTGACCCATTTAATTAGGCTTTGTTTTCTTAGAAGTGGCAACTCTAAGAAAAGTGAGATGAGGTCAAATTGGCGTGTTTGTCATTGACGTTCGCGGCTGTAGGTGTTCTGTTGTATTTAACCCAGCATTCCCAGATACTTATGTAAATTAGTTCTCCAAAGATATAACACAAAGCGCAGCATTGTTACCAACAGAGTACAATGTGTTGCCTATAGGGCGGGGTCACGTGGATTGAAATCGTCTCTGATGTCCCTGTATTAATTATTTAAGAAGTTACTCTTAAATACTTCTAATGCCCGATTTTACAATCATCGGATAAGCATTATTCTTAGAATAACGTGACGTAGATATGGTCGATATGGAGGAACATTAAAGGATATTCGGCAAACAGTTATTCCGTCCTTATTCCACGATTTTAAAAGTGGGCCTAAATCAAAACAATACGACTGTACACAAATAAGAGGAATAGCACTCTGAGACTTTATTGCTCTTTATTAGAGTGACAGCCTAAAAAGTTGAGAAATCAATCAAACGATATACTGGAGACTGAAAACCCATAAAATTAACTTTTAACCTCTTACAGTTTTTAAAATATTTAAAATAAATAGTACGGCTCTGTTATTGTGGCAGTCAGTGTTGTCATTAATAAACTAAAACAAGCTCCAACTGGTATACTTTTACATAATATAATTTTTCATTTGATTTGTGACATTCTTTCATACTTTTTTAACTCACCCTAATGATTATTTTTAGTCGAATGAATAAAAAAATAAATGCTAATTATTTTTATACTTATGGGTATCTCGATTTTAAGATCCCTTCTATTTCAGGCGTTATTCATAATTTTCAGTTTATATACAGGATGATTTAAATGTTGTGGACACAGGTTAGGATGTAGTTCGTAATAAAAAATAAAAATATTTTTTCTACTTTGCGTTCACAATGAACTCATTGTGACACCAAAAACAGTTTCACAATGAAGCTCATTGTGAAATTGTTTTTGGGGAAATTTTAGTCAATGTTTAATTGAAAATATTTAATAGATTTTACAAAATAACTCATTATTTATTTGTTACTTAACAGAATACTCACAATGAAGCTGGATAAGAAAAATTAATAACATGTTAATATGACTTTTGATTAAAACGAAAGGTTTTCAGTGTTGCCAAGCATTACAACTAAAATTCCCCATATACTGAGGAGATCAAATTTTTGACAGTGTTATACATATTTTTGTTCAATAAGTGACGCAAAGTAGAAAAAATGCTATATTTTATATGTTTCACAAGAGGCATTGTAACACTCGTTCCGTTGGGGCACTCCGAGCTTGCTACGCTTCGCTCGTCGTACCCCAACCCCACTCGTGTTACAATAAGCCTTCTTGTGAAACTCGTAAAGTAATATACTATTTTAGAGTTACGAAAATGTAAAATTTCGATAAACTTCAAAGAAAAGAAACAAAGTAAAATTATAACAAAATGTGCCTTCACATTATTTGCATGCTATGAACTAAATTCAAACAGTTTATTAAATGCCTTTTTCTCATATAATCGTAGAAATAAAAATTTAAGGTTAATAATGAAGGTACCAGACAGTGTGATTATTTTTAAAAGTTGGAACTAAATTCTGTACTGTTTAACCATGTATACTGTCACATGGTATTATTTTATCACTTCTACATATTTATGTGGCTCGTTTTCGTTTTCGTTGCTTTTGAGCGGCAATTGGTTTTTCTATTTTTGTGTTCAAGTTTAGACAGTACAAATTCTGTACAACACTTTTTTGAACACGACTATACAACTGGGCCTAATTCTGAAACATCACTACTTATCCTCAACTCGCACTTAAATTGACAGTTTGATGTTAATTTGAAATTGAGAAACGCTTTAATTTTCATTTTAATGAGTTTTTTACTTTCTATCGTAAATCACTGATGAGCAAAGTACCTACATATACTAAACTTAAATAAACGAGTAAATATGAAAGCAATTCTGAATTTTAAATAACGTCAGACGTCAAATCTGAGTGTGAGTTGAGTATGAGTGATGTTTCTTTGGCCCTTAGTCGACAATCAACATCGATGAATTCATGAGGTTTGTTTCTACAGCAGTTTCTGACTAGTCAAAATCAGTTGCCCATCAAAATTATGATCGGTTTTAACATCTCTATTAAGTATACAACTTTGATGAGTGCATGTTTCCAACTAATCAACCACTGCCGTTGGAACAAATCTGTTATTGCCGACGAAATTTGTTTTATAAAGTTAAACAAAATCGGATAATTTTGCCTTCCGTCATATAATCTCTCAGAAATCATGGAATTCCTTCTCTTTTAATATTAATAGATTTTTAATTACTTCAAATAGAGAATTGATTGATTGAATGGTCATTATGACACTTGTGTCTCTTTGGGTTACCTAAATTATTAACTTCTTAAACCACAAATATGTTTTTGTTTTCTTTTTTTTTTTTAATTTAGATTTGAAAGGCACTTCTGCGTACATAAGAATTCTTTAATGATTAAATTATATTATTCCATGTATCTCACTGACTAAGACGTTTTTAAATAAATTGATTTCAATAAACTATGGAGAAAAACAATATACTTATGTCAAATATCCGAAGTATTTGGATGAATTTTTGCAAAATAAAATTATTCCAGTAATTTTCCTACCGGACTCGAGTTAGCTGTTCTTTCGTGATTCATTAAAACACATTTTTTATCCGATAGTTCAAATTAGTACATTTACATTTACAGATTAGCCTCCTTCTTGGCTGACTAAGCTGCAAGTGATAATTACAAGAATGCAAACAAGGCTAGCCCAAACAAAACAAAATGTAAAAAGCTAAATGGAAAATTCCTTTCATAAATATTTAAAGCAATTCGAAAATATGCATGACAAAAAAATATTTTTCAAAAACCTTAGAAGATGCAAAAAAATACTGTAAGTCAAGATTTTATAAATCGGTTTTTAAAGCAATTCCACTGCTCTTTTTTTGCTAAATTACAACTAGCAGAAAAGTCCAGCTTTTTTGTATAACTAGCACTTAAATGAACTCGTAGTTCGAAACCAGTTTAAATTTAATTTATGTTAAGAGTGTTTTACTTAGTTAAAATTTTACTGAAACATATTTTAAATTTTATTTAAAAAAAATGAAAATAAAGATTAACTTCTTAATACTAACAATAAAATTATGTGCCGTATATTTCAAATAAATATTTCTGTACTTTTGTATATTTGAAAGAAAATCAAAACTTCTTTTTGGTGTTTGAATTGCTCGCTTTATTAATTTTTTTATTCCTCTGTAAGTCCGGCCCTGTATTATTTTACCAAGTTTGGCACGATTTATTAAAGATTGTAATTTTAATAGTAATTAGAAAAACAATTTAATTTAAAACAAATTAATTTCCTACCATAAATTAATGTGTAGAAAATCTTCTGGACTTTTCTACGCTCTGACGAGTTACCAACAATCAGCTTCAGAATCTAATAGTTTTGTTTACCAAAACGCATTTTATTTAATTGAGTTTAATTTATAAACTCCCTCGATTGCGTAGACGCATAACTTCAAACAGTGGAAATTTTTGGTTACTTAACTAGAACAAGAACTTTAACACAGATATTAACAAAGCCCTGAATGTTCCAATATTTTTCAAATTCAGACTATTTCCACTTCAACATAAAGAATAAAGACAATTGTTTTAGAAGAAAGTAAGCTGACTTTTCAAAGATCTCAGTTACCAATCATAAAGAAAACACAACCTAATTTCGCCGTTGTCAAATCTGGAGCCATTCGCCTTTTGAAAGTTACTTTTTTTAAAGGAAAAAATTCAAATATACCAACGAAACTCCGAGAAGTATAAGAAAGAACACGTATGGTGCTTCTGTACCAGTTACTACAATAAAATCAGAAATATCTAGAAATTCATTATAAAATAATCATAACAGAAACTTTGCAGAACGAGGACAAAGCAAAAAAGATTACTTAACATAATTAAAATAATAAGTAGATTAACTGTAATGTGAAGGATAAAAGTTTTTCTTCGGTTGGGAAAGAGAGAAAGCGGTTTCATAAATCACAGTCATCGACTGTCAAAACAAAACCAAATATAATTGTCAAAATTTTTAGCTGTTAGTTTTCTAAAAATTCATTCGTTCAATATTCAATGGATTTTGTCAAAGTAGGACGCAACAAGAATGAAATACCATCACGAAAGACCTCGGCCATCCCACGTCTACACAACAAGCAGAACATAGTGGAGAACGTAATTCCGGGAAGATACGAAGAAGAAAACTTTAAACATTCAAACAATTCTTCGAAACAAATTAAGGAAGATCGTGAATCGTGTTTCTGCAACAGTCGCTACAATCAAACCAAAAACCTTTGCAGATTCACGCTAAATGAAAACCTAATCAGAAATTTCCAGGGTGAAAAGGAAGAGAGTGAAGAAGAAGACCCAGGTTACAATGACTCAGAAGACGATGATCTAACCTCGACCGTTATTATAACCGATGGGGAATCACACAGCAGTGAAGATAATTGCATCAATAAAATGAAAAACCAGGAATCGAATAGATATGGGCAAACGATTTTTACTATCGAGAAGACACCTTCCAATGAACCTGATCAGTTAATCCAGCCCACTGAATTCTTGGACGACGTACCAGCTACAATATTCCTCAAAGAACCCAAAGTATTTACAAAAGGTTTTGACCGTACAGAGTTGAAAATGCAAAAAGATGATGAACTAGCAAAATTTCGTACCACCCCAGAACGCAATTGTACTAGTACTTCAAGAAAATCAAAACCAGATAATGCAGAACACTGTCTATTAAAAGTAAGCACTCGCAATCGTTTGAAATACACTGTAACTAATGTCACAAAAGTTCGTCCTAAAAAACTGAAAACTTATTCCCTTAGTAAAGAATCTAGCATCTCTGGTAGCAGATGTATGACACCAACAGAATTAAATCCGCAGAAGAGACAGGAAAAGTTTGGCGACTTGAACGTTCCAGAACTACTCGATGAATCAAATTCTAAAAGCTGTGTGCAAAATCAAACACATTTATTCAATGAGGATTCAAATTTGGACAACTACCTATGTGAAGCTGATAATCCCTGGGCCAACGATCGTTGTAGCGATGAAGTAAACGAACCTAAAAATTCGGAATGCGTTAATCACTTCGATGATACAAACACAACAAAAGAAAACAAATACGATTATTTAATGAGAGCATTATTAGAAGTATTTGGAAACGATTCCCACATTACCCAAAAAATACGTAACAGCAGAATGTCTAAATACGACACCAGATTTCGAAAAATCAGATCTGCAGAAAGCTACAACAACAATTTAGATTCTGATTGTGAAAACATGACCAAAATTCGCACTTGTCGCAGCCTTAAATCCATCGAAAGCAAAAAAGACCGGCCCAAATCTGTTACCTGCAGAAACGATGGCGCTTCGATACATACACTCTCGTCTTTGGGAAAATCCTTGCCAGAAGAAACTTTCACGTCAGCCATCTGCTCCAATGAAACGGATTTTTCCAAAGCATCCGGAACTAACTACAGCAAACGAGAAACTTGCATTTCTTTCAAGCGCTGCAGATGCCAGAGTCTAAAGTGCTATAAACTGGATGAACTCAACGAGTCCATAACGAGCATGCAAACAGAAATAAAGACGTTAATCAAAAGCATGCCTTGCGGAAAAAATTGCATCTGTACGATTTCGGATGAAATTGACAAATTAAAGTTGTTCTACCAAAAGTTTCAACAGAACGAGCAGAAACGGAATCTGCAGCAGAAAAAACTGGAGTGCGATATAAAAGAGATTTACCGAAAAATAGATAAATTAACAGAAACGAAACGTGGCCCGTCTTTCTTCAAATGTTTCATCTTGTTCCCTTTGATTGGTATTTTATCTGTGTACACTGTGTCATGTTTAGGGGAATTAAAGAAAAATTAAGGTCGTTAATAAAAAAATCTGACTGCCTTAGTCTGTCTACTTTATTCTAGGAAGAGAACCAACAAAGTGTTTTTGTGTGCTAATAGCACTCCAAAACTAAAGCTATGTATTTGGAATTGGAACTCATTAGAAATTTTCTTTGTTCTCGTTGCGAGGCATAACATTGAAACCTGGAAATAGTATCAATCGCGTATTTATAGCAAAAACATCCGTGATGGAGACAACAAACGTTACAGTTACGTCTTACTGATGAGAGTCATAATTTCTGAAGCACTTACAATTACATATTGGGTGGTATACATGAAACGAAGTAGATGCTAATACTTCTCAAATTAGTATATTCTTCGAAGTATCTTCTATTACATAAAGTACCTACTGCAGTTCTGAAGCATATACTACGAAAGCAAAGTTTATACTACAGCACGTAGTAAATACTACTGCCGTGTAGTATTTACTATTAAAATGAAGCTGAGGCTTTGAAGTAGGTACTACAGTAGGTGCTTCTTCAGCGAAGTAAAAACTTCTACGTGCTCTTGTGCTCTAGTAGGTATCTATTAGATCGCATAGTAAATACTACGTTAGGGTACATGCACAACGGAGCTGTGATACTAGATCATAGCAGAGATGATGGCTGTGCACACCAACCAGCGCTTTACTCTATACTCTAGAAGCAATCATCTCTGCCATGATCTACTATCAAAGCTCCACGCAGCTCCGTTGTGCACGTACCCTTACTGTAGTAGGTGCTTCACTTTCGAAGTAGGTGCTTGAAGTATTAGCATGTACTTCGTTTTATGCATACCACCCATTACGTCAATTTAAAATTGTATGTAGTATGTTCAATGTAGATTTGAATTTTTAAATTAAAAAAAACATGTCTATCGCCGTTTAAAAAAAACAATTTTCAGTTACCTATTTATTAGTCAATAAAATTACAGTTTGGCCAACAATTCGTGTCCGAAACTCTATTTGTGACTCTATTTTCAAAATGATTATACCGAGAAATTTTTAGATTTTTTTATCAACTCGCCATGAAATCTTATAGCGTTTTCGATTCACGTGCACCGGTTGCACTCAGTGTATTTGCATCTTCTTTTAAACTCGTGTAATAACACGAGATGAAGATACTCTGAATGCGCACTAAAGTGGTCAATCGAAAACGCTATTAGCTTAAGTGAAAAGTGTCATTGCACTCCTTGATGAGAAATTGAAAATAGGCAACCTATTCTACTGCTGTGAGCTTAATATATTTTGAAAACACGAAGTTATTTCTGATTTGATTGATGGGTAGCCGATGGTGTCGTCTTTCCGAGCGCTATGCTGCCGCTAAAGCGGCATTAGTTTCATACATTTGCTCGTAACGAACCTGTATTACGAGTCGTCTGTTTGAAGGAGCAACATTCGTGACGTTTTATACGAACTTCCCGTGCCTTGGTTATAAACAGGGAGTCTAATAGTGCATTCGACTGGTGCACTGAGTGCGCATTCAGAATATTCTCACCTTATTTTAACCACATGTAATGAAACGGGATGGAGACATTCTGAGTGCGCACTCAGTGCACAATTTAGTCCCAGTCGAATGCACCATAAAATAAAATCAGTTCTTTTATGCGCGTTAGTCGACCAAGCGGAGACGGCATTTTTTTTCCTCGATGCAGTAACGCATTGTTCGGTTCCGTGCACTCGCAGCGTCGCGTCGTCGAGCTCACCCACTGTTATCTATACATCGTATACTGGTTACGACCCTACTCTTTCCAAGCGTACGCTCGTGATAAATCAAAGTGATTAAAACCTAGACTCTGTAGTTATAAACTATGTTCAATATTTTCAATAATAAAGTGCAAACATACAGAACTGTCAAATTTTCTTTAGAAATAAAAAATTTGCTTTTGTTTCCAATTCCAAGGCACTCTTCGCAGAACAGATGATTTTGAAATTTAATGGGTCAATTCTGCCCATATCTGTAAGGACCGTAAGACCTGTAACTCAATTATTAAAATATAGAATTTTGAAGTTCTCTGGAAGGTATGATTTCTCCTAGGTCTCTAGGATTACTCATGTCTCTGCGACATTATCTTAGAGACTTACAAGAAACCGTATCACGGTATACTAAGAACTTCAGAATTCCATTTTTTAATAACTGCCTTACAGGCTAACAGATCTTATGGTCCTTACAGATATGCACAGAATTGATCCATTAGACCTGTTTTTTTTTTTATAAAATTGAAACATCTTCCAAGTAAAAGTTCTGAAACAGAATATTTCTTCCATCTTTTTTCCTTTATTTTTTAAACAAAGTTAATATTAAATCTCTAGAAAGAAATTTGTTGTCTCATTCATTATTATTAATAATTTCTTTACTATCCTAGTGTTCAAGTCAATAACATATAATTTTCAGCTACATACTTTATTAATTAATTAAATTCCAATTTGAAACAATTTCGAACATGTTTATGCTTACCACGACAGTTGATAAATACCCTTACTTCACTGCAATATATACAAAGTGTGTTTGAACTTAATTCTAAATATTTTACTTCAACACTGCCAAAATATGAAACTATTTACGGTACCACATTTGCATTACATTGCTCCGCTTGACTTTCTTCTGCAATTGTAAGATACCATAAAGAAGAGCTTCTGCAGTCGGCGGACAACCCGGTACATATATGTCCACTGGGATTATTCTATCACACCCCCTAACCACCGAATAAGAATAATGATAATAACCACCGCCATTCGCACAGCTACCCATTGAAATTACCCAACGTGGCTCCGGCATTTGATCATATACTTTTCGCAAAGCTGGTGCCATTTTATTCGTTAATGTGCCTGCTATGATGATTACATCAGCTTGCCTAGGTGATGCTCTAAATACAACACCAAATCTGCAATAAAAAGGTTACATTTAGAATAAAATTTTAAAGAATAAAATACTTTCAAAAGTAAAAATGTGATTTCTTCATATAAATTTATCAACTCTTCACATAAATGTATCAATGTATTTCAAATTATCAGACAATTTTTGAAATGGAATGTGGCCATTATATTCACTAATACATTTGTTAGGGTAAAGTAATAGTAGTAGTAATCAACCAACTCTGAAAGTATTTTTTTAACTGTTTATTTGTATTTAAAATGAAATAACTAATAGGTACCTGTCCATATCGTAACGTGGTGCTGCGATGTGCATCATTTCAACTGCACAGCAGGCTAAACCGAAAGTAAGGGGCCACATCGAACCTTTTCTACCCCAATTTAATAAATCATCGAGTCGAGCTAATGAATATTCTACCATATTATTTGTCTTTTGAAACGGAGAATACGGTTTTGTTGCTGGAGCGGGTACTGAGGACTGGTGCCTCTGCACACTCCCAAAGCTCCCGCATATTTGCTTGAGACCATTAGTAATACTTAGGTTCTGAGTAAGGGGCACCACAGCTGTGCGGAACATCTGTAAAAGATTTAAGGTTAGGTTCAAGTATCAGGAAACTTCAGGTACAATTTGGTGTAACTACAAAAACGATTTTTTTTTGAAATCGTAATTTTAAGCATTGAAGATAAAATACCTTGGATTAATAAATTGCGTACTTAAATTTTGAATTTATTTTCAGAATTTACGTAACAAAAATAGACATTTCGGATTTAAATTTAGGTGGTAGACCTGATCATTGACGTTTTAGTTTCTCTCCAGCAACGTTGCCACACGAACAGTTTTCCCTGAACTACATAGGGTGCGTTTCGTTTGCGCGCTTACATGCTTTGAGCGCTCATAAGCAGTGCTTAATTATTTACTTAATTATTACTAGTCAGGTAAAGATAACCCAGGTTATAAACAAACGTTACACTATAGAAACAGCTGCGGCAGCTGTGAATGGATTAATTTCATTATTGAAGTTACATTTTTGAGGTTATGAATTCGTTGTGCAAACAGTAGTCAAAAGAAACACTTTTGCTTATAGCAGCTTAAGCGACTGAACGCCAAATGGAACCACAGAAAATAGCGCTAGTAAGCATGAGTGCTCGAAGCGTGTAAGCGTGCAAACGAAACGCACCCATACTTGGATACGTGGAAACCATGTGGAAAATTATAGCTTTTTTGATTAACTGCACTGGTATGCACTCAGAGTATCTTCATCTCTTATTATTACATCAGGTTAAAATAAGAAGCAAATACTCTGAGTTCAATCAGTGTAGGTGAATCGAAAACGCCACTATATTATACTGTAGGCCTGTTCGCTGTTCGGGTTCCCGTGAGGACAGGTCCTGAACCGTCAGGAGCATGCGCATAACAAAAAAAAAACCGCACATTTTCTTGTTGTGCGCATGCTCCTGGACGTTTTAGGACGGTTCTAGGACTAGTGATGAGCAAAGTAGCGATTTTTTAATAACTCCACTATCCGTGATTGCTATTTTGAAATAGCGGTGATTTTAAACCGTTATTGCGATCGCGGGTTGAAAGCTTAACGTCTATACGAATAACAAGTAAATACGAGCATGTGCGATAGGTTCCTTTGCTGCTGGATGGCGGGAATAGCCACCAGCTTTGACTTGAATCAATTAACTGTGTTTGGATCTAGGACCTGTTAAAAAAACTACCAAGAAAACAGTAAATAAAAAAACTAATAACGCTTAAAATCCAGTTAAAAATCACTGCGCTAAGATGGTTCGTTGAACGTGAAGAAATCGATCAAGCGATATTTACTAGCAGTGTTCCGATCCGCTTTAAATCGCGGTTTTGTAATCGCTGTTAATTCAATAACAGTGCAGCTGGCGTTATCAACGATTTGGTAATAGCGGCGATTAAATAACTGGTAGCGAAATATGGCTCATCACTATCTAGGACTGTCCTGGCGAGAACCCGAACAAGCCTTGTGTTCAGGGTTGGGACGTAGATAATGAGACGTATAAATACCTAATGGGTATTTATATGTCTCATTACTACTATCTACTCTCAAATCTATGCGTAATTAATATTACGCGTAGATTTTGTAATTATCTACGTCGTAAAAAATGAATTAATTACTGTAAAAAGTACATTGTTTTCTATTTCTTCATTTTCAGTTATAATTAATTATTTATACATAATATAATATCTATTTTGATGTAAAATGGATAAAATTAGTGTATACAAGCATTAAAAAGCATCAAAAGCGCAATATTTATTTGAGATACGTCAAATGAACGTTCAATTTTCAGGTTAGAAATGTGACATTTAACATAAACTACGTCGAGTAAAAATTACATTTAACTACGTTTAGACGTAATGTAATGTAGAAAATATTTTTTACACGTAGTTTTCCCAACCCTGCTTGTGTTTCTTCCGGAAAATGCAATAATCAATACATTGGCAACCTTGGTTACCATACCAACTTGAAATTGGTAGATTGGTACTCGTGTTTTTATAGCGTCTGTCGAATGAGTGTAATATGCTAACGTTTAATTGAGTTATAATTAACGATTTTACGTGTTTGATATGCATTTTTGTTCCATTTATTAGAAAGTTACAATCTCTTTAGTGCAAGAACTGTGGAAGTGTAGCTCGAATCAAGCAAAATGTAAGTCGTTTGAAGCATTTTGTAACGTTCTACTGGTAATCTGGTACAATTTTTAGGGCGAAGCGTTCGGAATCGGAGAGCGAGGAGAAAGATAAGAAAAAGTTGAAAATAAGGGAAGGTCGAAAGAGAACTGAATCGGGTTCCAGCAGTAGTGACAGCAGTGAAAGGTACGTTTGTAAATGCGTGGTTAAGTTCAAAGTTTAATTTTTTATTTTCATATTACAGCTCCTCTAATAGCAGTTCATCAAGTGGTTCAAGATCGTCTAGTTCATCGAGTTCTAGTTCTAGCTCGCGATCTAGTAGCTCTTCTTCAGAGTCTTCGTCATCGAGTAGCGATAATAATCGTACAAGACCAAAACGAAGGTAGGTACAATTTTGGTTTTGTAAAATGTAAAATGCCCAATTTCTTGGTGATGCTTTTTAAAGTATTAAGGTGGCCGTCCCAAATTTATACATTAAAAGGAGGAAACATCATGTACAGTGTACTCTCTCTTAAGCGGACACCTACTGTGACCAGCAAACAGTCCACCTAATAGAGGTGCAGATACATTTAAATTAGATTAAATGGGGAATTAAAATCCGTCCGGCTAAGGGCCATATTCTCGTTCCATGATTAATGTAATAACATGTTTAATTTCCATGGCAACGCTCGTCTGTCACTTTCTTACACATTAAGCTGACATAAAGCTATGTCATTACTTGTTTATTTTAATCACGACTTTAATCATAAGATGAGAATACGGGCCTAGGGAAGGTATTTTTTATATAAATTTAAAATCACTTTTGGTCATCTAAATTATTCAACTATCATTACAAGTATTGTATTTATTTTTAAAATCTAGTTAAACATGAAAAACATTCAAAAAATCCTCAGCTCTAAAAATCTCTACCAGCTTCCAAAATTTAAAACATCAGAATAAGTAGATTCTAAATTCATCACAGTTAATATTTTTATTCAACAAAATAGAAAGGTATATTTATTATTATTTTGGTGCTTTAATGATTAGATTATGAAACTCGTTTGGGTTTGTTAAAGTAGCTCCGCAGTATAAGTAATTACGCAGTAGCGTCACTTAAACGTCAGTGTAAAAAAACGTCGCCATACTGTTTGATACTCTTATGGAAATGTAGGGCACTTTTCAGAATTAACCGGTTATTCTACCGGTAGACATTTTAAAATTGTAAAATCCACTATAAAGCTATAATATGTTATTATAGCTATAATAAGTATATAATAATAATACAGTTATAATAAGTTAATAACTTATTATAGATAAAATAACATATTATAGCTTTATAGTGAATTTTAGAATTTTAAAATGTCTACCGGTGGAGTAACCGGTTAATTCTGAAAAGTGTCCGTAATGTAATGTAATTTGCAAATCGGTAGGTATCAAATAAAATGGCAAATGTGACAGTTATACTCGAGTGACGTTATTGCGTAGATTGTTATTACATCTCAGATGCGAGCTGAATCAAACAGATACTTGTCACGTGACTTCAGATGTAAGCGAGTTCTCGAACAAATAAACGAACGAAACAGAGCACGTCGATTTCTGTAGATGTTATCTTACTGTAAATTAAACATGAAGTAAACGAACTAAGGGCCGTTTTCTTAATAGAACTGGGAGACTTTAATTTAAAGTCACTTTAAGAATAGGAAAACTATTGTTTTTATGGGTTAAAGTCACTTTACATTTAAAAAATAATCACAGTGCATGCGCGATTGTTAAAAATCTGAACCCCCATCGAAATACTCCGAGCAAGTCGAGGTGAATCTGAAACATCGCATCGTGAATATTCGAACGATGTAGATGTACATCTACTTCCTCGATAAGCAATAAACGAACGATTTAGAAGAATCTGATCTGTCGGATGTAATAAATCTGTAATAAACGAACGCACCTACCGTATAAGGATGCGCCGAACCATCGATTCGGCTTCGGTATTGGGCCGCTTCGGCCTATTTTTTCACTATTCGGCTTCGGCCGAAGCAGTTGTTCGGTTCGGCCGAAGCAACGTGGCGAAAAATTTCATTGCGTTTTTCCAAGCAGAAAGTATTGAGTATGTCAAACAAGTTATAATAGATTAGCATTGTCATCCAATACAAGAACAACCATGCGATTCGAAAAATAGCGATTTACTCATCAGTAAAAATTAATGAACCTGTAAGAAAAAAAAATGAAAGCAGTGAAGAAACAGGGAAAACAGAAAATAAATTATGACAATGCCTTGACAAAATTGCAATGAGTTGTTAATGTAGCAGTAACTTAGAAGAAAAAAGTCAATGTAATATTAAAAAAGAACTCGATGTTTACGTGAATTTATCATTGGGCGCGTTTAGCGAACAGCAGCTGCTGAGTTGCTGACTCAGCAATCGTTTGTGATTGGCTATTACCTTAACGTGAATCAATCACAAACGATTGCTGAGTAAGCAACTCAGCAGCTGCTGTTCGCTAAACGCGCCCATTAATTAAGAGAACTGGCAATTCAATACATTTGTGGAAAGAAAAGAAGAAAGTGTTTCCAATTTTAAGTAAAATGGCGTTGAAGTTTATTTTAGCTCCTGCTCCAGAGTTTACAGTGATTTTTTTTCCCTGAAGCTGAATATATTTACTAGGAGTAGGAGCAGAAAAGTTGTTCCTCCACCATGATCCATCCTTAAAGAATTTCCATTTAGAATCCTCATTTATTAATTTCTTTGTTCCTTGTTAAGCCCCTGTCACATCATTAGTCAGTTTGATCAAACTGGACTGACAAACTAAACTACACATGTCGTCATGGAAGCTGTTTGACCAAATTTTCTAAATTATAGGGGCGCCCACGGGGCGCCTCTATATGCATCAGTCTAGACATCAGTCAGTTTGATCAAACTTGCCTTATGATTGGTAAATAATAATATATAATAATAATAATAAAAAATATTAAATCACTCAAATAAGCCACCATTGTTTGCAGTTGCAAAGTTGGCACTGTTTCTGAACACTATTAACGACTTTACGGATAGTATTGCCATTAATACTGTTAAATGCCTCAAGTACTGCAAATTAGTTCAAACTGCATCTACATATCTTAAGTAAAAAAAAGTTAAATTAGATCTAAGAATTATTGGTAATGTAGAGATTTTTTTAATTTTTGTAAACAATAAAAAAATTGGTTTTCAGATAGTGTCTAATTTAGGAATCTACTTTAGTAATATTGGAAGTAGTTGTTGCCCTAGTATGTTCACAATAATATAAAAAATAAATAAATTGTGGAATGAAAAATTAAGAAGATTAGTGCAACTAAATTGGAAATATTTTTTCAAAATTTATCATAAATCCATTCAGACATCATTCACATTTTATAAATGATAATTTGACAAATATTTCAATTGCAGACCTTCAAGTAAAGCAGTAAGAAGAAGCAGAGAAAAGAAAATAAAAGAAGTGGAACGTGAAAAGCCCAAAGAAAAAGAACGCGTAAAAGAAGAGCTCAAGGAAAAGGAAACTCGTAAAGAAACTCCAGATCGTGCCGAGCAGAATAACGTGAAAGCACATACCAGAAGTCGTTCTCGTTCACCACGACGAAAGCGTAGACGTCGTTCTCCCACTCCTAGACCGACGAAAATTCATATAGGCCGCTTAACTCGCACGGTCAACAAAGACCATATCACCGAAATATTCAGCACCTATGGCACCATAAAGCAAGTCGAGTTTCCAAAAGATCATATCCACACCTATTTGGGGCGTGGATATGCTTATGTTGAATTTTCGACTGCTGACGAAGCTGAAAACGCAATGAAGCACATGGACGGAGGACAAATTGACGGGCAAGAAATTACCGCTGCTCCGGTGTTAATACCCAAACCGAGGCCTCCACCTCTGAGGCGCAGCCCTCTGCCAATGCATATGCGGAGACCTCCACCACACCGTCGGACTCCTCCAAGATTCAGAAGGCGTTCACCCATGAGGCCTCCTAGACGAAGCCCGGTAAGAAGACGGCCGCATTCGCGTAGTCCACCACCCAGACGTCGGCGTCATAGTCGTTCTAGTTCCAGTAGTTCTAGATGATGTGCGATGAATAATTCGAATGGAAAGTTATGATACTTTTATTGATTGATTTCAGCTTAACAAATATAATAATGCTTCAATTTTTTTGTGTTTGGTGGTCTGTTTTTGTTTTCTCCTCATTCCTAAAAACATTATCTACATTTACCTACAAATCTGCAACATAAAATTTTATTGTGCTGCTACTTGATTTATGATATTTGTGATTTCAAATTCGTTTTCTAATTCGTTGTAATATTTTCAATATATTTAGATGTGGTCAATAAACTCTTTGAAAATGTGAAGCTGGCCAATTAAATTAAAAGACGTTATTTATTTAGCAGGCTGTGGTGTTTTTGTAAACTTGTCATTTTTATGACAAACAGAATCTGTTCTTTAAACCAATGATGACTTTTACGTCCATTAACGACTTGTGCAATGTAGTTTCTTTGGCTGTGTATTGCAAGGATGACTACTCGATGATGATTACTTTGGAAAATAACACTAGCGAATTTTGGATTCCTTCACTGAAAGCTACGGACGCAGATACTTGGTTCAACAAGATAAACAGAGAAGCAAAAGATGTGATAATTTCCTTCTTACGTCTTGGTACACTGTTTACTGCTTAATCTTTCAGATCTTCGAAGCGGAAGTCAATAACATCAAATTACTCCATTTAAACAAAATTTGGCTGCCAGATTCTCCCTCAGTGTGTATTTATCATTGCGTGTACGGAGCTTGCGTTACTGAAGACGCAAAAAGAAAGTCTAAAGTCACCAGAGGAAAGGTGTGCTTTCAGATGAAGCACAGCATCAAAACTGATTAATTCGTTTTTAGTATCGCGGCAAAATTAGATGGACAGTTGAGCAAGAACTATCAAAACTTTGGGCGAATGGTAACCTGCGCAGCCCTGAAATGTACACATTTTTTTTCTATCTAAGAGAACAATTTGCTGGCGTCGACAGCAGCGCTGGAGATAAATTGATTAAACCGGTTGAATATAGTGAAAGGGGAAAAATCACCGAAGTTGGGCAGGACGTGTTTGTAAGCCCTGGCAAGTCAATTTATGAACAGTTGGTAGAATCGGCGGGTTTCTCTTCTGAAGGTAAATATTATTTCAAAACCAACTTCTGCTTTTAAACGTTTGTTTTCAGTGCAGAAGCATATTTATCGAGAATTTCTACTTTGGTGCTTTCCTGCCATTTTTATGGGGTTACAGACGTTTGTTAGATTTATAATGGAAATGGGTTGGTCCAGAGAAGACGCTCCTTATGTTTTCAAGTAAATAATGACTTATTTTATTTATTTTGTCGATTCCAGTTTTTCAAATTTTCTTATTACCTATATATATTTTTTCTTAAATCTTAAATATATTTTTAGATCAGCTGATGTTACTAATCGTTTTGGACTATCCTATAGAGAATTCTTGTACATTCTAGCCGCTGTTGATCCTAATACAAATCACGGAGGGCCACCAGCAGAAATAAGATGCAGATATTTATTTAGGTAAAACCACGACTTATAGTAGCATGCAATTTACAAGTCGCTGTTTCACAATTCAAAATAAACCGACTGTCAATAATAGTTATTTATGCATTGAGGGCGTAAAGATGCTTTTATGACATAAGACGTAATTTTGAACCCGCGGCGCCAGCCGAGGGATAAAAATACGTCGAAGGCCATAAATGCAAGTTACGTCCGTGGTGCATACAAAACTTTATGCACGGATGAAGATTTTTTATTCTTTTTTGATATTTCTAAAATAAATTGAATTTTGCACCCACATCCAGCGTTGCTTTGATTAAAAGATTTCAGAAACGTAACTATAGCTACGGGTAAACAACGGTAACCATATTGTCTAAAATGCTGCCTGTATTAGGTATAACATCGCTGTTTGACGTTTCATTATAGCCCAGCGGGTATAAAGAGTTCCATGGGCTATAAAAAGACGTTTATGACAAAGAAATTCGTGTATAATTGTCATTTTATGATACATCCGTGCATAAAGAAGTTTATGACATCTTTGTGGACGCGTTGCCGCTAACAAATTACGTAACAGATTACGAAGGCTCCGCTACCTTCAGTCAATGCCAATAAAAAAAAAGAATAAACTATTTACGATTCTAAATATTATAGAAAAAGGTAGATCAAAGATGTATCGGGTATAAGTTTTAGATCTTGTAACATGATTGGCTAATAATATTAATAGAACTTTTGTTTCAATCTCCATTTCTATAACATGCGAAAGAGTATAAATTACTCAACGTGGATTCGAGAATGCATAGAGTTGAAACGGTCGCGGATTTGTTTTTCAAAACAAAATCGGTTGTTGCTGTTTAATTGTAAGTAACAAACATGTGTTCGGACGTTTAGAATTTTACAGCAATATAGCTACCATCCAGCGAGTCAGGAAAACTTGTAACGGTAGCCCTACTCAAATAACACTCCGGTTTCCCGGACATCATAAATAAGTCATCGTAAGCTTTTAGCTTTGTGTTTTCGGATTTTTGTACGAATTAGTCACACTAAATTTTGGAACATGTCAGTTATAGAAAAGAGATAAAATTACGTTGCAAGCTGAAGTGGCTCGCTTTGTTCGCTTAAGGGTTCAAGCAAGCACCGGATGCATAAAAATGTCCACTGGACACTTATAAAGTTAAGTTATGAAGGTTCCAAATTGCGACAGACCACCGCGATTCTTATCTGACGAGTTAATTGGAGGTGAGTAAGCGTGATTTGGGGGCTAGGGCAAATTATTCGCTGAGGATTCAAAATTTATCTTACGAAGTCCTAGGGAAGGGATTAATTTTTACTTGGGAAGAAACAGGCCCGAAAACAGACAGAAACGTTCGCATCTCTATAGCGAGCGGTTGAATATTTTAATTTTGACTTAGCGAGGTTTCTTAGTGCTTGCAGTCATTCTCTCATTTTCTCATATTTCTTGCTAAACCATTTATTTCGGTACGGTTAAAAATACAGTGTGTTAAGAGAAAGGGCAATTAAACAAACAAAACCACGAATACGTACGGGTTTGCGCCGCTGGTGTGTCTAAATAGGTGTGTGTGCGGGTCTCGGGATCGCGGAAAGGTTAATTTGCATTTATTTGTATTTTTCGTCACATACTTGGTGGTATAAATTGGTTAAGAAGTATTTTAATTTGCATTAATCAGTGCCTAAGGAATCTGTAAGGTTCCGCATTAGTATTGCTTTTGGATAAATTTTAGTCAAATATTTTTATTTACATTGGAGTCGAGGTTAAACCTCCACAAGTAGCATTCACCTTAGTAATTTTTGTTGGTCATTTGTTGCATAGATTATTAGGCCAGTTCTGTGATTTAATCAACCAGAGCCAATTAACTGTTCCTTCAAATCTATTTAGAAATTTAAATACAGTGCACTCTTGGAAATTAGTTCTATCTTTGGAGACATTCTCTGCCAAGTTGGAAACACTCTAACGGCTGTATTTCGATTTGCACAGGGAAATCGCCAATTTGAATCATTGGTCTAAGGTCTAAGGCAAGTTATATCTGCCGCGAAAACCAAGTATGCCAGCACAATCTAAACCCAGAAATCAAGGCCAATTTATTGCTCGTTACGAATTTCGTGACTACGAGACCGAACAATTTGAACTACCTATTCATAGCCATCTTCTTAATAGACACACCCAGTGTGTGGACAAAGTGTGGTCTTTGCCGAGAGATTTGCAGGTTAATTAGAAGCGATTTGCCGAGAGACTGAAAGGCCATAACCGCACGAAGCGGAGTGCCGAAAACAGTCATTTGGGTCCATTGCGCAATAAATTAGTTAGATATGTTTAGCCGACGAAAAAACGACGTAGGGGGATTTGAAAAAAGGTGTACACTATACCACCCCCTAAAGGTGATTGGACGTAGTGAGAAAAGATCCTACCCATTCGACCTCAATTAATTAGTTTAGCTAGCGATAGGGTTTTCCATCACCTCCGAAAGGAGACCCTGAAAAACTAGCGGCGATTGCTATTGATTATCTTGCAAATTGATCGCCGAGGGCGGCAGCGGCATTTTGTATCACATACTTCTCCAGAACGTCTGATTAATTGATTATGTAATTACTTCCATTAATTAAGTACACTGTAGACCCATTGTGTCACACTGTGCGTTGATTGATTGAGCAGAACGAGTCTTAGAGTACGATCTGAAGTGGCAAACACTAGTACCAAGACCAATCTAAGTTGAATTTAAATTAGTTGGTAATTTAATTGAGGAGCAGAGTTCTCCAACAAGAAACCACCAGCTGTGTGATTGAAGTCAGTTCGATCGCTACGATATTCGAAAGTGAAATCTGTTAAGCCAATTCTACTGTACTTCCTGATATCCGTAATTTTGTTTCTCTGTATTGGTTTAACGCAAGGGTTTTTACGCTCATTATATCAGATCCCGCAGTGGCTGGTACAAGGAGTTTTTACCTTTTTTTGCAATAAATAATTAAATCTAACTTCCGCATTTTTATTTAAAGGTATTTAGTTCCTTTAAATCTCTCAAGTTTATTCACCGACGCACCAAAAGAACTGAGTTACAACAACATAAGTCCAGGGGTTGCAGTGACGATTACGAGCCGTATTATAAATATTATTAGTTTATTGCGGATTCCGGAGGGTCGTTCAACTGTAAACAAAATAAATGGGCCAGTAGAATAGTTCCTTAGCGCCGGCCGTAAATTAGTCAGGTGGATTCTAGGTAATAGGTAGTCGACCGTTTAGACGGAAAGGGTAGTGCATGTCTAATTGAAGTAATAAAATTTTGGGTGACCCTTCTTGGGAATTCTCAGAAAATAAGCTTTCGAAAACGAGGTGGCACGTCGGCGTGTTACAGAGTTTATAAGAGGCGTTTTTATGATCAACTTATAATCTCTTTGTAAAAATACTGCTGTATATACTGCTTGTAATACTGCAAGATAATCGAGAAACATTGTCTTTATAAAATGCATGTTACTGTACTAGATTTCACGAGACAGTACGTCTTATCCGGCTTGTGCAATTTATTAGTTCTTGTGTTTCTTCGCTGGCGCCACTTCACTTACCCCACTTACTTGTTTGGATAACTACCGCCAAACTAGCGTTAAATAAAATATTACCCAAGCCGATTAAGAGCTCTGGCTCACGAAATCTAGTAGCTCGTTGTTCGTTATAGATTCTTTGATCAAGACAGAGATGGAGTTTTGAGTCAACAAGAATTCCGCCAACTCATCACTTTCATGAGAAAATCCAAGAGTTTACCCTCAGACCTTTCTGAATCAATGAAAGACGCAGATGGAATTTACAAGTGCTTCTTTCACTTGCTCTTAAATTTATCATTCCAAAAAAGGGGTTTGTAGGAACTTAGGATTTTCTGCCACCACGCCGTTGACTATAGGTGCGTTTTTGATTGCCGTCGGTTCGTTGAAGATAAGGGGCACTTCACACACTTTCAGGTCCAACAAATCAGTCCAGCAATACATCCAAGATATTATGTATGTTCCGAATACCTTTTCTGTTGTACAGTAAATATTGTTGTATTTCAGAAAAAGGGAGGCAAGAGCGAGAACGGAATCTCAGGCACCAAAAAGGGACATTCCAGCAGCTCGTGAGTACATACATTTCAACGAATAAGAAATAATTATTGTATATGTATATAATTTTTTTTTTTTCGTAATTACAGGAGCTACGACAACACAAAAAACTGCTGACAGCAAATCATACGAATTAGCGGTCCACAGCGTACGACTGCAAAAAAGCGCGACTTTAATCAACGTAGACGAACTTTGGAATTTGCAGAGTAACTCTTTCTATAATCTGTAATCTTTTTGCCACGCTTTCTAAATTTCTTAGGTGCTCTGAGCCAGACTGCGTTAAAAATCGTGCAGAGTACAAGTCCTCAGGTCAATAGAAGAGTGTCAATGGCGGTTTTTAATCAGACTTCACAATGTAATGAGCTTCTAAAGAGTTTGCGTTATCTTCAACAACTAAACAAGACGAAAACGTACAGCAAAGGACCCCTGGTGTTTTCGTGGGGACATTTAGACGCTGAGCTTTTCGCCCATCACCTCATTAAGATTTGCGAGGAAGTGCAACAGATTTTCAAGAAGGAAGATCGGCTTTTGGTGTTGAATGCACCAATATATGTGATGGGTAAATTTACTACTTTGTATGTTACATGAGCTCTTTATTATTTATAATCAAAATATTGCTTTTCATGCTGAATCGGTCTTATGTCTAGATTAATCCAATCAAATGAGTTGATTTTAGGGGATATACACGGTAACATCGAGGATTTAATTTATTTCGAAAAGGTTTTTTGGCACTTGGGGCCTTGTCTTTGTCCGTGCAATCTCCTCTTCTTGGGCGATTACGTCGACCGAGGTTCTTACGGAATAGAAGTCGTCACTTACTTGTTTGCCTACAAAATTCAAACGCCGAGTAAGGTTTGGTTGCTTCGAGGAAATCACGAAATCAGGGATATTCAGAAGATGTTTTCCTTCGAAACGTAAGAACTCGAGTATTGTAGACGAGAAGAAAAGTTAAAATTGAAAAACGTGTATTTATTTTTGCTTGGTTGAAAATCGCGTTCGAATGTTTGATACATTTTTTTTTATAAACAAAATAAACTTATTATAAGAACGTACGCACGCACTTCACATAAAAACCGAAATTTACCTATCTGATATTCTTTTCTTCTTATCTAGAGAGTGTCTTAATAAGTTTGGCGATAAAATGGGAAAATCTGTTTGGGAGGCAGTTAATTCAGCTTTTGATTATATGCCATTGGCTGCCACAATTGACGACAAGGTAATGAAGTTTATTCTGTGTCTTTTACTGCCTTCATGCCTCATTTATATTAACATCAGATTTTTTCATCTCCTACACGATTTTCGTATCACTATTTTTAATTTTATTTTAGTTTTTTCAAACATCATTTTTCACTTTCTTGTCTTGTTAAAGTTTTCTTCATTTCAAAAACCCTGTAGCCCTATGCCTATGCAAATACAACATTAATTGTGTTTTATTTTCTAGTTTTTCTAATTACATTATTTTCTAGATCTTTTGTTGTCACGGAGGTATTCCACCACCCTGGCTTTGCCCGAACGTGGCGGCCATAAATCAAATTCCTGTTCCTTTGAGACAACCTGATCAGCAGTGTGCACTTGCATGGGAACTCTTATGGAATGACCCTGTCAAGTAAGCCTTCGAACCTAATAAACAAGAAACAAAAAAAGGAATTTCCATTCTCGATTTATTCCTCGTCAAAATTTTTGCCAATTACTTAATTTAGGAAAACTGTTCATATTTAAGCTACTGTTTTAGGAAACACGCAATGACTGAGAACGTTGTTATGGAATTATTGGCCAATGAAGGTTTTGCAGCAAATAGTACTCGAGGAACGGCGCACGTCTTTAGCGTCGAAGCTTTAGAAAAATTCCTAAATTCAAATAACTACAGTCACATTATACGCGCACATGAAGTTGCTCAAGCAGGCTTCAATGTATGTACAGTCGTGGACAGTTAAAAAGAACGCTCGGAAATTTGCTACACTAACGCCTAACGAATTTGACACATTTTTCGTTCCCTTTGAACTGACCACTATTATGTTATTTAGAATTTGAGTTATTGTAATTCTATGATGTTTAGGTTCAACAAAAGGCAAGGTTATTGACAGTATTTTCCTCTTCGAAATACTGCGGTGGACAGAACGAAGCCGCCTGTGTTTTGGCAGACCAGGGGAAATTAAGAATACTCAGAATCGAAACCAGTTAATCGCCTATCATAAATTCCAGTTATTTATTGTTAATATAAAGTAGTTTTTCAAAATAATCCGTATTCTAATTGCTCCCCGACGGATAGACTGCTCACGAATTTTATATTCTCAGCGATTTCGAAACATAATTTTGCCAATCCGGTCAATTCGCTTCCGTCTTGCTTGTTGAAGTTATATATCATCTGAAAAATAAATTCGAATTGAAATTTTATTTAGTAATTATAAAATGAAGATATGCAAAAAGTATTTAAAAAGAAACTTCGAAATGAAGGAAAATTTATGAAATAAACTTACATCTAAATATTCGTCATAGCTGACCCATCCGTCCATATCTCTGTCAGTTTCATCAAATTTCATCTTGCGATAATCACCCGGACTTTCATCTCCGAGGCTCTCCAGTACAGCAGAACTGCAAATTAATTTATATAATTTATAACGATATCGTTCTAGTTGCCAGCCATAGTTTATTGTCTTTTAGTGGAATACTGTAGGGTATTTTGAATTTTCGTTGTTTAAAAGAAAAAATAAAAAGAAAGAATGCAAAGTACAACTCACAAGTCATCAAAATTCAACATTCCATTCAAATTCTGATCAAATAGAAGAAACAAGCTGTGTAAATTCGAAATGGTAAGTTCGTTCCAACCGGGAAAACGTTCCATCACCTTCTGCAAGTTGTATTGGCGATTTTTCTCTTCATTTTCGCGACTTTGTCGCCGCTGTTCCAATAAACGACTGTAAAATGCTTGCACCAATTTGTCATATTCTGTAAGAGGTCCGTGTGTATCCTGTTCCTCTTTAGGTAGAGGTTCTCCTGTTTATGAATCAAAAACAGAAAATTCAACCAGCTTAATTTCAACCTACAAAAACATTACCAGTCGAAGAAAAATCTTCTTGGCGGTAGAAACAAATCGGCTTTCTCTTGATGGGATAATCAAACAGTCTCTTCAGAATGCGACTTATTTTATTGCCCATTTTTTCTTTATAAGCGTCAGTTGTCAAATAAATATTAAGTAATAAACTTCAAAGTTCCTTTTTTTTTTATTTTGGCATTTAACAAAATTTGTAGTGCAAATGGACCAAGTTAAGGTTTCTAAAGTTCAGGTCAACTTCCAAACACCATCTTTAATGTGTGGGGCACCCATACGACATTATACTGGCTTTGTGGGGAAACTCGACTGTGAAGATTTCTCGGTTAAGATAAATCCTATGAAGCCCATGTGGGAAGGTAAATTTCCTGTACCGACGTGTGGAGGAGAACACGATAAGGACGTGTTTTGCGACGTCTCAGCACCCGGATTTGAGAAGGCAAATGTGGTGATGATTGATGATTATGTTTATCTTACGAAGATTTACATACCTTAACTATGTATGTATTAGATTGAGGATTTAATTTCCGAAGTAAATAAATTGAAATTGAGCGCCTAATTAATGTTAGTTTTTAATTAAGAAAAAATAATTAAGTTTTGTTTTGAACATGTTCTTCTATTTTCTTCAATATTTTTTATACCTACATACTATGCGTTAATAATTTTTTTAGGTAAGGGGAGACTATGAAAAACAAAATCAGAGTCTTAGCACAGAATAATAAACGACCAGAAGATTAACTAAGACGTGGTTTTGTCTGAAATTTCTTACTGTGCATGCGTGAGTTGGTCCGCAGATTTCAAAATTACGGCCAGGGTACGTTCACAATCATACTTTTTGAGACGTCTTAAATAGAATTTATCAGTTATATAATATATCTATTCGCATCCCTGGACTTTTTTAACGACCGCTGCAGAAGTAATGCAAACGTTATTACTGATAAAAACTGTTTATAACATCAGAAGAAACGAACGCGTAAAATTGATTTAGTACCTTACGCCATGCATCAAAACAGTGCCATCTTGTGTCTCTACGATGAACTAGGCTTAGTTTTGAATGTAGTTTTCTTTTCGATTAATTGTTATAATAAATGAGAATATAATGGAAATTGTGTCCATTTACATTATAAATAACAAATAATGTTCTCTATGGTTTAATAAATTCAAACTTATTCGAACAGCACAATGTTGTGAAACATACGAAAACCAATTGTTAATTTTTCTTCCAAGTTGTCATTTTTGAATTCGCGCGGACCAGTCACCACTCTCCCACCATAATTTAAAGCTAAACAGCGGACACAAACATCAAAGGTGCCGACAGCCAGTTGTACTTCTGGGGGGCGTTCAAGTTTCACAACCGGTTGTTTTAGGAAAAGCGTCGGGTAACGTACCGGACGTAGTTGATTTGTGAACGCCCAAAACGCTTCAAAACAGCTGATAGCAGTATTCATTCGTGTTTACATTATAGGTTATGTGCAAAGGTCGGGTAATTAAAGTATAGCACGGGTATAGCGTTGAATATCAGATCCACAATTATGGCTGCATCACCAGAATTTGCAATAGCTTTACAAACCTGCACAACATTGCTATTGAATTCTGATAACAGTAGCACTGACAGTGAAGACGAAGATATTTTAAAAATTGTAATATGCCAAGCAAATATAATAATCATGGACAGATATAAGCACATTGTATGTCTGGCCAGAGCTTGCATCAAATAGAGATAGCAATCTACTATTTTCTATTTTATTCAATATTGCTATTTGTTTTGTGGTGTTTTTTAACGGATACGTAGGTTAGCACGACAGACAACAACACGTGCAATAACACAAAACATACTTTTGCGCATGCGGGACAATTTTTACCCATCTGTTAAAGATAGGTAAAAAGTTGCTCTGTCCGGCGACGTCTGGCATTAAATATGAACGCTTGACAAAATAGCCGGCGTTGATTTGTGAACGACAAACACAACGTCCGGTAACGTTCGGCGTAAAACTTGAACGCCCCCCAGGTCGCTTATTATTCTGTGGTCTTAGCTTGATTCGAAACTTTTATTCTGATTCTGACATTTGCTTCCTGACCCCTGTCAAATCTGTTAGTTGTTTAAACGCTCTTGAATACTATAGTCATGGGTCAGCAAGCAATCCAATGGCATTTGAAATTAGTCGTTATCATGTTAAAGAGTTTTAACAAAGCCTTATGTATTCAACTGGAAGATTTTTTCTACTATCGTCAAATGTATCTTGACATTTCAATTTTGACATAAGTTAATTTCATTTAAGCTACGACTTAGGTTTTACTCTTCATAGACTCCTCTAATCTAAAAAAATATATTAACGCATTGTATAAATTGATGGATATTATAGGAACCATGCACATGCGAAGCCAGCGCCACCAATGACCATATTGTGCATTAGTGGTATGAAATTACGAGTTGTTTCAAATTATAAGTGTACATTTGAACTTGAATATTGTAATGTATTTCAATACCAGGAAGTATTATGTAATACAATCGTAAATTGTCATAAGAGTGATATCATAAATCAATGTTGGGCACAAGAGTTTTGGTGAGTCATCCCCTCTACTCTGCAACAACTGTAATCGGCGACAGTTGAAAATGTGGTTGAAAATATACGCCACTCGTCGAGACATTGGGCGCGTTTAGCGAATGCAACATGTTGAGTTGCTACCACTGCTGCATTCGCTAAACGATTACGCTGTACTGTGCGTTTTCATTTCACTTGCACCAGAAGAGTTCGGGCCATACTGATATTACGTCACGCACTCTGTCAGTTTTGCCAGAAAACGAAACTAGTGCGTGTTTCAATCGAATACAAACGTGATCTGGGAGCAAAATTATTGAGCGGGAAATATACTGAATCATAACCTCAAAATTATCATTTGTTGCCAGAAATATAAAAATGCAATATTTATTTGTTATAATAAATTAAAAATCCTAAATACACTAATTAGACACTAGACAAACTGTGTTTAGCAAATAACTTAATTATTAACAATTTCTTGATACAATAAATTGTTTTAGTTATCTGTCAATAAATCATCTGTAATATGTTTCTTCTGAAATGACAGAAAAGTTGCACTGAAACACTTGCACTACCTTCGAAGTCAGTTCCAAAATTCTTGCACTGAGTCAAAGCCGTCTCTATCTAACAAGCCGTGCTGTTACGCTTGGCATCGTCGCATTGATACCCGAAAGTAGTCCTAATCGAACTTGGCATCTACAACATAAACCTAATTAATAATTCAGAAAGAATAGTTATTTATTTACCTACAACGAAAAGTCAAGTTTTAAAGTAATTAGGAGTAAGTTGTTTAGCCGAGGCTGTAATTACTTCCAAGTATATATATTTAAAGTCAATTTTCGTTCGAGGTAAATATGAAATTTTCTTTCAAACTAGACGTTTAACGAGTTTAAAATTAAGTACTAGGACTTTAAAGTTCTACTTTTTGTACCATTGAAAATCCGAAAAATGTCACATTGGTATGAAATAAAAGCAAATAAACGAAAACGAAAAAGTTTGGTTATCTAGCAGAATTACGCTTTGTGGACTTACCTTGATTGTTAATATAACATTTAAAACGTTATTTTAGTCACCAATACTATAATAAACAATAATAAACAATAAAATTTGAATGATAAGTACAGAATTACATTACAGCATTATCTCGTACAACTTACGTCAAACTGGTGAAACTCGTGATCGGACTACTTGCTCTGTTGCCAAATTTACAAGTGCACGGCTTGTTAGATAGAGACGGCTTTGACTGAGTGCAAAACTGGTGCGCACTAACATTTCAATCGAACATAAAACACGAAGAAAGTTTGAACTGAAATCACCAATCGAACACGAAATCTAAACTCAGTGCGCACTGGGTGCAATCAGTGCAGCTCAATCGAAAACGCTATTAGAGATTTAGTCAGCGTTCTAAAACATCGCTGCCTTTCAAGCTAAATATGCTGCATAAGTGGTCTTGACTAAAAATTGAATATTTTCTAAGCTAAAATATTAGTTATAATTTATAAACATGGGACAAGCTCCTCCAAAAACAGTATTATTTCTGAAATACTAAAGAATGACGAATGACAAGTTAGGTCAAATAAAGAATTAGGTTATGATTTAGGTGAAGATCATGGACGTAACGAAGATATTCCATTCCATATCAATTCGTTTCTATCAGTAGATCACTTAGAAGTGATTTGGATCACATTCGTTTATGGTGAATCTAGCCGAATCGAACACGTAAGTTCTTTATATTCTTAAGGATTAAGTGAGTTTATATTCTCATGAATATTCTTTTGAAACAGGTGGGCGCCACTGTCTCCCGGAAACAGCTCTAGCTCTCCATCATTTGCAACCTCCAATCCAGACACCTTTCACATTCATTTAATATGTACCCTTTCCTGTAGTTTTATATTCAAAGCTTTTATCGGCCATGTTGCAATTAATAGCGACCTCTCGCGTTGACAATTAGTCGCAATTCGCACGTGTTCATGGTTCGTCGCTCGTGTCTTGGGCTGTGGTCTTGGGTATAAAATGGCCATAACCTTGATTTGTGTTGTAAATCAACATAATTAATATACTAAGGTATATAAATATACATTTTAGTTATATTCACACATTTTGAATTTCAGGTGGTGGTAATGAATTTCAATTTTCAGTTGAATTATTTACACACTTCAATGCCATTCAATTCACATAACCTCAAACACTGCAAGATAATGCACTTTTAAATATAGTTCTCAATGTCTGTAAGCGTGGAATTAGGGAATATTGCGGACAATCCACAATGCCCTCATGGCCCAATGCTTCTGTTCACACGAATCGTTAAGAACAAGAAAAAGAAATTCTATGCATGTGCTGCATGTCGGGATCGAAAAGGCTGCGGTTTCTTCGTGTGGGAAGATGAGCTGAAAAACACGACCATGAAGGAAGTCGCTGAACATGAAAAGAAAAAGTATATTGCTGGAATCGATCATATAAAATTGTTTGTTACACTAAGTAAAGTAAGTGAATTTTTATATACAGGCTTTCTGCTTTAGTAGGGTGACCGTACGTACATTCAGCATTGTGCTGGACTGGGCTGGAAATAACTTTTTTTATTTCAGATTAAAAGTCTGTCGCCAAATGAAAGAATTTATTGCAAGACTTGCTGCGGCTTCCAGTTACCAAAGTGGAAAGACAATCACAAGACTCATGAAATAGTCGAAGGCGTAAGCGATTACAATTTACTACACCCATCGGAGTTTTTAGAGCCCTTGGATAATGCGAAGAAAGAAGCTCAGTTTTTATTTTCAAAAATCTCCACCAAGACAATTATAGATATGCTCCGCCAACTCAATATACAGTAAATATTAATAATCCCCCCCCCTTTAATCTAGTCTTAATGCTTCATTCTTAGGTATGTTTTATGTATTGGTACACCCCGGATACATGAGTATATAATAAATGAGGTGCCGGAGATGACCAGCTTGCTTTTAGACATTGACAAACGATATCATAGTTTTTATGGCCCATTGGAATTTTGTTGGTACAATTTGTTTAATCACCACTTCTTTCTATCAGGATCCTTTAATATCTTCAAAACTTTTCTGCAAATAAATAATGAGTAGGTTTATAAATCAGTCAAGTTTGAGTTTGATCAGTGGTTGCTTTAATCTTAGGGGGAAAAATTTGCTTTTGTTAATGGACCCACCGTTTGGAGGTAGAGTTGAACCTTTGGCTTGTACATACATAACAATTAATACATTATATAAGAAACTGAATGACAAGTCGAGCGATTTACCAATACTGCTGTGCTTTCCGTATTTCATGGAGCCACAAATTTTGAACAGCCTACCCGAGTTTGCGATGCTAGATTATAAAGTTAGCTATGATAATCATCCGTTGTTTCGAAATGAGCCAGAGTACAGTAAACGTGGCTCTGTCGTGCGAATTTTCACTAATATAAATCCAAGGTGAGCTCAAACTTTTCAGTTAAAATGTTTTAATTTCACTTTGATTTTCAGTTTGGTAATGTTACCTTCAGACCAGGGTTACAAGCACTGTACAAAATGTGATCGGTGGGTGGCGACTGAAAACAAGCACTGTGATTTCTGCGATGCCTGTACTTCAAAAGATGGTCGTACATACGTGCATTGTAACCTCTGTGAGCGTTGTGTTAAACCTACTTGGAAACACTGTGAAGTATGTGCTCGATGTACAGCAGTTAATCATAAATGCGGCGAAATTGTTATTACACAGGTGCCACTACATTAAATTTAATTTATTGATTGATGAATGTACTTAATTTAATAATTTTAGGAATGTTTTCACTGCAAAGAAGCGGGACACAAGAAGCGTGAGTGTCCAAAAGTCGATCATGAATTGTTGAAGAGAAAGCGCATGCTCGAAATTAAAACTAGAGGAAAAAGAAAGAGAAAGAAATTGAAGGTTTCTTAAATGTCAATACAAACAATTATACAATACATTGTATTAATATCTTGCATTATTTTTCAAAATTTCTTTTTCAATAATTATAGTCTAAGAGCCGTTTTATATTATGATATTTTTTGTGTAAAATTTATTACAAAGTGAGTGAGAAGTGCCAATTCAACCAATCAGAATTCATTGTGGTAGCTCATCTTTCTCACTTTGTAACAAAAATTGTTATCAAACTTAGCAAGTGTAAGACGGCCTTTAGATAATAATTCCTGTTCAATCTTATCTATTGATTAGATAAAGTTTCAACCACAGCAATGTTTTAACTAAATTATTGATGAACTTAAGTAGTCACTGAAATGGGTTTGTTTTCAAGTAGAAAAAAGAAACAATTAAAAAGAGAAAAAGAGAATTTGATTAACGAAATCGAGTCGTTAGGACGAAAAGTAGAAGATCTTTCAAGAGAAGCAATGATGCATTCAGAGAGTATTTTAGGAAAGCGGCGTAGAGGCGAAGACGGTGAGCAAGCATCGAAACGATCGAAAGAATCTGCTGATGCCAAGCTAACCTTCGAGAAGAATTTCGAAGTACTGCACAGAAATTTGAATGACTTAGAAACCACCACAAATCAAATTAAGAAAGAGAATTTCAATTTGAACGACAATTTGATGACTAAAGATGCAGAAATTACAAAGTTGAAGGAGCAACTCCACCAAACTGATACAGAAAGATGTGAAATTGTGCTTAATTTAAAACGAAAGGAAAGTGAGTGCATTTACTTTCGCGACACTTGCATTAGAGCTTTGCAACAATTAGGACAACATCAGATCGGACGTTTTAATTTCATTGAACGAGAGCCACAAACTTACCGAGTAGCTTTCAGTGATGGAATAAAGAATTTGGTGGACGAACTTAACAAAAACAAAAAAGAAAATATCGATTTCTTGCAGTACAAAACAGAACGGGGAAATGAGATAACAAGTCTTCAAATGCAAATCATAAACCTCGAACAGATTAACAGTAAATTTCAAAATGAAAATCAGCAATTACAAGCTACTTTGGACGAAGCACGTTCATTACAAACACAGAGTGAACTTAATCAGTTGGAAAGAGCTGTAAATGCCAATCAAGAGCAATGTGATACATCGGAAGAAGTTCTGCGTTTGTTTTCAAGAATAAGCGAATACGAAGAAGAACTGAAGACAATCGATATATCTGCGATTAATACGAAACTCCAAGAGCTCAATAAATCTCTTGGAAAATTATACGGTAAAGAGATACGCAGAATAAATTTGGAAATCTTGAAATTACTTCAGACTTTGAAGGACGATCAGTTAAACAAACAACACGAAGTGTTTAAGCAAGCGATGAATTTGAAAACTGAAACATTGGAAAAAGAACAAGAGCACTGCTATCTTGTGAAACCAGAAGATCTCAGAAAGAAATTTAAGAGTCGCCTTAGTGAGAACGCGCGCGCAATTGAAGACGAGTTGAAGACTTTTCAACAAATCATTTTGGATTATCCTTCCATCCAAGCACAAAGAGAGACGGCGTACAAAGATATCGTGTCTGCTTTAACTTATGAGTACACACGACTTCAAAACTTGTCTTCAAATATGCATTCTTCCCCAAAAACTAAAAGCCTTGTTTCTTTTGACTTACCAGCAGATGATGTATTGGAAAATTCATATGTGAGAGAAACATTCGAACGCCTCATCAAGATAAATAAAAGTACCAGAGATTTAGAGGAGCAGGTGAATAAATTCAGAGGAAGCAAGACGGATAAAACTTTCTTGGATTTGGAGCATAAGTTGCTGTGTAATATTATGAGCGTGGATACGATCCAGGTGAACGGGCACGAAGTTATACGTGAAAAACGACGCGAAGCGATTAAATATGCCCAGGAATGTATGGACAAATTAAATGATAATGCCATAAATATGTAGAGCGTATTGAAAATGTCTGCAAACTTTAAGAATAAAAAGCAAACTGTGGGAAAACATAGTTCTATTGCTTTATTTTCTCTTTAACACGATACATTTATCCATTCGATAAACTACTTATAAGAATGCACATTGTTTTTGAGTCACCTTTGAAAAATACTCACCGCGCATTTATTTTTCTGTTTAGTGATAATTCGCCTCCTATTTTGTCTATCCCCTGTTTTTATTTTCCTCATTGCCTCTTCCGCCTCTTCCGATTCATATCAATTCCGTCTTGTGTATCTGTTCTTCTTCCTTGGCTTTCTCTCTCCGTATTCGTCCTATTGTTTTCTGTATCGTTTGCCATTCCAAGAATAGATAAAAATAAGACCGAGGTGATTAAATATGTCAAACAGATTATTTAGAATTAGTTTTTTGTTTTATGAAGTCTACAATACAAAAAAAATTAAGTAATTAAGTTACTATGACAAAAATTATTTAATCTTCCTAACGCATTTAGGAGTGTTAGTAACTATACCCCGGCCACCCAACGCACGGAGCAATAAAACTGCCTGATGTACACGGGCCAACTCTGACCAGCGAAATAATTACTGCATACCCGGTTTTGTTCCTGTTTGGTGTAAATACTTCTTTCCGTGTCCTTACCACGAGGGTAACGCGTGATCACTCCGTCGGTTCAGTGGCCCAAGTATAGCATCTGTATTCTTTGCTATCTCTTATTGTTATACTTACCTGACGGACGAGTCAAAGTGGGTCCGGCATAAACGAGGCGGCATAATGTCATCGCCAGAGATCTGGTCATCGCGTCTGGTCAGGACGACGCCAGATTCTTTGAAGAAGAATCTGCTACATTCGAGTTGACACCAGAATGTCTGCGAAGAGATATAAAACTCGCCCCGTCAGACGGTGGAGTCAATCACAACTTCCCGCGAACGCCATGTAAATAAATATTATTCGATATAAATTATTTAGCGATATAAATTAGTTGTAAGTAGTTTTAGTGTTAGCGTTTGTCTAATAGTTAACAATATTTGTTTAACTCGTTATTAAATATTCTTTTATTTAAGACTGACGCTGGATTTCACAAACCTCACTTAACTTTAATCGTCGATTAAGAATAATCATTCCTATACCTTCAACACATGTAACCATGGCAACGTTTACTTTTAACGGATGATTAAATTTAAGTAACGTTTGTGAAATCCGCCATGAATGTTTTTAATTTATACTTTTTAATAAAAACGTTACATACCGTTAGTATTAGTAATATTTCCGATTTCTAATCTTTTGATGTTTCTTTTTTGTAATTCTGGCGTATTCAGTAGGTACCGTTTGACAGTTCTTATTTTCCTTTACTTTTTAGATATTTTATTTTCTAGTTATTATTCCTTTTCTAATAGCTAGTTAATTCATATTCTTTCGTGTGAATTTCATGATTCCTATCTTTTTTTTTCTTTATTTATACAGGCTGTTTTTTAACTTCATGCAAAAAATGAAACCAGTGAAAGTTGACATTAAAAGTGATAGAATGAAGCAGCTTTTGTATAATAATTGATTAATAAATATATATTAAAGGCAATAATGTTTTCGGCGAACGATGAAACAGTTTGATAGTCCCTGGTTTATTTTTATTACGTAATTACGTAATGGGAGAAGTATGCTGGTGTGTCAACATCGGCTGTTAATGGGCATATACACGGTCAAGTATGCCTTCGCGCCTAACTGAATGTTTTGAGGCTCCGAGGTAAGTGCGAATGTGTGTACGCTGAACTGATGGTGCGTTCCTGGCCTAAATGAATCTAACATACTTGTTCGCAGACTTGCCTCTCAAGCAAGCGCGAAGACTTGCCTAACCGTGTGTATGCAAGCTCTGATGCCCGCAGATTAACTCATGCGATTTTGTTGGTGGTTATTCCGGGAACAGACGGACAATCAGAACTTTGTTAATAACATTATCTTTGTTATTTGTTTAATTTTCACATGCATGTGTGGGTAGGTATGTTAAACGGCACTTTAATCGGTATGTTTACGTCTCGCGCAGGGGGAGAACTTCGAACACTTATTGTGGGTGAAGGTCACTGTTCGTTGGGTCTAGCGGTTCTATTTAAATATTTCATAAGGAATTGCCGGATGTCGGTATGATTTTTTTTCGTTTTAATTTTGGTGCATTCGTGAGAATATCTGTTACCAAATACGCCTTTAATTTTTTTGCACGAACTTGAAGAACACCCTGTATATCTCAATGTATTTTGATTACATTTGCTTTTGGTTTTACCACTCCTAGAATAGTTTTAGATTTTCTTCGTATGCATTTTCCATATTTTCTCCAAATCGTCCTCATGTTTCTTGTTTTTTACCAATTCTTTCACCTCTCCTTTTTATTTTTTGTTTCTCTTTGTAGTTAGCTATTTCTTTCACTTGTTGTCTTCACCTGTTCCTTTATTTCGTCGGAAAACCATTCACCTGTTCGTTTGTATTGTACTTCGATGTTTCGCTGTAAACTTTTTTTTTATCTGTTTTTAAATTTTTCTATCTTTCATGTTTTAATCTCTGAAGTCTGTTTTTATTTTTAATCTTAAACTCATGATATTTCTGCCTTATGCTTTGTTTTCTTAATTTATAACATTTTTTGCTCTCTTTTATTGCACTTTGTTTTTCATGTCTGACTGTCATTTAGGGATTAAATAAATAGAGCGTGTCTTGTAATTTTGTAGAGAAGATAACAATTTTTTTTACTGATTTTATAAATTTTTGAAAAGAAACATTTTATCAATTAAACTATACCTACTTTTAAATTTTAATTAACCTGATTGCCCTTGCTTTTGAGTGGTTCTAAAGTTCTGTTTAATTTCTCTGACGTCGTTGATTTCTTAGGTCAATATTTAGAGTTTCCTCGTTATATGTATACAATTCTTTTGCAGTAACAGAGAGTATGCCTTCCGCATCCACGGAGAGCTTAATTTCAACCATAATTCCTTTGGGTGCCGGTGTTAAATTTATAATCACAAAGTCTCCTAGTAAAGTATTTTCGTTGACATCTAATTTTTCACCTTGATAAATTCTGATATTCATGTCAGTCTGATTATCGTGTGTGGTCACGTATTTTTTAGAATTTTCGCACGGTACTTGAGTGTTTCTTTTAATGATTATGCTCATTATCCTGCTATTTTCATTATCAACAACATCTGTTCCGAGGGACAGAGATAAGACGTCTTGAATCGTAAATGCTTCTTTTTTGTTACCGTACAAACTTTCCGCGTAAACTGCCGCCCCGTAAGCTACTATTTCGTCCGGGTTTCTTGAAATGTTAACTTTTTCTTTACCAAAGTACGTACTCAACATGTCTCGTACTTTAGGAATGCGAGTGCTTCCTCCCACCAAGACGACTACATCAATTTGATCTTTATTCAAACCAGACATTTCAATACACCTTTCGACGATTTGTAATGTTTTCTCAAAAGTCTTTCGATTGATTTCCTCAAATTTCTGGCGCGTCATGTTCAATTTGTAATCAATATTTTCGGTAATTATATGCATATCCACTAATATTTTACATATGTTAGAGAGATTTCTTTTTATTTCTTCGGCTTGGGTCTTTAAACGGCGCATAAGCACTTTGTCACTTTTTGAAATATTTTTGCCGTGTTTCTCAAGTATATCTTTCAATATGAAGTCAACCAAGTTCATATCGATGTCGGTTCCTCCAAGGTGGCAGTCTCCATCGATTGCCAGAACCTTACAATGGTAACCTTGCGTTTGAACAATCGATACGTCGAATGTGCCTCCTCCAAAATCGTAAACTAATATAGTTCTTTCAGTATCCATTTTCTTGGAGTGTTGGAAAGCCAAAGCTGCAGCCGTAGGTTCGTTTAATAAATGAACTTCTCGTAATCCTGCTAGGGTGGCGGCATTCTTGGTGGCTGTTCTTTGATCATCTCCAAAATAAGCAGGTACCGTAATGACTGCTTCAGTAATCGGTTCTTCTAGACGAAGCTCTGCTTGTTCCAATATTGTATTTATGATAAGTTCACTAATTTGATCGGGATATAAAGATAAGTTCCAAGTAGCATTTTTTATTATAATTTTTGGAGAACCAAAATCATTCTCAACTTTATATGTAACTCGTTTTATGTCTTCCTGTACCTTTGGGTTGTCCATGGATTGTCCCATAAATCTTTTTATTTCTGAAAAATATAATGTTCGAACTTATTGTTATTTTCTTTTAATTAAATATATGGTAGATTATACGAGGGGATGAAGTTTTACCCGAGGTGTAGTTTGTAGCCCGAGGGTTCTAAAAAGCATCGATGGGAAAATCATTCACTCCCGAGGTGTATATACTATTTTTTGCACGAGAAGCTGACACTTTTTCAATTATTTTTAACTGTCGTCATAACATTCTTATTTTAAGAACACAAAAATCATCTGTTCTGGTGGCTGGCAAACGGAATATTAAAATGCTTTTTAAGCATGGGCAAGAGCCCAAAGGAGTAAAATAGCCACTTTACTCCCTCAAATGAAAATTGAACTTATTGGATTTCTAAGAATAGCAAAGGAGACAGTGGTTTTAGAAATAATCAAAAAATGATATGATTTTATATCCGCAGATACGTACATAGCTGCCATCTTCAGTATACACACGCACCCCCATAACCTTAACTTGTGAGTGGGTGTGTACTATGTGTGTGAATGTATCTATACAGTGAATTTTTTTAAGTGTGGCCATAGGGATTTACATGTTAAAAATGCGACTTCATGTTAATGTATGTTATGGCACAAATTTGAAGCAAATTTTTATTTTTATTAATAAATCAAACATTTTTCTACGAAATGCACATTGCTAGAATAACATGAACATGTTCTATTTAATTATATTCCGGTTAGAAGTTGAAATTAATAAGCATAGAATTAACCGAAGTCAAAAATCAAGGTAGCTGAAATGTCATTAAGAGAAAAGTTTCGTTGATGTCTGTCTAAAACAAATTTATAAAGAAAATGTCCTTTATTATTAAGCAAGCATTAGAAATATTAATTATGTACGTTATAACAAGTTCCACTCATTTTTCAACTGTATGAAGAAGTAGTTTTTACAAGTGGTAATAAATTAATGTTGCAATAACTGGTGTATCAGTAATCACAGTGACAAATTATTAATAACGT